>VCAZ01000113.1:705000-1305000 GCA_005784505.1 Bagarius yarrelli | reverse complement strand
TGCATTTTCCAACTAATAAGGTCCCTTAATAAGACGAACCAGACATACTTGAGCATTCTGTCCTTAGAAATTAAAGAATTGTGAATTTTACATTGTGGCCTCACAGTCTGTTTTGGTGTGATAAATTATATTCGGTCTTTGATGCATTCATATATTAAATAGACTGCATCAGAGTTTATTTGGAAGCCCCTTTTTTTTGTTTAGACAGCAGCGTTCACACTTACTCAAATGAACCTCCCAAACTGAGCAATTAAACCAAATAATTATTTTGTAAAAGCAAAAACTCTTTTAAAGAAATTTATTCTTTAAGCATTACTTAACCCTGCGCTGCCATACTTCTAGACTAATTGCTTTATAATGGTTGAGAAAATGACTGAAAATAAGTAAGCTTAAACTGTGGCAAAGAGTTTTGGTTGCTGCAAGATGCCTAAAATGAAATTTCAGAAGGGCAGTGCAGTTGATGGCCACTGGCCATAATCGTTCCTTCCGCATTTCTCTGCCTAGACATGGCAGGATAAATGGCTCACTAAACTGCCGTCATCGCTGGCGTATGCTGATGACTCACTCCTAATGTTTCCAATAAGTGGCATGAATCACAACAATCCCCAGGCCCAGTAAGGTATCCACAATGACCGCGTATTTCAGTCTAAGAAGAGAGGGGATACAGATACTATAATTTATTCTAAAATGCTTTATTCTCTTCAGTGTCCTAAAGCCTGCTTAAAGCAAAGTCACGATGTTAAATAAGGGCCACTGGTGTTGCTTAACTTATGCAATACTTGGCTACAAACTGTATTCAAAATAAAGCCACAGATACAATCATTTTTTGTCTGTTTAGTAGAAACAAATAACATAACTGATACATCTGATCGCTATCTGATCGCTAACTGACAGACGTAAAAATTCCACTCCATCCCCAAACAATAGGACTAGGTATCGAGCAGTAACAGGTTCTTAAACAATATAGGTAACTCAACCATTAACAGCTGAGAAATATCAAATACTGTCCATATAATCCAGCTACAATCTAATGCTCATGACCTTAACCGAGGTGATGATTGCGTATGAAAGTGTGAAGAACTGAACTTATGTCTGTATGACATCATGTTCCCTTCACAGAAAATACAATGTATGACATTTTACCACAGCAAAGGCTTATAATTGATTACACCATAATGCCTTTAATTCTTACTGCTGAGACATCATTTATTCATTTTCTGTAACAGTAGCTGGTCTGATCAACCTGGAAAGACTCCAGATTTTCCCCGTCAGAAAAGGAATATGGGTGGATGGAAATTTGTTACAGTGTAAGTGGAATAAATCTCTTGGGAACACTTTGTTAACAAAATTATAGGAAAATAATCAGACAGCCTAGTGTCTCATACTATTGCGTACACTTGGCGTAGCTAAGCTGTCTATTTTCTGCTCATTGATAAAATCAGGAACGGTCATTTACAGAATTTTTCATGTCAATCTCACGTCTTATCTGGTTCTATGACTTATCTATCCACTGAGAAAACATCAGGGCACAAAGACCTCTTTTTACAACTTACTTGATTGCTGCTCCACTGCATTCCTTGATCTTTTACTTTTCATTGCCATGTTAGCAGTTTAGTCAAATTTTCCTAACTGAAATGTAAACCTGAGCTACTGTGTTAAAGGACTTTATAACCAGAGTGGTATGTATTACGTGGTACGTATTAAAAATTACTCGAGCGTCCATTTGCCACTAATTTGGCCTCTTATGCCCTGTTGGCATGTGAATAGAGGGTCATAACACTGCAGGTTTTGTAGAAAGTAGGATTAGGCACTTGTGGAGAGCCTTATACTGAACACACCCCTGAAATCAATTTTGAACCTCTGGGGTCTGAGGGGGTATTTGAGCCCTAAAAAAGTTCTGACACCCTCTGTACCAGTGTGTACAGCACAATATGTCATATTTTTACATGTTTGTGTATTTAAGAAAATAGTGTTTATGCATATGCTTAGTGTCAACACAGGAAAAGGAGACCTGCAGACTTGCATATCACTGCCAGAACTTAAAGTGAAATTTCTAAGTTATTATTCAGTATAAATACTACCATTTTCGTTAAGGTAATCCAGAAGGATTCTGCAGTTTGCCTACCTTTAGCACCTCGACTGGCACCTGCATTGGTGCCGGGAAGTGTACGGGTGCGCTGATGGCAGGTGTGGGAGCAGAGGGTCCAGGTGGCCGCTGCTGCATGTGGTGCAGGTGACGCTGGCGCTCCCGCTGCTCCTCCTGCTGCAATTGTTCACGCATGAGCAGCTGGCGCATGCCTACGCGGGACACCATGGCAGGGGGGCGTGGGGGCCGAGCAGCTGCCGCACAGTCCAGCCCGAAAGATGGTGTGATAGCTGCAGGTAATAACAGAGAAACAGGCATGAGGATGTGACGTAAGCGACAAAAAAAATAGTTTGAACTTAATCAAAAAACAATTGCATCGATTTGCAGACATGATTGGAGTGATGTATTAGGATACTCTAAACTTGTGGCCTGATGTAATGATACTGTGACTCCACCTGAAATCTTATACTACTTGAACACAGTATGTACGATATTTAAGTAACTTCATACATTCCGACTGTTAAAAAATGATGTTCTATATAGTATAATTACATTTAGTCAAAATTCGGATGGGAGAAGTAGGTTGCGTACTGTATTTTGCATACAAAGAATTCGGACATACTACTTTTCCTTACATACTGTGTAGTTTCACACACTATATCGTAGGACTGCAAAAAAGTAATCTAAATATATTTTTTCCATATTGATCGGTACCAATATATACAAATATATTTTAATATATAAATTGTCAATGCTACCAGCTGTCAGAGTATCTTACTAATGACTAAAGTTACAAAAATGTGATGGTCCATTAATTACAATTCCAAGTATAGTTTATTAACAAAAACAACTTAAACATTTGGCCTTAAAAAATTAAGACAGCTTACTAAAACAAGCACAGCATAATATTACCACCTGTGCTAAAAATCATTTGATCATTTGGTGTAAGGAATCGGAAGTTTTATTTTGAATACAGTGTTTAAATGGCGTGTTTGAACGGGCACGCACAATGTATCGCACTATGTATCGCACAAGTCAAAATAACGTTACAGACAGGGCTTCTGAGTCCTTTCATGAAAGTCATGTAGCAGTCTTTTTAGTTTATTGGCAATCAGATAAAGCAGGCATTTGCATACTCTGATGCATGCAACTGTATCCACTCTCAAAAAGACGCCGGCACAATCGTACATCCTTGATGCACAATGGCTATAGCTGAGTGCTGAATCCTTTTAGATACACCTACTGGTTCAAGTGAGGTTTTAATGTGCAGCAGCATTTTAATAAGCTCATATTTTACTGAATAGGATTGTCTGGATTATTTACCTTGTAACTACAGCATTTTTGTAGGAATTTTATGAATTAATATCTTTATGGGAAAGTTTGTTTTTTTGGGTTTTTTTTTTTACAGTTTTGTGAATGTATGTTTGGCTGTTGGTGGTCTGATAAAGACATTGATTCTACCTGCTGTGTTTACTGTATCTGGGAACACACAGTCTTCATCTTACATCTCATTTAATACACCTGCTTGACCTGATTAGCAAAATCAGTTGTGGTAAAACTGTTGGGAGCGTTCCCGATTTGGGGATCACTGCTGTAGCACTGCTGTGTGTGTGCCAGGAGTACAGATGCGGGACGAACGCACAGAAATAAATAAAGCGTAAAAGCCAACAGCATAACCACCCTAATTGAGGAAGTCATGTCAGGGTCATGTGAGGTCCTGCCTGTTTTTACCATGTGAGAGGCAAGCCCTTATGGGACACACCCCTAAACAACCTTGTGCCAAATCCCCCCCTCTCCGTTTTCATCAGGACTGGGGGAATCCCTGCAAAGTTGATTTCCTCTTTTGTAGTTCACAGGTACAAGCTAATGTAAATCAACTATGACTTTGCTCTTTTTATTAGATTCAACTCATAAATCTATTAGCCCTAACTAGACTTAAGGTCTAATATGGTGGACAGTTTTAGGTTTAAGTTGCATGAAAACCTAAGTGAGAAACTGACATATCTTAGAGCAAGGTTTAGATTTTGGGTTTAAAACAGATAAAAATATTTATAGTAATCAAAATAAGTGAAAGCTAATTTGGAATAAGCCTCTATAAGTAAATTTTTATACATCTGCCACTGTGGTGTTGTGACTGGCACTGGTGCAAGCCCAAGTCCAGGCTTCGGTTGTTATCATTTACTATCATTGTTACCATGTTTAGAAAAAAAAGGCTGGATATGGAGAAAAGCTTATTGTGGACGAGGTACAATAAGCAAGACAGCTCCTATTGAGATAGCACTAAAGCAACATTTGTCCCACTGTGTATATTTCACTGGCTGATTTAAACACACACACACACACACACACACACACACACACACACACAGACACAAACACACACAGCTGGCATTGTGGTGAAAGATAGTCAACTGACACTCTTGGGCTTTGTCCCCAGGGCCACAGTTTGACTTCTGTCCAGCACAAACCAGCAGCTCGGGGGCAGTGGACACAGAAAACAGCTGGCCTGATTCACAGCTGGCAGAACACCTGGGGTTAGTCTAAAAGAAAACTAGGTAGCCTGCACTTATTTTTGGTTTACAGCATTTGGCAGATGCCTGTATCTGCAAAGACATACTGTATAAACGTTATTCGAGGTTTTCAAAGTTATGCCATCTAATGGATTAATATCCTAGACGAAGTAAAAAATGTCATTATTTTAATAATCATCCAGAATAAACAGAGCCTGATTATTAACAGTTATTACAGAATGTCAGTCAACAGAGTCTTGCACTGATCACCAGCTGGTCTTGCCTTATACTGACATGGTCAGCTTTTTTTTTCTTTCTCAAAACTTTCAGTAAAAACCTCTCCCACTCCGCCCATGAGGAATGCCAGGCTTTTGAATGCACTGACTATGACGTTCAAACGTACGAAACCTCACACAAGTTGCCTATTGTCAGAGCCGGGCTACAATATCACAGTATGTCCAGATCAAAGAAGAGGGAGGAAAGAAATCTCATGGCAGTGGAAAAGAAGGGCCGAGCACTGGGGCTGCACAAACACACACACACACACACATACACACACAGTGTTCCTCGAGTGTTAATATGTGATGCTTTTTTTAGCTACCTTCACTTCCATGTTAAGTAGTGCCTTTTAACAAGGCCAATTTAATGCTTCTAAATCTGGTGTTACATTTAACTGCATTGTGGGTAATCTTTTTTAACCCTAGAATGATAGAATGTTAGCTCAAACACAGCATTTCCAAGAAAAGGGACAAAAGAGAAAGGACAACAAGTTAATTAAATTATTTCAATACTACATTAGTACTGGCTAACACTAAGTCTAAATTTATATCATTAGTCATGGTGGGTAGTAACACATTACATTTACTAGAATAGATTTTTAGATAAAATATATACTCGTCGGTTTAACTGTCCTTACTTTTATACTTACTCAAGTTTTAATCACAGAAATTCACGTTTACTTCGCTACTATTGTTGGTGTTTCCCTTTTTTCATTATATGTTAGTTATAAAAATGTACTTTGGATAATTAATTTCCGTCATGTTCCGTATAATGAGATCATGAGTCCCGAGATAGGGGACCTACTCGTCTAAAGTAGGTACATAAAAGCCGCATGTTTGTTAATGGCCGAAGAGGAGAAGCGTTAACAGTCCACCCATGACCTCGCATTCAATCAGTTTTTTTCACACCAAAGAGTTTAAACGAACAGTTACATAATTAGATATTTTTTTTCTATGTGACCAAAACAAGTTA
The DNA here is from genome assembly GCA_005784505.1 of Bagarius yarrelli. NCBI lineage: Eukaryota > Metazoa > Chordata > Actinopteri > Siluriformes > Sisoridae > Bagarius > Bagarius yarrelli. The sequence goes on along the minus strand of VCAZ01000113.1, from coordinate 1,299,153 downwards.
TCAAATCAGCGTACAGGAATTCCAGACATGAAAACATGTTACAGTGATGATGGCTATTTGACAGTAATTTTGTACCTATGTGCATTTTAACCTTACAGTAAGTATAAAATTTCACATTTATTTATATTTCTTCTTTTTTATTCTGTACTTTATTACTCTCACTCAAATAACTTTAAACATTAATATTTTCTTCTACTTAATTGACATTTGTTGGCTACTCTAGTCAGCTCTCTGCATTTAATGATCAATTATTGATTGTTTCTAGTCTCTTAGTTGTTGTCCACAGGTTCAGCAGCAACCTGACCTAGCCTATAGGCTACACGTAGCTTCCCTAACCATGTCTCCCTCTTTCTCCCACTAACTTCTGTGTCTAGCAGAGCTGTGAGGCAAGAAGAACCAAAATAGCCTGACACGCTTTCTGTTCCTCTTTTCAGATGCATCCTCCCCCACCCCCTGGGGGGTGGCTAACACAGGACCCAAGTTTAACATGGAGCCATGTCTAATGTGTACAATGAACTTTCACCGACAGTTTTACAGATTAGATTTTAACAAGCCAGAGCAGGTGATTTGGGTAAGATGGGGTTTGGGAATAGGGGGTTCCCTTAAATCAGGTGTGGTACCTAGCAGAAATATCTCAGAACAGTATGCTAATAAGCAGAATTTAAATGACATAGTTGTTAAAGGTTTCTCACCTGATCTCTAGCACATCGAACTTAGCCACAGACAGCAGCATGAGCTTAATATGTAAATTAGTCCTAAACGTATAGATACTTTATACTGGCAGGGCAAACAAGAGAACTTAAACAGTTTCTGACTACTGCCTTTTGAATATGGAATTTTGTTTTGGACCACGTGCCTGGTCAAGAGATCCTCAAAACAAGTCCTGATTGGGTAACGTGATTATTTGGCTGCTCTTCTGCCTGTAATACCCCACACTTTTCCTTCCTCTTTTTTGTCACGCTAATCAGAAGTCCACAGTTAAGATGAAAAAGCGACCAACCAGATATTAAAACAGAAATGTGAATTAATAAACAAGACGCAGCTTGTGCTTTAGCACCACAACCTACTCATTCCGAACAGTCTTTTAACACTTTCTACTAAATAGTTATAGAATTGTAAAGATTTGTAGTCCATCAATACAGTCTAACCCAGAAAAGATTTCCATTGAAATCAGGCTCTTTTTAGAGGTTGATTTTTGTTGTCAGTCCAGTGACAGTTTTTCTTTTCATCATCACTACTTGACTGCTTATTAGAGATCTAAACCTACATGTAATTTCTGTAGCGATACATCTAGAACAATATAAGCAGGGTCATTTGACTGGCTGGCTGTTAAAATGATCTGCTCTAACTGAGTTTATAACAATTATTTGTTTGCTTTATTTCAGCCATTAATGTTTATATTGAGAACAACATAAAGACTTTCATATCAAAAAGCATGTGTAAAAATTCTATTTGTTATATAACCACTGCGGAAGAATTAACAGGGAAATACCCTTATAAACTTTACAGGTAGTTTTAATTTAAGCTCGACAGAAACCCTCTGTAATCGATGTGTCATGGTCTTTTTTTTTTAATTCAAGGCACGTTATGTCCCATGATTACAATTTTCCAAATGATGTAGGCATCACGTGCTGCAAAGTTATAGCAACAGAAACACCCATCAGAGTGCCAATGATAAAGCTACGAGCTTTAGCCTTTACAAAAAAATTATAAACATTACATTTCATCCGTTTTTATTGACTTCTGCTTTTACAGTATGTGGAGTAAGTAAGTTATGTCCTCATATCAAACAGAGAAGTGTACTTTTGCAGACCAGTCGGTTTCATGTTTTTTTTAAATAAAATATTATTTTACCAAGTATCAGGAACATCATAAAAATTAAAGTCATTTCTCAACATTTTTTGTTACACAAAAACGGAAGGGCAGTGTAATACAGACGAAACGGTTTTCCAAGAATCAAGTTGTTATTTGTGTTAGTCAATTTTCCCTTTAACAGCTAAATAAGATCAAAAGCAAATTAAAACCACAGTTGAATTAAACAAAGAAACAAAAATACTAAAATATAATTTGGGGCAAAGTTTTCCAAAGTCAATTTGAAGTTTCAGTTCCATTGCACTATCAACGCTCTGCTGAAAGAACTTCCAGAAATCAATATTATGCAGCTCACAGACTTTGGTGGAGATGAAATATTGTTAATTCTTTTGGTAAAACGTTGTTTCTCAATGACTCAGGTACAATGTCACTCACTTTTCATCTCTCCAAATGCAAATCTCTATATCACACGCAAGAGAGACGCTAAATAAATATTTTAACAAGGAAAGTTTCTTTTGGCAAAATTTGCATCCTTTCCTGCAAACAAGTTCTTGTGCTCTTTTACTTATTTAAGACATTGCAAGAAGTCTAACAATAATAATTTACAACAATAATAAATACAACAATAAAATACAGATAATCCTTTTACAGATTTTTTTCTACCACGGCCTACCTACCGGACATATTATGGTCACATGACCTACTACTGATGAAGTTGAACATGAGTCATGTCCAGCACCAAGGACTTATAACTGAGATAAATCATTGTATGAAATATATAATATACATGGAAAAGTAATTATGACAGTCACTGAAGAATCCTTCATCCCTCCCTATCCAACTTGATCATTTTTACACAATACACAAATGGATAATTAGTACTGTGAAAGTTTAAGAACTACTTAACAGTACATTTTACTTAACATTCACCCGTCTTTAACAGTCTTTAGCACTGCTGAAGTACATATAACACTGTTACATACAATGCAGATGACGCTTTTAACATTTAGAATTAAAAAGCCTTGGTTTATTGTGCCTCTAAATATGGCTGCATATTGGAAATAAACTTGCATTGCGATATTTTGTTTATCTGCAATATATACTGCAATATGAAAAAATGACTTGTATAGCTCTATTTGGAAAGAATTTATTATTTTACAGAAATTAAGGAAGTGAATCTGTGCAAAATATATGAAATTAATTATAATTATAGATAAATACAAAAGAACAAAGATACGAATGAAATAAACAGTGATTTAAAAATCACACTGTATCGTCTGCAGCAAATAAATGAGTACAATTAATCTTTGTTAAAGTTACCAAAGTGATTGTTTCCTGCGCCTGAATGATTTACACTTGTTTGAAATGTTTACACAGTAACTTTATTATTAAAGTTTTTAATTATGCAATTAATCCACAAATCACATGTTCGGAACTGACAACTATAATCCCCACTAGAGATCACGCATTCTGTAGAATGACTATTGCAGACACTTGCATTGCGATGTTGCTGCTGAAACGATATATCGCGCAGCCCTACCTCTAAGTAGCTAATAAACATTTGGCTATTTTTAAACTCTAAATTTACCTATTTATCAAAACACAGCTAACAAAAAACCCTTGAATGCTTCCTGAATTACACAGAGGGCAAGACCAGTGCTGTGCTCTTTGCTGCCTTTGTACGTCCCAATTTATTTATCTCAGAGGAAATGGCCACAATTATCTCTTTGTGCAAAAAAAAGTACTCAAAAAGATTTGGGTTTCACTACATGACGCTGTGGTTTCCAGCTGTTTGTGTCAAGCAGTGGATAGAAATCCACAGAATGAGAGGTGATCAGAAGCATGATTTCATATACACACACCGACAGAAACTAATAACACTGCAACAGGTGCATGGCAACAATAGCATGTGGTCTATTTATAAAGGTGCTGTTACCCCAGGGAGCAAAGCTAGATTTAGAAGGGATGAAACGTAATAGTAATTAGATTGTAATCACTAACAATCTGTTTTAATATCTACAGAATTAAAGCTGAACGGATTTAACTGTTAATTTGCAGTATATTTCAATAAAATCGAGTTAAGGCCAGGTCATGGCCTGTCCTTTGGAAGAGTAGAGTAGATTTTGTGTGAGCAAACATTGCCATCAGCAGCTTGCAAATGCAATAAACCTTTCCACAGATGTATTATTATATTTATTATACGACACATGATTTGCACCATACTTTGTACATTTCAGCCAAAAAAATAACTTGTAATTCTTTTTTGTTTCTTTTATTCTATAACAGTTGAAGCAAATGTAATAAATTACGTCCTGATCATCTTACCTGGTCTTGTGAATTCAAGAGTCCCTGCCATCCATAAGAGTCAGATTCAACAAGCCCCCCACAAAAAAGCAAAATAATCAAAATTCTTTGCAAATCAAAGAGCAGTATGTAAAAAAACTTCTGTTATCTCAAACGCATCATGGCAATCCTTTCAATCTGAAGCGTGTTCACTGGATCGACACGCTGCCTAAACTGACTTTAGTTTACAACGAGTAATACTATTGGGACCGCCCGCTTTAATGGCACCGAAGCTGTTGGACGCAGCCACTCTCCTCGCGAGTGGAAAATAAAGAGAAAGAGAGAGATCGTTCCACAGGAAAAGCCTTAGTCATGCATAAAGGCCTGTTGTCCTGTGTCTACAACTCCTGTCTCCCTCCGCCTCCACTTCCCCTAAATTACACAAGAGCTGTGAGGAAGCCTCGAGAGGAACAACGGTCTTTATAGTGTCACAATTCCTTTTCCTAGAGCAATAGTCTCTTCTACTTTATCTTAGGGTACTAGTGTGGTTTTGGTGGGAGTCCATTGACTCAGTCTAAGCACTGAGGTGGCTTCAGATGACTGTACACACTTAGCATTTAAGCTTTGTTATAATACAGCAAGGAAAGAAGTGAATCACATCAGTTTACCTTTATCTTCTTTCATTTTTCTTAACATATATTAAATAGTGGCAAAACTGGAGACAAACAAGGAAGCCAGAGCCACAGACTTACACATGATGATACATGTGAATGTCATACATACCGCTTCACTTGACTTAAAACCACCGTGTGTGCCATGGTATCAACACAACGAAACTAATATTTGCAATATCATTGTGGTTAACTATAAAAAAAAGATAGTCCAGAATTTGCATGTGAGAGCCTTAAGGGGTTACTAAAACTCCACTGAGGTCAGAAGTTGTTTTGCTCAAAGATTTCACTTGTACCTGCTTTAGGGGTAAAATTTTCCTTTTGCTATTTATTGGTCACCACTCATTTAACTGTTAACAGTATTAATTGTGAGCTGATCTTAATTTGAAGTGCGTTTTAATTGGGACTGGGCAAGTAATTAGCGCGGATACACATTGATTAATGCAAAAAAAAATTATTGCGCATTTACACATTTTATTAATATTATTTAGTTTGTTGCTCACTAGCTCTGAATACACATAAAAACAACCCATGGGTAACAGGAGGGGTGGGAATCCTAATCACCATTGGCTTGAGATGAGTGTCATCACTTGTCTTAACCAATAAAAGCATTTGGGACGGGCCTATAACTGCTGCAAATGAACCGAGAAAAGGGAAATGGAAAATTTTTATTCTTTATGCTGCTTTCTAATAAAAAAATTTTAAAAATGTTTCTGCTGGTACCTGACTGTTTCGAAAGAAAAAAATAAAGATTTATAAAAGCTAACCTGCTGTTGCTCAGAAGGCAAGTTATAATGTTATGATGGAGGCTCTGGGCTCTGAACATAACTTGTTTCTATAACAAACTAGACAAAATAGTAACGCCTTGGTTGTATATTTGATTTAATTACATGTTTAAGTTAAAATTTAGAAGAAATACAGTGTTTAATCACAATTTTAAAATGTAATCGTTGCCCAGCACTAGTTTAAAATGTATTTATTTAGAAATTGTTTAGTGGAGCAAGAAATAAGCCATTCATAAAAATCAACATTTGTATCCTATAAAAGATTATAAGACACAACGACAATCATTAACTTAAACCTGAACTGGCTTCGAGTGGTATTTACAGATGGGTAGAAGTGAGTAATAAAAAATACAATTAGGACAGGAGAAAATCCATCGGATAAAGCCAACCGGACCGCTCATTTAATTAAGTAAAAGAACTGTATTAAAGGAGGGCACACTATGATGGCTCACATGTCAGCTTTAAATGTTGTGGAGCATTTGATTGCCAAGTAATGAAACACCGGCCCATCTAGTATTTCTCATTTTGCAACAGGTTGTGTACTCCCTAACCTCTGTGTTTCCCTGCTTTTCGGCATCTTGGAAGTGGAGTTTAAAAGGGTTTTGACTAAAAAAAATATAAAAAAAACCCCCAAAGTCAACATTTGGCTTTTCTGTAATTTCTCTACTCATACAAACCATGTCTTCATGATGCTCATCTTGTGTCATGATGAAATAATGTAAAATTTCAACTTGGTGCCAATATTTTGGTAAAGACCAATAAAGGTGTGATGCTCAGATGTCCGCAGACTTTTGCCTTCATAGTGTATACCCAGTAGTGATGCACCAATATCGATACTGGTATCTGAACTGGACCCGATACCAAGCTTATATACTCATACTGGTAAAAACACTTCAATACTATAGACCGTAACCTTTTGTGACATCACTGACAGAACCTTCAGTGCACAAAGACTTCGGCAGCAATATTTCAAAATTACAGATGACAAAGACATAGTAGAATAAACAGTGAGCAAGGGTCATAACCAGAATTAAATATGATAACAAAGAATAATGCAAAGTTATGTAACACTGGTAAGCTTATAAAACACCCAGAAGTACTGGTGCAGAATAGGGCACTTAGAACTTCTGATTCCTTCTGGCAGTCAGACAGCGGCGGAGATTGTTCCTCAAAAATATCCAGAGGTATAAAAATAAAGAATTTGCGTTTAGCAGCGATGTTAGCATCAGGAAATCGGAAAAGGTTATCGGGAAACCGGAAAATCTGTATCTGTACTATTACTTGGTTAAAAAAAATTCAGTGCATCCCCAAGTACCAGTAATTAAAAACTCCTTCAGTGCAGCGTCCACTTGAGGACTCCTGTTGTAAGTCTTGGTATAGACAACTGATTTTTGAAACGAAACTAGGGTCACATCTAATAGACAAGTATTTTTGTGCCTGTGAATACTGACTCACTGTCATCTGGTGATGACTTTGGTATTCTGTGGTATATAGTGAAACCTAAACAAAGGCCAGCTGCCTCTTGTTCCTGATGACATTTATGAAGATGGCAAACTGGGGCTAGTTATTACGCAACACAGGTCACATTTGTGTTACCAGCTTGGTGACCAAACAACAAGTCTGACTGGCATCCAACCGTTATGTTTTTGACCCTATTTTTGTTTAATTTCTGCTGATTCTTCCACCTCATAGCTAGTTCCTTCCTATCACATGATGGCTTCTAATAGAGAAGATAAATGACTAATACATGCTTCCTCCAGATGTGTTGAGCATCTTTCGAAATGGCAGTCCTGTAAAAAAAAATCCATTGTGTAATTTCTCATGTTGTGATAAACTGGGGTAGCCATTCTACCTACCGGCAGACAAAAGCCTAACACATGCTAAGTAAATACAGAACACCACACAAAAGTTAATTTATATACCATTCTTAATTTTTCTGAAAGATTTGAAAACACTTGGAACAGAAAGATGGCATTAAAATAAATAAAAAATGATAGTGACATCTTCGAGATCTATTTCAACAGCGTAGCTAAAAAACTAAACAAAACAACAATTGGCTATATTCTAAAATGAAAAATCAGTTACTTAAATTTCAACTGCTCTACAAATAGAAAACATTTTGGAATTGTTCCATCATACCTTTCTATAAACACGAAAATATTATCCAAATTAAGCCAACACCCAACAAAAGCTGTGCCAATCAACACTAAATCTCCTTGGATGTGACTTGTACTCTAAGTTTATACTGAGGATCCAGAATGTTCTGTTCATGGCTTCCAAAAAGGGAGTCAAGTTGCATTACATGCTGGGTTATATTCAGCCTCAAAACAAACCGAATGAATATGAGCATGACGGCTACAGTAAATACAAATTCCTGTCCTGTACAGAATTCTGCAGCAGCAGCAGCATATAACAATATAGTTAATATTAACAGGTATGTGTCACTGAATGTCCCGACATAGGATGGGGCTGCTAGCTTAACTACGACAATGAATTACCCTCTAATTTCACAGTATTCAGGAATTAGACACATCAAAAAACCTAAATAGTTTTAATTCATGCATGTTTATAATACTAATAAAAAAACACAGTTAAATTTATAGGTGAATGTAACACAGGTAACACATTACAGTGTACTATAATTAGACTTTTTAAGTGTCCACTTTGAGTTGTCTGCTTTGAGTAGTTTTGTTTAAATATTTCAGATATATTGTTATATTCATTACGAGTGTTTGTTACTACAGATACGTATACTGTGTCATTAAGATAGAATCATCACTAAAGTATATTACCATGTCATGATACCCAGTAAAAAATAAACAGTCTAGCTAGCTGAATTACGGTATAGACAACACTGCTTCCACATCTGATTGATGCTAGTGTGTGTATTTTTATTGCCTGATGTGTGATAGCTGTGCAAAGTATTATATTATATGTTATTTCAGGGATGAAACAAGTAACTGAAATACAAAAAAAATCTCCAGAGAAGTTATTTGCTTTAAAGCTTTGTTTAGTCAATTTACTGTTTAGTCAACAACACACTGAGCACTTTGTAACATCTATAGACCGCTAATTTTAACACCAACCGCTAAACCGAGTTGGTGTTAAAGACCGGGACCGCACAGCCCTTCAGAGGGTAGTGAAAACCGCCCAACGATTCATCGGCACTCAGCTACCCACCCTGGACAACATACACAAAAAACGCTGTCTGCAAAGGGCGAGAGGCAGAATCAAAGATTCCTCTCACCCCAACCACGGACTGTTCACTGTTCTCCCATCAGGCAGACGCTACCAATGCCTCAGAGCCACACAAACAGACTGAAAAACAGCTTCTTTCCTGTGGCTGTTTCTGCACTGAACAGCTGATGTACAGTATTAATTACTACTGCACTGCCACTTCTGTACTTTGCACTACCTTATCATTATGCATCTTTGCACAATCTATAACTGTCTATTGCTACACCTCTATATTCTATCCATATACCTTCTGTACATTATTTACCCCCACCTCTGTAACTATCAACCCCATACCCTATTTATTACACTGATATTTATTGTCAATAAGCCACTTATGCACTTCTGGTTAGATGCTAACTGCATTTCATTGAATCTAATCTAATTTAATCTAATCTAAACCGAGGACATGCCATGTAAAAGCAGAAGATGCTGCAGATTGAAAAATGTAGGAACGGGAGGAAAACAGCAATCGTTAGCATTCACATCAATATGAGCAAATCAATATTAGCATTTTTGCATTTAGCCTTAATCAATATAACTGCTAGTTAAAATTAAGGCCTGTAAAATGTATGTTAATTGTGGCATCACTCATGTTGATAGTCTTACTCTCTTTGTCAACCACATACCAATATAAGTTGAAGTTAAGTATAAATGCAGTGGTTAGGTATGTTTTTTATAACTATTATTTTGATTAATGCCTAAGCTTCATGTTGTATTATGTTTGCCCTTTTCAAAAAGTAATGCAAAATTTATTTTTATATTTTTGTTTATGCTTTTTTAAAGCATATTTGCATGTTTAATAAAATGCCGCAATTAAATGCACTTAATGAGTTTAGTTTTCATGGTTATTAATGCATGCAATTTCAGCCATAAAAGTATTTTTTTCTAAAAAGGAACCAAATTGGGGTTATTTTGAGGGTGGGCTTATTTTGTTTTATTTTTATTTTGAGAGACCTGTCTTATTTTCCACCGTATATTTAGTATTATTTTTTTAAAAACAATTACTCGTATAATCTATGGTATAATTGGTAGAATACTCAAATACTAAAATAACTGATAGCTGCAGATAGCTGAAACCTGTAACTTGGTCGGTCCAAAAAACTGCCTAAAGAACTACAATACACAAAATAAATGTAAAGAAACACAAATTAGGCAACTGGCTAACAATACAAATTGCCACAGGAAAATTTAATTCCCACAAAAAAAATAAATCGGTACATGTGTTCTGCTCTTGCTTACAGCTTAAATTGTACATTAAACCGTTATGTGACCGTGTTCTATCAGTGATAAAACTTTTTTAGTTTTCACTCTGAAACCCCAGGAATATACTGGACTCTAAGTCCGCAGATCTGACACTCTTTTGTAATATACATTTCGAAAATGTATTAAAAAAAAATCAATTAAATTTTTTAAAATATAGTGAAACATGTCATACATATTATTTTTAAAGAAACATCTAGAAAGTTGCAGCAATTTTTAGTTTATTTACTTTTATATAAGAACTACTTTTCCTTTTAATTGTAGTCCAAATTTTGGAAAAGAATCATATAGAACTGTAGCTGCGGTAGACGTTTAGTATTAGATTACCAGAGTTTTCACTTATTTTACAATATGCAGTGGTTTCCCACAAATTTGAAGGGGCCTATTAAAGATTATTAGACGTTAATCTATGGGGTGTGTTGTTTTTTTCACCGTTTGTTACTGTACTTCTGGGCTTTTGGTTCTGTTTAGTGTGGACTTTAGTGGTCAAAGCACCGTTTTTGTTTCCTTTTTGTAAAGAAGCCGAGTGGGTAGTTGTTAAAAGGCTAGCCACCTTGCATATTTATTCATTCCCGTTGACCTCCCTGCATCCTTTTGACCTGACACAGGCATACGCGCATAGAAAGAGTTTTTGCGTAGATGCAAATTGTCACAGAAAAAGGGTCTGAAACTACCGACCTTCAATTGCTGGAACAGAACGGCTCTTGTGTTTACACACACCAAGACTGTTTCAACGCTCTAAATTGAGACAACAATGTATTTACAGTACGATCGTGATGCAAAGGAAGACTCTGGGCTACTGTGTGGGAGGCTTTGGCTATGACCAAGAGGCTGTTGTGTTCCTAACAATGGAGATTTACGCAGGATATTTCTAGGCCCCACTCGCATACACAAGCACGCTAGTCTTCTGTTTACTTTTTCTCCGCTGCTTTTCTAACTGGGAAAAAAATGCTTTTTTTTTTACTCAATTCAAGTCAATTTTATTTGTATAGCGCTTTTTACAATAGTCATTGTATCAAAGCAGCTTTACACAATCAAAGATAATTATAAAATGTGAATAAACAGAAATCATTTTGTTCCTGATGAGCAAGCCAAGGGCGATGGTTGCAAGAAAAAAACTTCCTGAGAACTCTTTGCCATCTTATTACTATTTATAACCCACGATTCTATAATTCACAGTGGAGAAACCAGGCACCACCAAAACAGGCTGTGCGACATTGCTGTGATTTTTTAGCAAGGGTGAATGGAATGCTGAAGATGAAGAGCGAGCTGACAGATCCTTTGGAGATGGAGCCAGAGATTAAAATGTTTTTTTTTGTATTGGGACCTACTTCGATGCCTAGTTACGGTCATATACAGTTTTAATGCAAATGTTGAACACGGTTAGCTTAAATGATGCCGCAAAATTACTACTTTAGGAGTTATCTGTTTTAAAAAGTCTGAGGATATGCCATAGTCGTTAACCCCATAAGGGGCCGTTTATATATTGCGTCTTTTGCATGTGCAATTATTTTATTATTGCAAATGTAGACACGCGGCTAGCTCAAGTGAAAAGCGACACAGTCATGACATGCATGCTGTATTTTTTTTCTGTGCCACAGCGACATAAAATCATCTCGACTTTTTAGAATTGCAGGTCATGTGACAAAAACCAACCAATTAGCATCGCTATTTGTGTGCGCTTGCATCCCCAAACCAGGACACCTGCACCTCCATGTTTTACAGTTGGTGTGAGTTTTTTTTTCCTGGAAACTGTATTTGGTTTACACCAAACATGTCCTCTGTTGCAGTGTACCAAATAATTCACATTTAGACTCAACTGTCAAGTATTTACTTCAGTTTTGATTGTTTAGTTATTTTACCTAAATCTCTCAGTATTGTTTTAAACTGATATTAAATATCCGTTTGTCCAAATATGTTGAAAAAACATACAAAATTTCATAGGGTGTCCTAATTTGATGTTACTAAAAAAGAAACCACAAAGCCCAAACGTCTGTAAGCTTTAGGTAACCTTGGAGAATCAAAGCGTAGAGATTCCTGCAAATGATCTCACAGAAAATTTCACCAAAATAAATATAACACCTTTTAAGTAAAATCAGTTCACGTGGCTCCCTGTGTGAAAAGTTTACAGAGAAGATAGCATATTGAAACAGATTACAGCTGCTTTTATAGAAAACTATTAAACACTTTTTAACCAGAAGAATCAGAATCTAGCATTCAGCAGCAGTGTAGTATAAAAAGATTACCAGGAAGACATACATGTCATTTTTAATTTCCATAAAAGACATGAAAATATTTAAATTTTGTTACATGACAAATTGCAATCAAGACAGAGGAAAACCCCTAATTCTCAGGAAGACCATGCAAATTATCACCTCATTCTCGACATGGGCACGGTGGCTTAGTGATGGCTTAAGTGTGCACTCATGTGTGGTAGCTTAATGGTTAGCACACCTCTAAGGTTGAGTTTTGTCCTACCTCATGTTGTGTGTTTGAAAAAAGGATACTGACCACACATACAGGGTACTAACCACCATGTACAGCATCAACAAATACACATACATACATACATACGCAATTGAAAAACGAAATCATCAGATCCTGAATTATTTATGATAACTATGTAAACATTTACTCAGCTTTGCATGAAGTATGTGTGTGGGTGTGTTTACATTGCAGACTTACTAATTTATCTTATTTATACAACTTAGCAGTTGAGGGTTGAAGCTTTGCTCAGGCACTCTTTAGAAGAGTAAAAGTGATGAAATGGTTGAGAGAGGAAGCATTACCCTATTTCTTGTACATTGAAAATTCCCCTTGATCAGATGGTTAAGTATAATGCAATAGACTTTGAGCAACTGTAAGTCAAAAACACATCAATATGGCCATGTTTCACTTTAGCTCAACAACAATATTTGTGTAAATTACAGGTCAATTAACCCCCAGACAACATCTTAAAAGAGCAATACAGACAGCTTATCGTGTTTATTAAAATACAAAAGAAGGCCACGCCAAGACAAAGTCAGAAAGCCAGAGAGGATTTGTTTGCTCAGACTAAGTGGCTTAGTCAGTGGCATTAATGTGTACATGTAGGGTATAAATTAAACAGGATGCTGTCACAAGGAACGAGCCGGGCAAGTTTATACCTGGATTCATAGATGAGCCTGAACACTTCCTTCTGCAACTGGATCTTGAACTTTCTGACTAGGAGGCCTCAGTCAATCTGGATTGGAAGTAGCATCCCCAGCACCACCAAACTGATAACTGGGGCCCTGCAGGGCTGTGTGCTCAGCCCACTGTTGTTGACTGCTGACTTATCAATGCACAGCTTAAATCACAACATTAAATTTTTTCATGACACGACCATGGTGGGTTTCATCAACAGAAACGACGGGTCAGCTTACAGAGAGCAGGGCCAACAATTTATCTTCAAAGGTTGAAAAAACTAAGAGCACAGAGTGACTATTCTTTGCTGAGCATTAATGGATCCTCTGTAGAGAACAACATCAGCAAGAAAGCTTTACTTCCTGCAAATGCTAAGGAAAGCCCATTCTTCCACCCCTATCCTGATCACCATTTATAGAAGTACCATCAAGAGCATCCTGAGCAGCTGCAGCAGTGCTTGCTTTGGGAACTGCATCGTTTTGGATCCCAAGTCCCCGCATTTTTTCCTCACCATCCTTCACATTTGATTAGCTTATAATGCCTGTGTGAATTTTACATTCACTTTTAAATTAGCAGCAATTACCTTTTATTAACATAATGAATATCTTGTGTGATATCTTGTTGAGTCAAATTTCATTTCTCACATTAGATATTCCCTGTGTTAATAAAATATGTGTTGCTTACTTTAAACAAATATTTAATAAAAACTTAATATTAAAGAAAAAGGGGGCGGTGCAGCTGGAGACAAAACCGGTGTTGCGGCTTAACAGCGGTGCCAGCGTCAACACCGACTATCGCAGCAACAGTGTAATCTGTACTTTGGTCAGCTATATTTAATGTGTCTGTATAGAATTTTTTGTATTGTCTATTTGCGATGTCTGGAGTGTTTTGCATTGTTTATTTACTTGCACTGTTTGCACCCTATGCACTTTATGTGGCTAGGACAACATCACATCTCGTGTTGTCATTGTTGTTCCTTGGGAAATGTTGTTTCCTTTCACTGCGCCTGTTATATAAGGTTGAGATGACAAAAAAAAGCTTCTTGACTGGACTTGTTATTATGGCGGCTGAAGTAAAGTCTGGGTGAGGAAAATGGATGGTACGTATCGATCGTTACATAATGAGGTCTACTATTTGGCTGCGGACGAGGAGAGAGGGGTTTCAGTGGCTCTTCTCTGTTTAGAGGATGCGCAGGGTTCTAAGTGATTGTTAAGTCAGTGAGTAATAAGTTGTTAAGGTTTGCTTGGATACCCTGCATCTACCTCTGTAACTCTCCCTCCACCCTCTCTTACACACTCTCTCTCTCTCTATGCTCCACTGGCTCGGAGGAACCAAAAACAGGTTGCACATTTACAGGAAAAGCCCACATTACCGAGAGGGACAAATCAAATGAGTTTATGATTATATTACAAGCAGAAACCTTTAAAACAGCCTAGTTACAAATACACAAAACGGACAAAACAAGAGTCTGAAAAGGGCTCGTTTTATCTCTACATTATTAACACTATAGAACTGCCAGGATTTTTATTTAGATTACAAAACAAAAGACCATTTCAATTTCAATCGCTTTCACACACAAGCAGGTATTAAGACTAAAAGACTTAAATGTCGATTTAAGAAAAGAGATTTTTATTGACCAAGTTACCCTTGATGTGACAAGGATTGTCTTTAGTATCTTGGGTGATTAAATCTACACAGGTGATTTTTACCTTTTGTCTAAACGGCTTGATTGTTTCGATCAGTTTCACCAATTGTGAGTTTGTGACTTTTACAATCAGGACACAACAGGACACATATAAACACAGTGAGGGTTGTTTAAACACACATCTGGTTTGAGCGGACAACCAGATGTTGCGTCTCTTTATACTTATGATCCATGCAGCCAGAATATGACCTAAATAATGACTTAGCACATCGAAACGGCACCTAATTGGATAACCTAGACAGAAAGAAGAACATGATCTGACCTGGGGACTTCTATAGACTTCATTTCTCACTAAAAAATGATTTAAATAAATGCTTTTTTGGAGAAATAAAAGTGAAAACAAAAAACACAAGAAGAAGCAAGTGCATAATTATTTACTAGATGATACAACCACCAAACAAATACCTTAATTCCTTAAGTAAGAATTATTCACATTCATTTACAGCTGCTTCAATTAAACAAATCAGTAGAGATCAATTCGACAACCAAACCTGGACATTTTCAAGCGCTTCCTTAAAGGCTAAGACTAAGGTATAAGGTATATTTTTAAACAAACACCACACAATATGGTGCAACATGGTAAACAATATAGAGAAGCCACAATGTGATGCAGGAAAACGTGGTGTGAATAAACAGTTATGTTTACACAAGTTTCCGTTCCACATGTTTAAAACCGAACCGAATTGTCATTTTTGGGAACTTCCAGTTAATCACATGATTTGTTATCTCAAAGTCACGTGGCTTTTCTCAAGAAATTTATTTGGCAATGTTTTCACTAAAGTTGATTTGCATGACTTCTTAATGAAAAGGATTAATGTAATCATAGCTATAGTTTGGCCCTCAAGCAAACCGGGGCTGTGTATCATGGCTTTCTAACAAGCTGGTGGATGTAAATGTGTATGTGACTGCCTTAAATGCCAAAGGTGAAGGAGGTTTTATTGCAATCTCTGCACTTCACACTCTATTCTTTGCTTTAGCGGTGGGTACATCAGCTGAACACTGACCACGTGCAGTGGTGCCCCCATCCTGCCCGTCGGGTATATTATAGGAGGAAAAAATATATTGCAATTCTTGAATTGAATCCTTTTGCAAATGTAGTTGGGTGATTATGTTGTATGTAATTTTCGAGGGCCCACAGTCAATACTCAGGGAATCAAAATTGTGTTCCAATTTTGGTGGTAATGTTTTGTTTTTCCATGATATTAGTCAGTGACTCTACGGGTCTGTCCTCACGTGAGAGAGCATCTGGAATAGAATGATCAGACAGAACCAAATATTTGTATTGATCACTGTAATTTGATTATTTTGTGTGTGATTTATTTGTGTTTTGAAAATGTTTCTAATTGATGTTTTGTCTCCTTACAATATTCACACATTAAAAAATATATATATATATTTTAAAATTCAGGCCACTTAAATTAATTTACCAAAACTAAAGCGTACCTACTCGAAAGGCTACCAGGAATTTTTACATTTTGATTTTGCCCAGTGCCATGGTGTAGTGGGTTATAGCCCAACGGCACATACGATTTGATTCCAGCTTGGGGTCCCTCTGCCCCCTTCCACCTCACCTCTACCCTATCCTATCCTACCCTATCCTATCAATAAAGGCTATAAAATGCCCCCAAAAATGATTATCTTAAAACTTGTCTGATTCTTCCTGATAAACTAAATACCTTTTTTGAATCCCTCACTACTATATAGTGTGCGAAACAGAGTATACAAAAATGAGTAGCACGTCTGAATCGTTAGTCTGCAAAGTTCCAGGATGACCTACCACTTTTGACGGATTCTAAAAAACGATGTACACTTTATTATCCAATGAGCTCACAGGAAGATGGCTTTGTTGGACATTTGATGTAAGCGATCAGCATTTTGCTGTTACATTTACACAGATGCCCTCATCCAGAGCGACTTACATTTATCTCTTTTATACGGCTGAGCAATCGGGGTTTAGGGGCCTTGCTTAGGGGCCCAACAGTAGCAGTTGGTGGTGCTGGGAATCGAACCCTGACCTTCCAACACCTCAACCATGATGTTTAATAAATTAACAAATAAATAATAATGCTAATAGTATGACAAATTAAATAAATGCCCTCTTTTTTATTGATCAGTTGCTATTCGCAATAATCAAACTAACTGCATAAGCTAAAACCACTGATTAATCGATTTGTTATAATAATCGACGTCGTATAAATTTTAAGAAACTGATAATAATGAATAAAAGTCAAGAACTTTGTTCAACAATTCGTCTCGATGTTTCTGTTTTTTTCTAATTTAATTTCAGCCGGCGGACAAAAATAACCGGGCGCTTGACGTTGTGTTTTTGACCCCGCGAAGTGATTGGCTAAACCCGGCCGCACGCGAGCGCTCCAAAGAATCCTATTGGTCAGAACGCGTAGCACAACTCCTCGCACATCCCAAACTAAACATGGACACGCACGCACACACACACACACACACACACACATATATATATATATGCCCGCAACACCCCCACTCCCCTTCAAACACACTCTCGCTAATAACTAAAGATTAAATTTAACAAGAAAAATAACACAAATCTGTACAAATGTTTCCCCCCCAAAACAAGTTAACGAACTTTTCTATTTAAACCTTTTACGGGACATGGCTGATATGACAAGTGGTACAAACTTCCACTACGACATAAAGCTTTTTTTTTCAACCTAGTTAACATTAATACCGACATAAATAAAATGTAGAAAGCAATTTAAACCCGTAACGCCGTATTAATTAAATGAAATGCGCACGTGGATTAATAATGGAGTAATAACTCACCCGCTGAAGGTCAGAAAGTACAAAGTTACAAACCGGCTGTTTGACACGCGCGGCTCAGGGACGGTAAAAGCGGATTTAGAGACACGCAAGTATCGCTTCCTGCTTTGGGTTTTACTGCTAGTCAAACTGTTAGAGAGAAAAAAAAAATGTCCCCTGGGTGACTTTTTGCTGTTATTTTTAAGTCGTCATTACTTCTTGCTGGTCCGCTATTTGTTTTCGTGATGTTGGTGTGGCTCGCTGTAGGTCGGTCACCTGTAGGCACAGGAGAGTGACAGCTGTTCCGACCAATCAGAGAGCGAGCCGTGCAGACGGTGGAACATCAGGGTTTATAGACGAAGTGAACGACATGGAATTAATTTACTTCATTAACATCATTAAATATTTGCTAAATTGACTTTAATTTTTTTTGTGCTGACATATATAATTTATATATAATATAATTTTCTTCAACTTAAATCTGAAATGCAAAGCGATAAGAATGTCTAATTGTAAATATTTTGGATGAAAATTAAAATAACCAAGTATATAAATCATTCCTAATCATCTAAAAAGGATATTATTAAATTTCAGTTGACGTTAGCTTGCGAATGTCTATTTATACAGCGTAACACTCCTTTAACACACAATCTAGTGTGTGCTGCTTCTCTACTCAAACAGAAAAAAAAATTCATTTAAAGGGTTGTAATATTTATTACAATCAAAAAAATCAAATTCAGAGCATCATCTCATGAGCAAAACATCTTACTCACGTTTTCACATCACCAACGGAAGTGTTTGTTGGAGAAGGCTGTCAAGCCATTGCTGACTTCATAAACATAAACGCTAAAACTTGTGTACAATACAAATGGTTCCACATGTGATTAAACAGATGGGACATGCGTGACCATGACTGAGTACACGCACGGTCCGAGAAGCTAAACCACCACCAGCGCCACAGAACTGGACATGAAGCAGTAAAACCATATCATCCAAACCTGTGTTAGATTTATAAATCATCAGGGAAATATTAAATAAATGCATCATGCTGACGGTCAGGAAAAATTTGTGTTGAACATTTATCACTGGTATGATTTGTCTTATTTTGCTGTACTCTCATTACAAATCAGATTCCAGACAACTGCAGCAAATGGTTTGTCTTCCAAATCTGTTCTAAAGGGTCAGGGCTTTGTGGCTTTTGTAACCTGGTCTTATAGACATTGGTGTGTAATAAAGATGTGTATTTAAGACAACATGCTGTTTTCTTATGGGTTATTTTAATACCCCGCACTGTAGCCGGTCACCACCCTCAAAAAGTACAGGAATCTGAAACCAGTCTTTGACCAGTAATGTCTGGGGGTAAAAGAATCTTTCTGTACGTCTAATGAAAAAAGAAAAGGAGAGCCTAAAAACCTACAAGACCTGCTGTGCTAAAATCTTTCACAACCGTAAAAATTTCTAAGTGCAAGACGGCATGGGGAACTGAGGGTGCCACCAGTCCATGAGACGCACACTGTGAACAGGGTCCAGCACCACCTGGACGCCTTGCTCCCCTCGCAGCTTTTTTCCTCGGAGTACAGGCGAATCCTGGAACTCTAAGCGGACCCGGTGGTGTCGCATGTCTGTGCTCACGTTAATAGTGAACTGAAAGAGGCAGAAAGAGGTGGAGTGAGTCAAGTTGCTATAAATACAAGAAAAGCAGAAAATAAAGAAACACATTCAGTACCTTTCTACAGGTTTAAGGAGTCAGAATGCTTAACTTTTGCTTTGGACAAACAATAACGGAACAACTTTTCAGTTTATTTTGGAGATTTAAGAAAAGACAAAGTCGGCAAATATACTGCTGTTTGGTCTGATAGTTATGACTGCAGTTCTCGTAAACTACACAAATAATCTTTACGATTAATCTATAAAACAACAAAACCTGATGCAGCAACCAAAGAGTGTTTGGGAAAGATGATTTGCAGTCATTATTTGCAGGGGAAGTGGTAGCACAGTGTTTGAGGTTTTGGACTGTTAATAGGAAGGTTTGACTTTCAGAACCACCAAGCTACCAATGTTGGGCAGTGTACAGAAATACTTATTATTTATTAAAAAAAAAAATAGTCAAAGGTTTAATCCGCCAATAAAATTAAATTGTTGCATTTATTAAAAGGGGGTTGGGGGTCATAGTGTTTAGGGTGTTGGACTGATACCTGAAAGATTAGGGTTGGATTTTCAGCACCACCATGTTACTACTGTTGGGCCCCTGAGCAAGGCCCTTAACCCCCAATTGCTCAGTTATATAAAAAGGATAAATGCAAGTCGTTCTGGATTTTTTTTTAAAAAAAATGTTAAAAATTGTCTGCCTAAATGCTGCAAATGTAAATGTCCCATACTGTACAAATGACCCCTATTATATCCAGTGGGGTCCTTTCAGCCCTAATGCTTTGTATCATTACTGTACAAACACGTTGCTACAAAAGAATCAGCAGCACCCGAGGTGATGATTTCAACAGCAAGTCAAATTTACATGTAACATTGGGGTCACTGACCAGGGACAGCGTCATGCCCATGACGACGGAGGTGAAGATGAAGTTGAGGGTGGTGACCCGCAGCAGGTAGCAGTTTGAGTCCGGATTCGTGTTGACGTCTTTATACTGCCTGGGGGGCACTAGACTGTGACTGCAGCCATTTTTCACCTTGATAGGCTAAAAGTTGAAAGTTGAAAATTGAAAAAAAAAAAAAAACCCAGCGCCTTTAACAGTGCGTGCAGCAAACTAAATCCAAATGTACTCCAAACACCAAGTCATAAATCTTAATTCAATCATCTTTAATCAAAGTGACCTGGATGACCTTCAAAAAAATGTTCAAAAAGCATAAAAAATACCTGCTTTTCGAACTTGAAGTTGAATTCCCACATGGGCTCGGATCTAGCTCCAGTGACTTTGTTGACCCAAAACAGCAAACACTACAAATAAGGGAGGAAAGAGGAACCAGTCAGACTTAAAATCTTTATTCATGCAGTGTTATTTTACAACTGGAAAAACATTTCTTTCTTTTTAATAATCTGGCCATGGTGACTTTGTTTCTCTCTCTCGTTTTTAATTAAAAAAAAAAAAAAAAACACTTTCAAACATTCACAATATTTCTGATCAGGTAAATAAGTTTTAGATCCAGCAAAATAAATAAATAAACACGATTGGACAATGTCAGTAAAACATATGGAAGTACTGAATATAAAAATATTTAAAGTTTGGTATTGTACCTGTAGGTGGAGGTTCATGACAAACTGCTGCTGACTGCTACTATTTTAGAAATTATTGAATGGTTTAACTTTGGCTATGCCAGTGTAAAAAACTTAAAGCAATATGAGCGATGAGAGAGAGAGAGAGAGAGAGAGAGAGAAGTTTTAAATAAAAATAAATTAAACATTTTTAGAACAATTTACTAGTAAAACCTTTCCAAGTACTGAATATAATTTTTTTAAATGGCATGTAGTGTTTGTGGAATAAATTCTGGTAAAATTCCGTAAAGACATTTGAGGACATTTATATGTCCATTTATACGTGTGGCAGGGTGGCTCAAATGGTTAAGGTGCTGAGTTGTTAATCTGAAGACCAGAAACACCTGGGTTCAAGCCCCACCTCCGGCAAGTCAACCACTGTTGGGTCCTTGAGCAAGACCCTTAACCCCTCCTGCTCCAGGGGCGCTGTATCATAGCTGACCCTGCGCTCTTACCCCCCAACTTACTAAGATGGGATATGCGAAAAATGCATTTCATTGGCTCTGTACATGTACCTTGCACAATGAATTGAATATACTTATACTTATATAAAACTGTAGATAGAAACAAATGCAAACTTTTTTTTTCTTTTTTACACATTTTAAAAACAATACACATTTGATTGTGTATGTTCTGAAGAAATGCACAGTGCATGCAGAGGTGTATTCTCAATATTCCTGCAGTGCTGTGTGTGTGAGATTAATAAATACACGGGATAGAAATTCAACTAAAATTGCATCGAATCTGCTTGTTTTAACTAAAATGATGCAAGATTTTTTTTCAAACTACATTAAAATGTTTTCTGTTGAAGACTAACCTGCATTTTGCATTGCAAATTCCTGTTGATTCTCATGGAAAGTTTCCAGGATGGAAAATTCCCAGAACCTCACTGGCAATAGTAGAAATATTGGGATTTTCAACAATGAATGCGATGTTTTGGTCCACATTGAGCTGTGGTTGAACAGTCAACCTTTCCAAACAAATTCATTTCTCTTCCTTAGCTGAACAGATACTAGGGCTAGTTTTATGTTTACTTTCCCTATTACAACTATGACTGGTTATAATTACAATTAACCACACATGGCGTTGGCATTTTTCTTGTTTCTAACCTTGGAATTTAGTAGTGAGCTTGGTGTCGAATCGGGAAGCGCTGGAATCTTGGACACCCGGAGGCTAAACGGCTCATAGAGATGAAACAACGAACGGATTACACGGGCACGGAGGCAGCGCATCTTTAAAAGAGAGTCTGGCTGAAGGGAAAAAGGGAGGTCTGCATCAAGACTGTAGTGTCTGACAGTGAAAGACAGAAACAGAGAGAGGACAAGAACAATTAAAACGAGCGCACCATATCTCCAATCATCTCCATAGAAAATGAACACAAACTGACTACAAACATTTCCATGTAAATTAGTCAGGACACAAAGTACTATATATATATATAAATAATAATAAAAAGTTGACAATTCGTCTCCCTTACATAAATTGTGCTAAAAGATATATATATACACATTTTCAATATCACTAATTACATCACAGAAAACGAAACTGGATCATTTCGCCTACCTCTTATACAGTCTGGTCCAAAACGCTGCAGTGCATGTGACAGCCCAGGAATTCTTACAGATCAGGGCAAACCTGCAGACATCTTCAGGCCGGATGTAGGCAGCGAGAACATGCCATATGTCGATGGGATACTCTTCCCCATCTGCACCGTCTGCATTTTCTAAACACAGATTAAACAGACGAAACCAAGCATTAAAAAGAAATTGCACCTACATCTGCACCACTGCATCCGCATTTTTAGGCAGAATTTATATGCTGTTTCATGTGGATATCAATACTTTAAGGTTGGATTTAAACGCAGACCTCTGCTTTCCTCTCCCAAACATATCATGAAGAATAAACAGGGATTCCTGATGGCACAGATGTGCTGATAGTAGGGGTGTGACGAGATATTGCGAGATATCGATTTTGTGAGAATGTTTGTGTGGCATTTTGGTTTCCCAGTGGAAATAAGCGTTCATTACAGGTTGGCCTAAACACTTGAATTCAACAAAATCAGTTTGAACGTCTTGCATTTGGTTCTTCACATGGAATAAAAGAACGTTGGAACTAGTGCTCTTTGCTTTGGCTCACTTTTAACTCTGCTTTTTACTTGAGGCTCTTCTTTTTCTAGCTCTCTTTCTTTTTATTTTATTTCTTAATATGAGGGATTTTTTTTACGATAACATTGTAGTCATTATGTTTAAATTTAAGTTCAAATTTCCTTGTGGCCTTTATCCTAAACTATTTTAGAGACATTACAATAAATAAATGGTTTTGAAGAAGAATATTTTGAACAATTTGGTCAGGTTTTTTATTGAACCAGAGAAAAATTCTGTAAGGAGGATAAAGACCTGGTCTCTGCTACACTAGTAGTAAAACTGTAATTTTAGCTGTATTATTTGTGGCCCCCTTTAAAAATTGTTCTTGAGAAACTTTGTTTATTGTCCCCCCCCGATGCTGGGTACAATTAACTATATATATTTTACCATTCTTTATCTATTTTGTAAGCAATTCAAGTGTGGCCATACCAAAATATTGCCATTGAACCATTTCAATTATAAATGACGTGCTAATTAGTCTTGCTACCTATTGCAATACAATATAATCACTCATTAGCAACGCTCTTCCACATATTAAGCTATTCTAACTGCACTTATTTAAGTGGCAGTAGGCGGTACAGGTTTATACCATCGCTACGATAACCTTTTTTTAGTCTTTCTGCAATTCTACAGCCTGAACCACTGTAGGCAAACCAACCTTACAATATTCTGGCACACGCTGTCCAAATGTATCCATTATCATTACTACCGCTCGACAGACTGTAAAACATGCCTAGGGAAAAAGCTCAGAACGCGTGGCTACCTTTGCGTCTCTTGTTCTTTTTCTTCCGCGTTCTGCCTCTGCTTTCTCCGTCCCCTTCCTCCGAGTCTAACTCCTCACTGCTGTCGTTCACATCTTTAGCCACATCAACTGTTGACAATAGGACCTCCTGTACAGGACCTTGCGAGGCTTCCAGCCCGCAAAGCAGCTTTACTAAATCAGACACAGCAACCGATAAATCTTTGAATCAATACTTAACATTAGCAGATGTAACAATCAACACAAATTATACTTCTGGTGTTATTAGTTTATTTATTAGGACGATTTGATTCATTGAACCAAACGAGTCGAAAGAATCATTCTGCGAGTCATATGCACAGATTTGAGCATCAGATTCAGGGCTTTTGTATTTGTTTAGGACCTACCCTTTTTTTCAAACGCATTAGCAACAGCTTTTTTAAGTCTTCCAGTCTTGACGATGGCAGGATCGGCGTTGGCATAGTCAGCCACCGTTACTACAAAGTGACAGGACAACACAAACCGGAAGTTACGGTCACACATCTGCATGGGATAAACTTTGTATCCTAGCCAGCTATATTTAAAAACAATAACTAAAGGGTAAAATGGTTTATTTAATGCATTGGGTACATGGCATTAAAATTCAAGTATTTAGAGCTTATTTTGTGTTATTGGGGAAATGGCCGGCTGGCTAACTAGCTAGCTAACTAGCTAAAATACCTGACTCCGAGCAAACATCGTTGGCTCGAAATTTCAGCCGTTTTCTGTTCCCTTTCTTGGGCATAGCGACGACGCGAGTCTGTGATTGTCTACCGTGATTGCGTGCCCTGCCATGTTTCCAGCAGAGGTAAAGAAAAACAGCAAAAAATAAGAGAAAAATTGAAAGAAGCTCCTCCGGGATCTTCAGCCATCATGGAACTGACCTTTCCGCTCACGTTGTTTCACGCGAGAGTTCAGAGTTCTCGCTCGACAGTGATTGGATAACGCGTCACGTTCGAGCTAAAGCAACCAATGAGCGGAGGTTCTACATAACCAAGATTGTTGATGCGTTACAGATTACGTCATCGCAGGATTCGTTTTAAAAAGTAATGTAACGTTAAGGAGTGGCAGGTTAGAGGAATAAAACTACTTTAATTAAATAAAAACAAAAATAATAACTTAAATAACGAGTTTTAAGCAGCCAAAGCATTGTAATTCTAAAATGCATGCATATTAAAAACTTTTTTTTTGAAAATATCAGGTCAGCATAGCCTCATGACAAATAGACTTACAGCTATGTGAAGGCAAACAATGTTGGGCATTTAAAAAAATGTATATATACACACGCAACACATTTTATCCTAGCACCACATTACGTTACTGATACGATGACGTTACTGTTCATACTTATTCAATTTGATCAGCTACATTAATTAATTGACATGATGCATTGGCATGCAGCACAAGAGTAGTAATATATCGGAGTCATGTGTAGGAATGCTATGCTTATTCCTAGTGTAGCAGCTGCCACCCAGACACACCGATGTCTGATGCCACGCCCCATGTTATAAATACAGAAATATATAAATATATTGTTATTTAGGCAAGAGTAGAAATGATGCACGAAAACGCAGTTGGCGCAGTTTTAGAAGGCTGTCACTAGGGGGTGCTGTTTGGGCCGCTATTTTAGTCTACCTCCTGACCTGTTAGTGTGTATGACAGCCAGAGCGCTCGCGTGGTGCTGATGTGAGGAACACGCCGGTGTGTTTTTTCCTTTTCTATTCTTTTTTTAAAATCAGCGATCGCGGAGGACATGCGGTTTTCGGTGCATGAAATGGCTATTAAATATCTGCTCTGAGTGGCGTGGATAGATCCAGGTTATGCGTTTAGCATTTTGGAGATAGCGGATCGGCTGCGTTCTTGCGCGCTTGACGAAGGAAGAGGAGGAGGAGTTGGCTCGGCTCGTGGCGGATAGCAGATGGCAAAGGGATCTGAAGGATGCGATGGACACGCTAACCGCGATCATCACTGCATCTGGTGGGCGTTAAATCAGCACGATTTTGCCACCGCTGGAGCATGCTGGCTGACGTGCTCCTCAAGTAAGTAATCTGTCCGTCAAAGATGGCATGGAGCGCTGGAAACAGGGTGGAGAGTGTCAGGGTGGAGAAAGCCTACACCCATGGAATGACTAAAGGTCAAGTAGTGTAGGGAAAGTCATGGTTTGGAAATGAACAGGAAAGTATGGTTATCTTTATCTTGTGAACGTCGCTGGCATGAATGTTGAGGCATCTACAGTGAATTCTACCAAGCATTGATTGTCCAAAACCAAAGCACCCGTCTCGATAGCAGCACCATATCAAACTCCTCAAGGAAACTCTAAGACCAAGACTTCGCAGCAGGCTTCTAAAGAAAAGGTGACAAAATGATGTGCGAAGTAATGCCGACCATTAACGAGGGCGACTCTACGAGTTCCCAGAGAGGTTCTCAGAACGACTCGGACGGAGAGTCGAATTTCGAGCAGCTGATGGTGAACATGCTGGACGAGAGAGACAAGCTGCTGGAGTCGTTGCGCGAGACACGAGACGCTCTCGTACAGTCGCAAGCCAAGCTTCAGGAGGCCCTCCATGAGAGGGATGCTCTCCAAAGACAGATCAGCTCGACGCTGCCACAGGTAAAACCATGCAGGCTATGAAATGTAGTTACGTCATGTCACACATTCTCCAGCCCTCCTCGCTAGATCAACCTGATCACTTAAATAAAAAGTAACCACTTTTAGTAACCACTGATGGAATCCCCAGAGTTGCTTTTCAGAGTTGTAATGTGAGGTAAAAGTGGGAACATGTAATGCAGAAAAGAACATTTTTTAAAACATCAATCCCTTAAAACTCAGTTATTCATCTACCACAGGAGGACATTACCACTCTGAAGTGGCTGCTTGTCCTACAAAAGTGTTTAGTTAATTAACTATAACTAGCTATTGTTTTTAATGGTGATATATACAAGCCTCTGACACAGACAGACGGACAGATGGATGCACAGACGGACGGATGGACGGATAGACAGACAGAAACAGACAAATAGATAGAATAGACAGACAGACAGATGGGTTAATAGATATATGAATAAACAGACAGGTGAATAGACAGACAGACAGTTAAATAGACAGAGAGACAGATAGTTGAATATACAGACAGACAGTTGAATATACAGGCAGACAGACAGTTAAATAGACAGACAGACAGACACACAAGTTCAGGAATTTTAGGCTCTATAAAAACATTAATTTAAAAGAGTGAGTAATTTTATACAAACTGGTAATTGAACTAGTTATTTTAAACTATGCTGTGGTCCGGAGCCACATAATTTCATGTGTACTTACAAGACCAGGGGCTAGAAATGGTGGTGGTTAGCATTACTGCTTGAAAAATTCTGTAGATGAGATACGTGAAGGATCAGGGCTGGGTCGATAAACAATATCAGATTGAATCGCGATAAAATTTATGTCGAATATTAAAAATCTATATTTACTCGATTCATCTGAGAGCCAACAAACGTCTGAAAAGTAATGTGTTATTTTGATGTGTGTTTTCATTAGTAAACTATACTTTAAAATATAAGTAATAAGCTTCTTATTTTTATTGTTGGCATATTGTTTTGAAAGCTGGCGGCAATAACAATTTATATATCAAAATATATATATCATTATCAATGAATATGAAAAAAAAAAATACCGATTTTTTATTTTTGCCATATCGCCCAGCCGCACAAAGTAATATTTGGAATCTAATAATTATCAAGTTCATAGTTAACTAAACTAAACTGACCTGTGTTCGCTAACAATATTCCACAGTAAGTTTGGCTATTTAAAGGCTGGAGTTGTTGGCAAGTTACATCCTTCAAAGAGTCTTTATTATTACACACCTTGCGTAAGGCTGGCTAACTCACTAGTGTATGTCAACTAGCTAATGGATAACTAGCTATTAGATTAGCAAGGGTTTGAATAATATTGTTTGATGCTCTCTGAATCTGTCATCCCTTTTTTTTTTTTTTTTTTTTTTTTGCAAAAGAAAGGTTAGATACCTGTGCGCTATATGTTTCTGTTGTTTCTCATTTCGATATCAGCATGTGTCCCATGATAAATCTGTCAACATTAATAATAGATCGATGTGGTGAGGCATTGCTTCAGGAATCCCTAATGACTAGGGAGGCCCCTGTTTTGGAAACTATAAACGGTAAAGCCATCCATTTGTTTGATTTCCAGAAATAGCTGAGCTCCACTGACATTTGAGGAGCAATGTCAAACCACTTCCTGCTTAAGACAGAAAAAATACACCAACCTGAAACTAAATTATATATGAGTAAATATTGGACTTCCAGAATGCAACCCAGCTATATAATGCAACAACCTTACATGACTAGTTACAAGTCTAGAAACGACTAGACACAATTACAGTTGTACAAAATAACAGAATTAAGACAAAGAGAAGATCACAAATAAGACAGTAAGACAAATGAAAAACAATTACATAATCATGAACAATAAGCCGGGACAAACAAAATAAGTGGGAGCAGGTCGAAAACGTCGCCGCGGCTAGGACAAATGCTTGACCTCTTCAAGACTTTTGGAAACTACTAAGAGCCTCGAGTTGGTGGAACTAAGGTTTCTTGCTAATTGGTGTTCTATCAACAGATTAGAAAGATATCCAATCATTTGAATTGAACAGCCTACAGGCGACCAAAGCAAAGGCCTAAAAACAGGGGTAACATTCTCACGTCAAGACTCTGGCAGCCGCATTTTTAAAAAAATACAGACTAATCCCCAAACACAGAGAGTTACAGTAATCAAGCCGCGCCATAATAAAAGCACGGATTACTATTTCAAATTTGGTAAAAGGAAGGAAGAACACCATTTTTATAAGGGTTCGCAGCTGGGAGTTGTTAGACTTTACGACTCTACAACCCTACAAAGAGCCATCAGTTTTAGAGGTAATAAATTAACAGAAAGTTTAAATAAAAATAGTACAGATCCACAGGTAGCTAGCCTTGTGGGTAATATAATTCAACATCTTGTGACCTTGGCCTATTCCTAGTTCCCAGAGTTAAACTCAAAATTTGTGATGACAGCTTCCCTTCTCTTTAAAGCATGACCCATCTATTAGTGTTTTTATATCTTTTTGAATACTTATTTTTATCACCTAGGTTTCTAACACTACTTAGTAGGTTTTCCCGGTTTTCCTGCTGTCCTCTTTTGATCCCATCTGTCAATCTTGTTCTTTTTTTTCCCCATTACTGGGTTTAATTCTTGTAAAGTACTTTGGACAACCTCAGTTGTGCTCTGCTGTTATATAGGAAACCTAGTTTTATATATATTGCTAATTTGCTATATATATATATGGGGCGAGGATTGGGATCGGTGGGACTGTAAGGGACCTGAGCTGGAAATGACCCTGGGTTGCCGGACTTCATGTGGGACAGCATGTGGGTGCTGGCGCCCAAACCCACCACACCACAGTGCCGAACAAAAAAAAAAAAAAAAAAGGTAATATTAAAACTCTTCATTTACACAGTTTTAATATACTGTAATTACAATTCTACAACTTTATTACATCGCAAGTAAACAGTAAGTAAACACGTTTTTACAAAAGGTGCAACACTGACTCATATGAATTGGCGGGGACTCGGGGGAAGGAGGATTTGTACTTACTAAAATCAGTGTGATGCTTTTTTTGTAGAACAAACTGAACACGTGTATGGGGGCAGGAAGGAACTATTTTTAAACAAATACATATTCAGAGTGGAGATAGTTGAATATATCAGATGTAAAGTTGAGTATATTAAATGACATTAAATTAAAGTACACACAAACGCATACAAAATATTGGGACACCTGACCATTACATGTGGCCATATGTTTACTGAACATCCTATTCCAAATTTAGCCTTACTCTTATGGTACCCTACTAAAAATGTTTTCTAGCAGATTGTGGCATGTATCTGTGGGAATAGTATTGGTGAAACCAGGTACTAATGTTGGTGTTCCAGTTCACCCCTAAGGTGTTCAGTGGTATAGAGTCAGAGTCAGGGCTCTTGAGATCTTTCGCTCCAAACTCAACACATCATGTCTTCATGGAGCTACGTTTACAGCATTTGGCAGACGCCCTTATTCAAGTGACTTACATCCTCTCTTATACAACTGAGCAACTGGGGGTAAGGGCCTTGCTTAGGGGTCCAGCAGTGGCAACTTGGTGGCGCTGGGAATCGAACCCCTATCTTCCAATTAACAGTCCAACACTTTAACAACTGCACTACCACTTCCCCTTTTCAGTGAAGGCAAAATATAATACTACATCATATAGTACAAGTGTTTTCTTCAAAAGTGTGGCAACAGTATGTGAAAGACACATTTGTGCGTGTGTGCTGATCTTTTGTCCAAAAACGTTGGCCATGTCGTGTATATAATTAGAAGAGAGAAAAAGCTGTTACTGATATTGATCAGGCTGATCATTATCGAGCTTGTGTGGTCAGGATGTGGTTAATATCTCTGTACATCATTTATATGATGGGCTCCTTGTAATAGAACTCAGTACCAACTTTC
The DNA here is from genome assembly GCA_005784505.1 of Bagarius yarrelli. Classification (NCBI taxonomy): domain Eukaryota; kingdom Metazoa; phylum Chordata; class Actinopteri; order Siluriformes; family Sisoridae; genus Bagarius; species Bagarius yarrelli. The sequence continues at coordinate 1,268,738 of VCAZ01000113.1, read as the reverse complement.
AGATCATAATCATGATACAAAAAAAAAGTTACGGCAGCAAAAAAACCACAATTATACACACTACTGTTACATTGAAGTATGTTTGGATCAAAATTTGATTAAACTTATTTTGGGTATCTAAAGTAGATGATGTGTGATTTCCATCACTGGTGTATAATTAGGGGTTGGCTAGCTGGATCACTTCAGCCAATCAATTCATATTGGTAAAAAGGCCAAGAATGATATCAAGAGGTGGGTATGGGGCTGAATTCTTTCTAACCCAGACTCTACATTTAGACAGCGTATACCTTCACCTGGGTTAATATTTTTCAGCACATATTGCTGACATATTTGTAACTAAACTACTTTGTATAGGTTTCTTTGTATCCAAAAACAAGGGCTCTGCTCTTTCTTTCTCCGCCTAAAGAGTGTGTTCTTTTGATGACTTTTAAATACGGTGCGCAAAACAAAAAAAACAATCATTTCATCTTCGTTCGTGGATTATTGCATTGTTTTTACTTTCTTTTACGGTCAATACATCTACATTGGGTTGTTTTGCTGTGTATAGTGTAAATGCAGATATCAGATCTGGGTCAGTTTTAAAAGATAATGTAAACAGGCAGTCAAAAAAAAACAGATGTAGTCACAAAATCTGAATTTAGCATCAGAATCTGCAGTGTGAATGCGGTTTCTCTTTCAGTTTTACATTATTATGAGTGGGTACTATGCAAAAAAAGGGGGGAAAAAAGATGGTGGCCAACTTGTGCATGTTTATCTTTTTTTTGCACACACTCGCACTCTCTCTCTCCCACACATTATTTGTATGCTGTTCTAAAAAAAAAAATGTTTAACTTTCAAGCTTGAAATCACCTCAACCCAATTTACACAGTGCATTCAGTTGGATCAAAGTTGAGAAATATTGTGCAGAATTATTCCGAAACGGTGGCGAGAAACACGCGACTAAGGAAAAGCAATATTTTCCCGACACTAGTCATTTCATAGCTCAGTGTCCAGTAAAAAATAATTCATAGATACCGTATGACATAAACCTCATCGAACAGAGCACAAGTACTTTCCCTAATAATGCACTTTAACACAACTGTATACTGATTGTGTTGTTTGACATCTATTTTGTGTTCTACATAATAGACATAATGGACATAATGGGACACTTGCGTTGTATTTTCGAATTTAAAGAAAGCAAACTGTTGGCTACGGTTAATGTTCGATAAGCGTACATGCCTAAGATGTTGCTCTGCTTAGCAATGTTATTCTGAATACAGCATCACATCCTGGATATACTGCCAAAGCTCTCCTGGGATTATACAGCACATCATCGGCACACGAATGGGGGAAGAGAAGCAAGCGTCTCAGCAGTACGGTCAGACAAAAAGCGCTGACGGGGAAAGAGATGTGATCCTCAATCCAGAAAAAAATTAAGTAACGTAAAAGCTAAGTGTGTTACAATAGTATAAGGTTTTTTTAAAAACAATATTATTTTTTAAAGACCGAGTACGAGTACCGACATTTTTCTACTAGTACTATCCAGTACCGATGCCAGTTATTTGGTATGGGTTTTTGTAGTATATACACACCAGACTGAGCTGCAGAGTTTAACTCTAACTTGCCGGGCAAGACCATGACTAGCTAGTTTGATTAGGGCAGGACACCAGACCCTCCAGGACCGCGTTTGATCAACCGTGATATAGAAAGTAAACGATTAAAGAAGTTTTTTGTTAATCTGTGTTTTGTTGCTGCCTTTTCTAAACCTTCTAGTGAATGTTTGTCCCTTTTTTGTGGAAATGATTAAAATCAATACATTTTTAAATAAGTTCTATGATGCAGTCTTATGTAACGCATGAAAGAGGGCCTTTTCTGAATGGCTGCTGTGACGACATCACATGATGAGTATTGGCTATTTTTCTACAAAAAATATGGACTACTATGTGCTTTTATGGTACTCATTTGTTAATTTGCTAAAACTTGGCAGCCCTCATCAAAAGCAGGATTTTTATTATTCATGTGCTATCCACACCTATTCAGTTCACACCTAATACACACTTAATATGGTAAATTATTATCACCTTTCTTAGCAAGATGCTAACATTGTGCTTCTGAGATACAATGCTCTGTCCCTGCATATGGTATAAAAAAAACTGTACTATTCGGTTGGCTGTATTTTCTCGACCTCTTTGCTGCAAAACTGCAAAGTGACTGTGTATTAATTAGGTCTATAACACCGACCCACTTAGTATAAATTAGGTCTGCACTTTTGTTTATTTTTCACATGCCTGTTTTTGCGTTTGAATTGATCATCTATTATGTGACGTAAATCAAGTATCAGATATACGCTGCCTATCAAATGAAACGTTTTTCAATGATTTTAGTTGTATATAAGTAGTAGGGTTAATAAGGCACACATCTTACCCTTAAAACAGAGTGACATGGGGTAGGGATGAAAATATTTCCCTAAGAAATGGGACACCACTACTACACCAGTACACTTCATCACATGTGTGGTAAAAAGCTAATGTCCTGCCAGTAATCTTTTATTTCTGACAGGATATTGCGTCATCAGGTAACATTATTAGGAGTAAAAATGGGACTATCTTGCAGCAGAATTAGTGAACTTAAGCGGGTTTTTTTTTAACGTTTCTTTAAATAATATGAGGGTAAAATATAAACACAGTACTGAATCTAATGGAACAGTTTGTCGTTAAATTCTTTATTAATGCCAAAAAATATTTATTTGTGAATCACCTTGGTTGCTTGGTTGAAAATGTTGTCGCTGTAGCTAATGTATCTTGGGAAATTTCTCATACCCCTTCGTTTGATGTGTGGGACTTAAAAATCTTTGTTTAAAGGGGTATCTAACCCTTCCCTCTACCCCTCCAAAGAATTGAGACACCTGACTGAGCTTGGTTTCTGCCCATTCTGTCACCTATTGAGTTAGCTTGCTTAGTTGGGGACTCCTAATTTACAGATATTATTTAACTGAGCTGAGTGTTTTAGTGAGCTTTAAAATTGTCTTATTTGATTCTGTAAAGCAGCTTTGACACAATCTTTATTGTTGAAATAACGACCCTCACTTGAATGTGCGAAATAAAAGGGTAGTTTAAGAGATTGGGCTGTTATTTACTTGTTTGCCAGAGAAGATTATTATAGAAAAGTATGATATATTTTAATTTCATAGGTTATTTTATTTTTTAAGTTATATTAATATAAATAAATCCTAAACTTTTGTTCATACATACAATAATTAAATAAAAAATAAATAAATTAAAGAATAAGCTGACCAAACATTTCTATTCTACATGTAAATGTCTTTCATGAATTTTTGTTTTAAAAAATGTGGGTATTTAATATAAGAAATATAATAATATAACAATTTATTCAATATTACGTCTACCCAGATTTCCTAAAAATTAGAACTAGCCATCATTTTTTTCACGTAGATTATGTAGCAAAGTAAAATAACATAAGTATAACTGTGATTGTAATTGTGATTCTTATCTAACTATTCTTAGATTTTTGGTATCAAGTAGCTTTGGGTGACAAAATCTCACTGTAACTACTGTAACTCTCTGATTTGCCTGCTGCAATGAGCAGCTTAATTTGTGTGTGTGTGTGTGTGTGTGTGTGTGTGTGTGTGTGTATGAAACACGAGATTGCTTTTCCTCCCAGTCCCGCCCTGTCTGAGAGATCTGAGCCTTACTATTTCGAGACTGTGTGTGTGACTGTATTTCCTATACGTGTGGCTGTGTATGTGTTGTTATGTAATCACATGCATTCTAAAGGTTATTAGAAATGTAATATTAGGTACTGTAATTACCAGGATCCCTTGTGTGTTTGTACATTAAATGGAATTTGTTGTTGTAGTAGGAAAAATTCAAGTTCATATTTAATTTACTATATTTCTAAAGGCCCAAATAAAAAGAAAAAATTTAATCAAGTAGATATTTAAGTGTATTTATTATATTTTATTGATTTTCAGAATAACTACCTATTTAAATGATTATATTAAGAAATATTTTATCATGAAATAAAATTACTTATACTGTGAAATACAATTTTGGTTATATCGCCCTCTCCTATACTGTACAAAAATGAGTTGGATTGAAACATATAATATATAGCCAACAGTAGTGGTTGGACAATCAGAAACACACACACACACACATCCACCCCCAACCTTGTAAATACACACAATTCTAGTCTAGAATTGAATAATAAAACAATAATAATATTTTTTAGGATTTAGATTGACCTTAAATGGAATAAAATTTGTTGAGACATTTTTTAAGAATGATGGTGCTGCTGTGGACAAAGCACACTTAATGAAGACATGGTTCTGAGTTGAATAACATGAGCCAAAGAAGAAGAACCACCCTGACCTGGATGAATGCAAGAAGACTCCAGATTATATTCAACTTGATCACTGCAACCCTCCTAAAAATTTTGCCACAAACATTGTGTATAGCCTAAATATGAAAACAGGTCAGACGTTAAGAATTGGATATTGAGAAAAATGCAGCAGATTCTTGGGAATTTAATAATAAAAAATAGCAAAACCTATAAATCAAGCTATTTATAGATGGACCTGATTATGCCAAGTAGGATGTGATCCTGGATTTAAACCCTTTTTGATCCTGAATCAACATTTCAATCAACCATTCATAACCATTTGATAACATCATTGTGTCGATCAAACCCGCCTTAATCGATATTTGAATCTTTCACTTTTGTTTGTCCACCATCAACTGTGCATTTGGTACCTGGGCCTTCAGTGGAGACCTACCAGACTGATGCACCACTTAATACCATCATCATGTCACATTTATAAAAAAAAAACTATCAATACTATACAAAAACTCATAACATGGCATGACATTACACAGAGAGAGAGAGAGAGAGAGAGAGAGAGGGGGAGACATTTCCCGTCTCTCTCTCACTCCAAACCTCTACACTACAACCGCAACTGTGCCACATACATCATCTGGAGAGGTTTAGAATCAATATTCATCTTATTATTAATATAACATCATAAAACCCTAAAACATTAAATAAAATATATAATACATTTAAAGGCTGTAAGGCAGCGTTACCGGTTGGCGGCACTGGTCTGGAAGTGGTGAACAAACTCTTTGTTAGCTAGATTCGGGGTTAGCTGACCTCTTCTTACGATGTCTATTTTTTACAAATCCGTCTTAAAGCTGCTTTGACATAACCTTTATTGTTAAAAAGTGCTATATAAATAAAGGGGACTTGGCTTGACACCCCTACCCCCTCACTTGAACATGCGAAACAGAAGGGTAGGGCTAATGGATTGGGCCTTAATTTACTTGTTTGCCAAAGAACAATATTATATAATATTTTATAAATTGTTAATTCTATATATTCTTCTATTTTTTAAATGATAACATTCACATACATGTACTGGAAGCAGTGCAGCTAAGAGAAACTCTGCAAAATAAAGCAAATAAACTGTTGGGAATAATTTAATGGAACAAATATTAGAATTTAGGTTGTAAATGTAGGTCAGTGATTCTGATTTTAGGCAGCAGAGAAGGACTTGCTGGCCAACACTGCACTAAATAGATGTTCACACGTTAACTAAACTGCACAAACATATTGTTTGCGATTGTTTTTACATGTGTCATTTAACTATTGTATGTTTTTTATTCAATAAATACATTTATAATATTACATTTTCGTTTACAAAGAGAAAAAGATTCAAAATGGATTGAGGCGGGTTTGGTTGACACCGATGACATCAGATGGTTAAGATTGGTTGATTAAAATGTTGATTCAGGATTAACAAAAACTGTTAATAATCTAGAATCACATCCTACTTGGCAAAATAACGTCTATCTTATTTATAAATCAATAGCAAGCAGGCCAAGTTTAAATAAGGTTAATTTCTCACTGACAAAATGGAGTAATAAATGGAGGAATATATAAAACTTTTAGCTTCTTATGATAAACACTGACTTTTAAATATATGTTGGCCTGTTGGAAAGCCAACACTGGTCAATTTTTTTTAAGTTTCTTACATTCTCATTTTTGTGTGCAATTTTGTGTCTCAATTCTGTGGCCAGCAATCATTTGTTTCCATGATTGTACTAGCACTAGGAATAAATAAAAATAATATTTATATTTTTTATTATAATGATATATAATATCCTCCAACTAGAGTCGTATGTCAAACTTCTCATCTCATCGGATTGCACCGTATAAACAGGCAAAATAACTTTCTTCGGTTCCGCCAGCTCTTGCTCTAGTGTCACGTCCTGCTTATTGCTTTTAGCAAGTTTCAAGCCTGGCAAATCATCAATAAATGAAACGTCCATTAAGCAGCCTATTAGGGAAAAAATTCTTCAGCCTGCTTTTAATCTTAACCTGTTTCTTAAGGTGTGAAAGAAAGAGCCAGCAGAACTAAGCACCCGTACAAGAGTGACTGATGGGCAAAGAGTCATCAAGTAAACAACTGATTAAAGTGACATGATGGCATCGAGAGGAGTGTTTTGGTAGGGTACGCAGAGTGCTAAATCAATATGGACAGTGAAAGCGGTGTTTGTCATGCTAATGTTTGTCAGATGGAAAAACGGCGAAGATGATTAGATTTTTAAATTGGTTTGTGTAACTGCACTGCTCGTCAGCCACTCTGACAGGAAGAAATTTGCTGGGAGAGCTACAGACAGAGAGAGAGAGGGAGAGGAAGAGAACAAAGAGAGAGAGAGGTAACATACAGTAAAAAATAATAGTCACGAAGAACCAGACAAGAGGTATCGACATCATGGGACCATTTCGAATGTAGCAACACTTTATTTACAAGTGTGGAAGGCAGGCAGGAAGCAGAGGCATGAGTTAACTTTGGTGTTAGCAGGACAAATCCTCTTGGAGTGACTAGAATCAGGCAAGGATGTCAGTAGCGGGATGCTAACGATAAGCGAGCTTGTGTGTGTCTGATGAGGTGCAGGAGTAACTGGTTAATACTCAGACAAGGGTGTGCGTTGGTTGGGTGTGGAACAAGCAGACCTTATTATCATTTAAAGCAACATGCACTGAAACGGTTTGCCGTGAACAGAACCGATTTTGACAAGGTGAAATGAGGTTTTTATTAGAATTTTTAATCAAAGTATATTATAGACTTTCCAATAGAACCTTAAAGAATCATATAAACTTATGGTAAATAGGCGTCCAATGAGCCCTTTAAAATATATATTTTTATCCTATGAGATCAAACACTGAGGGAATTGTAATATTTACTTATACTGAAAAACATCGGGGTCAGTCGAGGTGTTGTGTATGACTCGTCACAATATAATGTATTGTTATTTTTGTGTAGATTAAGTTATTTGTATAGCTGTATCTTTCTGATCAAACACAAACCATCATTATAAGTGGTTCCTTTTTTCAGAAACGTCTCTCAGAAAAGTTTACTTGGCATTTGGTTGAGGCAAAAATATTTGCACTGGGACTTACAGGTATTTATTGTTTTTTTCTTTTTTTACTTAATATTTTAAACCTCTATCCTCTTTTCTATAACTGCCAAAACTAGTATGGGGTAGATTTTATGACATTTGTCAAATGCATTTATCCAAAAACAAAAAAAACAAAACAAAAACCGTTGCTTAAGGGTCTAGCAGTGGCAGCTTGGTGGAACTTGGTGGAATGATCTACTGAGCAGCGATCCGCCATGTTAAATTTAGAGCTTCTATCTCTCCAATTGAAAATAACGCTATTTAATTGTTCATATTTTCAGAAATTGAAAAAATAGCGTTCGAAAAACATTTACGGGTTGAACAAAGTAAAATAACAAAACTCAAACATTTGCGTAAACTATTTCTAGTTAAAAACAATTTTGTGCCTTGTTTTAGACCTCAAGAACTTTATATAATTTGTATTGTATATTCAGTAAAATATATTTACATGTACAGCATTATGCAGACGCCCTTGTCCAAAATGACTTACATTTATATCTTTTATACAACTGAGCAACTGGGGGTCAAGGTCCTTGCTTGGGGGCTCAACAGTGGCGACTTGGTGGTCCTGCAAATCAAACCCCGATTTTTCAGGTACCAGTCCAACATATTAATCACCGAGCCACCAGTTCTCCTGCTTTAATATGTATTTAATCATTTCATTAAATTATTTGTCTATTTTGTTTATCTATTCATCATATCCTTCTAGCAAAGCATATCTTTTAGGAAAAATCCTAGAACATCTCGGACAAGCCAAAAAGAACCATGTGTTTGTCAGACACTGAAAATGTCTAGGGATTTTTATTTCTTTATCTTGTAAGGCACAAATAATAAACTCTTCTCTGAATGGATTTTGTCTTCAAACAAATCTGAACAAAACAGAGCAAGTTATTTTTTTTCCACTTGACCAACCACAGGTAGTGCATAGATAATAGATGGCCTCTCCTGCTTTGTTCCAAACACTCTAAAATATTTTATTTATTAAAAACTATAAACTTTAAAAATACTTTTTAATATACATGGTGGGAAGCTGGAGTAAAAAAAAAAGCGTAGTGTGTCTTTTTTTTGTGTGAATATGTTTTTGGTATGTTTCTTTGTGTTAGGTTTTTGTAGTAGGTAGCATGATAAATTTGGTTTAGAATTCATCCTACCTGTAGATTCCATGTAGAAAACTGGAAGTCCAAAGAAACAAATCTTACATAATATGGAGATTTGATGAAAGCTTAGCAAACTAACAAGAAAGTAGAATCCAGACTAATTGGCTAATGACCACTGCAGTCTGGTAGGTGTATCTATAGGAATGAATTTGGCAGACACCCATGTTGTTATAACTTTTTAAAATGTCGTATCAAATATCGAATTATTTAGCATGCATAACACATTTTTCCTCAATATCATGCAGCCCTAGAAATGTGTGCCTTTGCCAATATTTAGGGCAGCTTCTGAAGCGACAGAAAGCAATATTGTACAGATTGCTCTTACGGGACACACTTCCCAGAGGTGTATGTTAAATTCAGACCGGTCTATCAGCTGGAAACATAACACAAAAGCTCTACCTTCAGGTCTCAGCTGTCAGCTGCAAAGTCTTTTATTATATTTATGTCACTAGGTATACTAGGGACCTACTGTCCATCAAGCAATTCTTTAAAAAAAATTCAATCCTATGAGTCTCAGTGCTAGTTAAAAATTCAGTTGGCATAGAAAGCAAAGCTATTAAAGCAAGAAGGAAAGCGAGGAGGATCATTTCTTGGGAGTCTTGTATAGCTCATTTATAAAGAGAATCAAAAAGAGTTAGTTTTGCAGAATTGTCTTGCGACGTTTTAGGTCTTGCTTTTTTTTTTTTTTTTTTTAGCAACTCACACTATTAATTTTGTTAAATGGACTGGAAAACAAAAGGTCAATCATATCAGTTGATATATGGATCATCCAAGTCCCCTATCACAGTCCCTAACAGCTGTTCTTTACAATGTTATCCACTTTAGATCGCCTGATTCACTGCTTTATTTCACAGTGATGATAGGCATCAAGGCTCAGGCAGTCTGGTTTTGATTTATTCACACCTTGGGCTTAGGTGTTTGAGACCACGCTGCCGCCGCCGCCGCCGAGAAGACACATTGCTTTATTTAACAGTGAGCCTTATCCATCAGTGTTATGGAAATGTGATGGAAGTAATCTATTCTGTTCACTTACATCACTTCATAATGGGCTCTTATGCTCTCCAGATACAGTTGCCAAATATTAAGTTCACCCGAAGCCCCTTTTTTTGGCCTGACTATAGAAAAAAGGCCAATTTAATGATGAGCGCCATCTGATGAATTATTCATAAAAGATGCAGGCAATCGAAAAGCATGAAATCAGATTGCTTCTTTTCCTAAATCATATTTCGTTTTATGTTTATGAAGTGAATGAGATATTTTGTGCTTTGTTTTGTGTCAAATTTAAAGGAGCGTCTATGCTTGTCATACTTAACTTGATGCAAATATAATATACTGTTTACAGAGGCACTTTACTATTGTCTGTAATGCTTGCTGTAGCTATTTATTCTGAGCTATTAAAGCTAGTGACAATCAATTGCTTAGATAGCTACCAACTAATGAGCTAATTTTAGACGACTGCTAGGAAATCGTAAATTCAATAATGCTGGCTTTGCTAATAGTCTGGAAAGCCTTATCTCAAGCGAGTTTTCCAACATTACATTAGGGTTTCTGATTTCTTTAGTCTCGTGTCTTTTTGTGTGTAAAACACTGATTTTATATTTTTTACTAAACAGGGAAAAATTAACACTTTGGTTAATCTACATGCATGATAAAGTAAATTTTATATGAATTTATTCTAGACCAACCTGTATGTGTCAATTCGTAGCATATGAGCCAAGACATACTATCTACTACTACCGTCTCACCTCTTGACTGTGACTTCCTTAAACAATCCCTGATTGCTGAATACTTGTCTTTGTGTGTGTACCAAGTCGCGTTGGATATGTAATTGCGCAAATACCCCAAAGGTAAAGCTGCAAGTAAAAGTTTCTTTTACCAGATTCAATGAACTGCTTGTCTTGCTTTCAGTATGTCTAACCCACAACTATTAGTTAACATCATGGGGCCATTTGGAATGTAGCAAAGATGCTTGTCAATATTTGTTTGATAACTAAACTTGAGGAGGGTTGAACATGGTAAAATTAAGGGGGGCAAAAGTTATGGTCATTTTGTTAAACATTTTCAATATTTCAAAATAAGTCTTCCAGCCCTAGTATACAATTCATGTTGAACCACCAACAAATAGATTCTAATTTAAAAGTTGCTCCAGAAGTTAACCACCTAAAGACACCTGGACAACCCAATTCAGCAAAGTGTACCATGTTTATTAAAGCATTCAGTTCAGGGGCATTTTGGGCTTTAGGAAAGAATATGGGATCAGGCCCCGTACCACACCCAATCCACACTGCTACTACTACTCATACAACAGATCTTTGGGGTAATCAAAGTGCATGGCCCTTTAGAAACTTCCCTCCTTGGTGGTGCAAGATGCTTAGAAATCCTACACATCACTGTTAGTTTATGGACACAGCAACATTTCCCAGATATAACAACTATGTAGTAAACAAATTTTTGTCCAGGTTTTGCCTTTATTCAGCAAATAGGGTTGTAAGTGAAGTGGGAGAGAGATGAAGGGTGGGATTAGGAAAAGTCCCTGAGCTGGATTCAAAATTAGAACTCTTACTCTTGCAATAGTGCCATACATGTCAATGCGCTACCAGCAGGCTATCACACCGACTGGACCCATTTACATTTTGAAATCCCTCATTATTCTCTTTTCAACTGACCTGGTTGATCCATCCTAATGTCCTACTTCTGATTATTTTGTGGTTGGTTGTTGCTGCTGAGGACAACCGGATCTGGACAGCCTGAAATGAAATGTGATTGCTGTGAATAGTAGAAAACAGAGATGTCTTTGTGACTGCAGTTGGTTTTGTATTAAAGTCTTCAGTTAAGATCAACAACAAAATAGACTTTCTGTGTAAACTTGAATGAAATTTATGGTTATGTAATTGCATTATTAGACCATATAGCTCACAATTATAAGAACAAAATCATCAATTGCCACATTAACCAGTGTCATTAAGATTCTCTTTAAGTCTAACTGAGTTTCTCAGTGTTTCTTTTGTGTATGTTAATATCACCTTGGCCATTAACGATAAATGTTGGATTTCCAATTTTATCCTCTATTTATTATGCTATTTTGTGAACTGAATTGATCGATCATTATTTGGAAATCCTTTGCAGCAAAAGCAATATAATTGCATGTAAGATGCGTCATTACTCAGTTTACAGCTGTTCAGATGAAGCCAATTTGGCAAATCAAATGTACTCATGACTTAAGTAATGTCTTAATTATGCATGGTGATGTTATTGCAGAGAACTACCACCAGTACACTGAGCCAATTTTTACATTACATTTCATAATCTGCAACGCTTTAAGCGCCAGAGCCAGCGAATGCTCAGTCAATAAATATACCTCACGTAGAAAAAAAAACACATCACATTCTGTCGGAAACCAACGAAGCTAAGCATACAAATAGTTTAAAAGTGCTCACTTGAAAAAGCCATAGTCTACTCGCTTCAGACTTTCATGTTACGATAAGCTTCCCTATCGATATTTCTCAGCCTTCCACATATCAGTCTCATATCATCTTTAAAAAACCAACACAGCTTGGAATTTCATCAAGAGGCAGAGGCGCTTCATCATCTCCATCATCACCCTTTGATGTATATCACTTGAAATATGGCAAGCTTGCACCTGCTGCTCTGCTCGACCTAAAGTGTTCAAGGTTTCATTTCTTCTGCCAGATGGAAGAGTTTGACAACTAGGACTATGTGTCAGCTCAAGATACACTTGTACTGCATGGCGTTAATCAGAGGCAAGCCATGCATGAGTAAGGAAAAGAGTGGCTTGTAAATAGTCCAGTAATGGATTTTTAATTGGCAAGGAAAACCAAGTGTGAATGATTTAGGGTGTGTTCACACTTGTAGTTTGCTTTGTTTGGTGTGGACCAAAAAGGAAAATGATGCATTTGTTCCTGGTCCACTTAGCTTTCATACTCGCATTTTCGATGGCAAACCCAAAGGCACAGTGATACAATCACAGCCTGATTAGTTGTCTTTTGTGAGGTACATTTTACAAAGGAACTTTCCATACCAAAAGACGCAGTGTACTGGATTAAATGTGCTAATTGTGTGAATGTATATATAGTTTCACTTTTACCAGCTGAGAACTAGATTTCCTCTGCTGTTTGCAGAAATAAGGAGATAGCATTTCGACTTTTTCGACTAATGGGCAACACAAGTCCTTTGATGAGACGAACCAGGTACTTATGCTTGAGCATTCCTTTCTTCTGAAATGACAAAATCATGATTAGAATTGCATTTGCATCGTACCTTGTGACATCACGTCACGTCAAACTTCTTTTGGTCAGATTAGAGATATTTGGTACGTGTTGCGTTCATATATCAATCGAACCGCACCAGAGTTCGTTTGGAAGTGGACCGTGACCCATCTCTCCAGTGGTCAATGCGCACCAGGGTTCGACTGTCAGCATTCACGCCTATCAAATAAACCCCTACTAACTGAGCAATTGCGACAAAAGTTGTTTTAATCGATCCAAACCTGACAAGTGTAAACACACTAACAAACATGAATAAAAAATGTGCATTTCCTAGACACATTTAACTCAAACACTCAGCTTGGCTCTAGTGGATCGTTTTACACTAGATATTATAGACTGCTGCTGTAATCATGAAGAGTTTTCTGTGTTTATCCTAGAACTCATTTACAATTTCTTTCAACACACTTTCTACTATCTGGCTTTGAACCATATTGCTATAGAAGAGTAAAGACTCACAAATCCACTGACACCATAATGAAAAATATCTGTCTATCTTTCCTTCTATCTTTTTATCAGTCTCTTTATCAAACTCTCTGCCTTGTCTGTCTGTCTTTTTTCCCTGTTTCTTTCTTTTTCCCCCCCGAATACAATTGAATATAATGAGGATGATGTATGGAATTTACTCACTTGCTGCAATAAACTTTATGAAGACTGAGTGATGCAGCTGACTTTTAGAAACGCCTGACCTTTACAGCATGAGACTCCCAGAGTGAGGTACGGATATGTATCAGTTGGTCTGAATATAAGTACAAGTCACTCTTCTTTCAGTGTACGATTTTCTCTCGTGCTTTACATTGTTTACTAGTGCTTCATCAGGTCAACACATGACTCAGCATTTGTTTAGTGCCCTCAGGCAGAAAGAGCTAGAGATCTATTTTTTCTATTAACAGTTTTATTAGTTATTTTTTTAACAGTACCATTAAAAACCACTAGTAACATAACATTAAAATGATTTCCTTACATATTATAGATCAATCACATCCAATATTGTGCCCTGTTATCTCAATAGACACTGGGAGAGATGAGGAAACCCCAGAAGGCAGATTACTAGACCTATAAATATAACTTTTAACTTATTTTGCATTATGATATCATTATGCTGTTATGCATAAAATCATTATCAATTTTTGTGCTTCTTTAATAAACATTGACACCCAGATGGCAGAGACCAGTGTTCTTTAGTGCTCTATAACAGACTAGATTAGGAACTCATAAAACATGAACATGACTTGTATTTTAATACCATTAGATTAATTAAGTTTTATATATTGGTAGCAAGCTGGACATTACACACTCATTAAAAGTGGACCGAACCATACAAAGCCTAATACATTAAGGGTTGGGGGGGTTAAGGACCTTGTATAGGTGTCCAGCAGTGGTAATGTGGTGTTGCTGGAAATCAAACCTTCCAATTAGCAGTCCAACACCTTAAACACTGCGCTAACACTTCTCCAAACCTGCTGTTATAGGCAATTAAATAGGCTGAATAAGCCAGAATGCAGAAATTAATATAAGGCAGACTTTGTTAATGTAGTTTTGACATCTACATGTCACCATGACATGATGTTCTTTTAAGTTGACACTAAATCTAATGCTTATGCTTATTAATATGCACGATCTATGATAAACATGACCTTTCCACTGTGTTTTAGGATAAATCAGGCACAGAAATAATTACTTTAAAAGAGGAATTAGTTTGTTAAAAGTTACTTCTCATGAAAAGTGAGTTATATCATAATAAAAGTAACTAACTTTTGTGTTACTTAAAAAAAAGTTTAAATATTTTAATGCCTCAATATTAAATAGGTTAATTAAATAAAATGGACAGTAAATAAATAAAGAAATGTGACGAATAATCAGATTAGAATTAGTTGCTACTGAAGTGGAGAGACTCTTTCTTTCTGGCCATACAGGAAGTTGCATGTTACAACGTTCAACTTTTGAGAAAACCTTCGGAAAAATTGCAAAAAATGCCGTTAAACTTGTTGGACTTTTCATCGCTTTGACTCTTCAAATGCTTGAATTTCATTTATACCCATAAGCATACTATACAGAAGATTTTGGGTTCAATTCCCAGTACAACAAAGCTACCACTGTTAGGCCCCTGAGCAAGGCCCTTAACCCGCAATTGCTCAGTTGTATAAATGAGATGAATTGAAGTAAGTCGCTCTGGATAAGGTCAACTACCAAATGACAGAAATGTAAATAAAGGAACACTTTTTTAATTGTCAGGAAAGCCTTACTTTTTTACATATAGTACCTAGATTTGTAACAGGTGAAACAGTAATTCCTTTTATTTCTTGTTTCTATTTATTAAAACGCCGTTATTTTCATTACTGGACACAGAAAACACCCTCTGTAATGGCCTGGATATACTGGGCACACATACCTTTGGTTGTGCCAGTTGGCACTATAGATGGATATTTATTCTCACTTGTTTTCCACCATTCCAAAGGAGCCATGTGAGGTCTGCTCACGTTTGTAGTAGCAGTTTAGACATTTATCTTGTTCCGTCTCCACCTTTTCCATATGGTAACTAAAGAGAGAACTGGGACCGTGTGGAGGAAAAAAAAAATAATGCTGTTTTTAATTTGTTGTCACTTTATGACCGTTAAAAAAGGTTTTGTGGTTATAATAATTATTCTAAAGATGTTGATTAGATGAGCTTTATCAGTCCTGCATCTCCTTTTAAAAGCCTGGATATAACTTGAGTTGTCTAACTGGACATTCTGCAACATAAATAAAAGCAAAGCGGCATACAGCTGTGTTACATAAAGGTCATGAAGTCTCAGCGCTCGAGCGAACCTCCATCACAGAGCAAGGTGCTGCGGTTTGTTCTCTCTCTCTTTCTCTTTCTCTCCCTCTCTCTCGCCACATCAGCTGTGCAGCAGTCAGACTGGTGATAAAGGCTTGTGTAACTAGGAGGTGCCATTTTGTCACTTCTCCTCTCTCTGTCTCAGTTAATGAAATGTTGCCTCTTACTTTAACAGACAGTGACGTGTTCTTCATCCTCAGGGCGGACATAAGCGTCGAATCGCATACATGCACAAACACGCACGCCTTCTCTTGCTCACACCAACAAGTAGAGGGCTGTGTGTGTTAATTAGTCTATACTAGATGTGGTCAGTGACATGTATCTTGCGGATGAAGAAAGCACAGAAGTTCACTGACATTCATGCCTGATTACCCCATTTTTGTTTCTGCTCAGTTTAGTGTCATAATCAGGAACTGCAGGCTGTATACAGGTCTGCAGGGTGAGTGTGTGTGAGGTTTACTGCTTCTTTTTAGATGCTGAAAAAGAATTTATCGGATTCTGGGACTGATTTATTGTTAGAACTCAGCTAATGTGTACATATACAGTAACAGTATGTGATTCTATAAGTCAGTTTAAAAATACAATAATGAATTTATACAATTTAAACACAAAGCAGAGAAACAACAAAGAGACAAATGCAGCCACTGTAGATTTTCTCCGTGAGTCTAATGTAGTTTGAAATACTTTTATTATACGTACATTTATTATAATGTATTTGGGTGATTAAGGAACAGACATGTTTACAAAATTAAAACTTATGCCTATTAAGCTAAATGTGTTTGTGTGTGTGTGTGTGTGTGTGTGTGTGTGTGAGTGTGTAAATAGAGGAAATAAAGCGAATCGGATGATGGCTTGTTGTAATACTTTCTCTTTTATAGTAATAATGTATATATAGATACACACTTCTAGGGCAGATACTTCATATATTTGTAATATTAGCAATAAAAGGATACAATGTAAATGTAAAATGTCCTATTAGTAAAGAGGTACATTTAGAATGCATTAATGTAGCATTTACAAGAAAATTCCTGGAGAAAAGGTTTTCAGTACAAAAAAAAAAAAAAAAAAAAAAAGATTTTCCATAAAAGAAGAGCGTTTTACCTAACAAACAAGAGAACGCTTCCTGTAACTTATCCCTGTTAAATATTCTTGCTCGTAAACTCTAGAGAACCGACAACCGATCAATCATAATCGAGCCATAGCTTAATATAAATAGATGCTGTGCAACCATATATAGAATTCTCACAGTCCTGAATCTTACACACTGGCCACCAGATGCTTGAAGGGCAAAAAAGGGAAAAAACGTGTTACAGAGTGAGCCCATAGTTGCATTAATCTTCTGCTGGCTACCATGGAAACAGTTTGGTGTCGCAAAGGATCAGACTGCGGTCTATTTTTAAATAGTGGCGAGAGGTGCACATGCTGCACTCCTCCGTCTCCCCACAATGTTTACGGCTGTGGCAGAATCTGCTGTCCTAATGTTTGACATTGTTGCCTGCGCTAACAAATAGGATAGAATAATATACATTTTGATAAGCACAAATTCAGTCTATTATTTTTCTAGATCACATTGACAACAGAGGCTTAAAAATGTTTTTAAGGAGTTACAAGTTGAATTCGTTCAACTACATTTGAGCTGAACTCAAATTACTTGTATGTCAAATCGATTTTACCCATTTAAATTGAATTAAAATACCATTAATCGGTTCCGGGTCCCCAAAAAAAAAATCACAGCAATTTTTTTTGGTACATGTTTTTAAATAATAAAAATATACTTTTAAATAATGACTATTGTATTAAAACAATACAATAGGATGTATTGTAATAAACAGTTTTTATTAAGTATAATGTACAGCATTTACCTTGGAGATCAGACGACTCCACTTGCTAATGCACATGTCTGACTAGTATTAAGCCACGGGATGCTGGGTGAACGTTATGGCGTTCACTGTGGCGTTCACTACACCAACTAGTGGTTAAGTGTCTGTAGCTGGCTCGTAATCCGAATTTTAGCTTGCAACTCAAAGCAAAAAATGGGAAGAGAGACAAATCCTATGTCGGAAAAACTCGTTAGCCGGGATGCTCGTAAGTCAAGGTATCGCACAATTACATTTGCATTTAGATTACCTTTATAAATAGATTTGAATAGAAGTCAATAAATGTGTCATTCTCGTACAACACAATGCATATGTATAACAACATATCTTGCTTTTTAACCACTTATTGTAACATCAAATATCCACAAGACAAGTTAGGTCTTTCCATTGTTTATTCTCCAACATAAAATTACTCTTTAAATTCTAAAATAAAGATATACTGAAAAATATCTGTGCATAAATATTTCTGTTATATATTAGTAAATGTTTTGGAATTTTGTCTATTAATGAATTTACTTTCAAATGTATTATTTCTTTTATTTAAAACAATATGCCATGAATTAGGTTGTGCACATTTTCAATTCAATAGTTAAAGTGTTGGACTGCTAATCAGAAACTTATGGGTTCAACATTCAGCAACATAAAACTGCCACTGCTGTGAAGCAGAGGATAAAGTGGAGCGTGAAGCCATTGTGGGGATCAGTCCTGGTCCCGGCGCTGCTAGAGTGTCTCTACTTTTAGCCCCTCAAAAATAAAATAAATTTTTAGGGGAAATTTGTGTGGCGGGTTGGTGTGGTTGGTCTCCTGCAGGACATGCACAACAAAATTAGTGTCCGCCATGAAGTTCATAAGTGTTTAGTCTTTGGTATGGCGGGTTAGGCGTTGGGGGGGACCTAAACACCTTATATGCTATAAATACTTACATACACATACTTCTCTATGAATATACCAACGTGGCCTTATTTATTAATGGAAATACTTACATATTAATCAGCACTTGCTCATTTGCACAGTTTTTACTAATTGCACTACCATGCAACGACAATAAAGTTGTATCTATTTATCCATGTATCTATCTATCTATCCATCCATTCATTCATTCATCCATCCATCCACCTACCTATATATAATTAATAGTATTATTGTTATGTCTTGATTTTCTTCTTTAAGCTGTTTTGAGAACCCAGACTGGTATATTCCTCTATGCACGCTAGAGATTTTTCTCATCCCCACCACACTGAGATACAGTCATCTGCAGCATATCCCTATTTCTGGCACCCGGCCTGGGGGAAATTTGTTCCGACTGTGCCTGCTTAAAGATCCACACACACTGTAGATTTTGTCACCTCTTGGCTGCATTCTCGATGTCTGGGACATTAAGCACATATTTTTCTTTCTTTCTTTTTCTCTTTTCATAGTTTCCCTTTAGATCCCTGTGACAGAGCTTCTTTTACCACACAACAGTAATCACCATTGTTGCCATAATGAGCTCTTGTTGGCTATAATTGATAGCATGTGTGCATCGGTGTGCCAGCCACGGCAATAGTAATTAACGAACAAGGATTTTGCCAGGGCTCGAATTCCATATGGGGTTTATCGGAGGAATGTGACCAGGTTCTGTAAATCACCGTCACAACACAATGATGAAACTGACAAACAGAGGCTTCTGGGGTTCAGAACAGTACCCCAATATTCAATACCCCTATAGTTGGCAGTTTTGCATATTGGTTGAATTAGAAAACTCTAAGGAAGTCCTTTTTTATGGAACTGAATAACATTTGTGAATTTCTATTTAATCTAAAAACCTCTATTCGTCTAATTAAAGTCCTTTATCTGTGGATTTACCAGGTTTATCCTTTAAGTGCACTTAAAATAAGGTACTAATTTAGAGTCCCATTACGCTCTAAGAATGGCTTGATGACAAGTCTGTAAATATAAAGATTAAGACTTCTAGTTGGACATAATTAAATTAAACATTTTTTTGGTTTGTGGAAGTAAAAAAAAATCATAAGAGTGATAATTGTTTTTTGTAAAGTTGTCTAGTATTATTTTTGAGCCAGGTTTGTTTTAGGACCACCATTTTAACAATAATTGTAACATGACAATGCTCCTGCACACAGCGCCCCTGAGCTGTATGGGGTGGAAGTTCTGGTTGGAGTGAACTTACTAATATTATTGTAGTTGTATGAAAAAAAATTCTCTGCACGATTTATGCTGTCATGCTGCATATTCTAGTGGAAATGATCAGACTTGTGGAAGTTAAGATACAGGCTTTATTTTTGCCTATTTACAGCCTAATCTCAGTTTTTGCTGCTTTCGTGCCCTTAAGCAGGGCCTTTGACCCATCACGGCTGACTCTGTGCCCTAACTCCAGCTATCTTAGCCGGGACATGTAAAGGAACAGTAACATATAGCGTATGTGTCCATTTTAAATGAGTCTTGACCCACAGGACAAGACGGTGCTTTTGGACTAGTTCCCATATAGGCTTTTTTGCATGTTAGGGATTTAGTTAGTATTTGCTGATGGCATGGCGGATTGTATTTACTGAAAGGTTTCTGAAAGAATTTCTGGGTCCATTTAGTAATGACGATCATAGAATTGTGCCGATGAGTGTTGCAGTATCGTCTATGGGCCCGAAGATCACAGGCATCCAACAAAGGTCCTCAGCCTTCGCCCTTATGCAGAGATTCCCTCCAGTTTCTTTAAATCTGTTGATGTTATGCACTGTAGACGGTGAGACTTTGCAATTTGACATTAGGTTTTTAAAGTATTCCACCATCTTTTTACATACTTTCACAAATTGGAGAGCCTCTGCCCATCTTTACTTCTGAGAGACCCTGCCTTTTTAAGACATCCCTTTTAAAGATAATCATGTTACAGTCCTGCTGTCAGTTAATTAGTATGTTCTCCTAGCTAAATCTTTTAAAAATGTATTGCTTTTTCAGTCCTTTGTTGCCCCCGTGCCCACTTCTGAGACCTGTAGTAGGCAACAAATTTGAAATGTGCTCATTTAATGAATAAAAGTGTAAAGTTTTTCAGTGTTAACATTGATGGTATGTTATCTATGTTGTACCATGAATAAAAAAATGGTTTATGCAATTTAAAAAATTCTTTAGTGTTCATTTTATATAAATTTAAAAAAACGTCCCAACCTGTAAAAGGTAAAGATCATTTAACACAGCATCAAAAAAATATGCATTTGCATTTTATTAGTAGACATCAGTTGTAATGATCATTTGGTTTATTTGGTTCTTTGCTATTTGTAAATGTAAATGGTTCAATTTAATGTCTGATATTGTTAGTCTTACTGCCATAAAGGATAAACCAGGTGTTGGGATCTAAACGTGACATTCCTACAAGTGCATGTCAATTTGTTAAGTTAAATCGCAGTGTTTTAAAAATCATCATCATCTCCTCTTTACAGCATAGCCATTTTTTTATTTCATGGTTTCTAGTTGTATGTGATTCCCTGTTCGCAAGTGGTTCCCACCCAGGAGACTTGAGAAATCTGTTTCTATGGAAACGGCAGAGCAGTGTGGCAGATGAAGTCAACTTCCTGCCACAAATCTACACTGAGAAGTGTGCACTTGTTGACCCACACATTGTTTACACACCTGTACATGTGTTGTGTTAAGCAGGGCTTATTTCATTTTCCGAAATCCAACTAACATCAAGGAAATTGTTTTATTTAATCTCCTACTTAAACCTTATCGCAAAATTCCTGGCTTCTATCGCCTCATCCTCATTTTATCATCCAACAGCCATCTCTTAAAAGCTTTCTTGAACACTGGCCAATTTATAAGACCCTTTTTAAGCCAATGTCATAATGACACACTGGAAAAACATGAAGACTATACGTGAGGGTAGTTAAAGTTGGGTTTGATCATCAGACGGCAGAAAAATGCACGTTTATACACTCTGGAATTTCGGGGTGCATGAATCATTTAAGTGTCAATTATTTATGCACTCTTTTTAGATGCTGTTTGGGGGGGGTAAGTCATATTTCTTAATGTCTTGTGCCTTCGGTAAGATATTTTTATGTACTGGATTAGAAATTTCGTATCTGTTACAGTGGGAAAGACTTTTTATAGATTTCTAATGTAAACAAATAAACTATTTACGTAGATACACAATACTGCATCATGGTTCGTTAACACTACACTAATTAAATTCCAGGACTTTTTCGTAAATATTTACAACCGAATGTTTCATGAAACGTCTATCAACTCACATTAAAATTAGCCTTAGTAATCAATAATGACCAAAATGACCAGCTTTGTAATTCATATTACAAAATAAACATCTGTCATGTGTAGTACTGTATTTAACCAATATAATAAATTGAAATATACTTAAATACACAAAGATTTGTGAGACAGATTTTTATGACTTTTTCAAAACTTTATAAATTTATTTATTTTTCGGAAACTTGGGAATTGCTGTTTTAAAAATTTCCTGACTTAGCCACGTTTTTCATTACCATTCAAAACCCTGTTATAAGATTTAACGCAATCTCTTTTCTTTTGTTTTTTGAGTATTAGTTTCTATCTAGTTACCAAAAGGTTACTACAAAAACAAATGCGTATAAAATCAAGCCTATTACTCGAAACTTTTAGGATCATTTTCAAGAAACGACACCTCTGCAATAAAAATACTATTCCAACAATACCATTCCTTCTAAGCAAGTGATGTTTTCCTTTCTAAAGAAAAGGTCTTTTCAGTACAGCAGGATGTCATTATAATCACCAGTCTTCTCTTTCCGTCTGTGGAATAAACTACTTGCGATTGCCCACATCCAGAAAATGAAAAAAACAAACACACACACAAAAAAAATTAAAACGAAAAACTCATGAGAGCTGCTTCAGAACTGAAGGGATAATTGCAGTAGGATTTGTTTTCTCACACGTCACAGCAGAATCCAAGTTTCAGCAACATGTTCATAGTGTGACTCAAGACTTGCCCACAAACTTACTTTAAAAAGAAACTCGAGCCAGTTCTGACTAAAGGATACTTCTCGACTGATTTATGAGATCTTGCTCTTCGAAATGAAGGTGTGGGATTTTTATTGCCGCTCACATACACGTCATAGTGAATATTTTCGCTCCACGATGTAATCAATCATACAGAAGTACCTGTAAATATCTGCATTTTTACTGTGCCTCCCATAACAGCCTTGCTGATCTAAAGTCAGCAGTTATAAGGCAAACGACGCTTTGATGCTCTAAAAGGGCAGTGGCTCTGATTAGGAATGGTAGTTGGAGCATGATGTCATGCTGACATGCTGACAGTTACACAGCTCTGAGCGAGCACACTGCCTCTACATTATTTACGCAGCGACAGAGAGTGCAGATGCAGTGATGCCACGTGAGGTATGTGCCATGGCGGCAACACTTACTCAGTCACCCACACAACTATATATAAACACAGTGGGTAACCTTTATCCAACTACATTTATTTCAGTTTACACACTTGACGAGGGGCTCAAAGGCTTTGCTTATAGCCCAGCAGTACTGTAGCAGATTGGTATAAAACCTTCAAATAAACAGTCCAACACGTTAATCACTGTCTTACAACCTCCCACAAAAAAACAAACACCAAAAAAAACACTGTGTGTCATGTGCAACATTATAAAAAGCCCACAGTCTTTGACCATCATTTGATTTCAAATTTCAGCCTTACAAGTGGTTAGTTTTGGTCAGGATGTACAATAAACTAACGATGGCAGCTGGTTAATATGAGGCACTGGGGAGCCGCCATCCACAGAAAAGAACACTAACGATAGGTTAAATACAGATCGCAAATTAATAACAAAATAAAACCACATGATTTTACTATTCTACTGTAAGTCCTGGAATCCTTCTATTTTTGTTGTTAGAAAATCAATATTGTTTTCAAATTTTTGGCCCTAGTGTAATTGGACCATTGAGATGTAATTCATGCCTTTTGTTGTTCTCCCATTGGGGTCTCTCTACTGGACATCATTAGTATTACAGGCTTTATCTTTGAATATGATTGATAAATTGCTGAATTATTTGAAAAATTATCTTTATTTACTTACTGATTATTAACTTAAATTCTCTGATTCATAGTTAATTTATTGCATGCTTTAACAGTTAACTTTAACAGTAACATTTATAAAATTTTAGCTAGCAGTAAAGCCACCTCACCAATACATATCTGCATCAATACCCACAACCCCACAATTTTTTTTTGCACCAGCTATTACGGTTGAGGTTACATTCCACTCCCAATTTAAATGTCTTCTTTTCCTCCTTCCGGCTGTTCCCTTTTCAAGGGTCACCACTGCGAATCATCTGTATCCACCTAACCCTATTCACTCACACCCACTAACTTCATGTCCTAGTTTATCGCATCCATATACCTCCTCTTTGGTCTTTTTCTTTGCCTTTTGCATAGTAGATTCATTTCTAACATCCTCCTACCAATATATTCGCTATCCCTTCTCTGTACATGTCCAAACCACCTTAATCTGGCTTCTCTGACATTCTCCCCAAATGTGTAAAATGAGCCGTCTCCCTGATGAACTCGTTCCTAATCCTGTCCAACCTTGTTACTCCCAAAGAAAACCATAACATCTTTAGCTCTGCCACCTGTCTCTTTCTCAGCACCACTGTATCAAAACCATACATCATCGACCTTCTGCACACCTCACTACTGTCCTGCTTTCCTCATACATATCCTGCACCACCCCTGACATACTTCTCTGGTATTCCTGACTTTCTCATACAATACCACAACTCTTCTCTTGGTACACTGTCATATGCTTTCTCCAGGTCTACAAAAACACAATGCAACTCCCTATGACCATCTCTGTCACTTCTCCATCAACATTCTCAGAGCAATGATTGCATCTGTAGTGCTCTTTCTGGACATAAAGCCATACTGCCGCCCACAAATATTTACTAAACTACCTCCTTAACCTAGCTTCCACTACAATAATCAACTTTATGCGTCTGTAGTTGTTGCAACTCTACACATCACCTTTGTTCTTAAAGATAGGCACCAGCACACTTCTCCATTCCTCAGGCATCTTAAGCGATCCTAATTTCTTATATACTAATCTTCTGAACTTCCTGCTCCATGTTGTTTACCTCTTCCAACCCTTTCTCTCTCTCATTTTCCTCATATATCAACCCTTAAAAGTACTCCCTTCTGTACACTCTCCTCATTTGTGAGCACCTTTCCATCTTGATCCTTGATAACCCTAATCTGTTGCACATCCTTCCTATCTCAATTCCTCTGCCTTGCTAACCTGTACAAGTCCATCTCTCCTTCTCTAGTGTTTAACCTAGTGCACAAGTTAAATGCCTTCTGCTTGGCCTTAGCCACTTCCCTATTTACTCTGTGCCTTAGATCCTGGTATTTCTGTCTACTTTCCTCAGTCCTTTCCATGTCCCACTTCTTCTTTACTAACCTCTTCCTCTGTATGCTATCCTGAACTTCCTCATTCCACCACCAAGTCTACACTAACTTACCGCCCAGAGCCTGTTTCAACTCCTGTCTAAATTTTTCACAGTATTCCTCCCTTTTCAGCCTTTACCAATTGGTTTTCTTCTCTACCTTTAATCTCTTCTTCTTCCAGACCAACATCTTCATCCTACACACCACTATCCTATGCTGTCTGGCTGATGTAATCTACCTGTGTGCTCCTTCCTCCGCTCATATACGTCACTATATGCTCCTCTCTCTTCTGGAAAAAAGTATTTACCACAGCCATCTCCATCCTCTTAGCAAAGTCTACTATCATCTGTCCTTCACTGTTTCTTTTTCTGACTCCAAACCTGCCCAACACTTCCTCATCACCTCTGTTCCCCTCACCAACATGTCCACTAAAGTCTGCGCCTGTCACTACTCTCTTCTGTAAGAATACTTACAATTACCTAATCTAACTCATGCCAGAACCTCTCTTTCTCTTCTAACTTACAACCTACTTATGAGGCATAACCACGTAGAACATTTACTATCAGTCCTTTAATTTCTAACTTCAGACTCATCACCCTGTCTGACACTCTTTTCACCTCCAGAACATTCTTCACAAACTCCTCTTTCAGGATCACTCTCACTCCATTTCTCCTATCCACACCATGATTAAACAACCTGAATCCTGATCCCATACTACGGGCCTTGCTACCCTTCCACTTGGTCTCCTGTACACACAATATATCTACCTTCCTTCTCTCCATCATATCCACCAGCTCTCTACCTTTACCTGTCATTGTCCCAACATTCAGCTTCCCTATTCTCAGTTCTACAGTTTTGCCTTTCCTCCTCTCTTAATGTCTATTAACGTGTCCACCTCCACTTCTTCTTTGACCAACAGTATCCCAAACGACGGCGGTGGCAGTCTTTGTTAACTTGGGGCCTCAACCGATCCAGTATGAAAAAATGACGCATGATTTGCATATTTGTATTTTGGAAGTTTTATGTCGGATGCCCTTCCTGACACAACCCTCTCTATTTATCCATGCTTGAGACTGGCACCGAAGTCACTGGCTTGTGACCCCTGTGGCTAGATTACTCCCAAGTTAAATGTATTGCATTATATTCTGCTTTACAGTAACGTATGACAGGGTTGTTTAAGTTGCAGAGTAGAGAAATGTTGTGTAAGGGCTGAAAGGCGGTCACTGTAGTTAATGTCCTGCAGTGCACTTTCTCTCTGTGGCTGCTAAGTAGGCAAAGCTCAAGGTCACATCATCCCACTGTCTCCTATCCTTTTGGTTTTCCTCCAACACTCCAGCAGACAGAAGGGTTTTATACAGCACATACACACACAAAACATTTGGACAAGCGCTGGCATACACAGCACACAAACATATGCATATTCATGTATACTCTATTCTGCTCTGCTCCCTCCTCCTTTCACTGTTCCATTTCCACTTGCTGCTTGCGCTTCTCCAGTTCTACATGCACCAGTGTATAGAAAGGTTAAAAGTCTGTTTTCAATCAGGAGTGTGATCACATGACTGGCCTTAAAAAACCATCCTTAATCACCATTGCAACATTGCAGACATGACAAATCCACTGACTTAAAAACTTTAAATGGCTATGAAGCCAATATAATAATGACATTTTTATTTCAGCTTTATGACAATACCAGTGTCTGCACCAAGATTAGAAATAAATTCTTATTCATTAAAAATATTATCGATATTTAAAAAAACTGACACACAGTGCCCTTCCACATAACTTAGGATGACAAGTTAATGGGTGGATAAATAAATACAAATAAGTGTATGGTAAGGAGACGGGTTTATGGATGACTGAATAGAAATGGATAGATGAAGGGATAATATAATAAATCAAATCATTTAGATGAATGGGTTTTTAGAGAAAAATGGATGGAAAATTAGCAGGTGTAGTGGATAGACAGGAATAAATGTAGATGAGTTACTGTAAAGGTGATGATTGCTAGAATCGTTAGCTGTAGATAAATAGAAATTAATAGCTTGATAAATAAATATGTGCATAAATCTATAGATGTTAACAAAAAGAAATAAATGAAATAACGAATGAATGGATGGATGCATAAATAAATAGATGTAGATAGATGGAAATTAATAAATGGATAGATGCATAAATCAATAGATGCAAACAGAAATTAATTTAAGGATAGGTGCATGAATCAATAGATGTAGACAGATTTTAATAAATGAATAAATAGATGGATAAATGGATGCATAAATCAAAAAATGAAAAAATACGAAGATTAATGGATTGATGAATGGATGGGTGCATAAATCAATTAATGTAGATAGTTTGAAATTAACGGATGGATGGATGAATGAATGAATGAATGAATAAATAAATAATTGGATGGATGAGTGCATAAATCAAGAATTGTAGATAGAAATTACTGGTATATAAATTATTAATAGATTAAGACGGAAATAAATAAATAAATAAATGGATGGACTATAGGATTGATGGATAGTTAAATGAATGGATGGATACACGAAGATTAATAGGCAAATAAATGAATGGATGGGTGCAAAAATCAATTAGTTGCATATAGACAGAAATGAATGGATGAATGAATAAATAAATAATTGGATGGATGAGTGCATAAATCAAGAGATGATAGAAATTACTGGATAGAAAGAAAGTGGCTTCATGCATGGAAATGAATAAATAGATGAATAGCTAGATCAAGAAATAAACAAATTAATTAAACTTATGTAGCTGGATTGACTAATAGAAATGGGGAGATGGTGAAATGCAAAAAGAAATCGAAATGGATAGACAGATAAAGAATGGCTAGACAGATAGCAACCTTTAAGTTGGATTCATATTCCCCGAAACCGCTTACATGTTCCGACATAGTTGAATATATTGTCTCTTTACTGTAGCCATGTGTTTGTAATAAAATGTGATTTTCTCTTTTGTCTTTGATATGGCTTCTTCTGCTGGTTTGTAAAAGGCTGCTTTTTTAGGGTGTCACCCAATCAAAGAGCTCCTATTATGAAATCATGACGTAGATAAAATGAAGAGTTTTAGCCATGTTTGCGTCATCTGTAGTTACTGAAGAATGAACAATTAAAACTTAAAGCAGGCATTATTATGCGACTGCCGTTAATTAAGATTAATGATATCGATCCGCTGATACGGCAGGGCGTTTTTGCTGCCTGCTTTTGTTCTATGATGCTTTTCTCTTAATAACTCCAAAAAATATTCTGTTAGGTAAGGCATAACCCAGAATGTTTGCAGAACCCAAAAACATGCTTGCTCACACACACACACACACACACACACACACAAACTACCCCTAAGCCAAACACCAACCAAAATTCCCTCAAAGGGTAATCAGCCATGATGTCATGTAATTTACTAAACAGCTCCACCACATGACTCATGTTTTATAAGTCTGTAAATTTCAGTTAAAAAAAGACAAGATTTTATTTTTCTTTTTAAGGGTATAAGAAAGTATGTGTAAGCTAGGGTTAGGGGGTGTGTGTGTGTTTTTGTCAGTCAAGGAGTTTAGGAGTCTGATGACTTGGGGAAAAACACCAACAACAATCTAGAACTTAGAAAATGTTCGCAACCACCATCATCTGGACACCAAACTGGGTATTAATGTGGCGTGACATTTAAATATTAGAGAATGAATTAAGGGTGGGCGATATGACCAAAAGTCTGTTTTACGATATGAGCAATTTTATTTCCTGATAATATAGTTCATGATAACGATATATTTCATAGTATAGTTATTAAGACAAGTAGTAATTTGAAAAAAACTAATCAGCAAAAAATGGCTTTATATAATAAATAAACTTGAATACTTCTATTGAAAAAAGACTTCACCTCATTTCATTACTTTCTCCTTTTATTTGGTCCTCAATACAGTTATTAAAATATGAACTTGGCTTAAACAACAAATTACACTAACATTTTACAGTTGTGTGGACAAACCTTATATTATTATAAACTTTCATCAAATAACATCTTTTTACAGGTATAAAATAAATACCACTTACATAACGGAAAAATCTTGGATATAAAATAAAATTTATAAAAATCACTACTGCAATGCCACTTTCTGTACTTTATCACTATGCATCTTGGCACATCCATAACCATCATTACACTTCTGTATATTTTATCCATATTTATTCTGTATATACTGTATCATACACTCATATATCCATTATGTCATTCCTTGCACAGCCATACACACACCGTTAATTATAGATACCATATGTTACGTACTACTGCGCCTTCTGTATTATTTACTTATTATTATTAATTGTAAATAAGCCACTTATGCACTTCTGGTTAGATGCTAATGGATTTCATTAGCTCTGTACATGTACCTTGCACAATAACAAAGTTGAATCTAACTTAATCTAAAATATGCAAATGCATAAAAAAATCTTTCTCTGTTTGGTTTTTTATTCTCCATGTTTCTGCAAACTCCCAGTGTTTCCCTCAGTCTCACCTGCAACATCTAGACTCCTGCTCAGGCTCAAGCACACTCCATATGAGATAGCCATGTCCACTTTTTATGTTAACATATACACAGAATTACCAAAAACTATTACAGTTGACAGTTTATTCTGTGGTAACTATATACACTGTCATAGTGCCCCTCCCTGGTATGAATGTAATGTTTGGGCACTAGGTTTTGCACACCTTTCCCCACATTGAAGCAGGTTGGTGGTGGCATCACTTCATGGAGATGCTTTGTCAATACAGGACAACCCAAGAAGATAACCTGATACCCTGTAACAGGACATCTCAGACCTCAATTAGTATAAGAATCCGAGGCGAGACTTTTACAGATGAACTGATGTTCCCTAGTGAGTGTTTCAATCTAACAGAACCATCAAGCCATTTTGCCAAGACGAATGGGCAAATATTTCAGAATCCAGATGTGCAAAGCTGATAACTAAAGTATCTGATAGCTAAGTTCAGTTAATTTCAGTGAGCTACTGTAGATGGATAAATACACAAGTTTCAGAATGAGGATTAAGAAAGCATAACAAAATAGTTTGCCATCTGCTCTATACAGGTTTACACATGCTGGAAATGAAGATGTTAAGCCAGACAATCTACATACAACAATAGTCAGCTAGCTGGTTTTCCCAGACAATGACGATACAAATGAAGACCGATATGACTATATGTCGTGCGACTAGGAGCCTGTAGATATAAACCAGTAGCCGATGACATTAAAATAAAAGTTTCTTTAGGGTTGTTTATATTAGGCACCAGCTTTGTTTGCATTGCAGCACACAGTCATACGCTGTTTAATTTGCATACGCTGTTTACAACATTTCAAACAGTGGTTTGAATACATTGCATAGGGACAGCATTAACACACAGATGGTAGCCCTGTTGTGGATCTGTTGTACAGCCGAGCTGAGAGTCGGAATGCCAGTGGTAGAGAGTATGAGGTTATTTTGAGTTCTAGGAAGGCTGTTTTAAGAATGAGGGACTTAGACAGGGTGTTAAGAATGACCGAATGAGGACAGAAAAGGACGGATGAGTCCTGGCGCCATCCTGGGTCTCTCGCTCTTTATTCCTCTGTACTAATCCTTTTGTCCCTCGCTCAGTATTGGGTTTCAGCAGCTGTATCGGTCTCACTGTGTCTCCTCATGGCCACTGTAAACTAAGACACATGGTGATTCAGTCACCTCTTCTGAAGCACTTGAAACAGTATTGCTTTCCTATATTTATCCGTCTACTTCCTCTTTCTCTCACCAGTCTACCTCTAAGCAGTGTTAATGGTTAACGGCTACTTTTCAAATAAATGACATTACATACTGATCAGTACATATTTTTAAACTAACTATTTTTAATATTAATATACATATATATATATATATATATATATATATATATATATATATATATATATATATATATATGCTGTATGGAATGCTTGATACGGTATTTAGTACACTGCAAATGAACAACACCGATATCTTTTAGGACACCAAAGACAGCAAAATACTAGTCAGTCTGAGCTGGAGTCTGACATTTTTTAAAAGAATCCCGCTGGTCACAAACAGGAAACAAAATCAAACACGACCTATTAGGTACCGGGACCCATATGCGCCGGGTTGGATTCCGGCTGGGGTCCTTCCAAAAAATATCTATGTATGTATTAAATGTGTGAATAGGATAGGAACAAAAAGATTTAGTGGTAGTGGGCGGGATTAATAATAACACTATAACACCACACTTTATTCGCAATAATAACGTTTATATAAATATAAATGAACAACATATTTTGATTTTAATTTAGAGTTGTCCTGTCATTCTCTACACCTGTAACAGTTGGTGGCAGTAATACACAAAGTTGGTAAGCCAACACCAATTATATAACCATGAGAAAAAAGAAGCCAGCGGCTTCCCTATGCACTTTGTAGCCACAAAAAATTCAAATGGTGAGTTAGAGCTAGAGGCTAAATTTTTTTTGAGAATCCCGCAAAATAGTAAACAAAATCAAGATTAATAACTGGATTATAGGATGGGTAGAAATTTTTCCCCAGTTTTTCCTTGGGATTAGGATGGGAGAGGTTTGAAAATCCAGTCCTGTGTCACTCACTAGACTAAGCTATCAGTATGTGCGTAACTGTTATTTATCTATCATAAAGTTAAATCCAACAATTGTGAGAAAGGAACATCAGAATTTACACACCAAAAAATAAAAATAAACCACGTTTGAGCATAAACCGAATCGAAGCAACTTCTTCCAAGTAACATATTAACATACATGAGCAGTGCTACTTAGTTCTGACTTCACCCCCTTTCTCTCTCTCTCTTTCTCTCTCTCTCTTCATCTATAAATCAGTCTATGTATATACACACACAAGGACAAAGGTAGTTAGAGATAGAGAGCTCGAGATATAAAAAGAAACTACAGTTTTAAGTGCTCCAAAAGAGATAAGCAATTCACTGCGTATCTTATGTTTAATAAACTCAATACATAAAAAACACTCCTTTTTACAGACAAATCTTTACTATCTGCAAGTATTTTTTTCTAGGATAAATGTATTTCTATACTTTTATATACACTGCATGTTTCTCCAGAATTTAAACTAACAGTTTTTATACTATTTTTTGCCAAGCTATTAACATGTTGCCTCTAAAGTTTAGGGGGTAACTAACTAAAAGCGATAAAGCGGTTTATAGCAATTTCAAAGTCTGTTATTTTTTTTTCAAATTAGTGACAGCTAGTCACATGATCACATTAAAATCCCATTATGAAACCTAAATAAAGTGCAATAACAGTATGAAGACATAACAGTATAATGTAATTAACAGCATACTGTAATAACAGTATAATATAGTATAATGTAAAAATCTAATTACACTATAATGTAATAGTATGGTGGTGTAATGTAAATACAGTATAATAAAATAGTAGTATAACCTAGTATAATAGAATATGTATTTACAGTATAATGTAATAGCATAATGTAATAGTATGGTGTAATAATGTAATTACAGTATAATAAAATAGCAGTATAACGTAGTATAATAGAATATATATTTACAGTATAATGTAATAGTATAATGTAATAGCATAATGTAATAGTATGGTGTAATGTAATTACAGTGTAATAAAATAGCAGTATAACCTAGTATAATAGAATATGTATTCACAGTATAATGTAATAGTATAATGTAATAGCATAATGTAATAGTATGGTGTAATGTAATTACAGTATAATAAAATAGCAGTATAACGTAGTATAATAGAATATATATTTACAGTATAATGTAATAGTATAATGTAATAGCATAATGTAATAGTATGGTGTAATAATGTAATTACAGTATAATAAAATAGCAGTATAACCTAGTATAATAGAATATGTATTCACAGTATAATGTAATAGTATAGTGTAATACCGTAATGTAATAGTATGGTGTAATAATATAATTACAGTATAATAAAATAGCAGTATAACGTAGTATAATGATAGAATATGTAATCAGAGTATAATGTGTTAACAGTATAATGTAATAACTTTTAAAGGAGGTTCAACATTATATATTATTAATATTATTAATGTGTATACAACATATTTTTAGTACTTGGTGGTATAGTATGATAAAGTAAAACCTTTTAAATAAAGGGAGCTGTTTTGAAGACACTTTTGGCAGCTCTGGCAGAGATAGACAAGATTCGACCTTGAGAGATCAGATCCTCATTCCCGAGGTGTAAACTGCATTTTCCTGTCTGTGTAATTCAATCTATTTTAGCCATTTTGTCACCAGCGCCACCTAAAAACAACACTTATAATCTGTAACAGTACAGTTTTCTGCACAAGTAAAACTTTGTCTTTTTCATTTGTATTCTATCAATCTAGAAGTATTATCTAAAATGATGCGCTTGCAATACCTCATTAGGATAATTGGCAGTTACCATGATAGCATGTGTTAACACTCGTGGCTGAGGCCATCTGATCAGTAGCTACATCTTCAAGGGTTAGACATTTGCAGTGACAGGTGCACAGAGTTACTGCAGAAGCTTGGGTAGATCTGAACCAACAAGCTGACTAGCGTGATAATTTGTCTAAAATTTTAGTATACTAGACATGATCTTAAAATTAAATTCATGGCATTTTTATGTTCGATATCTGTTGACAGTGTTTATCGAACGTTCTGGAATTTTGCCATAAGGTTTGAACAAGAGTAGCTAAGAGAGATTTCCAGGCAATGCTCCTGTAGTCTGAAGGTTTTTTAAAACGATATGGTGGTAGTCGATTAATCAACGATTATCAGAACAAATTAATGAACTCACTTCGATGCTCAATGAGGTCACTTCGGCTAATGGGGCTAAAGATATTTTACTGATTATTTAGTAGGCTTTGATCAATTATTCAGCTTTTGCAATCAGTTACAATATTTTATACGCTTGCATACTAATAAGGCAATAGTTGTCCTTTTTTGGAATTTATATACATGTTTATTTATGGAATTTACTAATAAGACAATCTGACATCAGCTAGGGTGAAAATCACTGAAAAGGTGATTTATAGCAGAGAAAATTAGGTTATAATTATACAGGTTAAATAAAATTAAAAGCATCCTTATTATGTCTGATGCTTTAAACAATCTTTTAAAGAATCATCAGGTGGCTGAGGTTGGGTATTAAAAAACCGGGTTCCATTTTAGAATCGGTTTTTCAAAGAACTTGGAATTCGTTATGACGCAAGCATTTCACTTTTTCACACCTGATATATTTCAGTACAGGGGTACACCATTGGATGTTAAAATTTTAAAAATACAGCTATGCATTAATGTAGCACGTGTATGTTGGATTTACATGGATTACACTATATGGTCTTTTATTTCTGCTGTATGGTTCATGCACTGATGAGCGAGTGTGAGGACTGGGTTAATTACTGGAGAGATGGGATGGTGGATAAAGGTAACAGATTTGGATGTGTTGATGCCTAATGAGCCTGATGGCAGACACATGACAGATGAGCCTGGTGCAAAATCCCCATCATCACGACTGTCTGTGTTTGTAAAAGGGTGTGTGTGTCTAGAATATTGTACAATAGACACATCCATTGAACATAATAGCTACTGTAAGTCTGGTAGGAGCATTAGAAATGGGTAAAACAGAGGTGTCTAAGCTGTTAATTCATACGCATATATGCTTGGCTCAGTTTATAATAAAAAGTCATCATGAAAATAGCAGCCAGATAAGTGTGTTGGAGTCTACAATGCAGCAGATGATGCGTAGAGAACACGCTGTTGGCAGGGTGTTACAGTGTTAATTGGTGGAATGTTCTAGTCTGGACTAAGCTTTGTGGTGGAGAAATATAACTAAAACAACCAGAGACCAAAGACAGCATTTTTAAATATAATAGGAAATGACATTTAAAATTTTTGCACTTTTAGGCAATTAATGAGTTAACTAAAAAAAAATTTAAACCTGTAATAGTTCTTTGAATTGTTAATCCTGAGAAACGACTTGTCACATGGAAATGGCGAAAAGCGCAAGTCCTTTATGTAGCTTTAAAGTGATTAATCCACAAGGGGGAGCTGTAGTAAGTGCAGCGTTTTGAATGTACATACAGTGTACCTGTCAGTATTGAACGACTGAATTTAGGAAGTTTAACTTTTAAATAAAGTTTTAAAATGAATTGACAGGCAGTGTAGTTCTCTGGGTTTCCAGTCCAGTTAGGGTAATTGGTCTAAGCATTGAAAGTTAGCCTGCCATGGACCTTTTAATGACTGCTATTCACTGGTAAACTGGAGATTGGAATAGACAACATAACATTACCCACCTTCAAAGTGGTGGAACTCTGTATACCTGTTACAATTATGAAAACAATGAGTAGATTTTACAGCGGTTTCGTGTTGATATTTAAGAGGTCCCAGGAAGCTTTTGGGGACTGGGACGTCATGGTTAAATCAAAATGACGCTACTGCAGGGCAGGACATTAGGAAATACGACTGTTCTGGGAAAGCCCTTACGGAATTAAAACACCCTCAGGAAAATTTAGATTAGCGATATGTTCTAGAAGCCTTGGGATATCCAAAGAGTGTCTGCTGAGGGAAAAATTACAAATGTGCTCTACATTGCAGCCTTTACATTTAGAGTGAGGTTTGGTAATGGCTATATTCCAGATTTTTTTTTTTGAAAAAGGTAAATAAGATGCTTTCTGACCTGTTATTCTTTTACCTGCTTTGTTAACACTTACAGCTCCTGTGTACAAACTTAATGCTTTTTACCTACCATGGAAGGCCTTAGGTAGAATCATAAGCTAGAATCGTTTATAATAACATTTTTTGTGGGTTGGTAATGTTGTAAGTATTAGACAGTATCCTGTGGATGCCAGTGATTATGCGGACAGTGCTTTCTACTTTGAAAAGCTCTGAATAAAAACAGCTAGAATCTATGGGAAGCCTTTTTGCCAAAATGCCAGGGGTAATCTATTGACAGCTCTGTGATTTGTTTAATAATTTTAGCATCCCTGTCTGATGGACTGTTAAGTTGGTGGCCTGATAATGAGCAGAATTTAATCAGAAGGTAATCATTGAATGCAATTAGGTGGATCTGTTGCCTAGTCTGTGTGAGCCATGCTAATCTCGCCCTCAGCTGGAGATGAGTGGGGGCTTTAGGTAAACTTCTTAACAGACTTTCTTCTGTGGTACAAGCATAGCTGTCGGTGAATACTGTCTGCTCTTTTCCAGCATGATATTTGGGATTAAGCCAGCTGAATGGGCTCATGGAGGCAAGGTTAGTGGTGTCTAAGCTTCGGTTTGCTATCTTTCTCTGTGCCGTTCTTGGCACCTGCGATCAAGTTGGATGTCCTTGGAAATAAGTGAGACCAGTTTGGGTTGGACCATTTTAATTTATTCTGACGACATGATGAGAAAGGTGTTTGTAGAGCTCTCTACAAGGTCTTCACAGCAAGCTACAATACATGGCTGACCCCTTTGCCTCAAGATTTTTAGCCTTCACGCTGTGCCTCTGCTGCGTGCAAGAGTAATGTACTGGCTTGCACTTGCACGGGGCAAGGGAGCGGAACCAACATCACTGTCACCAACATGGGACCAAAATTTTTAGTTTTTGTTTGTTTTTGTTTTACAGCATATAGCAGTGCTAATTTAGCTGTAGCTATGCTACCTAACGCATGCTCATAACGTTAGAGGTAGGACTGGGCTAGCGATGCAGTTCAAATCAAATTGCATCAATAGTTGATGATTTGTTATTGTATCCAGTCTTACCTAGAATGTTATGAGCGTGCGTTAGGTAGCCAAGTTAGCACTACATCTACTGTATCGCTGTAAACCAAACCTAAGCTGAACTGAACTAGATATGTATGTATATTTTGCATTCTTGCCCAGACAACAAGGGCATTGGTCTCTTCTGTTGACCACTGTTCAACAGACAACTTGCTCTGTTCTCACCAAAGCTTAGGCTAATACTTCTTACTTTGTTTTGGCTTATTAAAAATGGTGCCTCTCAAAATGCTGTCTGGGGTGACTATCTGCCCACTGATGTCATTGGCTTCCACTCGAGACCAGCAGGCTTTCAGGGCTGGTTCAGAGCCAGGTTTTGGGCAGCAGCCCAGGATTATTTTTTTTGCTGAAGATGCACAGCCCGGTTCCAGTTCAGGGACCGGCCACAGCACGTGTGGAGGTTGTCATTCTGAAAATGACTTCCTGCTCAGACAGTGGGACTTGTTCTACTAAGAGAGCACCTTATGTGAAGAAGCACTTTGTGAGAAATGACATCCGATAAAACGTACAGAGAAAAAGACAAAGTAAAAAAAGAAATAAAGAGAAAGCGAGAGATACAGATATGCACTGCTGATATGCACACAGATATAACTGCTGACTCTTGCCCCCTCTGCAGTGTATGTGCTGCTGAAAATGTGGCAGTTTTTTTCTGGTGCTTGTATTCGAACACTATCTTAAGGGTGCTAAATTCATGGTAAAACACAGACAGACAGTTTTTGTAGATATTATACTTACTAGCTTATCCATGCATGCAAAGGTGTGGCTTATCTGTGGTAATATCTGCTTTTACATATAAATACATTTTAAATTCAAAGCAAGTGCTTTGTATGAGTTTTTTTTTTCCACTTATTAAATAATCTGAGGGCAAGTGTAAGCTTAGTGGTAGAGTGTTGGGCCCTTTGAGCAAGCCTCGTAACCCCTTAACTGCTCAGATGTATAGACTAGTTTCGATCTGGATATGGGCATCTGCCTGATGCCGTGAATGTAACTTGACAAATATAACCCAATTTTCCGTTGACCTATTTGCCTGTCGAGATGCTTTATATCTGGGGACGGTGTGCTTTTATCCCCGATAACCTTTCGAAGAGGTAGCATTCTATTGGAAACAAAATATAGACTGCAACACATGCTTTTGACATTGTACTGGGGGATGGAATTAAACTGCCTTATGATCAGTGGACAGGTAAAAAGTATTTTTTGGAAAAATTGGTAGTAGAGTAGTGTAAAACTATCCTACGAATGCCACTATTTTTTAAATAAAATTAATTGTAGTTAAGGCAACGTGTAGAAGGGTTAATAGGGTTACAGATATACAGATATTCTATTTCTATATTTATTTCTATATTTATCCGATGTTATTTTCTTCTATTGTCTTCCCATATAATAGAAGTTCACAAAATGACTTTTCATTGTCTAACCCAAGATTTACTTATCATTTTTTTAGTACTTTTTCAGCACAAACCAGGTGAGGGGATCATGGAGTGAAAACTGCCTGTGCATCCGACTGTGACCAAATGCCAACGGTTTAGGACAAATTTCAGTTCATTTGTGTAGTTTCATGATGTTGGGTTGAAGAATAAAATGCTGAAATTAATGCAGTCACCTCTTCGTGCTCACTATGAAACTAGAAATTCGCATAGTGTAGAATTTTGATAAATGGAAGCCTAGTGCGCAAGTGGACTGTCATAGCCTGGCGAGTTAATTTTGTTTGAAGCTATGTCGTTATTAATATCGTCTTGCCCCATCAAAATCTATGGCCATGAGCCACTGCTGATTACCATTTTCATCATTATCCATGGTAACTGCCACAGTTGATGGAAGATGCAAGAAAAACAATGAGCAAGCTTTTCTTCTGTGCTAGGGGTGTGAGATAATGAAAATTGTAAGGAATTGAGCTGGAACGATTCCATCAGCAAAAATGCTCAATAAAAGCTAATAATGGTCATGATTTTTTTTTTTTTATTATTTGCTCAAAAATATGCACAACTTCGGCTTCTAATATAGAAGTAAGAAAAAAAGGTTCCTTGGTGATTCTTTGAATATTTCATGTTATTGGTTCTTAGCAAAAAAGGCCCTTTAGCTTAAACTATAACTCTAAACATTGTCTTATTAACTGATCATTTACCTTCAGTAAGGTTTTTTTCTCCAGCTCAAAATCACAATGATTCAGGAATCTACTATCGGGAAACACTAGGTGTGACTTGGGAATTCATTCTGAATGGATTGTCCTAACCGATTCCCATTGGGTGAAACTTCATACCGGAAATAACCTGAGCTCAGAAATGTATCAGGTCCCTGGAGGCAGAAACGAAACCTGCTAAACCATCACTTAGGCCCACTAACTACAATCACACACAATTAATTGACACAAACGTATAAATCAGAATATATATATTCTGATTTATATACACATATATAGTGTAAGTAATTTTCTATAGTAAATTTTTACAAATTGAATGTTTTTTGGAAGTTCTGTTGTAATAGCGTTCGCTATAGCATCTTTGACAGTAATATGGACCAAAATCAAAGGTTTGCACAGACAGTAGTTCCACTGCTGAGTCACAAGAGGGCCTTGTCTCATTGTAGATGATTGATTGCCTTTCACACAGCTCAGGACAAGTGACAGTCTAAACGGAGGTAATCATGTGTTTGCACTGGGGGGAAAAGGGTTTAAGCCTGAAAATTGATCTTAAACATGTGGTACTCTCAATTTTCATTTCAACTTGTGATGATATATGTTTAAATGTTTCCCAAGCGTTTTATACTGATTTAGGCTTGGAGTGGATTTAAGGAACACCTGGCATCCTGGATGGAACATGTACAGGCAATTTAATTACTGAAAAAAATAAAAAGGTTGAAGTGCACAGAGGGCAAGAAACAGGAAAAGACTAACAAACAGGGACTTAAACTTGTAAGAATTTAACAGTTTAACAGCATTTCCCAAAGGTTAAGGTCCAGTGATAAGGTACAGAAGAGGCGATTTAGGTGTAAATTAAATGCGGTGACAAAAAACTTACAATAAATGTCATGACAATACCTTTATTTCAGCAGTCATAGAGAATTGATGAATTACAGAGTTTTGGTTATGCCTATTGTCTTAATGTATTAAGGTTTGGGTATCTTTAACTAATACGAATAATTTGAAATGTGGTCTATAAAATGTGTTCTATAAAAAGTTTTTAGGGACAGGGTGTGTTTTCAATAGACACAACACAATACACACTTTGATAAATGCTGTAAATGAGAAAGTTATAGAAATTAGGCTGATTTTTTTTGTAAAGTGCTTTTAACAATGGATATTAATTTAAAGGAACTCGGCATAAAAAATAAATTTAGGATATAAAGTAAGCATTAAGTTATCACGTAAGCGCAAGCCAGAAGCGACAGTGGCGATCCGAACAGCTGTTGAGAGAAAGAGGGTAAAACCAGATCAAGTGCCAAGTTGACTGTGGTATTGCTAACCTAAACTTTTATTAACTTAAACTGTAAGTCAAAAACCACCTCAAGCGAGCGTTAAAAACTTTTTTTTTAATTAACAGTGCATTAGCATAAACTGCATTAGCACAGAATGATGGAAACCTAGCACATGTAGGGGGTCATCGTCAGCAGCAGTAAGAAGCCTCCAATTAGTAGGGCATGAAGATGGACCAGGCAGGACTTTGAGAGCAGATGGGTTTTAGGTTGACTAAAAAGTTTCAGAAATTCATAAAATCACACACACTCGGAAGCAAGATTAAAATAACATCCTGTTTTTTCTAGAAATACCAAATTTTCTTTTCAAATACAAATAAATAAGTTTGAGAACAGCACAATTGCCTTCTATTCAACAGTTCTATAAACGCTCAAGGCTTCAACAACTGACATTTTAGATGCATTACAACCCTTTTTTACTCCAAGTCACTTCTGTAGCCCAACACAGAGCTCTCTTCAGCACTAGCCATAGACTGGATGTGTACTATTCACTGTGTCCTTGCTGAGACTAGTAACAACAGTTTCCTTGTAAGTTCCTTGCATTTGTCTGTTCTGCCTAATAAAATGGCACTGGCTTTATTACAACATCATCCAAAACCATATACTACATTTAAGTTAGTACACACTTCCCGACTGTTAAAAAAAAGTATGTTCTATAGTACGGTTAAGGTAGTATGAAGGAAATTCGGATATACTACATCCGCCATGTTGTTATTGACATGTGACATACAACGTCACAGCAGCGCAGGTTTAAAGATAGATGGATCAGTTTTAACTTGAATGATGTTAAATGAGTCAGATTTAAATAAAGAACAATGTTTTTTTTCCCACTTGAAAAGAGTCGCATCAGAAATTTCAGCCAATTCGTCTCTCCTGCGGCCTCATGAGTATAGTAAAATGTACGTCATGCGTAAAGTTCAAAACTTGGGCAGGAGGTCACGCGCTGTAATTTGCATACTAAGGATTCGGACATACTTCTTGCCTCGCATACTCCATTATATAGTATAAAAAAATATGCAATTTCGGACAGAGCCACCGCCTTTCCTGATTTCACTAATAATGATTTAATTATAGACCAATTTATTAAAGTTACAAAATAAATTTCATTACATATAACCAAAACAAATGAACACAATCCAAAACTTTTGTGGTTTTAAAAAAGGAACACTGGTCTAGTGTTCACTGTCCAAAAGTAGAAGGCAGGACAAAAGCATATGGCATGTACTGGACACCGAACATTGTGCGTCATGTATTTCTAGGAAGTTGTTATTTAAAGAGCAGCCTGTTTCCTGAGAACATTCTCAACTCCTGAAGAATCGACATATAGTCTAACGGTGAAGTTACAGAGGGTCATTTGTTCACCGGTCTGTTCTTAAAGAAGAAAATTTGCAATTTGAAAAGAAAAGGAAGAAATAATACAATACACCTCGTGCCAGGAAATTATATAGTGAAGTTGGGCAATATTTTAGCTTGGAAAGCATGACAATTTCTCACCGTTAACATGATCACATGTAAACAAGGTTTAGGGAATGCAGCTTATAGCATTACACGAATGCTTGAACGACTATAGCACAACGTTTAGCAAGGCTACTCCTAAACTGCCCCAGTCCAAATAACTGAAGAGAGGTAGACATTGATGTTGAGTTGTTAACATGTGCTTGTTGATATTTAAAGGATTTCAATAAGGCCAGTATCAGTGTGTCGAGCTGTTTAGCACAGTATATGGTGTTGTTTTACTTGCCTATATATACATTTATACTCTTGCCTATATATACATATATACTCTGGTTCAAGTAAAATGTTTCATGTATTTTATTTATCTTATTACCTCAGCAATTTGCCAACATTTACTATTATTAAACCTTATAAGTAACAACACAAGCATGCTTTAAAATTATTGCATTTTAACGAGAAACATGTAAGTTACTCAAGTCACTTTTTTTTTTTTTAATAGCGTCTTTTTCTTAGCTCTTTCTCTCTCACTCTGTCTAACTTGTTATAAGACAAAAAAATCTTGAAAGCTGACTGAGAATACAGAAAGTGTTATTGCACTTGACAGTGTTAAATAATATATATAATATAAAACTGGGCCAATAAATGAATAAATGAATAAATATTGAATCATAATTAACTTTATTTCTGAAACGAGCAGAGGAGGAAGTCAGCCGACACTCACTGGGGTTTTAACTAAATATTAACATGAACGTTAATAAAGCTAAAAACGCATTGATACTAATGGTTTTCCCTAAAAACAGTATCATGATTGTCGATCGATATTTTCACACAACCCTAATTTCTAACAATTTAAAAAACTAACATAATACATAATAAACATAATACATTATGTTTTACATTTAATAGCCATGTCATGCTGTCACACTCTCATTTGCTGCTACTTGATAGTTTATATTTACATGCAATCTGTAATTAGTCAGTCTGCACGGCTTAACACACTGTATAATGTATATTATCTGATCAACGCCTCTACTCCCGCTGCTCTGTGCTGTGCATTGTTATTAGCTGAAGTCCTCTGGGTAATTATTGAGTAGTACAAAATGGTTGTCTGATACTCCTGTAGGGTTGTTTGGTACTTGATGTAAAGTCATGTATGGCTGTGTGCCTCAAGGATGAGCCTTTGATTACATTTTTAATTGATTAATTATTGATTGCTTTTGAACCATTATTTTCTAGCTGCAGGCAACGCCAAGGAAAGATTGTCACCACCCTGATAACACCTGTATTTAGTCTTCTGCAGGTTAAAATTACTGGTTTTTTTGGCAGCAATTGGTCACGGTTGCCTGAATAGTTGAGTTAGGACAAGACAAAATTCTGGAGGGACTGATTCCAATTGTAAATTTAGCTTTAACAATCGTCCTCACTTCTACTGTGACCTAAAGACTG
Organism: Bagarius yarrelli; assembly: GCA_005784505.1. Classification (NCBI taxonomy): domain Eukaryota; kingdom Metazoa; phylum Chordata; class Actinopteri; order Siluriformes; family Sisoridae; genus Bagarius; species Bagarius yarrelli. Next base: position 1,225,534 of record VCAZ01000113.1, on the reverse strand, counting down.
AATTACAAGAGAAATGTGTTTCTCTTGTAAAAAAGAGGAAAAAGAAATATTTCTTTGATAAAACTTTGTAATGCAAATAAATGCTTCTTAGATGTCCTTGTGCAGTTGGCATCAACTCGAGTTTTCTACAGTTTGCTTGAGATAGACGTCCCTGCTGTATATGCAGGCATTAACCCTAGTACAGACTGTTTCTTTTAAGTTATATAATACTGCATTGCATTCTCCACTTGCTACTAGATGTACAGAAGTGCTGGCCTTCAAGATCTCATTATAGACAAAAATGGTATTTGCAGTAGAATTTATTCGATATGATAAGCCATAGTAAACCCAAGACTGAGTTTAAATTGAACAGCTTGAAACATGCAGGATACATTTATTCATTTGGCAGACACTTTTATTCAAAGTGGCTTACAAGTAAAGCAGGATCCAAGCACAGAGCTCAAAAACCTGCTATAAGCTGGTCGCCCATCTGGAGTGTTAGAGTAGACCAGTCATGACATGATAAGGAGTGTCACATAATTCATTATGTATGTCTGATCATCATCCATAATCAGCTGTAATTGCTGGTGGATCTTAATAATAACTAACATTACAAACCAAATTTTTGGTGTGACATATGGCAATTAGTCATCTATTAGAGAGGTTATGGACTGAAGGCACTTAGTCAGTATTACAGCAGACTACAGAAATTCTGTAGCATTCCATATCCGAGCCATTTTTCTATGGGGTTTTATGTCCATTTGTTTACAGTTTATCTGGGGCAGAGGTGTGCTAAGGGCAGTTGGGGATGTGGTTGTTAGGACGATTCAAGTGTCCACACACTTTGGGGGCCCCAAAGATGTGTATGATTAGTAGTAAAAGGTGAGGAATGGGTGTTGTAGGTGCCCAACTTCATATTTTACACAACGCTACACAAGGTCGTTAGATAATACTAATCCTGTGTTAATAGGACATTTGATTAGGGAACAGATTTAAGCAAAACTGTAAGGAACCTAACAGGACAAAAGAGTGAATTGGTCAAAAAAGTGATAGATACATACGAGAAAGAAACGCCCAGCCATGTACACCATTAACAGATATGGATTACTTAAGAATATAAACTTCAGATAGTCAAATCTGATCCAGGTCAGTTTTTATTTTAACACTTCTCAAAATCAGCATAGAAAAGTCTTAGATTGTTTGCTGCCTCTCTCAGTCTGGTCAGGTGAGTGGTGTTGGTTGATCCTGCTAATAGACTAATTGGTCTACAAGTCTTTTTAGACTGGTAGGCTGTCCTACAGGTATTATTTGGTCACCCTGGACTGCTTGGACACTTGTATGATAATTTAATTTAACTGGTATGCTCTAGCAAGTATAAGAAAAGAAAAAAAAAAATAGAGAAAAGTTGAATGCAGGCATGATGCAGGTAGTGTTTTTCCATCGGCAGGTATGTCGTAGGGCACTTGTAATGGAAACCACCATTGCACAATGGGGGATAATTGTCTTTTTAACAGAGCCGTTGACTCAAAACCGCGGTCCTGGATTGCTGGTTCCACTTTTTTTAGCACCTTGTTTAAGATGAGAGTCAGCCGGCTAAAACATTACATTTTTCACATAGGAACTGTAATCTAAATTTCTGCAGCATGGACATCACATTCAATTGTAATAAAGTAATTGTGGTCCAGTGGACAGTGTCCTTAGCCTAGGCCCTGATCAATGAAAATTGCCAGAGGCACCTAAGCACATTTGTTATGGCATTGGGTGCATGATTTTATATGCTTGCAACTCTGACAGGGATTGCAGGTTTTCCGGGCATTGGTTACAGTACACCTTGTTTTGTTGGGTTTGCAATTCCAAAGCCTCTCAGGGACTTTTTTGGCCACAGACCAAAAGGCATCCCTGCTGAAGAGGCAAAAAATGCAATCCAGACTTGAGAGAAAATTTGAGAAGCTGCATGCTTCTAGCAATGTGTAAAGTGCAGGATGCACTGCTTCAAGCTGTCTCCTCAAGGATAACTCTAGCATTGATTGGAGTCCTGGTTGTTCTATTTGTGGGGAAAAAAATGGACAGGTAGCGGAATGCACAAATTATTTAATTTCAATTAAATTTTATTTACATTGCAGTTTTTTATAGACATCGACTCAAATCAGCTTTACAAAAATAGAAAATTTAAATTACAAAATGTTAAAATTAATGAAGATTTATTCTCCATAAGCAAGCCTGTTGCAGTGGTGTCAGGGTAAAACTTCCTGAGCTAATATTGGTTAGAAACTGCGGAATTCCATATTTTTCCACCTCTGTCTTCACTTTCTCCTATTACACTCTTTCTTTCTCTGCATCTTCACTCTTATTTCCCCTCCCATCTTCCTCGCTCTCATTCTTTCCTGCACCTCTGTCTTGCTCCCAGTCGGCTGAGATTTGCTCTGCTGTCCAGAGAAGCTCATTTATTCTTCAGCTTACTGTCATCCATCAAAGATTTAAAGGAGCTTTCTCCCTTCATTCTGCACTCTCCTCCTCCCCTCTTCCTCCTGCCTGCTTCTTGCTATTTGCTGCGCCGACTCAGGTTATGCTATGCTTCCTGCGACATGACCCACCCTTTTTGGAAGAATTACCTGCAGAATGGCATTACTGTTAACCCATACATTTATCAGGTAGGAACAAGCTTTAGAAAAGTAGCAGCTTTGATTTTGCGTTGTTGTTGGTCACATCGTCTCGGCTTGTTAGGTCTCGTTGAGTCCAATAGGCTTGTGTCTAACTTTAGACTGGGATGTCCCACAGGGAATTGTTTCAAACTGAGCATGTAAATTCTTAGTAGATGTTTTGCATTCTAATTGTACTTTTTGTCCAGGAATCAAAATTTTTGATGGTTATCTCTATGCCTTTGCTGTTTACACACTGGCTTCAAAACTTTAATGAACCATTGTCATAAAAAGATTTGTCTTGGGTTTGATTTTTTTTGCGTTTTACATACGTAGAAAGCATTTTGAAAAGTGTTTTGACAATTCAGAGCCATGGTACAAGCAAAAGCTAAATACAGAATAGCCATGTATGCCGGTTTCAGTGCCTGTTGTGCTCCTTTCGGATGCCGCAGTTCAGGTTGGGTGTGTGTGTGTGTATGTGTGTCCATGAATCGAGCCACCAACATCCTGAAATCAACTTTGAATCTTTCCTAAATTAGGTAAAACTCTCCTTCCTCTTCGGCAACAGAATAATACGCATCAGGCTCAGTGTACAAGGTTTCTGTACATAAATTTTTCGGCTAACAAATACGAGCACAACTCAACCGTAGGAGACAAAAAAGGAGAACTTTTAATAGTCACAGGATGGGAATGTTCTGTGCTGCAAAAATATTTTTTTATGACAGAAACGTGTGTACAGGTTCTTTATGGAGGTACAAACAAAGAGATCATACAACCAAAAGTAAAAATTATTAGGCACTAAAGAAATTAGCAAGGACAGTAAAAGGGGAGTAAAACAAAAAAAAAAAAAAACAGGTCAGTGAGTGACCTACGAAAACGATCATACTGTATCTCAGAGAAACTGCAAAAACTACCAGACACTGGCTAAGTAACACTTAAGGGGCAACATGAATGGAAAAACAAATGGGTGTGTTGGGAAAGTTCAATAGTCTAGGCAATAAATAGGGAGAGAGGTAAGCTGAGGTGAAACCAGAAAAGTGCTAGGTCACCACACTTTATTAGCACTCATAGTTGCAAAATTTTTTTTTTCTCTGTCCATCCATCTATTTGCTTATCCTACACATGGTTACACTCAGTCTAGAGTCTATCCAAGGCAGGGGACACCCTTCACATCTTACACCCATTTATGCACTACAGAAAATGTAAAGATGCCAGTCAGCCTAAAATGTGTGTCTTTAGCCTGGCAAGCATGGTAAGCACCAATGATCTTAATTACAACAGCACTGTGAAAATCTTGATTCTGAGAAAAACATTACAAAGCAAATCCAGGATTCTATTTGAAGCACTCATTTTAGTAATAATTATATAAACATTGTTTCCATGTTGTTTATGGAGACATGTATAATGGACAAGGTTAAAAAATTGTGGAAAATTATTCATATGGTGAAATTTTTTCTCAGGTGATTTAATTGCTTTAATTGCCCTCTTTGTCAGATTTTTAGTAACAACCAGGTGGAAAGCCCTTAAAAAATATCAGCAACCTCTCAAGTTTTCTCTGTACTATTACAAGTTGCAACGATCTTGATCTTATTACAAGCAACTTATAATAAAATCCTGGTTAATCAAGTAGACTAGAACGATGAATTGATTAATTGGAAATTGGATCATCATGGAGTTGCGCTCAATGTAACAAAACCAAACAAATAAACCGCTTCAGATTTTCTAAACCTCTTTACAATAGTACTGCATTTATGTATTTTAATTAATCAGTAGGCTTTCATCAACTGTCATGAGTCCGCCCTTCCGCCACCAGAGGTCTCCATTTCCGGAATACTAGCCGGCACGTTTCACTTCCGGTTTGGCTAGCTACATAAGCGAGCTTCTTAGACTGTCTCTTTGCAAAGTATTGTCTAGCTATACGACATACCATGCGTTCTTTCTATCTTATTGCTTTTCCGGTTAATGATCTTTGCTCGGTTATTGGTTGTGATTTTTTGTCTAACATTTTTGATCTGTTTGCTCGGTTTTGTTTTGATAATAAGTATATAATAATTATAATTAATTATATTAAGTGCCGTGTCTATTTCCACGGACATGTGGGAACTTAAATTACAGCCTTGGGTTACAGCGCCACACTGGCTAAAACGTGCTAATGCAGGTCCTTACACATTGTGTATCCAATAACTAAAATATTGTTGGTGTTGTCAATAATGCTGAATAATTGTTCACAAGCTGCATGTTTTAGCAAATTAATCGGAAAAAGGATGTTAAAAAAATTGTATAGCTGCTATAGAGGTTTTAATAACATGCGTTTTAACATCGTTTTGGATATTCCACAAGTTTACACATAAATAGATACAATAAGCAAAACTGTTTTTTTTTAATGTACAACAGTCCCTGCTTCAGGAAATAAGTAGGCTCTCAACACCGTTTCTCCTCAGCTATATGATGTAAGTAATGATGCAGAGTGAGAGGCAGGGTGTGAGGAGATACAGTTGCTCCAGAAACGTGCTGATTAAATGCTGAAGAGTGAATCATCTCTGGCTGCCACTGCACCATCTGTCAGTCATAGCTTTGCTACTGCAGCATCACATATATTATTTATTTATTGTTTCTCATAATAAACCCAATATAAATTCTTCGGTGACGTTAGTATTTCAATCAGGTCAAATCTATAATTAAAAACTAAAATACTAAGGAGAGTGTTGGGATATTATAGTGGATTCTTAAACTGCATTTGAACCCATGTTATCCTAAATCATGAGTTTACCCTCAGGTAGAAGAATGAAATTGTAGAAGTGGGGTTACAGTGTAGGGTTAAGTGTGAAATAATGCAGCATTGGAATTTTTCAGAACAGATGCTTAGTAATAAACAAACCAGTCATTTACAGAAGAGAACATAATATTAAGGTCAAATGGTAACAGAAAACGTGTGAAATCAGGAGAAGACTTAATAGAAAGTAATTAAGGAACTGATTTAAAAGTTTAAACGAACTGGATATCAGCAAACTCCTAGTCAACTAAGTGTAGAACATAATAATCAGCCACACAACAGATATGTCCCGTTTGTCCCCCACATCGGAGGCACCAGACCAACTATTAGTTTTAGAGGAGTCATTGGATGCCCATTTTTTTCACAAGTTAATGATTCATTAGGGTCTTAATGAAAAGTCTATAATACACTTAAAATATAAACACAAAAAAATCTAAATCAGCTGCTGCCGTTTCAGCGTCAGCGTTATTACACCCAACAACTGAACACCACAATCACTTAGACGACATTCTGCTCAAGAGTTGAACTATGGCATCTCAGGGTGGATCTATGATAAAACGGCAGTAACAATCAACAGTTGTGAGAGCGGCTTTGGTCTGTATGACCGCACAAATACAGGCATCTAAAAAATTAAAAAAGGACTTGATTTGCGTAAGGGAAAACAAAAAAAAAAAAACACACACCTGGTGGATTCCTTTTTATAGCATAGCGTAATGCAGCGTCCTTATCCACACTTCTATATGTGGTGTTGTGTTTTTTCTTAACAACCAATGCTTTCAGTCTTATACATTTTTTGATAGTGATGTTCAGGAGGGTTTCCTATACACACACAGTGTGTATTCTTTGTGTGGTCCCATATTTAGTCCCATGGCAGACCTCCAGTTCTCCAACATATCCACCGTGTGTGTAGGTTTATTGCTGATTAAAGCAAAGCTAAGCTCTATTGGGAGTTTTCTATAGCGCTAAGCAGTGTGTGTGTGTGTGTAGAATTTTTTCATACATAGACGTTGTTGTGTCTTAACAGCTTGCAATATTACAGAGATAAATTATCTCAAGTAAACTGAAGAAATTTTAATTACGTCTTATAGAAATAACATTCCGCATCAGATTAATTTAACAAGGGTTATCATTTCTGTTGAATGCCACATTTTAATTATATGATATAAGTGCTAAATAAAGTAACTGAAAAAAAAAAGTCAGGATAAACAAGATTTTAATACCACACATATTGACGGTGGCTCCTTAATGCCTGAAAATTAAATAGGTACCAGTTAGGAGCTTTGAGGAGCTTTTTGAGGATGGATTCGGACTCACTCTGCTCCACTGACCCAAGGCTACAGTTGAGACTAAATTTGATCACCGTTAACATAAGCTGTTACTAACAAGCATTCAGTGCCACCTAAATGAGGATGGGTTCCCTTTTTTTTCCAACTCTATTTGTGAGAAAATACAAATTCATTGAAATATATTTTTTCTCCCAACAAGATAGACTGATGGCCCTGGCTACATTTTGGTAGTCCAATAGCCTCAGGACATTGGGCTAGCAATTTCGCAAGACCTATAATATAAATATACGAATGTGAGCTAACGGTAATGTGTATGGAATTGCATTGATTTAGGTGCTATTAACTGGCAATCTATAATTTTTATGTGAATGATATGCATCAATTTTCCTAAGCTACACAGGGCAAAAATAACTTATTTACATAACTCACATTTTCTTTAATCATATATTTACTAAAACTATACCCAGGGGTCTAAAATCCTTCATTGCAAACTCCAGAAACCTGGGTTTTCTTGTGTTATGTTTCACACATCTTACACCCAGGGTTAACAATTAATCCTGAAACTTCATAATGTGGCATTTTACTTTGTCCATTTTTAAACCCGTGGTTAATTATTTATAAATATTTGTAGAGTCAACAGCCATGACTGGATAAATAAAGCACAACCGCTTAAAATAACTGCCCGTTTCACACTTTTTCTTCACATTATAGAGAAAAAATGTTGGCTCATTCAGCCCCTTTGGCTGTTTTAAGCCTGCCAAGATAAACAAAGTAAAGGGGAAAAACTTTACAGCAGCGCTTTAAAACATGCAGAGCTCTGCCACTGTACAGAGGATGTGATTTGATGCACACACTGATTTTAGGTGATTGTTAGGCATTTAGGTCTACTAATTAACACCACATTGTTTCTCACATATATATTAAGAGTTTAAAGCAGTGTTTAAAACAACTACAATGCAGATTCAAGGTCAGCAATAAAACCCTCTTTGTATACTACAAATACTTAGTATAATTACTTGTAAAACTTACATTACCCAAGTAATACAAATCTAAAACATTGTGTTTCCCTGTGTTGAAGTATTTAACAATTTATCCAAAAGTAAATTTGCTAATTAAACATCTATTTAATTTATTGTCAATCCTTCGTTTTACTAACAAAGTTTAAAATGTCTGTAAATTTGCACTGAAGTTTGTTTTATGATTTAGCAAGCTACATTACTTAGCTGCTTATGTTTTGTATGTTAGATGACTGTTTTTGGTGTTGCTGTCATGATGCTATTTTTTGGTGATGTCCAATATATTAAAATGATTAAAATATCGCAAGTGTGCTTTAAGTGATATGCATATCGCAACGGATTTTAATATTTTATTTAACAATGTACTGTCAATGTATTAGGTCGATTCGAAAAAAATATATGCCACGCGGATGTTAGTTGGAATATGGCTGCACATGTCTAAATGCAAGACGATCACTAAGCCGTGAAGCTTTTATAACGAGTTAATCTTAATAAGCCCATTTAAAAATTTGGAAGTACAGTGATGCTTTGACTTATGAGTTTAATTCGATCTTTGACAAAGCTCGTAACTCAAATTACGCGTCAAATCAATTTTTCCAATTGAAATAAATTTAAATGCCATTAATTTATTCGGGTTCCCATAAAATACCATATAATAGAATACACTATACTTAAGTATGTAACCGAGTGCTCAGCACAGGTTCGCCTAAACACTGAAGTATAATGAAATAAAGGACGAAACTGAAAAAAACACAATAGCCTCAGGACATTGGGCTAGCAATTTTGCAAGACCTATAATATAAATATACGAATGTGAGCTAACGGTAATGTGTATGGAATTGCATTGATTTAGGTGCTATTAACTGGCAACTTGTGATTTTTATATGAATGATATGCATCATTTTTCCTAAGCTACGCAGGGCAAAAATAACATGTTTTATGTGCCCGATTAAACCCCATTATTGGAAATGTAGTGTTTCTTGGGATTAAAGTGACCATTTTGTATCTTGTAGAACGTACACAAAAACTAAAAGAAGACTTTTACTACAGCAAAGTAATTTTTAATGTAATAGTCGACTGTTTGTCTTTCATTATTTTTGCCTTTTTAAACTTGTTTTTCTTAAAATTCCGTTCCTGAAAATCATAGCGATCAGTTGACCTCAGATAGCCATAATTTTTGTTACGGACATATATATAAAATGAAATCAGCTTTTATATGGTGTCATATGGTAATGGGGTAAAAGTTTCACCGTGTGAAATTTAGCATGGCCATGTGATAGGTTTTTCCAGATTTCATCATGTGTTTGTGTGTGTGTGTGTGTGTGTGTGTGTGTGTGTGTGTGTGTGTGTGTGTGTGTGTGTGCAATTATTATTTCTGGGAGTATTCTTGGGATTTTTATCTGCTCACACACGCACACTCTGTTTCTGGAGGTAAGGACTTGACTTTGCTTTCATAATTTAAAGGTTTTTTAGCATGGTGTGTGTTTTGATATGTTTTTCTGCTCACCACTAAAGACTGCCTGAACATCAGTTGATCACATGATTAGTACTGCTTAACTGCATAAATGTGCAAATGTTAAGTTGTTTCAATTAAAGTGGTCACTTTCTTTTATTTGCCATGTTCTGCGTGATCCAATCATTTAAAACGTTCCCCTTATAATCTATGTCAAAGAAAAAACTTTAAACGTAGAAAATATTAAACCACAAAATGTGTGATTTTGATGATTAAAAACAAAGTGTAGCCCTCAGCAACACAGTGTTCCTAATTTGCAGAGAAAGTTCTTAAAATATAATAGAAATTATGCAATTAGAATTTGCCCCAAGCTGTTTTTCTCTCTCTTTATGGGTTTGCAAGTAGATCTAATCGAGTTCTTAGAACTTCCATTTGATTCTAGTTGATTCTAGCAGCATGCAGTCATTATGGTAAACTATTAATATCAGTGAACTAGTCTTTTTATTCACTAGAATTTTCTTCTGACTGTCCGCATCTCTGTAACAAATAAACAGCCACTTAAACACACTGTAAAAGCGGAAAGTAGTGATATTCAGTAAGGTGTAACAATCAATAAAAAATAACCTCAATTGTGCTTGATGATTGAAAGATTAAACATTGCCCACCATACAGTATTCATCCATCCATCCATCCATCCATCCATCCATCGATTCATCCCATCAGCCAACTATCCAACCAGCCAACTATCCACACAAACATCCATACCACTTATTCTTAAAAACACCAGCTTTTCAGGTAGGGCATCATGAAAAAGGAGCAATACATCAAAATTCTCAACAACATCATCAGGCAGTCTGCAGAGAAACTTGGCCTTGGGCACCAGTGGACATTTCAGCATGACAACGACCAAAAACACACAGCAAAAGTGGTGAAGAAATGGTTAGCAGACAAAAACATTAACGTTTTGCAGTGGCCCAGCCAGAGTCCTGACTTAAATCCAATTGAGAATCTGTGGAGGAAGCTAAAGATCAGGGTGATGGCATGGAGACCCTTCAACAATGGTCAGCAATTATAGGAAGCGTTTGATTTCTGTAATAGCCAATAAAGGCTTTTCTATTGATTATTGAGAAGGGCATTAAATAATTTTGGACATGCCACTTTTTGTTCAAATGTATATAAAAGCTGAGAAATATTTCTTTCAATGATGCCTCTTGTACATCGTCTTATTATCTTTTGGGAGAAGCCTGTGTCATTTCCGGTCCCAAAAAAAAATTTGCTGGTTGAATAAAAGTAACTTTAAGTCACAATTTGCGAGTGGGTATGAATAATTTCGGGCTTGAATGTGTGTGTGTGTGCGTGCGTGCGTGTATATTTATATATATATATATATATATATATATATATATATATATATATATATATACACATACAACCATGATAAAATAGATACCAATCAGACCGTAGCACATCCCTCTGGACTGAAAGATAAGAGCAAAGGACCACAAGGAACCCCTAACATGAATATATCTATATAATCTATATATATATAGGTTAAAATTATACAATATTAGAAGGTATATGATAGTAAGGAGACAATAAGGAGTGCTGTCCTATCAATACAGGCTATAAAATACCCCAGAGAAAAACTCTGCTATATGATCTGATACAGCTGTCCATCAAAATAATTACTTATAAAGGTTATTATTGAATTAAAACGGTTAAAGTGATCTAATACGTTGTGCTGTTGCAACATGATTGGCTGATTTAAACAGCTGCATGAAATCAAAGGTTAAAATAAATTTATTTTTAGGTACTATATTGAATAATGTATTCGTTAATAAGTATTACACCGACTTGGGATTGTTTCAGAGAGTTTGGATAGAAAAGTTAAAACTTTGCTCAGAGCTTTAAAAACTACATAATAAAATCATGCTGCATGTAATAACAATGCTTGTTATAAGTTTAAGCACAGTGACTCAATTCAGTCATGTGAAACTGATGTACACCTTCCTAGCGGTAGCAGATGATGGATGTTAAATATTATCACACGTACCTCTTGATTGGCGGTGGTCAGCTGACCCTCTAACGTTGTCACTCTTTCCAGTGCCACACGCAGACGTTCTTGCACCTACAGCAAGAGCAATTAATTTAATAATTAATTAATTATGGGTCATTAGAGATACAGATACATTAGAGATAATAATAATAAAATTTGTATTAAAACAAAAGATACATCAATAATGGTTTTAGATTTGCATCGCAGCCTTTTGATTTAAATTAAATTGTGAGGTGCCTAGAGATTCCCATGCCTAGTTTAAAATAATTCTCTTTAGTTATTTATGAATACTGTCTGCAAACATTGCCATTTTATCATACAAAATAAGTTACAGCAGTTAAAGTTGTGTTTTGTAGATTTTGAAAGTCTCTTACCATATTTGCTATTACTTTTTTTCGTACCGAATGGATTTGCAGTGGCAGGGTGTGATGAAATATCTTAAGCATAAACTGCGCTCTATTGGTTGATTTATAATGCCTTCTTTCCTTAATCCCACAGCTTTTAGAGAACACACACACACAAAAATCCCTCAACTTGTCGGAGCTCAGGCTGAGCCGCAAAGCTGCATAATGCCACCTCAGAGTTTTCCGATGCTCCTTTTTTTTATCTTTTGAAAGTGCGACCCATGAAATCCGTTACATACTGGAAAGGCCTTCTATATGATAAGTTGCTTAAAAGTGTACAAACTTTTTGTGTGAAGAAAGTTAGGAGAGAGTCTAATAGTGAAAAATGCAAGAACAAAGTAAAAGACTTTGTTAGTCTTATGCTATATTCACACATACAGATTCTCACAGCAAAAGCTAGGAAAATGATAAACCACCACCATTAGTGACTAGTAGGACTCTGACTGATTAGCCACAGATTGGTATCAGCCAAATCATTTAATTTGGCAGATCACACTCACCAATTGCAAGTTGATGACAAATCGCAAAGCATGTACATGGTATTAAACTTTAGTGGCACAATCATGCAAAAAAATACTGAAAATGTGCCGTTTGTTGTCTATGTTTTAAAGAAATATCACATGGGGGAACATTGGCTAAAAATTAAATATGAAGAATCCGTTTCGACACAAGAACAAGCCACTGCGAGACATGTTGAATACATAAAACTTCCAATCAGACAGCAAGAGAGCTAAAACTAGTTAATATTTCCTTTTTTGTTGTCACTTTTCTCAGGCTTCTCATGGTATACGATGTGTTTCCCAATAAGTCTTGTATCCTATGTTTTAAAAGTCAGATTACATTATTTATTATAAATTTAGGATATATTCTCTATTATCTGTAATTACTGTAAATAAATTATAATTCATTGTGAGATATTACTTTGTCTGAAAAAAGAATTTTTCTTGACATTCAACAAAGAGCCTACATATGTATATTATAGGTTAAAATATCAGAATCTGCAAACGGCTGATATTGATGATGAATAAATGGTAATCTGTATCGGTTGTTAAATCCTGATCAGAACATCCCAACCGACTAGATATAAGAATGTCCATTGTTCATTAAAAAATTAATAAGCGTCATTCGGGATAAAAACTGTTTATAATATGTCGCGGTCGGATTTACTAACAGTAAAATTAACGTGGAAATGTGCGTTCCTCCATTTTTTGTGGTTTTTGTCCATTGGCGCCTCTTAGAGGCAATAAAGTGAAGTTGCAAACATTAGACTACAAAGTTTATTGCTATTAACTTGATAAAATAGGCTCATTCACATCATGTTTCTATCAATTATGCAATTAAGTAAGAACATATAAAAGCATGTGCAAATTTAAACTCTTTTAAACAAGTCTGTGGCAATGCCAGCTGTATAAGGACTATCATCTGCACGTCTGCCAGGTATATAAGATTCCTGTACCATACAGTTGACCAGCCAAACATTAAAGCGCAATTTGCAGCGATTGCTGGTTTTCCTAATGTAATTGACTGCACACACATTGCTATACAGGTGCCATTTGAATACGTGAATCGGAAACATTTCCATTAAAAAAAATGTGCAAATAATATGTAAGGTGGCCTGGTTCAACCCATGATTCATACGTCCTTAAAAATAGCATAGGCTCCAAGCTGGCAGGGTCCACAATAGGTGGCTTCTTGGTGAGTGATGCGTTGATGGTTCTATTTAAGTTTATTTATTTTATTTTGCTTTTAATTTTTTTTTTGTTGTTTAATTATTCAACTGCCTATCAGGACGCCCAGTTATCCACTGAAGACGAGGCTGTTAACCCCCCTCACCAACCCACAAACTGATTAAGAGTGCAGATACAATGATGCTTATTCTCGCAGAGCGGGCGATTGGGCAGCTGAAATGCCGGTGTTGCTGCTTGGATAGGACTGGGGGGACGCTGCCATTTCCTTTTAAGTTCAGTTACAGTGCGATTGTCAGATCCCACCCTGCTGACTGAGTCTGCCACACTTTCTTGTGTCCCTTTTTTCACTTTTGTAGAATAGTAGCACCTCCAATTCACTTTCCTTAAAGTTTTGTTTTTTGCTTGCTTTTGCCATTTACTTGTTTGATTTCGTGAACATTAATTCATTACATATTTAAATTCATTTATTTGAGGGAGGAGACAGGGTGGGGTTAAGTGCTTATGCATGTCAGCTCGATTTCTAGTTATTGGCCTGTACAAAGAGAATATGCGTGGGATTTTCCGTATGCAGGGTTTGATACATCTGATTTTTTTTTTTTTGTGCGTACGCACATTTACAGCTTTCTACGTATGTTTTAATATTAATTTAACGCACGTCCTTGTACATGAGGCCCCTGGTCTCAGTCTCTTTACTACTGCTTAACAGCAAATAATTGCACTGACCCATTTTAAAGCTTTTTTTCTCCCTCGCTGTTCTCTTTTGCTCCGGTATCAGTTTCAAGAACGAACACCAGAATGCGAAACAATCCCACAGAATTTCTAACGACAGTAACCATAGTGAGTGTGTCAACTTTACACTGCAGTGCTAATGTGGCAAAATCACTGACCCAAAACAGTTGCCCGAGAGTTAATTATAGAGGTATAATAGACAGGAGCAAAAACAAGCTAAATTCTTTGTGTTTGGTTAATCTTAGTTTTGGGGTCAAACAAGCACAGAAACGACCATTTAAAGACAGTACAGCTCAGGGGTCCTTAAAGTCTACATTCAAAGGTCCAAATTGTATTCACTACATATCTTAAGGATATAAGTAGCTCATAGCTCACCAATTTATATAAAATATAAACCAATATAATGTAAAAATTATGCGCGTGTCAGTCCTATATTAAGGAAGCGCTTTAGCACTAAAATTAGCTCCTAAATCCGTGAAACATTAGATCTTGGTTACTAAGACCAAGTCACAAATCAACCTAAAATGGCTGTTGGCAGCAAACTGCTTCAGGAACGTAAACATTCTAGAAACGTAATGAGCTTATCAAATGTATTATGACTGTTGTAGAACTTGTCAGAGATGCAGTCACAACCTAATAACACCACAGATCAAGGTTTTGCCAACGTGACCCTAAAATGTAGCCATCCATCAGCAGAATACATCAAACAATAAATGCCCTCTGTCGACCTCACATCATGCAACAATTTATATGCTTTTAATACTGATAATTAGCGGAACGTATACCTGCTTAATTAGTGACAAACTTTTTATATGTATGTGGCAGTTAACATTTTTATGTTTCAATTGTTTTAAATGAGGCAACATCATATTGCGCTCTACAATACTTACGACAGCAATGAGCTTGACCCCACCCTTACTCTTAGCTTAAGACTACTCTCCATTTCTTAGGCCATATCCCAATACCCAATACTACGCCCTAAGCCCCATCATACGCTTACAACCATACGCACAAAACGTTCACATAAAAGGTTTGCTTTCATTTTACACTAGTGAACTAAAATGATTTACAAGCTTAACAAGCATTTATCCCTTGAGCATCATCTGTGGTCTTAAAATGCGAATAGAGGTGAACGCTGGTTGGGTATGTTTAGATTTTTTTTTTGAGCATGAACTAATCCGTAACGCTTTCTAAAAATATTCAACGTGCTTCTCAGAGTGCATCTGAGATGAAATGCCTTTATTTATTTACAAGTGAGCGAGTTCTACATTAAAACTCAATGTGCACGGGTCTAGCATGTCTGCCTTCCTGAGATGACGGAGATGTTTTCGTAACACATCTAATACAATTTTATTTCTAAAGCACATTTTAAACAAACAACTAAAATCTCTACTAAAAATATTTGATTTCAATCGAGACTTGAAAAGCATTCACAGGTGGGAAAGGTTTGATGTGCACCGGAAGGGGGCTCCATAATTGATTTAACAATGACTTGACAAAAATAAATCCTCGTTAGCTACAATCATACTGTAGCATGTGCACATACAAAAACTAGCAGTAATATAAGCAGTCATGAGCCATTTGGCGTGAACAGTAATTGAACTGTACTAGTCAGTAAAATGCAGTGCAGGATGAAATCAGTGGCAAATGTCACCGATTCCATTCATGAACATTATAAAATCTCTTTAAGAAATATTCCACCTGCAGTTAATTTGTCATTGTCTTAAAGATGTCACTGAGAACTTGAATTTTTACAAATATATATTTGGGAAAATAAATACTTTACATAAAAAGTGCAAATTTAATTGCAGTAGAAGTTGTTTAAAGACACACCGATGTATTGGGTGTTATGAAGATAAACCCAGAAACGTCCAGGTCCTCAGAAAGCATGTAGATGTCGTGCCATGTTTCCAATCACTCTGTGTTAGTGCGCATAATAAAGTATTGCATCAGAATTGAGCGACTGAAACAGCGGAGGGGGGGGAAATCATTCACAAAATAAAAGTTTTTACACTTGCTTAAAATTGTTTTTGACTTATTTGCTGAAAATTTGCAAAAGTGTAGCGCCAGGACAGTCTGTGTTACTTTTATTTACTGATTATACATTTACTATGCAAATGTTTCATTTCCTGTGGATTCTTTGTAACTTGGTAGTTAAAGATCTTGAAAGTAAATTCATTATGGGTCCTTTCAGATACTGATTCTTTTATCTTTAAACACTAAGAAAAATTCCACCCACAGAACAATCAGTGTTTTTTTTGCAAAATTCTATATAAACTCTAAAGCATGAAAATAATAGGTTTTTGGAATAACTACAACAATGCAGTTATAATAACTTATTATTAATGCGAAAGTGACTATATATCTATGCTGATGTTCTGTTTCCTATTCCTAACCCTGTAATGAGAATAAATGTACTCTTGTTAATTCTGTGTGCTTGTACATTACCTCACTACGGCAAGTTTTTTGTTAAACACCAATAGCAACCATCGCATGTTAGGATTTAGAAGCTCGGGTTTTAATAAGCAATCAGTGCTTTAAGATAAATACGTATATGAAGATGGTTAATGGGGGTTTTATAACGAGAATCTCATTGTCAATTCATTTTCCTTCCTCTCTTTCTTTTTGTCCCTCTCTCTCTCTCTCGCTCGCTTTTGCTCTCTGCAGGAGTTTACATCACTAACGAAGGAGCTGAGTGCATGCAGGGAACAGCTTCTGGAGAAAGAAGAGGAAATCTCAGAGCTTAAAGCAGAAAGGAACAACACCAGGGTGTGTATGTGTATGTGTGTGTGTGTGTGGGGGGGAATTAAGAAGAGAAGGTCAATATCAGAGCCAGAGTTCAATATTGAATAAAATGTATAATTTCACTAGTTAAGGATTAAGACCAAGGTAAAATCAGCAATCAGATGATTTCTAAGCTATGCTACGCTACGCTAGCGGTTCAGGCTTTTTGAGTTAGTTCAAACAATTGGGGGGGGGGGGTTTAATTATTTTGACAATTCGTCAAATAGTTAACACTTTCTTTAAGGAAGGGTTAAAAGCAATTATAAACAAAAAAAAAACCTAAAACAAGCAATAAAAAAACAAATGTGAAATATTTATGAATTGTTATTGGAGGCGGTAACAACATAGCAAAAGATTAAAATGCAAAGTCAGCAAATGTTTCGAAGAAAAATATGCTTTTTTTATTGACTAGTTCATTCAAAACTATCGTCCAAAATCCGAGGCTCGTTCATTAACCAAAAAAAAAAAAAATCATTAATCAATTTAAATGTTACTTCCTCATTTACATGAAATATCTTTACTACATGTTACACCCCGCAGCACTATTGTCTTTTTTGGAATACACAGTTCAGTGAGATTCGAAATACCCAAACACACTCGTCAAACAATTGTTTATAAAATATTTTCCAATCAAACTTTATGATTTTTATTCTTATTGGTAATCACAGGACATACCAGAGCAGAAAGTAGGACAAACTTTACAAAATGAACACAGCAGTTAAATAACAGGTAAAAATAACAGTTTAATAACAGAAGAAAAGTTTTTTGTAAATTGCTTGCAAAAAAAAAAAAGGTTACATGTCAATCGGGTAGCTGGCCATTTTTTGTCTGCGATGAATTTATTAATATGCAAGTTACATACAATAAACGTCCATGTCCTCAATAGTAAAACGGATATGTACAGTTTACGTACGCATACGTATAGTAAAGGTCTAATTAACTCTAATCTGTGTGTGTAGCTCCTCCTGGAACATTTGGAGTGCTTGGTGTCCCGTCACGAACGCTCTTTGAGAATGACGGTGGTGAAAAGACAAGCTCCCCCACCTTCGGGAGTCTCCAGTGAAGTGGAGGTTCTTAAGGCTCTTAAATCTCTGTTTGAGCACCACAAAGCCCTGGATGAGAAGGTAATGACATCACTACAGCCCTTTCTCTGTAAGGACTACAGGAAGTGGATATGCATTTTTGGGTCTGCTAATTTTTTTTAAACTGGGGTGCCTTTAATTAGAAGCATTACAAATGTTTTTTTTTCACTGTCTTATACATGATGGACAATGCTGACAATGTTCATACTAATTAAGGCTGAAAAATGCCATCTTGATTATTTTTTATTTCATATCAATCGATACAATTCGTTTTTAAATTGTTATTATTTGCTCATGGTCTTGCTGTAGGTGCGAGAACGTCTGCGTGTGGCGCTGGAGAGAGTGACAACGTTAGAGGGTCAGCTGACCACCGCCAATCAAGAGGTACGTGTGATAATATTTAACATCCATCATCTGCTACCGCTAGGAACGTGTACATCAGTTTCACATGACTGAATTGAGTCACTGTGCTTAAACTTATAACAAGCCTTGTTATTACATGCAGCATGATTTTATTATGTAGTTTTAAAGCTCTGAGCAAAGTTTTAACTTTTCTATCCAAACTCTGAAACAATCCCAAGTCGGTGTAATACTTATTAACGAATACATTATTCAATATAGTACCTAAAAATAAATTTATTTCTCTTCTCTTCTCTGTATCTAAACACACTTCTAATGCTGCTAGTCCATAATCCAGCCTGCAGATCACATTCACTTAAATCACTGGTCACCTACCTGTGGCTGAATATTAAAACGATCCGATGTGGATTTGCTCCACTTGTTGTCTTAAGGCAGAAAACCGAAAAGATTAAAATGTGACAAAAAAAGTGAAAAATAATAATAATAAAGCAAATAAAAGCTTCAGCGCAAACGTGTAAATAGGAAAGGAAAAAAAACCCAAATCATTTAAACGCCGGAACGTTAAAAAAAACTCGCGGCAAAACTATTCAAAAACACGGAGTACGTCACAGGAAGCGGGGCAAACACGCACATTAGCGTCATTTTTTCCTTCTGGTTTTAATAGCGGTTGACGATTTGATGGTAAATTACCGCCACCTACAGGACTGGAGTGTGAACAGCAACCAAAAAATCTCCTAAATTCTCTTAATGTATTTTTTAAAAAAAAAATTATTAGAAGACTGGGCAGATGTTTTCCAGCAGATTCTCTAGTATCATAGTTTGCAAACTTTTGCAAACTAATAGTCTGTGTGTAACTGTTTCATCCACATGGTAAACTTTTTTTGTTTATTGTTATTTACACCTAAACCTAAAAAAGGAAGAACTCATACTCGGAGTCAGTTACCATGGTAACATACTCTGTGAACTCCTTTGTGGTCTCCTTCCTGATTTAAATTTTCGTTACGTTTATTCATTGAGTATATTTCCATAAATTTCATATATTTGTTTTCCAGAGACCGTCTAAGAAACTGGCACATGTATTTTTTTTTATAAAGGATCCTGTACAATAGCAGGGAGTTACAGTTACATTTTTTTATGGGTTTTTTTTTTTTACATTTTTTTAATGGTTACGTTTTACTAGATAGTCAGTTATTTATATCTATAATCTCATCCATCGTTAATATGGCTATAGTTAGATGGGAACAATACCTTGCCCTGCATACAAGACCTGGAGAATGACCCCCATCATCCCTAAACATTTTTAGGATGGAAGAGTAGTCAGAGATGTTATATGCTGAAAATTATTTTCAGATTAATCAACTGCCACCATCACCAACAGAAGAAAAAAAACCCAAATAAATACAAATTACAGTTTCTCTGATGTATATTTATATTCTTCCAGTAATTTACCTGTGACCATACACTCACCTCTACACCTTTTTTATAGGACAGGGAAGTGGTACAGCAGTCGTTAAGGTGTTGGACTGCTCATTTGATTGCAACTGTTGGGCCCCTGAGCAAGGCCCGTAACCCCCTATTGCTCTGTTGTATAAAAGAGATAAATGTTAGTCACACTAGATAAGTAAATGTAGTATGGTGATCATCAGAATCTGTTGGGACAAAAAAAAACAACACAAATTGAAATAAATGGATATCAAAATAAAAATGAAATGTACAGATAGGCTTCTTACATTTATGAAGATAAACATTAACCTCTGTGAATGATGTTTTTATAATTCATTTCTACCTGTTGCCGTTATTTATATGCCTGGAGGATTGCAACTAGATGAAAATTGAAATTTGGTTCATTAATTTACTGTGTCTCCCATTTTACTTAAATTATTCTAAAAAAGTAATTATCAATGCAATAATTACTCTCTCTAAAAAGTATGGAATTATTATTTTTAATTCATTAATTAATTCATTCATTTATTCTCTTTATTATTCCCTAATTTGGGGTTACTGGGATCTGCTGGAGTCTATCCGAGCCGTCTCTGAAAGCGTGAAAGACAGGAGGGGGTACAACCTGGACAGATCGCCAGTCCATCACAGGGCCACACACACACACACACACACACACTCCCACTCACTCCTATTTTTAAAAAATCTAGACATAATTATACATACAGGGAAAAATAGAAAGGAAAGGCTGAATGTAAAAAAAATAAATATTTTCTTATTGACATTGCTTGCTTATCCAGGCAAGTGGCTATCTGGGTCAAAAGCTGCAATACACCTGAGTCATTAAGCATTCACTGTTTGTGTGTGTGTGTGTGTGTGTGTGTCACCTTTGCTCCTGATAATGAGCTCAGAATTCTTTTTCTCTTTTCATTATTTATGTGTGACCTCTAATTGATTTTAGTCTGGTATAATTAACAAGAGAGGCAGTGCAAGTCTTTTACTCCCAGGCTCAAATGAAATGTGAGTTTATCAAGGCAGTTGTTAAACAAGCAATTCTGAGACGATTTTCTCCAGTCTTATGTGCCACAAAGCACCTGGGAAAAGTGGTATACCTCTCAGTAAAGATTTGTTTTACAGCTAGATTAAATTTTAAAAGGTCTCAAATGAATCATTATAGAAAACAGTATATCTGTTAGAATATGAATCAATCAAGTTAGCAGTGGTGTGCAGACAGGGCCAGCGCATCCTTCTCTGCTGCCTAAACACTATCAGAACCATTACATTAAACTGTATTAATTTATTTCCAACAGTTTATTCTCTTCATTCCATAGCATTTCTTTTGCTGCACTGCTTCCAGTACATGTTTGCTAGATTTTTTTGTCTAATCAGATTTCAGATTCTATGTGCTGGCATGTCAATCTAATCTGCCAAGGCCAAGGTCAGAATGAGTAGTGCTGCCCATGTAACTTAAACTGTATAAACAGTGGCAGATTGCTAATTGGTTAATGACTGTTTTGTTAACCAATCAGATTTGAAAGATTTCACATCACATTGACGTCAGCATTTTTTCTGTCCTCAGATATGTTAATCAGAGTAAAACGATTACAGCCAAATTCGGCTAGCGAAACACGCTGTACAGTTAAATTAGAATGTTTACGACCAAAATGGCTAACAGAGGAGGCGAAATTAACTTGGTTTCAGACATACTTAAACATCAGATTTCAAGGCGGACTTTTCCAGAAAAAAGACATTGTGGGGAGAGGTCAGCCAACCCCAAAGATAACTAGCTTGTCGAGTATGTGGTACAGTTGTGGTTGTATTGTAGGGGTTTGGAGATTACGTAAAGAGGTTTCTTGCTTTAATAAAAATGTTTTTTATCCTCAATACGTGAAATGTCTCTCTCTGTAAAGCCTCACCGTTTATATCGCGTTTTTGTATAGTATTGATGGTGTACCGGAGTACCCACACAATCGCAAGGAGATCCTGCAAACTCCACAAAGAAAGGCCCCTGAATCAGTTTATAAAATCAGTCATAATCTAATATATGAATCAGTATATAAATTAGTCAAAAACTAATATATGGATCAGTATGTAAATTGGTCAAATTCTAATATATAAATAAGTATATGAATCGGTCAAAAATAGATATGTGAATCAGAATATGAATCAGTCAAATTCAAATATATGCATCAGTATATGAATCGGTCAAATTTGAAAAAGCGAATCAGTATATGAATCAGTCAAAAATGAATATATAAATTAGTCATGAATCAGTATATGAATTAGTAATAAATCCGAATATGACTCAGTATATTAATTAGTCATAATTGAATATATGAATCAGTATTTGAATCAGTCATAATGAAATATATGCATCCCAGATGAGGATCTATCCTCTCCCTCATACTCTTTTTTTCTACACTAGTTTTCATTTGTGTATTTATTTTACTTTATTGTTTCTTTCATATATTTCACCTTATGTTTTCATCCCATCTTATACTTCTTCTATTTTCCACTATTGCTTTTACATTCTCCTTTCACAATCTTTCTCTTATTACTTTTGAATTCATTTTCCTAAGTGCTTTCTTTCACTTTTTGTGTATCATGTTTTCACTTCAACTCTTCCTCTATTATTTTTCCAACCTCTTTAAAATTGTTTCTTCTTATGTATGTTCCTCTTTTACTCATCCATTTTTTCCTTATTCTGGCTCTCTCTCTCTGTCTCTCTCTAGCTGTGTGTAATAATTAGATGAAGCACTTTACTTTATTATCCCATATGGAATGCACATGATGATTTTTAGTACTAAGTACTTAAGTACTCAGGTTTGATATAAGTGTTTAGCCTCTATTTTAAAAACACACATTACTTAAGCCATTCAAAAGGCGATTTATTAGCGAGCCACATTAAATCGTTACCTTGGCCAGAAATCATTTTACTAGTTTGAATCTAACCGGAAACATGTACGTCATTTTAGCTGTTTTTTGTATCCACAGCTTGCCATGGTGCGACAGGGAAGAGATGGAAAGACAAACGGAAACAAAACTGATGGCGCGAAACCAGCTTGGAAGGTTGTTTTAAATATGGTTGTTTTTAAATATTAGTTTAATGTCATGACCAAACTTCACACTAATATTCATTCAAGTTTTATTCATTAACCTCATATCCTATTATCCAACTATTAATTAAACTTTTTTTCCATCAGAAATAGTAATATTTATTTAAGGTTTTTTCACTTTTTGACCTCTTCTTGACATTAAAACTTGCTGTTTGATTGATTGGAAATGATTCTAATTTACCGAATTGATATTTAATAATATAATATTTTAAGTTTCAAATTTTTTCTTGCTAAAAGTAAATGCAGTAAATATAAAGCTCTGCCATTAGATTAAAACATCAACGTACAGATTTAACATAAAATATTTGGCTTATTGTAATTATATAACAGGAAAAAACATCAATAATTTGATTTCACTGATTCTTCCTAGATTCCTCATTTCTACTGTATGTCTTTCAGCCACTACCTCATCTCACTAAATCAACCAACATTCCATTCTCTTCTTAGAGTGTTTCCTGGGTTTTCTCTATCACTGTAAGATATGTGACAGGCAATTTTCCTATTAATACTAATTACTTCAAGTCCATGCAGTCTATGTTGAGCCAATGAAAGGTCTCAAATAGTTTTCGATCCGTTTTTGATCTTCTGAACTTTAATAATATTAAATCAGTCACAGTCTGGCTGGCCATAACATAATATTTTGTTGTTATTGTAAAATTATCACTTTGCAATAAAAAGCCAAAAAGATCTGTCATTTTATGTACACTTGGGGGCCCCCTGGTGGCCACGGGGCCTAATCAGCCGCCTAGTTCACTTATGCCTTGGGCCAGCTCTGCTGTATTATAAAAGAAACTACCCAGCAATATGTCAATGCAGTAACTGTCATGTCTCTACACTTCGATACAGCGGCTCCCGAATGGCTCCATAGATGTCCACGATGATTCCTCTCGGGCCATGGAGCTGCAGGAGCTGCTAGACAAAGCTAATAAAGATCTGTCTGCGAATCGTGAGCGTGCTAACTCGTTAAATACCCGTGTGGCTGAGCTAGAGAGCGAACTCGCTGGTGTGCGCAAGGAGCTGCTGAAGAGCGAGGAATTCAGCACCAAATACCAGCGAGATATTCGTGAGGTTAGTGTGAGCGACACATCATTTTAGCTTCAATTTAGATACCAACGGTACATTATTGCTAATTTGCAATATCCACAAGGGTACAGCTTTCAGCCCTTTAATGAACATCCAATCTGGGAATGTTTATACAATGCATCTCCTGCTGATTTTGTATGTTTGCCGACTGACAAAGAAATTATCAGAAGAAATTTTATTGGTAGGTTTATTTTAACAGTGATAGACAGAATAACAACAAAAACACATTTTAAAAAAGATTCCACTATGGTCAAAGACCAAAGAGCTGTCCAAGCATGTCAGGGCCAAGATTTGGAAGTGTAAGAGATCATCACACTATAAATATTGTTAATATACTATTAAAATATGGCTAAAGTGGCCTAACACCATTTGGAGTTATTGTTACACCCCAGCCAAACTATCTAGCCAAAGGTTTGGGCACTCCTTACCAGCATCCTACCTGAAATGTTGCCACAAATTTGCAAGCAGATGATTGTCTAGGATCTCTTTATATTCTGAAGCATTTTTTATTTCACTAAAAGTAAGAGAGATAGATAGTGTTCCAGCAGAACCCTGACCTCAACATCAATGAACACCTGTAGGATGAACTGGAACACTGATTGCTTCCCAGACCAGAGTCCAGAGTGTAAAGCATTTCCAGAAATGAAGACGTTATTATAGGAGGAAGAGTAAGACGAAATCAGGAATAGGAGGCTGTCGGAACTAAAGTGGGTTGACTTCCAATGTCATTGCCGAAATATGGAAAAGAGTCTTAGTCGTAGATTGGGAAGAGTCAAGTAATTCTCTTTATTGCAGTTTTCTTCCCACAACAAAGGCCACCAAAAGCCACCCTTCAGTACCTTAAAAACCTTTTCTTCGCCAATTGATTAAACTTTATATTGCTAAAACATTTGCGTCACAATTTAGTGTTTAACTGCCGCTTGCTTAGTTATTGTTACATCTATTAGTTTAATATTGTGCAACTTCCTCATATAAAATATTATCTTTTACGCTATGACGCATCGTTATTTTATTTTTATTTATTCACCAAATTCCTTTTAAAACCCAAACGCCCTTTTAAATGATCACTTCGCTGATGCATACTAATGAATTGTTTCAGAATGCGTGTTAATTTTTCCTACAATAAACACATATGGTCATGACATTCAGGTGTCCCAATTGTTTTGTCTACATGGCGTATTAACCGAACGATTCTAAGTATTTAACTTTGTAAAAAATAAAAATAATTTTATTCGGAAACATTTATAAGCACGTCCTACACATGCCTACTTTTAATGCCCAACAAACTGACTGAACCAGAGTCTCTTCTTTCTCTGTCTTACTGTCACGTTCTGAAGTGGAGTGGAGAGAAAGAGAACAGGGAGATCGGATGCAACAGAACTTTATTTTGGAAAGGAAACAAATGAAAAACCAAAGAAACAAAATAAAGAATAAATCTCAGAGTTGAGCTAGAAAACAAAGGAAGGGAATTAACATTACAAGCAATTAGCAGTAGCACTTAGCCTTTGCGACTAACATTCTGGAAATGAGATATCGTTAGCGTACATAGAAAACGCTCTGGAGATCTTAGCGATATAAAGACAATACCAGCATCAATCGGATTATGTTCTTTTAAATATTTATATTATATATATTATAATTTATACTATGCATATAATACCCCGCAATGCACCATGCTCCATTCGATTCTCTAGCTGATTTGTTAGGGTACGAGAAAGATAACTAGACACATAGATGTGTAAAGACCTACTTAAGATAAAATACTAAAATACTTGATCTAACACTTGTTTTTAAAATTATTTTTAGACTGGGTGTTATTTTCTAAGCCAAAACATAGTGGCCCAGTATCAGTATTTTTATTGCTAGAGGGTTAAAAAGCACTTCTCTAAGATGCTTTGGAGAACAGATGAATCTTCCGAATGTGTGTTTTGTTCTTAACGTTTGCCTGTTTATCAGGCAATGGCACAGAAGGAGGATATGGAGGAGCGGATCACAACGCTGGAAAAACGTTACCTGGCTGCACAACGTGAAACCACCTCTATCCATGACCTGAATGACAAGCTGGAGAACGAGCTGGCAACTAAGGACTCGCTCTATCGACAGGTCGAGTCTATCGAATTATTGAATAGCAATTTCCTTTTCAGTCCCTTCTCAGAAAAGCTGGGAATTTCTGCGTATAATATATTTACTTACATGTGGTAATGAAGACGTCTTTAAATATAAAAAAAAAACACTTGACAGTTGACAGGCTGTTACAGTTTGTCCCTTAGCATCCCAGTTCCCATGGCAACAAACCCCATGTATTCATATATTTTTACTGGCTATTAATTTATACTAGTAAAGGATTCTGGAAATGCTGTAAGTGCTTTATTGGGGTAGAACCAAGCATTGTGATCCAAATCTAAATCGACATGCATTCCAGAGCGAGGAGAAGGTACGTCATTTGCAGGAGCTATTGGAGTTGGCGGAACAGAGGTTACAGCAGACCATGAGGAAGGCTGAAACTCTGCCAGAGGTGGAGGCTGAACTGGCTCAGAGAGTGGCTGCTCTTACCAAGGCAAATTACACGCGCGCACAAACACACACACACACACACACACACACACACACACACACACACACACACACACAAACCAACTGTACTGCTTCTGCTACACAAGTTTACAGTCTTTGTTAAATGTGTTAAATGAACTAGTCAAAGTTTTCCACAGTTACTAGTTGCCATTGTGATTAGCTTTTAATGGTACTGTAGTAGAGGCAAAACATTTTATAGAGTATGAGTATAGAGAAGCAGGCAGACATTAGGAGAAAAGGATAAATCTACTACATTATAAAGTAAACGTAAGTCTTATGTAATGGGAAATTCTTTTTCTTTCTTTTTTTTCGTACTACACAGTTTTTCCTCTATATGCCTAAAATGTGATTAGCATTGGACGCTAACGGTAATACAATGTATAGTTGCATTTAGTTGTATAGAATCGTATTCCTGGAAATTTTCCAACACATCTAAGAAAAATGTTAATCTTGCCAGTTGTTTTGTCACATTATCATTGCTATTTTGTCTTTACATTGGTTTAAAAACGAGTGATAGCTTTATATTATATCCACTTGCTGAACATTCTCTTTTATCTTCTTTCAAGCAACGAAATCAAATATTAGGCAGATTTTTCTGTATAAAATATATATAGTGATATTCGTTGTTGCAGGCAGAGGAACGCCATGGCAACATCGAAGAACGTCTTCGGCAATTAGAGTCGCAACTGGAAGAGAAGAACCAGGAGCTGAGCCGAGTTAGTAGCATATTCTTATATGGGTTTTTGTGTATCATGAGAGAGATGCTCTAAGTACAAATACACAAAGGATTTGTTTTTCCTGCCTATGTTTATGCTAACATGAAAAAAGGCCTTCCATCAACTGGTTTCATTGTCTATCTTTGGCTCTTCCTGTTTAATTATTCTCTCGCTTTAGGCTCGTCAAAGAGAGAAAATGAACGAGGAACACAACCGACGCCTTTCGGATACCGTGGATCGCCTGCTCACTGAATCTAATGAACGCCTACAGCTTCACTTGAAGGAACGTATGGCTGCCCTGGAAGATAAGGTGAACACGCTGACACTTAAACGGAAAGATTTTAACGTTAAACTTTTTAATTTCAGAAAATTTATACTTAAGTATTTTCCACCCTGCTATTTATAATACTGTCTAAATTATGACAAATCGAGTCTCTAGGCTTCGCATTATTATATATTATTACTATATATTAATGATAGCTTTGATATGCTTAAACATGTATTAGCATCAGCATGCATTCTCTTCAGTTAGTACAGAAACATGAACACACTCATGGTTATGTCTTGAGCTAACATTACTTTATTATTCGTTGTCACTTTTTATTTTATCTTAATTTTTAGAACGCCCTTATCCAAGATCTGGAGAATTCACAGAAACAGTTGGAGGAATTCCATCATAGCAAGGTAACTTTCATGCATAAGTGTTTCCTGAAATTGGAGAGTTGTTTGTTTCATTTAAATTCTGTTTAATTCTTATTGCTTTGTAGTGAATTTAATTAAACCTATTTCAATTTTTAATTGTATAACACGGTCAAAGTTACATAGCAAATCACATGCAAAGTATACATAGTTACATAGCCAATCACATGCATAACATACATGGTTACATAGCCAATCATATGCGAAATAGTAATTTATTTTAATAAGGTGACGACATGACTAAATGCACTGTTTGTTTTTTTCTGCTAGCAGAAATGTATTCTGAAATAACGCATATGGACTAGCTAACTATATAGTGCACCAAAAATTAGCGTTTTATCTCATTGTCATAAACGGGCGTACATATTTGATGCCAAAAGTATTGTGTCTGTTGATAATAGGATTATCTTATGTAACTAGGAAGTAAAATAGGAAAATATCGCAGTGCAATGACAGTTGTTATAAAAATAAGACACCAATCCACCAATCAAATTACTGGAAGTGAATGCATGACAGGATTTTATGGTTGTTTAAGTAACCTATCATTTTATATGCTGTTTATTCAGAATTTTCTCATCGACCATTACTGATTTTAAAGTTTAAAAACAACACTTACTCCACAGGAGAGACTGATAGGAGAGATGGAGAAGCTTCGCTCAGAAATCGATCATTTAAAGAGAAGGAGTGGAGCTTTCGGAGATGGAACACACCCTCGGTAATGTATACTATATATAACATCGACCTACTTTATATAATATAAGTTATATAGAAGAATGTTAGTAGCTGATGTTGTTTATTTAAGCTTTAAAAAAGTCTGGTGATAATTAAACATTCTAGCTTTCTCAAGCTTTCTCCGGACTTGTGAACATTCCAGACAAAGAGAAAGCAATTTTCAGTGAAAAAAAAGTGTATATATATATATATATATATATATATATATATATATATAGATAATATATATATATATGTATAGTTGAGAGATCAGACTGATGTTTAATAAATTATGTTGGTAGATGTGGATTTAAGGGACTTTTTGTTTTGACATGTGTCTCCTGCCAGGTCTCATTTGGGTAGTGCCACTGACCTGCGTTTTTCTGTGGTGGAAGGACAGGGGGAGCACTTTGCCTCTACAGGAGTCATTCGCCGAGCACAAAAAGGAAGACTGGTAGCACTCAGGGATGAGCCCACAAAGGTACTGCACTCTGTTTATGGATTCATTCACCTCAGTTGAAAATTACAAAAGAATAGAAGGATTTAAGGATCTAAATAGCTGAATAAAGAAATACCCATATAGAATAAAATAAATGAAGAGAACATAAGACAATATGGTAACAATCTAGAACAATGGTTAGTAGTTAAGAAGTAACCATGCAGAAAGTAATAGCTAATATTAATGTAGATGTTAACGGAGTTCTAGCTATTGCTTCCTGAACAGTTAAGAAGTAACAGTAACAGTTGCCAGTTATCCCAAAAGTCAACGCCACAGCAACCTTGGTCCAAAATTAGACCTTTTAATGCCCAGAGAGATGCTTAGACAGGATCTTAAGAAAGATGTGGATGAACATGTTCAAATCAAATAACTAATCAATTAACAAAACACATGGAATAAAAGCTAATTTCATAGAACTTCTCAGTGCTGTTGCATAAAGAAGAAATTTGTAACTCTTATCTGACTGCATTTACTTTTATACTCAACAAACTGTTGCTCGGAGGAAATATTATGAAATGGCTGTAGCCTAACGCTTTTAGTGTTACATAAGTGATGCTATTATGGAGATGGCTATTAGGAGTGCTGTTGAAAAATAATATGCAGCACTTACAGCAAATTGCTTTTTTTAAATTTTAGTTATATGGCTATTGGTTTGAAGGAATAATTCTAATCTAGGAAAATCTGTATCACACAAATACACCTACTGTAACTGTGTAATCGTGTTTATTATGTAAATAACAACGTAACATTCTGCAATATTTATTAATGTTTTTTCATTTGCCTTTTACTGCTTTACTGGATGTTGCACTCACTGTAAGTTCTATTTTAACTAGGTGTAGATTTTAAATTTGATTTATAATTAGATAAAAAAAAAATCTGACTGGGATTTTTCATCCTTTCAGATCCTACCTGTGGTTGAGCAGGACTGGGAGCGATTACAGCCTTCTAGCCTTCGAAGCAGCCGCTCACACCTGATGGGCAGCGACACAGAGCTTTCAGAGCTTGATGATGATGATCGTGAGACGGTGTTCAGCTCAGGGGACATGTTGTCTCCCAGTGGCCACTCGGATGCTCAGACGCTTGCGCTCATGTTGCAGGAACAGCTGGATGCCATCAATGAGGAGATCAGGTGAGACTTGAAGAAGCTGTGTATACCTCAGAGGTTTTGAATCCAATCAGCAGCCATAAGAGAATATCGACCAACCACAATCAAAATATGTTAATGCTATGATGTTAACTTGGTGGACAGAAAAGCATCTAAGGACACTGAGGTAAATTGGCTACAACAGCTGAGGATCACATAAGGTGCTATTCTTGTCAACTTGGAACTGTAATTCGTAGTGAATTTATTCTGCTTTGCTTCTGCTATTTTTATTTTAAACTATAAAATTATTAGTAACGTGAACTTATAATTTGGCTCACCTGCCACTAATGATATTAATAAACTAATATATAATATGGCAAACCGGCAACAAAATGGCTTAATGGTTATCACTGTTGCCACAAAGCAATAACCATCCCCTAGGACAGAAGGAAGGTCTGCCTCAAGACCTTTTTCTGTTTTGGCACCAAGATGGTGGAATTACCTTACCATAAATGTCAGACTAGTCACTGGCTGTCTTTAAAAGACGACTGAAGACCCACTCTTTCAACAGTTTTTGTGATTGTTACACTTTGATTTGTAATTTAATGTACCAGTATTGAGCTGTTTAATGATGTGACTCAAAGCACTTTTGTACGTCGGCCTGGACAAGAGCGTCTGCTAAATTCTGTAAATGTAAATGTAAGAATGTCCCAGGTTTGTATCCCCTGCAGGGTCTTTCTGTGTTTAATATGCCTGTTCTTGCGTGGGTTTACTCCGGGTACTCCGGTTTTACCCACAGTCTAAAAACCTGTATGCCCATAGGAGTGTGTGTGTGTAGTTGTTTGTCTTGTGTGTGACCCTGTAATGGACTGCTGACCTGTCCAGGGTGACCCCTGCCTTTTACGCAATGACAGCTGGAATAGACTCCAGCAGATCCACATGAGCCTGATTAGGAATAAGCAAGTGTAGATGATGGATGGATGATGGATAGATGGATGGGTGGATGGATGGATGGATGATATGAAAGCTTTAGGGAATTATACACTAATAATAAATTTGGAGAATTACCAATTACAAAGAAAAAAATAGCTTTTTTAAATTTACAAAGCATTTATATTGAACTTCTAATAAGACTTGAATTGGAAAAGTCTAAATACATTTCACAAAACTTTAAACAAATTGTTCTCTTATAGGCTGGTTGCACATGATAAGATCTCTTAAATAATTTTTATGGGTATGCATCTTTCTACACACAAAAATCATCTTCAGGAGAACCTCTCTGCAAACTCAGCTGTTGGCATCAGAACATCTGTCAAATATCGGCGAAAAAATGGAGCAAATGATCAACCGAGATTGATGGTACCAAACAATCTGGAATAGATTAGGTCCCACATGCTGATATTTGGCATAATTCATAGAATTGTGTCTTGTATATCAAATAGATTTTTCAAGAAAATCTGTTAAATTTGCATCATTCAGAGAGATTTTCTTTATTTGCTTTAATGGCGTAACACAGAACATACCTTACTGGCATGACACCTATGTCTTGAAAGCTGTTTCAGTATCTCGAGCATTCGCCGTCTCTGCCATTTTGTGCAGGATGATCCAGGTTGAGCGAGAATCAGCCGAGCTCCGAGCAGATGAGATTGAGAGCCGTGTGAACAGCGGTAGCATGGACGGGTTAAACGTGACACTGCGGCCACGGTCTACTATCCCAACATCGGTCACTGCCCTCTCCCTCGCCAGCTCTTCACCTCCTGTCAGTGGCCGCTCCACACCAAAGATGGCATCTCGCTCCACTGCCCATGAGCTCGGTGTCATGACCCTGGTGAGAAATAAAAACTCGCAGTACTACACAGGCACATTCAGTATGCAGTAGAAGACTTGAATTTTTTTTTTGCATTCTATTATTATCAGCAAATTCTATCTAAATTGTATTTATGTAATGTAATATTTTGATTTTTTATTTATTAATAGTCTTAATTCCACTATTCTGCTCAGGTAAAGATCTAATCAAGGAAACATAACGTTTTTATATTGTAAACAAATTCATTTATTAATTAATAAATTTATTTATTTCTCAAGCACAAAATACTTATATTAAAACTAGCTCCAATGATAAAAATCAATATTAGCTGATTTTTTGAAATATTCAACCTTCCTTATTATTTATTATTACAAACAAGGCTGATTTGTTTGTGTATTTGCCAGATTCATTATTTTTTATGTTTCATGAAACCATTTCTGACATTTGTGTTGCCCGATACTGTTTATTAGATCCAAATGATTTAACCAGTAACCTTTGCAAATTCTCACATTTCAATAAGAACTCATTTATTTTTCATTTATAATTCAGGCGAATTCTTGTTTTGGCCAGGAGGCCAGTATGACAGGATCTCAGCAAGACATCAGCATTCAATTTGTATTCCTTTTTCCAGACTGGGTGTTTAATCAGTCTAACCTGTCTGTTTGCATGTTTGTCTCTTTCCTTATCAATGCTGTCAGCCTAGTGATTTACGAAAACACCGCAGGAAAGTCACTGTAAGTTTCTTTCAATGTAAACAACAAACAAGTTATTTTTCTTCTTAAATGTGATTTTTGAGGAACTTGATAGAGGTGTAATAGAGCATTAATTTAAGGTGATATTAATACTTAATAATAATAATAGTTATAAGCATTGTGTTTTTCATTGTGTGGTGTGTGTGTGTTGTTTCCTTGCTTTAGTCCCCAGAGGAATCTCGTGAAGATAAAGCGACTATAAAGTGTGAGATGTCACCTCCTTCCTCCCCTCGTAGTCTTAAACTTGATCAGATAAACTTCGCCCAATTCACTGGAAGCCTTGAAGATGGGCGAGGGTACGTATACACACACCTGCACACCCAAAAAAAGGCAAAGATTTAACATTTTGTAAACACTTAACACATGTACCTATAGAGATACAATAACACAATTTACATAATAGGATGATTCTAACTCACAATTAGCAATGGCCTTATAAAATGAAAATCTAATGTAAATGCCTTTATTTTGTCACATATACTTTTCTACAGCACAGTGAAATTTGTTTCTTCCCATATCCCATCTTCGAAAGTTGGAGTCAGAGCGCAGGGTTAGCTATGATGAACCCAGGTCTTTTCGGTTTTCAGATCTAACACGCCACAAGCTATACCTTAAATTTGGGTAGTTTAGCTGAGCTGAATCTATGATACTAGGGTACGTCTGAGGTAAATCCCCGATAAACCTGGGTAAATTTTTAATTGAAATAAATTTTAGTTAAGCCAAAGATAAGGCAATTTTATATTTTTTGAAAGTGAGGGAAGGCACGGCTAATTCTGAGCTAATTTTAACTGTTTCTGAGGTAAAGTTTTTTTGTAATTCTAGTGGTGATTCTAGAGCAATAATAAGTACATAAATATAAGGCAATTGTACAGTAATATTGACATAATTCTTGGGTAAACCGTTTAATTTGGAGAAAGTGTCTGTGCCTAATTGAAGTCTATGTTTACAGAGACAGTGTGTTTAGCAATAGCTTATATCTAGTGCAATTTAGCATGTTGTCATATTAGTCAACATTCTGTGAGGATGTTTAATAAATACAAGCCTTTACGTCCCCGATAATAATAACCTGTACAATTGGAACCAGCTTGTCTATGACCTAATTATACTATTTAAATGGAAGTTGTAACACAGTGATTAAGACATTGGACTGCTAATCAGAAGATTGTAGGTTTGATTCCCAGCACAACCATTTACCACTGTTGGGCCCCTGAGCAAGGACCTTAAACCCCAATTGCTCAGAGATAAATGTAAGCGGTTCTGTTTAACAGCGTCTGCCAAATGTAAAAATGTAAAGGTTTAATGCTTAATTGGATATCAAGCTGCTATAATAGGAACACCTGGTTCATGTTAATTATTTGTAGAGATGTAAAAAAAATGAACTTTTACTATCCCATTCATTTAAAATACCATGTAGTGACCTCCTGACTGTTGTTAGACAGATGTTTTACAAGCAAATCATGTACTGAGAATGCAAATCACATTCAGTCATAAAACTGTCCTATCGCTAATTATGTGTGACTTGCACAGATGTACAGTAACCATCCCACTTACTGAGTAATAACTCTGCAACCACCATTAAAATTCCCCTCATACCCCCTCTGCACACATGCTTTTTATCTAATGGTATGAAATTATTATCAATTGACTGAAGCAATAGCTTGACAAAGTTGTCACTTATTTGTCCAGACATTAATGCACATTTACGTCTGTCTCATGATTTCTCTCTCTCCTTCATACAGACACACACACACACACACACACACAGACACACACACATGCTCTCTGACTGCTAATGAAGTTATCCCTTAATCTCCTCTGAAAGCAGAGTGTCTCTGTGGGAAGCAAGCGCTCTATAAATATTCATCGAGACAGGGGAATCCGAAAGAGCTCAACATTTCATTTCAGCAAACATCGAATTTAACGGTGGCAATGAATAAAAAATAAGTATATATATATATTTAAAAAAAAGACAATTTTTCATAAAGCCTCACATGGGAACAAATAAGTTATTCAACGTTGCATTATTATTATGCTTTCAATACAATATTCTCTCTTTGATGTTTTCGATTTTTTGAATTTAATCTCAATAAATTTAGGTATCACTGCATTCGGCAGACAGACATAAATTTATCTTATTTATACAACTGAGCAGTTGAGGGTTACGCGGCTCTTGCTATAGAGACAGGAACGAAAATAACATTAGATCATATGAAGCATTTCTTACTCAGCTTGCAACTGTGTATTTTTTTCCATGTAGCATACGATTGCAACCCAAAGAGCTCACCTCTCCAGTCAAACAATTGTTTAGTTATTCACCCTGAACCAGTATTAGAGATCGACCGATTAATCAATTTTGTCAAATCAAAATTTTACTATCGGATATCATCATAAATCAATGCTGATATTCTGTTCCTGGGGCAGCTAAGAATTGTCTGTTGTCAATATATAGTGATAGAACAAGCATATCTATGTGTTATTAGAGCATTCCTTTACACAAATGTTTAATTTATTCTATTTTAAAAACTATCGATTGGTTATCAGCAAGTAAGTTCCAACCTAGCTTTCAGCAAAATCCAATATCGGTGGACCTTTAACTAATTATTCAGTAACAAATACTAATGTATTAGTAATGAAAGTCTAGACTCACTGATGGTTCCGGTTGCAGGAATTATGTTAATTAATGTTAATTTAATGTGAAATGACAGCATGCTGTGTTTATTCACATCTGTTATGGCCAGTAGCAGAAGTATTAACAAAATACATAATACAGGGATGTTAAACTCCTGAATCTGATTAGACGAAAGGTGTTGATTAATTATGTGTAACAGCATGACTCTGACAATCGTGTCAAAGCAAATCACAGGGTTAGATTATTGTGCGTTAAAATAACCTTTTTATAAGGGATTTATTCACAGAGCCTTAATTAAGGGTTCATTTGTTGTTCAGTAAAGCACCTAATCAGACATTGTATATGGTTTATTCTCTTTCAATTAGACTTTTTTCTAAGCACTTTCTTGGTTTTATGACTAATGACTAATTCATGTGATAAGACAAATTATGCCTAAATGTTATGCCATTACTGGTCATTGTCACGGTTATTTTAAATCAGCTCAAGTTTACCTCTTTAATCAGCCTCTGCAAACCGTATAATTTCAACACCCATGTTACATCGCCTAGAAGTGCTTTGCACCTAATTCATATACAAGTGGATTAGCAGTGGTGCATAAGTCCCATCTTTTACAGCAATTAGTCTCTAGTAGGGATGTGACAAGACACATATCCCACGTGACGAGACATGAGAACAAGACAAGACAAGATTTTTAGACTTTTTTAAATAAATCCTCATACAGGTAAAAATAGTCTTTTATTCAACTAAAAAACACAAAATGCAAATGCACAAAATGCTTTTTCGAATCAACTTGTACTTAATAAATTTAAACCTTTGTTTTAATGAATTTAAAAGACCAGATTCAGGCCTAATTCGTATGTGGTAATACATCGGACATGACACTATACGTATCACGTATAAGATACGTGCATTAGCGAGTGCAGTGTATGCAGGCAGACCAGATTTTTATCTGTCAATGTGAGTTGAAAGCCACTGAATAAGGGACGATGGCGCATGATGTCAGATGGCAGTTTTAACAGTTTATGATTAAACTTTTTCTCTGTATCGCACACTGCGCACACACACGGCTCGCTTTCTCTCTCAGCGGTTCTCTGCCTAAAGAAAGAATTGTTTTGTTGACGTTTAAATATGACGTGGAAGTAACATACTTAATAATCATTGTATCTTTGTCCATTGCATTCATTGATAATTGCACCGTTTTTACCTTCTTTTCCGGTCAAGTTTTCCATATTAAGTTATTTTTCTGTGTAGAGTATAAAAGCAGATATCAGATACGGGTCAGTTTTAAAAGATAACGTAAGCGGGTCATTAAATAAATCAAAAACAGTCACCAACTCGGAATTGAGCATTAAGACCTGCAGTGTAAATGCAGCCTTTGTCCTTTTTTTTTACCGTTTGTTATTTCCACCTGGGAAACCAAAATGTAGCCTCACAATCGATTTTAATGTGACGGGGCATCTTCTATCGTTACATTGGATCTCGTCACACCCCTAGTCTCTAGCTTTTGTCTTCGGTTGCACCATATTTCCTTCTTTCTTAAAAAAAATACATTTTACATTTATAGCATTTGGTAGACGTCCTTATCCAGGACGACTTACAGACATCAATTAAAGGTTGCTCAAGGGCCCGGTTGTAGCGGCTAGGTCGTCCTGAGATTTGACCGTACAACCCTCTGGCCAGTCTAATACCTTAACCACTGAGCTACCACTGGCAACAAAATGCCTTGGTTTCATTAATATATGTTTATTCGTGTTTCGAATAAACATATATTAATGAAATAATTTCAGATATTGTTCTAGGGTACACCAAGTTATACAAGTTACAGCTTGTAGTTGTTATAAAGAGAGACTTGAGAGGAAGGCAAGACCAGGAACAATAAAAAAAAAAAACATAACTAGCAAACAAACAAATAAATAAACAACCAAACAAGAATCATTAACCAAGAAACCAACAAAAGGCAAAACAGAAACCAACTAACATGAAACTAGAAACAATGTTGTAGTATTAAGGAAATTTTCAGTGCTTGTGAGCTCTCAAAGTGATCAATCGCATGTCATGTGGTGCTAACTAGAAACTACAGTTATACCTATACTAGTCAAGCACGGCACTACATAACAGTCTCATGTATATTTAGGAGATTTATCGAAACTTCAAAAATGTAATTAAGAGTGTCTTAACGACGTAAGCATTTACCAAATCATTACTTGCACAGTATTACTATTAACTGTGCTTTGATTAGCCAGATTTTTGAATAACAAATACAAGCTACTATATATATTTATATGCTCGTTGGTATAAATGAATGCTGATATAGGAAAATACTCCACCTGTTATTGACTATTAAATGTATAGTTCACTATACCAAAAAAAAATTCTGGTGGGATTTATATTATATTGTTTATTATAAGTATATTTACCATTTTCAGTGTCCTAAGTGTTTCTATGTCTTTACTATTAATAGATGCTAGAATCTCCTCTAATAGCTAGTCGGGTATGTTATATTTCTCCTTCTTTTCAGTGGCAACAAAAAGAAAGGAATCAAGTCCTCCATTGGCCGCTTGTTTGGCAAGAGGGATAAGCCCCAACCAATAGGCAAAGAAGGCCAGATTACCCCACCTGTGATTCCAGGTCAGCACGATAACAGTTCATGGTCTTTCTCTAACAGTCTGGTTAATGAATCTTTGGGAATGTACTGAAGTTGGAGTTCGAGCTTGGTGTGTTGTGACTGAATTTCAGATTTTGAGAAGAGCATCGGAGATACCATGACGCTGGGCAAGCAGGCAGAGAGAGACCGCAGGATGAAGAAGAAGTACTTGTTCTGTTCTTTTTTTATGTGATAGTATAGGTTGCTTAACCAGATTAAGCAGAACCAACTTTAGGCATGCCTCTATTAATAAAGAAAATGTAAATGTAGCTAAATCTAAAGAAGATTTGGGCAGAATGAGGCTGTTACAAAACACTGCAAAATATTCCTACACATAATCATAGAGGCAAAGAGGCAAATTTTAGTGCATATTTCTAACACACAAACTATTGGTAGGCTTAGTCAGACATCACAGTGTGTTACGATTCAATCATCTTACTGATTACCAACAAACCATATTACACTGTAAAGAATTATATCTATTAAATAATGATCATTTGTTTACAGTCCAGTGAAACTTAGGATTACCTACTTTTAAGGCAATATGTAAAAAAAAAACGTACATATAAAAGTCTTTATTTGTCATATGTTCCCTACAGCACACTCAAATTTGTTGCTCTACATATACTATCTTAGAAAATCGGGGCAGAGCGCAGGGTCAGTTATGATACAGTACCCCTTAAGCAGGAGGGGTTAAGGGTCTTGCTAAAGGACCCCCAGTGGCTGGCTGGCGGTGGTGGGGCTTGAACCCAGGTCTTTCTGGTCTTCCAATCAACACTGCCAGTACCATCTGGCAACCCAAGTGTTAATCTACACTTTAATCATACATTAACATCTTGAAAGTTAAAGCAAATAATCCATAAGGTTTAAAAATATCAGTTGGGTTACTATGAAAAAATGTAGCAGGTAATATTGCCAACTTTTGGTTTCTTCACTTGGTTCTTTACCTCTTCTGACTGGCAGGCATGAGCTTCTGGAGGATGCACGGAGAAAAGGCCTTCCGTTTGCTCAGTGGGATGGCCCAACGGTGGTCTCTTGGCTTGAGGTAGAGCATCCCAATTACACGCATTCTCCCATCATGCAGCTGATCATCATGCAGCTGATATGTGATAATTATAATAAAACTGAAAAATTATAAACACAGTTTTCTGTGCTAATGATATTGATGATGATGATGATGATGATGATGGGTACTTTCCTGTCCACAGTTGTGGGTTGGAATGCCGGCGTGGTACGTAGCAGCTTGCCGTGCCAATGTGAAAAGCGGTGCCATCATGTCTGCGCTATCCGACACAGAGATCCAGAGAGAGATCGGCATAAGCAACCCACTGCACAGGCTCAAGCTCCGGCTGGCTATCCAGGAGATGGTGTCACTCACAAGTCCCTCAGCTCCACTCACGTCACGCACCGTAAGAGCTAAACACCTTAATTCTGCTTTCATAAAAAAAATCTCAACACACATCACACTGGAGAAACACATTATGGCTTCCAGAGAGTGAATGAGATTGGAAGATTGGGAGTTCAATTCTCAGCACCACCAAACTGCTATTGCTTAACCCTTAATTGCATTAAAAAAAAGAGATAAATGTACGTTGTTTTGTATTATGGCATCCGCCAAATATCAGAAATGCAAACAACATATAAATGGTTAATATGTAATTAAAGCAGGTTAGTGATGACACTTTCTAAGTGTCAAAATGTTGTACTAGCCTGAAAGTCCAGTGTTACATTTTTTGTATTCACAGCATTTGGCAGACGTCCTTATCCAGAGCGACTTTCATTTTTTTTTTTACAGTTAAGCAATTAGGGGTTAATGGTCTTGCTCAGGGGCCAAACAGTGGCAGCTTGGTGGAGCTGGGAATCAAACCCACAATCTTGGGGTTGGTAGTCCAACACCTAAACCATGAGCCAAAACTTGTATGTTACCATTCTA
Source organism: Bagarius yarrelli (assembly GCA_005784505.1). Lineage (NCBI taxonomy): Eukaryota > Metazoa > Chordata > Actinopteri > Siluriformes > Sisoridae > Bagarius > Bagarius yarrelli. The sequence goes on along the minus strand of VCAZ01000113.1, from coordinate 1,185,598 downwards.
CTTGTTGCTTGGGTGATGAGTCAGGGCAAAGGCAAAGGCAAGGTAAGTTTACTTATATATCACATTTCATACGTAGTGGAAATTTAAAGTGCTTTACATAAGAAAAACGGAGAAATTAAAATAAAAACAGAGATTTAAAATCAAAGAAAAAGTTAAGAATCTAAAATGATTATAGTCAGTTGGGAGGTATCACAGTGCTCATTCAGTAAATGCAGAACTAAACAGATGTGTTTTGAGTCTGGATTTAAAGATAGCTATTAATTTAACACATCTGATCTCTTCTGGTAGCTGGTTCCAACTGCGGGCTGTGTAATAGCTAAAAGCAGATTCCTCTTTATTTAGAGTGAACAATTGGTATGTTGAACTGCTTTTATCTGAATGATCTGAGTGATCTGGTTTATATTCAGTGAGCATATCTAAAGAAAGTATTTAGGTCATAAAGGCCATTGAGTGATTTATAAACGAGGGACAGTACTTTAAAATCAATCCTAAATGTAACTGGCAGCCAGTGTAAGGGCAATGAGCAGCAGTTTTCCAAAGCATATGCATTGCTATGAAATTTAAAGACAGGGTTGCCAGGTATGTGGTTTATACCTTTAAAATGCTGACAAAGGTTGCTTCCATTTATTTATTACTTTATATTTATAAAATAGGTGTGTTAAAGTATGGAAGCATGTCAGGGCTTATGTTAAAGAACTATTCATTTATCCAAATTAAATTAACTTAATATTTATGTAGTTTAATCAGTGAATCAAAATACAGTATTTTATGTAAATAAATATATCTTGCACAAGTTTCCACTTTTTAACAAATTATAATCGCAGAACAGTTTAATTATGGCCCATGTTATAGTCTGGCATATACATAACTCTATACTTATAGAAGTAATAGGAACACTTTTTTATTCATTTTATGGCATAATGTTAGCATCATTCTGGCCTGAAGTTGGTACACCAGTTCTCTGGCAAAATATCAAGCTCTAGAATAGAAACTGTCCAACCCCTGCTGCTCCACCTACGTGTGTTTATTTCTGTTCATGCAAACACCAAGCACAATCAGTAATGTGTTTTCATCCTGGACAAAACTAAAAATCCTTACTGATATATGCACAATATATCATTTCAGCATCGACATTGCAGTATGTGGGGATTATATTCGACTGCACCACAGTTCAGAACGTGTGATCTGTGGATTACGTGCTAAATGTAATAATCGAGTGAAAGTTTATTATTTGCACACTGTTCTTGTTTACACACTAACAGAACTTAAAACAATCACTTTTGTAGCTTAAACAAAGATTAATTTATACGGTGAAGACTATACAAAGTGATTTTACATTTGATTATTCAATTTCTGTATCTGAATCTCCAGAAAAAACATAAACCACTGTTTATTTTATTTGCATCTTCGTTTTAGTTTTTTTTATCGATGATTCTTTACAAATAAATCTGTTCAAGTCAACTGGTGAATTTATTTTATAATGCAATATATATTGTCAGTTTTTCCAATATTGAGCAGCTCTACTAACTGATCCTAGTCATACATCTGAGAGAGTAAAAATCCAAATGGCGGACGCTAATGTACGTATCTGAATCGTATTGGATTTATTACCACATATGAATGAGGCCTGAAACCGATTTGGAAATATTGGAACCCATATTGATTTTTTTCCTGCTTACACGATCGTTGGTCATCTTTGCCACATTAGAGGAAAAAATCTGAATGGGGTTGTTGAAAAAATATAATGGAACAGAAAATGCAGTATATTTATATAGATAAGTATTTATACACATCAAAGATTCTCTTCTCACTTTGACCTGTGATTTTTCTTTCTCTCTCTCTCTCTTTCTCTCTGTTTTTGTCTGTGCAGTCCTCCGGAAACGTCTGGGTGACTCACGAGGAGATGGAGAACATGGCAACCTCCAGCAAAGCAGTTAGTCCATCTGGGTTTCACCTCTGCCCCTGCAGTGCCAAGCATATGCTTCATTTCCTTTTCGTCTTGCTGCCCATTTAACACCACCTCTCAACCCCCCCAAACCTGCAACAACGCTGTCTTTGCATATTCTTCAGGCTGTGTTTTTCAGACAAAGGTTAAGTCTGACAATGATGTAAGAATTGCTAATAGTTGAGTAATGATATAACTTTAAAGTTACTCTTAATCTGGATCTGAAAAACAGCTGTTTGTGTGTGTAATAGTGAAGTGGCATTTTGTGGTTACGTTCTTGCTTTTTTGCATTGTTTACAAATCAAAGTAAGAAATGAATTTGTACTTTAGATCTTGCAAGCTGATGCCAGATGACAGAGGCTAGATGCAGCATGAATTCCACATATAGTTAAATAAGAAACAAAACACGACTGTGCTGGTCGTATAATCGCTTGCCAGGGCTGCCATTCATTACTGTACGTAAGATCTTGTTCCAATAAGCTTTTTTTAGCAAATATTTGCAAATTGGAACCTTTTCTTTGTTAAAAAAATGATGCATAATTTTAATTGTGCTCATTGGATATTAAAGTTAATACAACAACAACAAAAAAAATCCAACTTTGCTAACTGGACCAGAATAGAAAGACTACCAGACTTCTTAAAATAATAATAAAAATAATAATGATAAGAAGAAAAAAAAAAATTCTAAATAAATATTCACATCATTTTCCAGACATTGTTATCCAGAGTTACTTAAATTTATCTCTTCTATACAACTAAGTAATTGGGAGGTTAAGGGCGCTGCTCAGGGGCCCAGGGTTAGATTAGCAGTCCAACACTTTAATCACTGCACTACCACCTCCGCCTATTTAATTGTCTTCGTATTTAATGATTGAACACATCTTAAAATCAGTTTATGTTGAAGGTCTTCCATAACGGCTCTGCTGTAACTATAGAAACAATAATGTATTTTTGTTTAGCACATGTGGTGTTGGGAATTGAACCCATGATCTTCTAATCGGCAATCCAACATCTTAACCACTAGGCTACCACATTAATACTGTATAGCGCATGTATACTGTATAAACCTATGATTTAACTCATCGGTATACTGTCAGAGGTGCTGACCATTTCAAATTTGACCATTGAACAAGTTAGTAATCGGAACTGGGTCTGTGACACACGCTAAGCTTTTAGTATAGTAAACACACTATATCACCAAAGTAGCAGTAAAGGATAAATCTTCTCTGTTCATGTGGCTTACCTTTGTTTTATTGTTTGCTCCTGGCTTTGCACCCTTTCCTGTCCTTCACATGACTGCTTTGTTTTAAAAAATGGGCTGACTCTCTGCTGTACATTAACATGCTGTCACTCCAGGAGAACGAGGAAGGAAGCTGGGCACAGGTGAGACAAACCAAAAAAAATGATGAGCGGCTTGATGGCACAGCAGACTGTTAGCTGTGAATGTGCAGTCATTAAATTCAACTGGTTGAATAAATCAGTGCGGCGTGCAGTAAACAGAATGTTGGCAACTTGAATTATTTCGGAAAAAAAATTGAATGTGGCTTTGGGTTTTGCAGCCATTTATAAAAATCCGAAACTGAAAATAGTTTGAATCTCTTAGTATTTTAGTGTTGTAGCTTAACAATTGTGTTTTGTCAAAATGCGGATGTAAAAATCGAACCAAATATTCTCGGTCGACCTACTAAAATCAGGTTTCCAACCTTGTTTTTAGACTCTGGCATACGGAGACATGAACCACGAGTGGATAGGAAATGAGTGGCTGCCTAGTCTGGGGCTGCCTCAGTACCGCAGCTACTTCATGGAGTGTCTGGTGGATGCTCGGATGCTGGACCACCTCACCAAGAAGGACCTGCGCACACACTTAAAAATGGTGGACAGCTTCCACAGGTGGGCAATACCACGGCTTGTTAAATAGTATGAACAGACTCATTGATGTTTAAGCAATAAGGTCTTGAGTCTGAGGTTAGAATGATATAAATGATACCAGGCAATTATTCACAGAATTAAGTTTTGTCTATTATAAAGCAAGGATTATATTCGTTAACTACTTGCATTGAAACAGAGCCAGTTTACAGTACGGCATCATGTGCTTGAAGAGGCTCAACTATGACAGGAAGGAGCTGGAGCGAAGAAGAGAGGAATGCCACCATGAGCTTAAAGGTAAAATCATCATGAGATACAAGCGTCTTATTCAGTTTTACTTCACTATAGATTTATTTGTATGAGGCTTTAAACAGCAGATGTGTAGTGCCATTAATTAGAGCATGTGACAGGAACTCTGTACAGAAGTAGGTCATAGTGATAGATCAGTCTGACCCAGAGAGTAGAAGGAGTCAAGATAACTCAAGACCTTAGACAGCTGTCGTACGGGCAGTGTATTCGGTTCCATAGACCAAAACCAGCTACACACTTTTACACACTCTCTCTCTATATATATGATTAACGAGTGTAGTTATACAGGCAGCACGGTGGCTTAGTGTTTAGCACTGTTGCCATACAGCAAGAAGGCCCTGGTTCGAATTGGGGCCTTTCTGTGTGGAGTTAGCATGTTCTCCCCATGCTCGCTCCGGTTTCCTCCCACAGTCCAAAAACATGTGTTAGGTTGATTAGTGATTCTAACTCGCCCATAGGAGTGAGTGTATTAGTCTGTGGCCCTGTGATAGACTGGTGACCTGTCCAGGGTGTATAAAAAAATGTACAGTGGTTTTAGCCCATGTCTGTACTCTCTAATTGCATCCAATTCCACTTTCCCTAGATTATTGCACATTGTACAGACCTACATCTATAAGCTATACTGCCCCCTGCTGACCAAACGCCACTGCAAACAAAAAACTAAATATGTTGTGTGCTTTTTTTCTCTTTTTTTTCCTCAGTAAAACCCATGACAATAATTGTTTCAGGATGCCTACTGTCATAAATAGGCATGGGGAAGAAAATTGACAGCCATTTTTAATAAAAAATGACAAGTTTTTGTTTGGTAAATAAAACTTACCAGTAGCAATGTGCAGATGTTGGCATGATCAAAGCATGACAGTCCCGTCTAGTTATTGAAAGCGTTGTCTGTTGTCACACACTTATTTGTCTTTTTTGAGATGCCATGACTTAAGAAGCTTCCTTTGAACCACTTGCAATATTTACCCCCGTGTGATCCTCTTTTAAATAACTTGTCTTAAAGCAGGAGTTGTGTAGCTTCCTGTCGTCCTCGATGTAATGCACGTTCTGGCTGATATATGCTTCCGTCACATGTCACATGTTTTTGCTTCAAGTGGTGGAACAAATTTGTTGTGTTTCTATTTTAGCAATACGTTTTTTTTGCATATTTTACAAAATATTGTGCTCTGTTGGAGGTCTAAAAAAACCCTTTTTTTTATCATGTAAAAATGTATACCGGTGTTATCGTTGATGTAAGGGAACATAGGTTCGTAAAGTAGTAATTCAATTGTCATTGTCATTGTGCGCATGTACAGAGCATGAAATGCATTTTTCGCGTATCCATCTTAGTAAGTTGGGGTCAGAGCGCAGGGTCAGCTATGATACAGCGCCCCTGGAGCAGGAGGGGTTAAGGGTCTTTCAAGGACCCAACAGTGGGACTTGCCGGAGGTGGGGCATTGAACCCAGTGTTTCTGGTCTTCAGATTTACAACTGCCATTACAATGCACCAATGTGCCAACCACTGAAGCAAGTTCGGCAAGTCTTAGCAAGCAAGCCTAAACTCTTTGAGCCACCCTGCCTCTCATTAGCGTTAGCTATGTTAGCATTACTTTTTAGGATTGCCTAAATTGCCCCAGATATGACGCGCTTTGAGACATGAACTTTCCAGCTCCTCCACCATTAACAATACTGAATGCCTAGAATCTGGTTTATCATTGCTGTTTGTTAGAGATCAATTTCCCTGCCAAACAGCATCATCTAGTGGTAGCTGCATTTGGAAATGGCAACAGATGATGCTTTGGCGTCATATTCATGTAAAAGCCCTTGTTGCCTTGTTGAGCTTGAGTGTGACACATGAACTTGATCCAGCTGCTGCAACCTTTCATGTGCCCCACTAGCAGCGCACACAAAACACACTAACGCGTGCAGACTTTACGAATGAACTCGGGCACACACGTGTGCTGTCCTTTAAAGTTGACTGTCCAGCTGTGTGGAAAAATCATCAAGACTATGGCTCTGTTGACAAAGGGACATGATGTTTCTGTGAGTTTGTTCTGTTCATTCTGACCAGACACTGAACTTTAAAGATGCAACACTATTCGCTGTAGAATATAACATTTTCTTGAGACTAAATCCATTAAAACATTCTCTTAATGTCTTATATGATGACCCAAAATACTAATCCCAGTTAACAAAGTTTAAAAATCTGGCTTTCTACAGACACTCTGGTGTGGACAAATGAGCATGTGATGAATTGGGTGCAAAACGTCGGGTTAAAAGAGTACAGCAATAACCTCTTGGAAAGCGGTGTACACGGTGCCCTCATCGCCTTGGACGAGACGTTTGACTTCAGCAGCTTGGCCCTCATCCTACAGATTCCAATGCAGAACACACAGGTGATGAGCCTCTAAATATAAACATGTTTTATCAGCCAAATATGATCATTGACATAAAACTTCTCAGAATAATGTAGACACCGCACCAAGCAAAACGGCAGATTTGGTACAACAATGAATTCATAAATATCTGTTTAGTATTTGTCAACACAACAGGTGTTGAAGATTTTGAGTTCAGTGTATAAATGTCAATCAAGTAATTAAATGAAACATGTTGTCCTTTTGACACCTTGTATCTGTTCCTCATCTCAGGCCAGGCAGATCCTAGAACGGGAGTTCAACAATGTGTTGTCCTTGGGGACTGACAGGCGTCTGGAGGAGGTATGATCTTTACGAGTGTTTAAAGAAACGTTCCAATGTTGTAACTGTGTTTAGCAGAAATGTGTAAAAGCCTGTGATTGACAGCTAATCCACATACTTGGTCAATTTGTCCTTTTCCAGAGTAAGCATTCATTATTGCCCCACATTTACATTTACGGCATTTGGCAGACACCCTTATCCAGAGCGACTTACATGTAGCTCTTCTATACAACTAAGCCAATGAGGGGTTAAGGGCCTTGCTCAGGGGCCCAGCAGTGGTAACTGGTGGTGTTGGGAATCGAACCCCAATTGTCCAATTAGCAAGCCAAAACTTTAAGTACTGCACTACCTCTTCCATGACAGCACTGTGGAATTCTTCTCTTCACATATATCCCAGCTTTAGAAGGTGGAGTCAGAGCACAGGGTTAGTCATGGTCCAGCACCTATAGAGCAGGAAGGGGTAGGGGACTTGCCTAAGGGACCAACAGTGGCAGCTAAGCAGTGCTGGGAGTCTTAACCACATTACAGAGTAAGTCATACTGTTTCTACAGTATACAAACATGCATATTTTTTGCCCTAACAGAATGATGATAAGTCTTTTCGGAGGTCCCCATCTTGGAGGAAACGTTTCAGACCACGGGATGGCCAAGGCCTGGGCATGATGCCTGGTTCTTTTGAGACGCTTCCCGCTGGCTTCCGCCTCTCCACCATGTCTATTCCCTCCTCTATGACTGTCAATCCCAAAAAACAGCTGAAGCCTGAAGGTAAAAAAGAAGTTCCAGGGGTAAACAAGTTCAGCTTCCTCACTGGTTCACTTCATTCATCTCACAATACTATCATCATGTATTCCTGCATATTTTTTAATCATGAAATAATATATATTATCAATTAAATATGTGCATCGGTCTGGTTTTAGATATTATCCTGGCTGCTGACACTAGGGTTGTGCAACTAAACTTGCATGCATTAAGCTATCTTAATCTCACTTTTTTTTCTAATTAATTTAGATGCAAGCTGAAAGTACTAACTAACGCTAAATCCATTCATATGGCTGTTTTTTGCCCTTTCATTGCATGTCATATTTTTCTGTCCCTGTGGAATTATAGCTGGACCCCAAGCATCTCAGAGACTTGACCCCTCTGCCATCAGGACTTATTCTTGCTAACTCTGCTTTACTAACAACACTTATGTTATCAGGTAAGCGGTTCCAGGAAGCTTAACCTTCAATGATTTGTGTTACTTAGGAATAGGGTTGCCACCATTTATTCATAAAAATAAGGGACACCTCAGGGCCACGACGACAACGGGCCCAATAGAGTGCTAGTGATGATAAATCATAACATAAAACCTATTGTTAAGAAAATAATAAGACTGATATTAAATCATTAAATTAGCAGATCTTCTTAACTACTAACACTTTCTAAATTTAAAGTACAATGGCAACTTTAATAATTAAATGTACGTAATTATTTATTTCATTTTTTTCATCTTTTTAATGATTCTATTGTATTGAAGGATGCATATATCTAGATTGGTTAAGCATAAGATATAGTAATAATTAATAAATATTAAATATATATCACTCCCATATCTAATTAAATTAATTATTAGGCCTATGTATCTAGCTGTACACATCAGCCTTAATATCCTTATCTGTGAAATTGGAGTTGTCTCTGCCATCATTTACAACCTGATGGGATTAAAGATAATCATGGCAGCGAGAATTCGTAAATCTGCACAAAGGATTTGCTGTCCTAGATTGATTTAAAACAGGACACGCTATTTAATTCTGAAATACAGGACGATTCTGTATTTTAAGGGATGGATGACAACCCTACTTAGCTTTATTAAGAAGTTTATCTGAATGAGAAAGGGTTTATTAAGAAACTTTTATGGTTCTTTTAGTACAGGTCCTGGTTCTGGTTTTAGTCCTGCTTCCCAAAACACCACAGAAAAAGGTGTTGTAACGGAACCCACTGAAACGAGTATAGTTTGTGCAGTTTATTCACAACATGACAAAATAATACATGTAAACTAAACATAACTTGACTTAGCTTAGCTTGGCTTAGCTTGACTTGAACATAAACTTGACTATAATACACTTAACTTGACTTTGCTTGATAGACTCACAACAGCGGTACAGGGACACAACCATGAAACAAGAAATCCACAACCAAGACAAAGGGAAACACAAAGGCTAAAAAATACATAGGACCAACCAATAGGAACAAGACACATGGACAAGGAGCTCACGTGACAGGAACAAATAGGGAACAAAAATCACATGACAAAGGACAAGACAGGAAATAAACAAAGGCAATGAACAATAAACATGAACTCAAAACATAAAACATAAACTATATAAAACAGTGTAGACACACTGACAAAGCCAAGCAAAATTGTGCTTAGAGCTGTTCACTAATAATATAATATAATATAATATAATATAATATAATATAATATAATATAATATAACTCATTTACTCTCAGAATTTATGCCTGTTCCTCACCATACAGTTGGTCTGAACTTATCAACGCTAATTTTTTAATTTTATGAGGACAAAAGTTTCATGTTTGACAGGAAGACAATATGAGAATTAACTTGCTGTCTAGCTTGTTATAGGTTTCCTAACGAACTCCCACTGAGGCGAGATGTACAGAACCCAAGTGCAGTTTATTTACAAAAGTGAACCAATAACAAACTAAACTTAATTTTTAAACAGGAACAGGAACTCACCGCAGTAGTAAATAAAACAATCATCCACAAGAAGACAAGCTAACACAAGACTATAAATACGCAAGGAACACATTAACTAAACAAGAGACACCTGAACACAATCAAAAACATAAGACTAAACAACCAATGAAAACAAGACACAAGAACAAAGGGAATCACATGAAGACATAAGGACAAAACAGGAAGTAAACAAAACATGAACTGCCTAGGCAGGCTAGCTAGCTAGCAAAGCGTAGACGTAACAAAACAATAACCATAAAACAGGAAACCAAAAACCCTGAATGTTACAGTTGCTTAACATCGTTTAAAAAAATTCCACATTACACACACCTTTCCCAGAATCCAAGCAATCAGAGTCATATTCGCAATTCTAAAAAAAAATTAGGTTTTGTGTGCCATACGGTCCTTTTGCCGCAAAAACGCAAAAGGCAATCAAGCCATAACAAAGGATGATTTAATAATTAGATATAAAATAGCTAATGTTAAGAAATGTTAATTTGTGTTTAGCTATTTATGTTTTGTTTGTCTGTTTACTAATGACCATATTTTCTTGTTCTGTCCTACCAGTGCATTCCCACTACCTGTATGGACACACGCTCGCTGCCTTTCGAGAGTGATATGCCAAATTTTAGGAGGGAGATCTGTGTCCTCCTGCCAAATCAAACCAGTGCTTTTATGGACACCGTGGAATGAGATGAGCGGGTCGGGGGTAGCGGGACAAAAAAAAAAAAAAGAGAACTTTAAGCGCAACTTTTGCGTAGCTGCTCTTAAAGGAGATTTATCGTCGTGAGTCACTTTCTAGTAGCCACAAGTTATTTAGTCATTGTGATGGTCATTTTCAGCTGGTGTACTTGGCCCTAGTCTGTCAGTTTTAGTCTATACCCCAGGGTGTGTTTGATGGCAACTTAGACTTCCCCTCTCTGGTTATGCAAGGTATTAATCAGTGTGACTGTATATACAATTTATTATAAATTTTTTTTAGAAAATATATTTAAAAAATGCATATAAATAACATATATTGGAATTGTATATAGAAAAAAATTATATCAATACGATATGTCGAAGTTGTGACTGTTTCTGTTTGTTTGAAACTCTTTGACTAGTGTTAAACTCGTAGCTACTGTTTTGGGACAGTGTACATCTGAAACTAAGCTGCCTTTTTTTTTTTTTTTTTTTTTTTTTTTTTTGCTGATCTGTGATCTTTTGTTGTAAAAAAAGTCGATAAAGGCTTAAGCCCAGGTCAGAGGAAAAAAAGGGCTTTATTATATCAGTAGCATCGATGGCATCATTCGAGAACGATTGTTCGCAAATCGCGTGAACAGTGTAGATCTATACGTCAGTTCATTCCGAAACAAAACCAAAAAAACATCCAACATAATTGCAGCCCTTAATTTAAAAACCGAGCTGAAATGACTGTAAACGTATGAAGCTAGCGGACCGACAACGAAAGCAATAGCCATCCATGTCTTAATGTTCTTCATACATGACAGCACAGTTCGAGACTTTGTTCGAAATATTATTAACCTACGAATAATTGAAGAAAGAGAAACCAAATATAGAAAAAACCTACTTACTATTAAGCAATCAGGGAGAAACGACATTTGGGAGACATTCTCATTTAGGCTGACTTACATGTTTAGTTCATTTATACAATTTGGCAGTTAAGGGCCTTGCAGAAAGGCCCAGTAATGGCAGCTTGGTGGTGCTAGGATTTAAACTCATGACTTTCCAATCAGAAGCTCAACACCTAAAGCACTAATTTAACGCATCCCCTTCTTTACATTTTATTTAACCCTTCATGGTTTCCCAGTTTCTACAGTATTAGCAGCCATGAAATGCAGGCATACAAATTTTAGGCTTAGGCTTGTTGTTTGTCACATAAACTAGTTGATTAAATGAAACCGTTAATTAACAGAGCTGTTTCATCAAAAACACATCCTTGTGTTTTTTTGTCTGCCACTGGCGAAGAACTTCCTGTTTTATGTAACGTTTCATCGATTTTGTTTCAATTTCAAAAAAATTGCTTCCTTTTATCCGTCTGAAAGCGTTACGCTAGGCTAATGTCACATAGTCTGACGCAGTATTGGGGACAAGAAAACGGTTTTTTTGTCCTATTGGCGTTAATCAATTGTCAAATTGACATATTTGGGTTTTGTTATGTATTTTTATTTATTTATTTAGGATTCTTTGTCAAGACAGTGTGCCACTGAGGCAGCTATTTTGCTAATTTCTGTATATGTCTGTAAGTATACTGTATGTACATGTATTTTTAGTGTAGGTTTTATTATGCCAAGTAATGAATCAAGCCATTTTTGCCTGTTTACTGAGTCATAACTTAATCTAAATTCCCACTTGACAAAGAGGATGTGTGTGTGTCTGTGTGTGTGGGTGTGAATAGTGAAGTAACCACGGAATATTGATTTTTTTTCTGTAAGGAACACTATTGGCAGGGGAGGAACGTGTGTGTGTGTGTGTGTGTGTGTGAGCATACACGCCACAAACCTGACAATCGCTTTTTTCCTCTCTCTGATTCTCTCTCTCTCTCTCTCTCGCCCTATTTTTGTCGCTTTTATAATTCAGCTGAGAAATCCATCAGCTAAATACTTAAACTTGAAACCCTGTGGTGTGCTGCTCTTTTGTTTGTTTTTATCTCTGTATCTGCCAAGTGTGCCTGATCAATTTACGGCCCAAACGTATTTTTGTATCTTTTTCGCTCTCCTTTCCCCCTCCCTCCCTCTATCGGTCCGTCTGTTTTTATCAGCTCATACGCTTGAACTAATTTATAATTGCCATTTTTCGATTGTTGATTCTCGACCTGGACCAATCCCCAGCGTTCCTGTCATCTTCCTGATGACGTCTCCTCTTTAATCCAGCAGGTAAACGATGTGTGTGTTTAAAGTTTGAACTGACGGTAAATCAAGCCATCTGCTTTTGCACTGTGTTTTCTCTTGTGATTGTTGGTAGCATTTCTCACCCTGACGTTCCTCCAGATCATGACGGTAATGTGAAATGTAAGACGGGTTCAGCTCTCTCTCTCTCTCTCTCTCTAACCCCCCCTTTTTCTCTATTTCACCTAAGCTTTCTGTATTTCAATCAGTCTTTTCTTTATTAAATACCTACATTTGTTTGTGCATTTTCTCTCTCCCTTGTTTCTTTCTTTCTTTTTTGCTCTCTCTTCTCTCTTTCATGCTCTTTCTCTCTCTAACTTTTTCTCTCCTTTTCTCTTCCTCTCTATTTCTTTCTTTTTCTTTTTCTTTTCTTCATTTGCTTCTTATCTTTCTCTCCTTTTCTTTTTTTACCTGCTTATCGATCTCTATAATTTTATATCTATCTTTTCTCTCTTACTGTCTTTCTCTAACCCTTTTAATTAACTTCTCTGTTCCCCTCTGTTAGTGTACCCCCCTCTCTTTATCTCTCTCCCCTTTAAGCTTCATTTTTTTATATTTCAATCTGTCTGCATGTGCGTAGATTCCAGTGTAAATAGTATATCTGTGTACAGAAATATGTGTACAGTAGTTAGATCAGATTCCACATGAGGCATGTGGGTGAAGTCACGTCAAGTGAAAATACTCCTCGACTTGTTTTCCGAAGGAGATTAATTCCGTAGATTTCTTTTATTCCCACTTTTACTGTAAAATGTATATGCATATATATGTACTATATATGTGAAATAAATATTTAACTATGTAATCGGGTTTTTATGGCATGCTTCTGAAAGTGTGGAAGAAACAATTAATAGAGTGACCGGTGACTGAACCCATGTACAAATGCACAACAATCTTTATTAAAAAAATCGGAATAAATTATTTCAAACAAAACAATTATATAAAATAAACTAGCATATCCACTCGGTAGAAAATAGGAACGTATTTACATTATGGCATTATGGAACTAGTTAAATTAAGCAAATATTGGTCAAATGAGTCACAAGATATTGGCCCCGTAAATGAATATTTGTTGGTAGGCAACACACATGCAAAAAAAAAACCGAATGCAAGAACAAAACAGTTTTCAAAAGTTTCAAAAGACAACGCATCAGTCTAGACTAGCTAGCTTGGACATCTTCCAAAATATAACAAAAACAAATGGAAATATTTTTTATGGACCACTACATTTGATCGGAAATTGTACCCGGGAAAGTGGGCTTTCAGTAAATTTGCCAAGTAGTGCTGTGTTTCTAGGCTAACTGGAACTGAACGTTAGAATGGTATCCCTTCCAACACTTTTTCACCACTCATCTTGTTTATTTGGTAATGTCCGCTGAGTAAGCAACTTGCGCTCCCTCTGTGCCCGTGATGCTGTCGACGATAGACGTCAGAGATCTCAGATTGGCTTGCTCTGAGGAATCCTCATTCAGCAGATCTGTGAAAACAAACCAGCGGGTTAACATGTGAACATCTTGAATGGCAGGAGGAGAATGTCGACTTGATTAATTGAGTCTTTACCTTCATGGGTGGAACCGTAGACTGAGGTACAGTGCTCCGATGCCGTGCTCCACTCCGGGCTGCTACAGCATGTGCTGCCTGAACCCTGCTCGCTGGAAGATGACACCTGTTACACATTACATAAACATCAATTAGTCAAAACATTGGCTTTGTTACACAAAACTGAAAGAACATGATGCAGAACCATTTAAGAACAAGAGCAAATATGCTCAATCAAGTGTTTAATAATTGTTTAAATTTACATATTATTTGACAAATAGCAGCACATTTTGTGGTTGTATTATTTTGTACATGCGTTCTGTCAGTTCTAATGTAACAGGTCTCTATTTAGAAATTGATCAAATACATTGCTTTAACCCCTAATTGTAATGACCGTTGAAAAGCCACCATATTCCTAGCAATACATTTTTTTAACTCGAAATGTATTTTTCTATCTATAAAAACTTACCCTCTGCGCCGTCGATGGCCGGTAATGCAGGCCAGCCTGATCGTGCTCCTGCTGATTGAGCGAACTGACAAGTGCCTGTAGTCGCTCGATGTACTGGATAGCACTTCTGAGGATCTCCACCTTTGGTAGCCTCTGGTTAGGGTTGGTCAGTGTGCTGCGCTTAAGAGCCTCAAACGCTTCATTCACCTTCTTAAGCCTGCGCTTTTCACGCAGCGTGGCCGCCCGGCGCCGGTCCATGCTTACCGACTTGCGTTTGCACACCTTGCAGGCCCATGGAAGGCACTGACCCGGGCAGTGCTCTTGCTCTTGGCTGGGCGAGAGTGACAGAGACAGTGTGGAAGATGGAGATGATTTGTCTTCCAGTCCTACATTGCCAGAAAGCAGCCTTCCATCCCCACATAGCCCCACCATGGAATTCCGGTCCTGGTATCCTCCTTGATCAAATCCCCCTGTAAGCCTGGAAGGGAAGAAGTTTTCGCTGTTTTCATAAAAGCGCTGCTCAGGGAAGAAATATGGGTTGGTCTCGAAAAGCTCCATCTAGGCTGACTTAAAGCTGGAGAAGTTTTCAGTCCACTGGCTTGCCCTCTTCTTTCCTCACTTGCTCCTTCACGTACTAGGTCCGGCGTGGTATGTGCGTGCACTGCACGTGTGTATCCCCGAGCTCGTGCCGAACAAGATCTGTGGGCGACAACTGCTCCACACCAACTGCAGGGGTGGCATTTAAACCCTCTGCCTGGTGTTAGATCACTAGGTTAAATATAGCCAGAGCCCAAAGAAACCTGACCCCATGTTAAGCTGTTGCCACACATCTACACTTTGCAACTCTGTCCACTGCCCCAGAGTCTCTATGGGATGTTTTTTGGGGTCTACTTTTGTTTATGGAACGGCGGCAGGGCACTGTTAAAAGTCTGTGAAATGTGATCTTGGTGCCGGGGAAATTTGACAAATCACAGGAGATTTAATCAGGCAATTCAGAGTGACACTTTTAATTTACCAACATATTCAAATAAATTTGTCTTAATATCTGAAAATATGTTTATTTGTTATTAAATAGGCTTTTTGATTCTATAGTTTTTTTCTGGTTATTGTTTAAGGTTAGTTGTTTTGTATATAACAAATCTTAATAGAACCTTTTAAAAACTCATCTAAAATACTATCAGGGGACATTTTTATAAGATACCATGTGATTATAATAAACATCTAAGTCGCACATATCTGCATTTATTTTATCTCGTCTTTTATTGTGTTAGTGTACTGGTACAATAAAGTATATCAGCTTCAGAGTTTAAAAATCCCCTATGTTTGTTTAGTCTCGTTGCCTGAATGCTAATTCTGTTGATCTGCCTTTTGGCTCTTAATAAAGCACAGTAGCTTATTTATGGTTAATGATGCGGCAGAAGCAATGTGACCCACTCCCAATATACGTTGAGGGGGCTTTTTTCCACAATTCTGCTTTGTCATTGCTGTTATATACTCCCTATCCTGTGTCTTGATTTTGGTTGATTAGGTTTAGCTTGATTTGGGCTTGGTTTGTGTGGATGTTCACCTCAATAAGTTTTCGTATATGACTCTTAATCTTCTTAATGGCAATTTTAGTCTAAACACATTTAGCAGGAATAAACAAATAAGTTTGATTCTAGCTAGCATTTGGCTGGTTAGATGCCATCAAAGTAAAAGTAAACAGAAAGATTGGCTTTATATTAGTTTCTGGTGAGATCATACATATGCAAATACTGTATGTTGAATATACATTCTAAGATTTCATATAGTGTTCAATTCAAAAGTCACAATCAAGTATAGCAAATATTATACTGTAGGTATGCATCAAAGAAATTATTAGATTTATTAGGCCTAACATTTATTTGTTTTATATAACCTAGAACATCCTGACAGGTCATTCAATAAAATTGTATAAAATATTCTTAATGTCCTTTATTGTTGTTAAATATACCTATAAATGCAAGTAATGACCATTGAAAAGGCTTTATAGGTATCAGTTCATAACATTCATAATGAATGACTAGTAAAACATAATTCGTAATTAAGTTTTAGATTTCTGTTATTATGTGATTTCTTCATCTCCTGAAAGGAATTAACATTGTTTTAGCAAAGAAAGAAAGCAGTATGTATCAGTTTTAACTACAGTTATGCAGTATGATTGAAGGTTTAAAACATCACATGGTAATGAGTTCGCATTTTTGGGTTACTCCTCTTACGATGATTCTGTGATTAATGAACCTTTTTCAATGTTTGAGCATAAATGTATTATACTATCATTTGGCAGATTTACCCAATATAACACAACCTACATGTCTCTTAAATGTACACATGAGCAGTTGATGGTTTAGGGCCCTGCTCAAGGACCCAACACAGGGCAGCTTGGTGGTCCTAGGATTTAACCCTTCCGATTAACAGGCAACAATTTAACCAGGTTAGAAATTTAGCAATTCTGATAAAATTTTGACTTGTTTTGACAATAAGGGATAAGCAACCCATCATGTTGGTACCACTTGCTCTCTTGTTGGGGTAACTCAAGCTTCCATGCCTGGCAGGATTAACAGGCTGTGCAGTTGAGTTAAAATGTGTCAGGTTAGAATGTGATGGATGGCCACTGATGGCTGAAGGAGCACAAAGGGCCCTCTGTGGCTCTCGGGGCTGGAGGCAGGACTTTGTCTAGATCACTCACTCAGGCTTTTCCTTTAACCTCATTGTCAGCATAAGCAGGGTGGCAGCCGCACGCACCCAAAAACACACACATACAAATCTTTGTCAGGCATTTCCACTGGCAGCTAATTACATCTACACTGAAATACAACATAATATCAGACAGATTAAAAGAAAAAAAAAAACAACCACATTTTAAAATGTGCAAAACAAATAATGTACAGATTTTGTGCTGCCATTTTGGTCAGCACTGCCTGGAAGAAAAGATTTCATATCTCAATTGGACTATCATGGAAAATGAAGGATAAAAATATAGATCCTTTATACGATTATATACTTATATACACATACACACAGGGTTCCTACCTAAAAAGGAAAACACTTCTTCAGCATTTTGGAGAGGTTGTCCATCTGCTCATCTCACTCAGTGATTTTGTGTGTTTTCTTTTAGTGGTGTGACATTTCACTAAAATTCTCTGGAAAACCAGGAACAACAATACTTTGACTTGTAAACTTTACTGGGAAACTATCAAAGCTTTAACCAATCTTTGCCTTGCACGATTTTTGCTTATGTTTTCTAGTCAAAAACTAGAATTATGGTGGTCGGTAGGTGAATTATTTGGCAAGAAGGAATATCTGGTACAGAAAGTGATTTATAGCAGCATCCAGTATAAAACAGTACAAACATCCTTTTTCCCCCACTCACAAATACTTTTTGAAGAACAGACCTAACCATCCATGTCTCCCTCAACAATATTTCTGATTTGTCTATTTATTTTTTCACTATAAAACCTACAACCCCAATTATAAAAAAAGTTGGAACATCTAAAAGAATCTTTTATTCATTTTTTCATTTTCTATACCCGCTTATTCCCTAATTCGGGGTCAAGGAGATCTGCTGGAGTCTATTCCAGCCGTCTCTTAAAGGGCAAAAGGCAGGAGGGGTACACCCTGGACAGGTCGCCAGTCCATCACAGGGCCACACACATGAGCACTCTTATGGGCAATTTAGAATCACTAATCAACCTAACATACATGTTTTTGGACTGTGGGAGTACCCGGAGCTGGATGCTAATAAATAGTGAGTATAGCAGAGTAGTTAGTCTGCAAACATACATGAGTGCTGGTTGGATGTGGAACCTGCATTTTAAAAACTTTTCCATAAGAAACATGTTGAAAAAACCAATAATGCACCCTATACCATCAGGGACGCAGGCTTAAAAATAAACAGTGGTAACGAGCCGACAGTCCCTTTCCTAATATGAACGAGTAATTTTGATTTGTCTGGCCACAGAACACTTTTTCCAGTTTATGTTACATGAGCATTGGCATCATTTCTGGACCTGACCTGAATTTATTGATGTCACCGTGTAGTCACAGACAGCAGCTCTGCCCTGTCCTTTCTACCCACGTATGTACTACATTTAGGTAAGTATGTACCTCCCAACCACTAAACATGTCTGTTCTATATAGTATAGTTATGTGTGGTTTGCAATAAATCTACTTATGCCACTTCTGCATTTGATAAGTCGTCTGTCCGCGGTCATCGTATTTATCCTCAAAATCCAGACAGGAGTGGTAGATCATCTGGGAACTGTTTGCATACTGTATTTCCTATACTAAGGATTTAGATATACGACTCGCCTCACACACTTTATAGTATGTACGTATGCAATTTCGGAAGATTGCTAAAGGTGTTTGTAAGTTTATCCAGTAATTTATATCACATAGCCAAGCCTGCTTAAAAACTGAAGCAATGACAGGGCTTTTAAAAACCAACGGATCTGTGTGATGAATAGATTTACCACTGTAGCATGCGTCCAAAACTGTTTTGCGTGTTTATAACACAGCTGCTTAGTACTGTACAGTGTATTTGTTGTACTTGTTTGTGTGTGTGGGTGCACTGCTATTATACTTTATAGTTATAATCAATAGTGATTTTGTCCAACTTTGCTCGTATTTTACACAATTTGATAGTGTTTACTGAAATTCAGTGGTGGGTAGTCAGGGCCAGCAAGGCCTTCTCTGACCTACATTTACAACCTAAATTCTAATATTTGGTCCATGAGACTGTATTAATTTATTTGCAACAGTTTATTCTCTTCATTTCGTAGCATTTCTCTTGCTGCACTGCTTCTAGTACGTGTATGTGAATGTTATAGTTTCCATGTGCTGCCACAGATTTCAGTATCTATGTGCTGCCATGTTAATATAATCTGTCAAATCCTTCAGAATCACAAGTGCTGCCCATGTAACTTAAACTATATAAGCAGTGGCAGATTGCAGACCATTGTTTCTTTAACCAACCAAACAGAGTAAAACCTTTATAGCCCAGTTTGTTTACCGAAACGCGTCTGTACAGGTGAATTCGAATTTTTATGCCTACAATGGCTAACGGAGGAGGAAAAATTGACTTGGTCTCGAACAAACTTAAAAATCCGTTTTCAAGGTGGATTTTTCTAGAAAAGCTAGACATCCTGAGGAAAGGTTAACTACCCCCAAAGATAACTAGCTTGTCTCAGCCTGGAAAAGTGTTTTTTCCCACTTCCAGACCAGCACCTACGATCAGTAACGCTGACTTACAGCCTTCAAATGTATTGTATATTTCATTACTTTTTTTATGTTTTTGTGACGTTATATTAATTTGAAGATAAATATTGATTCTGAACTGCTCCAGATGACGTATGTGGTACAGTTGTGGTCCATTCTCAATATGTGAAATGTCTCTCCGCCTCTGTAATGCCACGCTGTGTTATATTGCGTTTTTATACAGTATTGATGGTTTTTATAATTGCGCTGTGATAGTAGTGGTATTAAGAGGTGTATCAGTCGGGTAAATCCCCACTGAAGGCCAAGGTACCAATCTTTTTAGCAATTTATGCGTTAGATTTTATCTGGTATATTTGTGTTTGTTTTTAGACATAATGACCAGTGTTGGGCAGCTAGCAGTTTTGGCCACTGTGGAATAATTTCATTACTGCTAGTAAAAATTACATTAATGCTAGTATTGTTACTACTTCTGGGGGCCCCAAAGTGCGTGGCCCTTAGAATCATCCTAACTTACCCTCCCTTATCAGCGTCCCTAGTGGGCATGTTGCTTAGTAATTAGTAGCAATAAGTTAACGTTACTATTTACTTGTCACAAATAGTAACCGGGTTACATCATTATAAAAGTAACTAATTACCAGAAAAATTAACTACTGTGAAAATAAAAATGCTTAAATGATAACTTGGATGCCCCAATATTAAATAGGTTAAATAAACGGAATGGACACTAAATAGAATAAATTATTTTTATAATGTATTGTACACTGAGCTACACTATTTTAATGTTGTGGTGTCATTTGAAGATATGAGGCACGTCATTAGTTTAGAATTACTTGCCATCGATGTGAAAAGACTCTTCCTGGTCGTACAGGAAGTTGCATGTTACATAAACAGTGTTTATACTTCTCATTTTAAAAAAGATACCTTTGGACTTGCCATCACTCTAAATTCTGTAGTATGTCCAAATCTCATTTAAACTACTTGTAAACATACTATAAAGAACATACTATAATTTTGGATGTAGCTGTTGTCGTTGGTCTGTGCATGTTTGTTTCTAAACCCCTGCACTACTCTCTGACCCTGATTGACAAACCAATCCACGCTTTATGTGCTTATCTACCACCTTTTAAGATCCTACGGCTGAGAAAAACTACCTAGATGAAAACCACATCAGTGACCTCAATTATAGTCACGCCGCATTTTATTGTCAGTAACAGCGTTGTAATAGGGAAAACAGTAATTCCTTCCGATTTCTCGTTATGCAAAAAGTAACGCCATTAATAAAACTTTATTTATAACGCTGTTATTCCCATCACTAATAATAACAGAAGATGATAACAGGGAAATGGTGGTTAAGGTGTTGGATTGCTAACTGGAAGATCAGAGTTTCCCAGCACTAGAAAGTTATCACTGTTGGACCCCTGATTAGGGCCCCTAACCCCAAATTGCTCAGTTTTATAAATGATAGAAATGTAAGTCGCTCTGAATAAGGGGGTCTACCAAATGCAGTAAATGTAAATACTAATTCTACAACTCTGTAGGTCACAGGCATCCAATAATGACAGTCACCACTGTCTTTCAAACACACAGATTTCTCCAGATTCTCGAAACTCTTCTAAACCTTATATACTGTAAATAAAGAAAGGTTCTATAGCCTTTACAATTTTATGTTTAGAAACATTGTTCTGGTATTGTTTCACAATTTTTAGACAGATAGAGGAAACTCAATATTTAGTTCTAAAACACTCTGCCTCAAGATACTTTTTCAAAGCCAATCACCTGTTACGGACCCGTTGCCAATTAATTTAATTAGTTTCAAAATGGTTCTCCAGCTGTTTCATTTTCATAACACTTACACTTCCAGCTTTTGGTTGCGTGCTTCCTGACTTTTTTTTGACATCCGATACCATCAGTAAAAATCCCCACTTATATTGGTACATTTCCTCAGTTTAAACATCTCCTGTTTTTATATTCTATTGTGAATGGAATCTCGTTTTCTGAGATTGGCAAATCAATAATAATAGGCTGTACAATGATCATTTTAAATCTTAATTTTATTTGTTAATATTTAAATGAGTTTATATGAGTGTCATCTATGCCGTCTGATTACAGACTTACATAACACACCCCCTCTTCAGATCCTACACCAGTTCAGCATGGAGGCCGGACTCACTCCTCAAATGGACAGCTGATGCGAGTGGGTTAGTTTGGGTCTTGGGTGTGAGACGGCGTTCGGTGCCTTTGGGAAACAGTGCTCTACTTCTTCCTCAGTGACGAGCAGCAGCACATTGCGTGACAGCTGGTACAGGGGAGGAGGGTTTGAATTGGCCTGTTGTAAAGAAATGCCCAGAACGTGGCCACATTAGCCACGGAATGTGCGCTCTCCTCTCATGCTTGACTTATGAGCTCCTAGAAGAAAAAAGATTTGGGGCTTTCGATATTGCTTTAGAGGGCAAAGTGACTATAGTGACTACAACAGATGCTTGGCGAGTAAATGATGGCCTGCGACTGTTTCTAATTGGTTTTAGCTCATCTGCTTACAGCTATGTGAATAACTATGCCATGACATTAACTAGCTTGTTGCACTGATTATATCGGACAACAACCTAACGATGTCCTTCAAGTCGAGGCTCGTTTTCTCTTGATCTGGCTTATAATTCACTCTCGATTTAATTATATACTACACTTTGTATCCACTACAGCTCACTTAAATCACCGTTTACAGTGTGATTCTTATGTATTTATGTTAATATTCAATATAAACCTCTCCATAAATTTACATACATTGGTGTACATATTCTACAGTGGTAATCCATGCTATTTTGTTTGTATGCATTACACTAAAGTTCATTGCATTGTCTTTATCCTCAGTCGCAGGGCATGCACTTGTTCACGCCCTCATTTACACCTTTCATACAATGTAAATCAGCTAATCCACAGGAAGGGGTTTTAGAGGTGTGATGAAAGCGGAGAAGCAAAAAAGAAACTTGTTTGGACACATCTGAAGGTGGACTGCAGCTACGATACCCACTGTGTCCAATTTACACCAAGTTCTTAAAAAAATGCTGTAGATCACTAAAATAGAAGTTAAGGCTTCCACTAAACTGTGTTTATTATCTAAAATATTATTCTAAAAGAATTCAAGAAGTCTCTATAAACATGTGCTTAAAACTCTTTTTTAATCTTAAAACTGTTGTTCCAACAATTTGAAAAACCTCTTAGTCTGCCGCAATTCTATTTGGAATTTTGTAGCTTTATCGTGAATATTTCTGTTGTAGATCACGAAATATTGCTTTATGTTTACAATATTATTCATAAATGTCCAACACTGTTCAGTTTCTTAATACACAAATTATTATTTATTGCCTTTTCTCTTTAACTAAATCAGAAAGATTAGTAAATTAACATTTAATTTAAGGTCGACAATTCCACCTGTTTGTCACCATTGCTGTTTTTACCTGTTTATCTGAACCGCAGACAGTCAATCTGCAGACAGGGTGATGTAACCAGTAAATATGCATTCTAATTCTGCCACTTTGCATTCTAGTCTGTCAGCACTGCACCACTAATGATGCTTTGGCCATTTACTGCAATAAGGTTTGCATAGGACGACCTTGTAGCCTTTGGCTAAACTTAAAGTTCAGTGACTTTATTGATATATGTATTCGGATGATAGAAGTGCTAATTATTATAAAACCTTTTATTATATTAAATTATGTTTAAAAGCAAATATCTTTTCAGCGGCTAATTAGTTATTAGTCTCCCAGGGCCTATCACACTTACATATGTATTCTTGTTTTTTAATGGATGAAATCTTATTATCTTAATCGTAAAATATTTATAGTAGTTAATAATTAATAATCACTTTTTTGGAAAATAAAACCCCCAAATTGTGGACAATGGTTCCATATTTTGCAAAAATTATTTAGCATTTACAAACATCTTTTTTTTTTGTTTTGCTGGTACAGCATCAGAGTCTTATTTCACATTCTCCATGTTTTTAGAATAACCACAAGCAACTGTGTAGTTACAAAATGTAAAGGATTTAGTCCTCTGTATACTGTATGTAGTCCCACAACACTAAAGTCACTGGGTCTTTTTATTGGTTAATAATCCCCTACAACAAACAGAATGGAAGGCATGTGCACATGCAGCTGTCTAAGTCTTAGTGCAAGTGGTGTCATGTTAAGTCATAGGAATGACCGTGTGCCTTGCCTGCCTCACCCGATGCTGGAATTCTTCTTGCTGTTTAAAAAATTTCAGGCAATCACAAGTTGCTTGTTTTTTTAAATCTTATAAAGGAAAACTGATGTACAAAACAACAAATTAACCAACCAGCTAACCAAACCAACCACCAAGGAACTGACAAAAAAAAACAACAACCAACAAACAATGGACCACAAAACTAACTCAAACTAAACAAATAACCGATAAACCAACAACCAGCCAATAAACTGACAGACAAACAAGCAAATAACTAACAAATTTATTAATCAAATCAACCAACAAGCAATAATGAAACAATTACCCAAAGCAACAAACCCAGGGGTCACCAGACTCCTGCGAAGTTTGGCCCCAACTTGCCTCAACACACCTGTCCAAGTTTGTTGTATGCCTAGCAACCTCTTGATTAGCTTAGTTTAGGAGTGTTTGATTCAACCAAACAAACAACCAATAAACCAAATAACCAAAAAACAACCAACTAGCTAAAAACAAACCAACTATTGAATCACACCAATGAATCAATCACCGAACCAAACCAGCAACAAACCAACCAAACAACGCTTAAACAACAACTGAACCACCTAATTAACCAGAACAGCCAACAACATACCAATCAACAATTCATTCATTTTAAGGAAGGGTTGAAATCCGAGCGTAGCATTTAATCTCTGCCATTGGGTCACTGTGGTCTCTTAGTTGTGATGTACTCATTGTCAACTAGTTATTATTATACGCGTATGCCTTAATGGCCAGCATCCTTCTTCACTGCTCATTAAAGGAACCACTGACATTGTAAAGTCGATTGCTGAAGGCTAACTCGCATGCCCCACGACTAAAAGACAGACCCTCATTCGTCTGTACACATGGCAGCATGGCACATGTCCTAAAGAATTTACTTTTAGAAAAACGTGTTAAAATTCCCGAGTTGTGAGTTCTCATGCCAAACTGTTTTTAAGCACTTCGATTTATGAATCATGGAAATTGCCATGTATCCAAGTATAGTGTACTGTATCAGATGTTTAAGACAACTTGATCTGACACAATTATCAAATAAAAAATGTTAAAATGTTCATTTTGGACCGGAGCTCATATTCGGAACATGCCATTTGTTTTACAGTAAGGGCAAGGCAAACAGGAAAGCAATCAATTGTTTAAAAGAAACTATGCCTGGAATTTTTGTTCACTGTTCAAGTCCAGATTCCGGTTGGGATGCTGATGAAAGTTGAGCCCCCCGACTAGGCTTTAGCAACAGAACAAAAATACTATCTACGAGCTTCTCTCCTTGTCTCTTCTCTGTTTATATCTGGCCTGGGCTTCATTGACCTTCTCCCATGTCAGCAACGAGACAAATTTAGTGCGCCCGTTTCCGGAGAGACCAAATAGCTTGATAACACTGAAACCAGGGTGACAATATTCACACCTAAAATTTGGATACTCATATTTCAGCTCGGATCCTTCAGTAACATCAAAGAAAGAACCTAGCAGGCAAAGACGGGATCACCTTGCAAAAGTAGATTCATTTCTTAAAGAAGTTTTGGTTGTAGGGTTCACGAGAGAGTGCTGGGATGGCATAGCATATCAATCATGTTGTAGCTGTATTGACATGCCTGTTCATACCAGCAGTCTGGCGACTACTATGTCACCATTGGCCTACAATTTTTTTCCACCCTTTCCTGGATCACTGGGTTTTAAATAGCCAGTTATGCTGTACATGTGAACTTAACATACTGTAACACCCAGGCATCTGTAGTCACATCCAAATAACTTTATATCAATTTAGACAATATTCTCAACAGTACGCTAATATTACAGACATAGACAATAAATATATAGTCACAGATAGAGAGTTGCCAGATATTTATTCAGACAGAACTTTTGTGTTTCTGTCAATTTTCAAGAGACATCAGAGTTTTTATGATACCCTAACAGTAGGGGGTGGGCGAAATGGCCAAAATTCTTTCTCACAGTTTGAGTTATTTTATTTCATGGTAATGATATATTTCGCAATATAGCTATTTTAATAGGTAGTTAATCTAAAGCAACAAAAATGGGCTTTATATAACAAATAAACATATAATAAACTTTTTTCCTTTTAATTGGTTCTTGATAAATGAAATAAGAACTTTAATTAACCTTACTATAACAACAAATTCCACTGTATATCACATTTCACAGTTCCTAAAAATAAAATATAAACATGTAAACATTTTTTTTTTTTTTATCTGTATGATTTTCGTTCACAATTAAAAAAAAAAAAAAACTTCTAACACTTCCAGCGTTTCCCTCAGTGTCATATGCAGTGTATTGCTCAGGCTCACACATGTTGCATGTGAGTTAGCCACGCCCATTTATATACCTATTGGAGTATACACAGAATTAAAAAAAACTATTATGGTTGACATTTTATTCCGCTGTAACGATATATACTGGCATACCATCTAGCGATACTTTTACTTAGCTAGTCATTTGGACTGATGGCAGAAGCTGGACTCCATAACAGATTTATTGGCAAAAAAAGTCTTACAGGGTTTTTATTGTAAAGTCAGTGCCTTTACAAAAGCAGACCAGCATGCAACCATATATTGTTTAAAACTAGTTGAGCTGTAAAGAAATTTGTAAAAAATTGAGCCGATACCTTAACTTATACTTTAACGACCACGAATTGGCCAATCCTCATTGTTGGACTGTTGAAATGTGGGTCACACATCCTACATAAATTCAGAAAGAAATCCAACTAAATAGATTGGCTGCATATTAAAAATTGATTAAAAGTAAGATTATTTTTAGTTGTGTGTGCCATCAGATGTTTAGCCAGAGTTCTGTGGGCCTGGCTTCTAAAGCAGACCTTAACACAGACCCTGTTCCATATTATTTTTTTATATGACACCTCTTGAGAAGAGACCCTGTACCTTCTTTGTAAGCCCCTTGCTTTAATTTCATTGCATCAGCAGACAGATGACAAGCAATCTAAGCTCCAACAGAGACAGCTAAGCTTTATTTAAAGTTGATTCAATGCTCTTTGTATAATAATAATTTTTATTATAAGTTTAAATGTGACTAGGTCATTCACTGTAGGTGGGGCCACATGAGCCACTGTCCACGTGTGCAAGCAGGTAACTGTGGTATTTTTACTTGATTTTACTTAAATTAGTTTGGACAGAATAAATGTAAGGAAAGAAAATAATCTGACATTTAAAGCCTTTTTTAACAACAGAAAAAAACAGAAATTCAGAGAAATTGTTTGCTATTGTTATTTTATCATATTTTTAATTGAGTTGCCATTCGGCTGCATAAAAGAGTGATGGAACATAACTATGTTTTATATCACTGCGTAATAGAATAAAATTTATATTTCTTTGTTTTATATTTACAGTCTTAAGCCTCCAAAAGCTGCGTCAGGTGTTGAATCTAAATTATAACCTAGCAACCTACCTAGAAATCAAGTTTTTTTCCAGCTCTTTCAGACATATAATGCCATGTAAAGTCTATTTAATCGATTTAATTCCAGTTTTGGGGATTTTTTTTCAGCGCGTGGCCCACAGAGGCAGCAGTGTTTTGGCAGTAATGTGAGGTGGGCAGGAGAAAAAGAGTTTGCTACCATAGTTGGAGAATGGAAGGCAGGTGGCTGAGCAGGGCCTGTCGTGAGGAAGAGCCGAGGGGACAGCTGCTCCTGTCAAACAATGACTTATTCTTTACTATTTGCTGCTCAGCACTGCCACACAAGCTTCTTCATGAATACTGTAACAAGGGACGTTACTCTGTGTGTGTGATGATAAAATTATATTTAACCAACTTTTTCTCCTCACAATCAAAGTGTCAGTTAAAATCTGTATATAAATGTCTTACACATAAACGTGTGTGTGTGTGTGTATAAATGTATTTTGGTAAATATATGATCAGGTGTATATTATCAGGCATAACATTATGAGCACTGACAGGTGACGTGAAGATCACTGATTATCTCTTCATCATGGCACCTGTTACGTAAGCATTTGATTTAAAGGCTAAAAAGTGATTGCTAGACAACTAGGTCAGATCATCTACAATAGCTCTTGTAGGGTGTTCCCGGTCTGCACTGTTCATTATCTATCAAAAGTGGAAAGAACAATGGTAATCTGGTGGCCAGGGCTTACTGATCTATGTGGGAAGCAATGGTTAGCCTATGTGTTCCGATCCAACAGATGAGATACTGTAGCTCAAAATGCTTTACAAGTATCAGAAAGGTGTCAGAATACACAGTGCATCTCAAATTGTTGTGTGTGGGGCTGTGAAGTGTCAACATGTGCATTAGAACTGGACCATGAAGCAATGGAAGATGGTGGCCTTTCTGGCCACGTCGGTGACAACACGACACTAGGATGACCTATAAAAAAAAGCAAGCAGGAGAAGGCAGTGTAATGCTTTGGGCGATGTTCTGCTGGGAAACATTTAGTTTGGCCAGCCATGTAAATGTTACTTTGATATGCATTTACCTACCTAATTATTATTGCAGATCATCTACACTCATTTATGGAAACTGTATACCCTGATGGTTGTATGGTCTTTCAGCAGGACAATGCACACTGCCACAAAAGGAAAATGCTTCAGGAATGGTTTGAGGAGCACAGCAAAAGGGTTTGAGGCATTAACCTCCAAAATCCCCAGATCTGCTATGCGTGCAGATGGGCTCCCAGGTGTCCTTTAAACGAAGAATGAGCTAAGATAAGGAGCACTCTCAAAGGGACTCTCTTAAAGAGAGTGCTCCTAATCGGAGCTTGTTACCTGTATAATGACACTAGTCCACAGAAACAATGACTCAATTAGATTCCAAACTCTCCACCATGGCAAAGACCAAAGAACTTCCCAAGGATTGTAGACCTACACAAAGCTGAATAGTAACTGCCAATTTCCCAAAACTTTGAGTAAACAGAACGACATGTCAGGATCTTGTCCTGTCTAAAGGAAGCTGGGACTATAGTCACCAAGAAAACAACTGATAATACACCACGCCATGAAGGACCGAAATCCCGCAGCCGACACTGCCACCCTGCTCAAGAAAGCCCGTGTCCACTAGGAGGGGTATGTTAATCTTGTAGAACATGGATGAAGATGCATGCTGGCTAGAATAACCTTCCTTTGACAGTCCTACAGCTAAACAAATTTATTTCCCTTTTTTCCCCTGTGTTTTCCTGTGTGTGTGTGGCTGTAGTTGTGGCCTTAGGCGTGACTGATTGTGTAAATGTGTGTGTGCATGGCACCCTGTTAATCTGCCATCCTATTTAGGGCAAAGTCTCATGCTGCACCTAGAATTTATTGGATGAGAGCCAGTTTGTCACAATGATGACCAGAATAAAGTGATTCCTAATATAAATTAAAAAAAATAATAAATGAATAAATGGCCAGTAAATCTTTCTCTGCTGCCCTAAACACTATCAAAAGTTGACCCATGTGTACAACCTAAATGTAACGCAGGTATATATACAACCTATAAATGTCTGTTTGTTCCATTAAATTGTATTAATTAATTTCCAACAGTCCTTAATTTGTAGTGTTTACCTGTGTGTGGGTGTTAGATTTTTGTCTAATCAGATTTTAGTTTCTATGTGCTGCCATGTTAATATAATCTGACAAGGCCCTTAGAATCAGTAGTACTGCCCATGTAACTTGAACTATATTAGTATTGGCAAATTGCTAATTAATGAATATTATGTTTTGTTCACCAAATAGATTTTAAACTCGCCTCCCAAGGCCTACTAGCTGGTGCACAATGACACCAGCGTTTGTCTGCCATCTGATCTGAAGGAGGAGGAGAAACTAACTTCATCTTGGACATACTTAAAAATCTCTTTTCAAAGCGGATTTTTCCAGAAAAAGTTAGACATGGTGAGGAGAGGTCGGCTAGATAGCTAGTCTGTCTCAGCCCAAAAAAAGAGTTTGTACACGGCTTTTAGACCAGTGCTGCTAACAAGTAAGGCTGACTTACAGCCTTTAAATGTATTATATATTTTATTTAATGTTTTATGTTTTTGTGGTTTTGTATTAATATTGTATAATATTGTAATATTGCTATTTTTTACAATATTAAAATTAATATTGTTGATATTGTTGATGGT
The DNA here is from genome assembly GCA_005784505.1 of Bagarius yarrelli. NCBI lineage: Eukaryota > Metazoa > Chordata > Actinopteri > Siluriformes > Sisoridae > Bagarius > Bagarius yarrelli. The sequence continues at coordinate 1,155,646 of VCAZ01000113.1, read as the reverse complement.
TCTATATGCACCGCCCGCCACTGGTAGATACTAAGAAAAAATATATATATTTAAAAATGAAATAGAAACCATGACTGCGTAACAGCAACAGTAGGTGGCGATATGCACAAATAATGCAATAATGCGCCAAAAAACAACAAAACAAACAAACAGAAGAAGACACAACGCCATCTACTCTCTCGGTAGACTAACCGCTCGTCCAGACCACTTGATGGCGCTATAGCGTGCGTTTCTCCCCAGTGTTAAATAGATAGGAGAAGAAGCGCGGTTGTTAATCCAGTCTATTGTTGTCATTAAGTTTTGCGGGTATTTGTGTGGTTGTTACTGGTCAGCATGACGAACCTGCAGTCTTTAAGCATTTTTCTGACGGAACGCTTAATGCTGGCAGCGCAGGAGATTTTGAAGGCGGTGGAAGTTACCGTCACTGAATACCACGACGAAATTTCGCGCTCCAGACAAGAAAACGAGCTGCTGAAAAGCAGACTAGTGGAGGCGGGAATCCCGCTTTATGCAGGTGAGTGTGTCGGGCTCGGTTAAACACCAGAAACCTGGTCTAATCTCCGCGCTTTGTAGCGTTTGCATCGGGCTCACACCAAAATGGCGCCGCGGTCACTATCTAAGTGCACTAGGTAGAACGGCGCCTCTACCATATGTAGGGCATTAGCGAACAGGGAGATAGGGCGATTGGGATTAAACCGACGGGTATTAGCTTTGTAAACACCGACCTACATGGGGAAAAACCCCGTAAATTATTAATTGTAAATATTTGTTCATTTATTTATCCATATACTGTTCAGCCATAACACTAAAACAGTTTTATATCACACCAGATGGCTGACAGTGTGTTGTTATATCCAGCACCAAGGTGTAGCAGCAGATCCTTTAATTCCACCAATTTGTGGATGTAGATTTTACATCACAGCAGATGTCCTTATCCAGAGCGACTTGCATTTATATTTTTATACATCTACGCGTTTAGGGGCCTTGCTTAGGGGCCCAAAGTAGTGGCATGGTGGTACTGGAAATCAAACCCAGGTCTTTTTGGTATCTAACACCTTACCCATGAGCTACCACTTCCAAATTTTGAGGCATAATATATGTTTGGGTTATGTTTAAAAGTAACATTCGACTGTGGGTGTGTGGAAGTGGTAGCGTGGTGATTAAGATGTTGAACCGCTGAATGGAAGACCAGGGTTTGATTCCATCACCGCCAAATTACCATTGCTGGGCCCCTTAATGTATTTAAAAAAAAAAAAAAAATGATAAATGTAAGTCACTCTGGATAAGGGTGTCTCCTGAAAGGCGGAAATATAAGACAGGTGTGCTGTGGACATGGAGGACAAAGTAAGTCGTGACCCGTGCAGTTTTTCTGTTTCATGGTTATCACTCTGATGACATCAGACGGTTATGATTGATTGATTGATTGATTGTAATGTTTATCCAGGATTACATTCTATTTTGCAAAATCGTGTCCATTTGGATGTCCACTGTTTGACAGGGAACGGTACAGTGTCTTCGTCTACTAGTGCTTCTGATAGCGGTCCTGAACAGGCAGGATATTCAGTTTGCAAAACAGTGAAATTATTTCAAAAGGCAAATGATGTTGAAATAAATAAAGTATAAATAATTATTTCTGATTGAAAAATTCTAATGCAGTATTTCTGTCAGAAGAGAATGTTATAATATTCTTATCCAAATTTTGTAAAAAAAAAAAAAAAAAAGTTTAAATTGTTCATGGTCGCAGTTGACTGTAAGGGCAAACTAAGTTAAAAATCGCTGTAGTTTTATGTGACTTTTTTAGTCATTTTGATATTCTGATATGTTGAGCAATAAACGGCCTCACATTTTGTAAGATGGTGAGGTATTTGCTTGTTTAACTGATGGTATATAATAGTAAAATACATGAATGATTTAATACACAGATGATTTAATACACCGAACCGTTTGATGGTGTCTGAGTCAGAACCGTGTGGTAATCTGTGTTAGCTGTTCTTCATTTAAAGCTTCATGCAATCGTACTATATATATGATATATTATATCAATGACAATATATATATCCTATATAGTATGATACTGTTAAATAATACAAGTTCATAAGTTTAATAAATAAAGGGAACAGTAGTATGTATGTATGTATATAACACATCGCTCAAAAAAAAATAGATCTGTAAAAAATAACACATCGTAGATCTGAAAATGAAATGAAATCTTATTAAATATTCTATTAAATACTTTGTTCTTTACATAGTTGAATGTGCTGACAACAAAATCACACAAAAATTATCAGTGAAAATCAAATTTATTAACCCATCGAGGTCTGGATTTGGAGTCACACTCAAAATTGAAGTGGAAAAACACACTACAGGCTGATCCAACTTTGATGTAATGTCCTTAAAACAAGTCAAAATGAGGCTCAGTAGTGTGTGTGGCCTCCACGTGCCTGTATGACCTCCCTACAACACCTGGGCATGCTCCTGATGAGGTGGCGGATGGTCTCCTGAGGGATCTCCTCCCAGACCTGGACTAAAGCATCCGCCAACTCCTGGACAGTCTGTGGTGCAACGTGGCGTTGGTGGATGGAGCGAGACATGTCCCAGATGTGCTTAATTGGATTCAGGTCTGGGGAAGGGGCAGGCCAGTCCATAGCATCAATGCCTTCGTCTTGCAGGAACTGCTGACACATTCCAGCCACATGAGGTCTAGCATTGTCTTGCATTAGGAGGAACCCAGTGGCAACTGCACCGGCATATGGTCTCACAAGGGGTCTGAGGATCTCATCTCGGTACCTAATAGCAGTCAGGCTACCTCTGGCAAGCACATGGAGGGCTGTGCGGCCCTCCAAAGAAATGCCACCCCACACCATTACTGACCCACTGCCAAACCGGTCATGCTGGAGGATGTTGCAGGCAGCAGAACGTTCTCCACAGCGTCTCTCCAGACTCTGTCACGTCTGTCACATGTGCTCAGTGTGAACCTGTAAGCACAACCCCCTACCTGTGGATGTCGGGCCCTCATACCACCCTCACGGAGTCTGTTTCTGACCGTTTGAGCAGACACATGCACATTTGTGGCCTGCTGGAGGTCATTTTGCAGGGCTCTGGCAGTGCTCCTCCTGTTCCTCCTTGCACAAAGGCGGAGGTAGCGGTCCTGCTGCTGGGTTGTTGCCCTCCTACGGCCTCCTCCACGTCTCCTGATGTACTGGCCTGTCTCCTGGTAGCGCCTCCATGCTCTGGACACTACGCTGACAGACACAGCAAACCTTCTTGCCACAGCTCGCATTGATGTGCCATCCTGGATGAGCTGCACTACCTGAGCCACTTGTGTGGTTTGTAGACTCCGTCTCATGCTACCACTAGAGTGAAAGCACCGCCCAGCATTCAAAAGTGACCAAAACATCAGCCAGAAAGCATAGAAACTGAGACGTGGTCTGTGGTCACCACCTGCAGAACCACTCCTTTATTGGGGGTGTCTTGCTAATTGCCTATAATTTCCACCTGTTGTCTATTCCATTTGCACAACAGCATGTGAAATTGATTGTCAATCAGTGTTGCTTCCTAAGTGGGCAGTTTGATTTCACAGAAGTGTGATTGACTTGGAGTTACATTGTGTTGTTCAAGTGTTCCCTTTATTTTTTTTGAGCAGTGTATATGTAAATATATATATACACAAGTAGAATGGTGCAAATTGAAAAGTTGAGAAATCTCACAAACATTGGTCTACAGAGGACAGATTTAGCTTTCTGTTTTGATCGTGTAGATGTCCCTTTGGCTTATTTCTCTCTTATATACAGGGGTATAATTGTAATAATGTTTTTTTGTTTTTAAATAAATGTTTGGTTTTTTTTTTTTGTTTCAGATTTACAACCAGGCCTGTCTGTCTTCCACGAAGAACCCTGTGCTGTATCTGAGAGAGGAGATCCTGGTGAAAAGGTTCAGGTCAAGCAAGAACCCATTGTTTCTCGGGAAGACCCTCGAGTTTCCCCTCCTCAGACCAGCGTGCATGAAGAACCCGTTTCCCCAAGAGCATGTATAGAAGATGAAGAGAGACTTGAAGAAATGCTGCATTCCCACATGACCGATAACAGCCCTAGTCCTTTACTCAACTCTCAACAGTGTATGCAGATTAAAGAGGAAAACGATGAATTAAAGTCTGTTGTGAGAGCCGAGATTTTCTGTGCGTCACAGAGCTGCACCTCCGACGATCCTAGCAGCGCTTTGGCTTCCAATAACGCCAGCGAGCTTGAGACTGAACTGGACAGACTTTCCACAATGCAAAATGCCTCAGAGGTAAGTGACTTCAATTTGGGCCCCTTTTTTGCACCACTTACTACCTAGACATATTGACCATTGTAATACTGACGTCTACTTGATTCACTAAACATCATTAAGTAGCACTGAACATTACCTAAGAAGGAAGAGAGAAATGCAGAACATTTTATTGTTGGTTAGTTATATTTTCGACATGCCTTCATTGCATTTGTTTCAAATGAATCCATTGCCTTACTGAAGAAGTGATAAAGGAATACAAGATCAATGCACTAAAGGTTTTTGCTTTTCTCATCCATGTGCCACTGTCACATGATGTGTGATCATTCTTTCAGGAAGGAGACACAACAATAAGCTGATTGTAGGCTGACATGTAAATTGTATCATGAGTTCACAAGACCCACCCACCTCACAAACACTATCAATACATGGATTTCATTTTCAGTTCAATGGATACAATCATGTATTTGCAGATGTTAAAATAAAAAAATTTACACTGTTACCTTAAGCATGATGATGAGGATGTACAAGATATCATCATGCTTAAGGATGACAATTCGATGCAATGGTTAGCAAGGAATGTGAGGCTCACCCAGACAGGGAATGGTTTTTGCCTGACAAAAGTGTAAATCAGATGAGTACAGACGAAGAGGACATCACAAGAGAAAGAATATACAATAGGTTGAGAAATTTGGACCTTAAGCTGCTAAATTCATTAAGTCTTAAAACTAGACGTGACTCATGTAGTTGGTGAAATGATGGAGTCATTTTGTTTAAACAAGGACAGAAACCGTTGCCTACTAGGGTTGTGACAGTGATGAAATTTGTCCACCCGTTAATCAACATGTGATTCATGGTTTATACCTTCATCAGCTTTGGGGAGTTTGTTTGTTGGATTTTTTTCCTTACTTTTCTTCATTTTTAATTAGCTTCTAAAAGGCCTGTGTGCATTTTACTTCCACTTTCGAATTAGTGGCCATTGGCAATGTGGTACAAGTGGCTTGAATAGACAGAAAAACCAGGGGAAATCATTTATATTAAAACTTTTATTTATGTATCAAATCTCTCTTGTGGTCAACAAAATCTGACTCCTGCAGCCAGACTGTGAAAAACAGACACTACAATTAAAAACTGAATGCGGCTGCGCAATGTAACGCACGAGCAGTATCACATCACATCACCGATCACCAGCAGGAGTCAGATTTTAAGATATGCATTACGTAAAAAATTATTTTGCTTACTTTAAAATAAACATTTATTAAAAGACTAATAAAAAAAAATCTAAACGACAGGCGGAATGGGGTGCCACAGTAGGCAAGTTAACACACAGGCTACCGTGGAAAATCTACTGCTTACCACAGAGTAATTAGCGAATCCAGAACGGAATCTGGGAGCCATGGTTACTGACCATGGTGTTTGTGTTAAAATAAATATATGCTCGATGCATTAAATGTAATGCGAAAACAATCATTTTCCCTGACTAATGTCATGGGTCATGCGGGTCATGCTTCACGGGGAAGCTGTTGACCTCACGCTGCATGATTCATTCGTTGCACTTCGGCTGCGTTATTAGCCGATTCAATAATTGCATGAACGTTGTACAAAGGTTGTTTTTTTTTTTTCTTGTAAATAAAAATAGCATAACTTGAGTACATTTTACAAACAAATCCTATTTTGTCTTTTTACATCAAAATGTCACATTTAATTCAACCAGATACTTGAGGTTATACGTTTTCAGTTATACATACATACATAAGTAAATTCCAGTAGAACCGCCCCAAAATATTTACATAATTAAATTTGTCATCTACCAAACGAATGCATAAAATGACAAACTCAATAAAAGTTACTTTACGAAGTCGGGCAATCTATTCGCATGCTTTCTTGCTTTCGAAGTGGCTCACAGAGGCAGAGGAAAGCAGCGGAATATTTTCTCGAAGACTGATGTGATTTTTACACGGTAAGTTTTAAAACATTTGTTTATTGATTAATTTAGTTTACGTTTGCAAAAAGTGTAGAGCTATTAATCTATCTGCAGTCACGTGGTCTCATTTATAAAACTGTGCGTACAATCCTTACTAAAAAATATTTAAACTAATAAAAACGTACGTTCGCACGTTAGGAATTTTCCTTTACAAATCACAAATCACCTGACCTGCGAGTGTGCATAGGTAAAGCAACCTCATATCCCGTCACGTTTATGCCCATTTTTAACCATAATCAATGCAACGCACCTGAATGAATATGAACGCTGATCGGAAAATGAATAAGCTTAGCATTTATTTGTTAATTGGGGAAGTTGCAGAACTAAAGAAAAAATCTGAAGGTCAATCTGAAGGTCTACTGCATCTTTGTACCTCTTTACCAACGTTATCTATCCATCTGTCTAAACGCTGCACAGCTGTAAAATTACAATACGTTTTAGATATTGGCTATTTGCTATCCTGTCGGACTATCTTTTTCTGCGCTCCTGTAAGTAATAGTGAGACAGTGCTGATTAAATATTTAAAATAAATTTTATATTAATTGAATTTAAAATGAAGCCGCTTATAAAACAGTTGTCACTCAGTACAAGCGCAAACACTGCTGAATTTGATCTGCATAATGTTAGGATGTAACCGATGATATAGAGTGAAATCAAGTGTGTGAGGCATCAATACTTATAGTCGTTATTCTTACATTAACTTTCTATAACTTGACTTCAGTTCATCACTACACCATCTGTCTCACCAATTCCGGTTGTTTTCTAAAGGTGCGTACGCATGGCTCGGAGTTTACTCACAGGTGAACACATTTTACCATCGAGCTTGTTTAAATGGGAAGTGCCGCCCAAACGTTTTCATCCCTATTTTGTGTCTACGCCATTTTTATAAATGAGACCCCAGGTTTTTGTTGTGAGACTAAGAACATGGTTTAATGAGCACTTTAGTAGCTATGAGTGGAGAAAACAACATTGATTTACTTGAGTGAAGAGAATTGGTTGGCTACTATCCCCTGGTTGCAGGAAGTGACTGGCTACCTTAAAGCACTCTTATTTTAGGTGCATTAATAAATATAATAATGTAGTGTACAAATGTTTAATTAGGGCGCATTGTTTTAATTGCGGTTTCTTTCCGTTACAGATGTGTACCCCAGCAAAGCTGCGAATTGTTTTTGAAGACACTGACATTCGCAAATTGGTTCTGCCCTCCGGCATCCCGAGAACTCTTCAGGATCTTAAACGTGTCATCAAAGAGACTTATAATATTACAGTCAACTTTACTTTGATGTATAGAGACATGGATTTTGGAGTCCAGTTTTTCACTGTGAGATCAATAGATGATGTACAGGATAGATGTACTTTAAAAGTGGTACCCATTACCCTGAATCTTATTGCTGTGGAAGAACCAATCCTACAGAAGGAGTCTGATGCCACGTCATTAAGTTTACAGGACACCATTATGCCATGTTCTTCTTTAGACTTCAAAGCCGACAGTTCTCAAGACTCCGTTCTGCCGACTTCATCTGAGAGTTCCACATCATGCCGTGCTCAAGGCTGGCCAGCGAAATTTAAAAAACCAGTGTTTTCATTTGATACAGAGCTCTTGCTTTCAGAAGGAAACAAAGCCTACCAAAAGGATGGCACCCTCTTGAACAATCCAAGAGTAACAAGTGGCATCCTTCAGAAACTAGCAGAGACAATATTTCGTTACACTGCGTACCCAACAGGTGTCCAAATTATGAATGTAGTAGAAATGTTGATTGAAAAGTACCTATGCCTCAAAGAGCCAGGGCCCTTTAATAAACAGTATGGGTGGCAAACAAAGGATTAAATATAAGATGGGCAATTATCGAGCAAAATTAAGAGGTAGTCAGATTTCCTGTCCAGAGCTAAAGGTTAACTCTTGGAAAACAAAGAAGACAAATGAACAGTTTTGCCCCAGAGGCATGAAACGACCTAGGAAAGCTGAAGTAAACTACTTGCCGCCATTTCCATTCTTCTTAAAGAAATTCAAAAGAAAAACAACAAAAAGGTCATTGGTGAAATAATGGAGAAGACTTTCTCCTATCGAAGATCAGAAATCATTAATCACTGCCCTGCTATAAAAGAGTTTATGAAGAGATGGCCAGCTCTTTTTTGTGAATCTGAGGTAAATTTGACTTCTTTTGCCAGCTTGATGGTAATATGTAGACGTTTTCAGAACTTGTGTGTTCGGAAGTGTGTGTGCACACAGTTGGCAAAAATTGTTAATTCCTCTACTATGTAGTAAATGTGTTACATTTTATTTTCCTTGTCTTTAGATAAAGAATGAGTTCAAAAGAATAACCACAATTCCTTTGGAGCTAACCTTTCTGCAAAATTTGGACCTCTACACTCTTCTGGATTTATTTAAAATGAAGGGTGGGGATGCGGGCATAAAAATTAAAAGTGTGCTGGATTCACTTAGCCAGGTAAATATATATTTTACATCTGGGACCGTATTCACAAAACATCTCAAGTCTAAATTAGGAGAAAAATAATAGGCGTGTCAGGCCTAAATACAAGATTTTTTTGCTGCAAGACTACTTGACAAAGCATTTTAGCACTAAAATTAGATGCTTAATCTGTAAAACTTTAGAAGTAGTGAAAAGGACTCCTAAGTTACCAAGACACAAAGACCAAGTCACAAACTAGCCAAACTAAACACAAAATAAAATAACTATTTTCGACAATCTACTTCTTAAACATTTGATAATGACCTTTTAAAAACGCTTTTTAAAAACTTTAACAAACTTTTATCCTGCCACTTCCTGGTTTTATAGGTATGCAGTTGTATGTAGATGGAAGTGTATAGTGTTACCGTTCACTGCAATTTACTGTTGTTTTTAACAGCAAGTTAAGGAAAAGCGAGATGCTGTGATTCGCTGCCTGCTTTACTACCTGGGAGAATCATCTGAGGAGCTCATTGAAACTTAGCAGGTACATTAATTTTAACACAGTAGTGCCAAAGTTTAGGGAACTACTTTCGGGGTATTTTCATCCCCCAAAGTGTGTTTTACTTTTAAAATCATTGTACTGTAGTTTACTTTATAATATGGTTGTTTGGCTTGTAATGGGGTAGGGTTACCACTTTAGATGCTATATAGTATAAAATCTTGGGGCTTCTGCCCCAGTTTTTTGGGTTGACTGTGGTGCTGAATATCGCCGCTTTATGGTGATTTAGGGTGCTTTATAGCGCCACTGCCATAGAAAGAACCTGTTAAGCCCATTTGAAGGTTCTGTTTAAAAAGACAAAATGTGATATGGCTTAATTATGGGTTCTACTTAGCACTATTTACAGTGGAACAACTTTTAAAGATATAATGCTATATAGCACCAAAAGTGGTTCCCTATGATTACAAGCTTTATTTACATTCCTGAAAATCCAGTGACATTTTTGTATGAATAGGCAGTCTGACTGCAGTTGGCACTCCAAAGAAGATCTGGTCTTGCCATCATGTCTATTATAACTTAAAGAAAGAACTGTGGCTCTTTACAGTACCGTAGCGTGGCTGTTCCCCTTCGGGAACTTCGGAACTCATCGCAATGCTATGGGAACACTTACTGCATGACCACAGTCAGCGCGTGGTTTGCGTTTTAGTCAAACATCATGCTGGAAGCAAAAAGAATCAAGACTGTGGCGAAACATAGAGACACAAGCTACAAGCCATTCTTGTTTCTGTGCATGCAGTTTGTCCTGAGGACGTGCTCTCGCTCCAAACCTCTTCCACTGTTGCAGTCCCTAGGGTATAAGGAGCTGTTAAAGGTGATGACAAGCCATAGCCAGGTTAGAGCTAGCCTGGCCGGCGGGGCCTCCTGTTCTTACCGGACCTCCACGTCAAGGCGTCGGTGTCATGAAAGAAACCATACGCCTCTTTCCAGAGGCACACGGTAAGCCACTGTGCTATCATGTTTGATCGTGAGTAGATGCCGAAGATGAAACATGCTCGTGAGCTTTCTGTTGCTCAGCACAGTGGCATCATTGGAGGCCCGGAGAAACTCTGTTTTGCTTCCCGTTCCATAATCTGGAACTGGCCGGGATCCCTGATCCTATTCTCCTTGTAAGCCAATGGCCATTACCGTGTCCGCTCATGCTTGGCTCATCGGACAGCGATTTATGTGTTGCTGTGGAAAAATTTCCAGATAGAACGCATCTTACAGAGGCCTGGTAATTCCAGGTACGCCACCCTCTGAACCCGAGCAAGCTTGGCAGCCACTACAGTGCCCGTTCATGTACTGCACGACGGATGACAACTCGCGCAATACTGTGGACCAGCTCTCCACAGCACGCACCTCACGGAGGCCTGGTAAGTCCAGGTGCTCCATTCCTCATTTGTGCCTGACTGTGACTCTCACTATGCTGCAGGCGAATCCTGACAGTGCGTTTTTTTTGCGGGGTCTGGTGATTCCAGGGACCGCACCCTTTTAAGTTCGGGCAGCCCTGGGTGGCCATATAGCATGCACGCTCCGGTCATGCTATGCTCACCGAGGCATGATAAATTCAGGAGCCCATCCCAACGCGCACTTAGTAGGTATCTACAATACAGTGATCTGATGTTTGGATGCTCCATCATTCCTTCGAATCTAAACAGGCCGGTGGCCGTTACAACGCGCGTGCCCAACTCATGGAGGCCTCCATCCTCATAACCGCAAGTAAGGTCGTGCAGGAACAGCGCCACTGTTCTGTTGTCTGATTAGAGTTATTACACACATGCTTCAAGACTGCGGTTACGCAGAAAGCATTCCTATAGCGTTGCAACGCAGCGCCTCGTTTCCCTGGGAAACCGAGGTTACATACGTAACCTTAGAGATGGTAGTTTTTCTTGCAGAAACAGTTTTTCTGGATTAAGTTTGTCTTATTTCTCTCTTTCTTTTGTAGTAACAGATTTAGAGACCAAATCTTTGTGTGGCACTTATAACGGAAAAATAAAAATAACCTACAACTTACTGTACAGTATTGTAACCACCCTGCACATATTTGTGTATTTGACAGGATGTCAGCCGAGACTTGATTAAAAATAGCTTCACCAATCATGTAATGAAGATTATTGTACTGGACAGCAATACAGGAGAAGAAAATTCCAACATGGCTGATATAATCATAGTCATTGAGGGAACCAAGTTGCTGTTGGGATGCAAGAATCTCACGAATGCGTGCCTTCTGCTCATGGGCTTCATCTACTCCCTAAACATAAGCTATCCCCCAAATCTGAGAAACACATTTGAAATCTTTCCAAAAGTTAGCTCTTTGCATAGAAAACTACTAATATAAGTTTGCTAGTTGTCCATTTTGTTTGACGCTTGCACTTGCGCCGAACTGCTTTGGCCATGTTTTTGACCATTTGTTTTATCATTCCTTTTGTATAATCTGTATTTTTTAAAGAATTTAAATAAAAGTACTTAAACTGTCCCACTGTTTGTTTTTATTAAAACATCAAAAGTAATAAGTCACAAATAATATTAAATAACATTAAGCAAATTTTAGTCAGAATAACCAGGACTCCTGTAAAAACGCATATACTACTAATAATTATGTTCAGGCTTTTACTTGGCAGATTTTTGTAAGTTTACTAGCCTTTTCTGAGTAAAAAAATTGTTTCCAATTTTTTTTTTTTTTTTTTTAATTAAACAAGAATTTATAAATTAGAGGTCTGAATGTGCGAACATAAATTTGTCAAAAATGAATAAAATTTGTATCTTCTGGTACAACTATTAAAAAAAAGCCATTTTAAGCTTTTGTTCTATTCCAAAACACAACTAAAAAAATTAACAAAAGTGACTTCGTTCAGCAGGAAGCCAATGATTGTTGGAAACCTCTAGAAGGTTTGCAAATTTCCAAAACTTTTTTAAATACTCATATGTAATTGCTCTATAAAAGGCCAGTATGTAGTATGACCTCCATTAAAATTATATTGTATTCTTAAACCTGTATTTTATTATGAATTTAGATTTTTTTGTGGTTTCTGAAAATTTATAAAAAGATGTTATACATAATTTTTTTTTTGACTATAGCCCAATTTAAAATGGGATTTTCCCCAGCAATTAATTTAGAAGGATTTTGTTTATATGATGTGCTGGCAACTATCTACATGTATGTATACATTCATCTATTATAACCTGTTTTTTAGATGCCTCTAGGTTGCAAAGTAAAAAGTGCACATCACAAGCGGTGGGTTCAAACCGACCCTATAGCAAGAGCCGAGTATCTTGCTAAAAGGAAAGAAAGGTAGGAAGTGATTAAAATCGAAATTTATTATAAACAATTGTTAATCATGCCAAGTTGTTTTTCTAAAAAGCTGATTTTAAAGCGAGTTTAAAGTGCTTGTATTTTATAAATATATATTGGATATCCAGGCTAATGATTTAAACAAAGTTGTAATATCTGCTAAACTAAAAAAATGTTACCTGGCACTGATTGGACTTTTTTTTATTTTAATAAACAGAACATTTTTCATTACTTCGGTGTAAGAAAGTGTGTCTGTGCCACCGAACTGAATTGATGTCTTCTAGCCTTTTTATATAAAATAAGTGTGGCTTTGGTGTAAAAGAAACGTAGAGTATTTGCATAGTTCTTTAAAAAAATAGGTTTTCCTTGACATGGGCACTTTAAACTTCTTTATATAAATTCGAAATTGGCAGTTAACAATATTATTCATGCGCTATCATTCTACACTATTGTTTTAGCTATCAGAAAAGAAAACAGCTGGGCAAGATTAAATACGTCAAGTCATGTGACCTGCCAAGAAACGAGAGGAAGAAACAGAGAGCGCAATGGAGGGTTGCATCCAGAAATTACAGACTGAAAAAAAAGATGGCTGAACCTGGTTTAAACTTTCTACCTCTATCTATGGGAATCACCCCACCACTCCATGATGGGGTAGATTACAGCAGCACAGCAGGAGAGTACACAGCCAATACAGGCCAAGCATTAACAGACTCTTTACCTCGAACGGAGCCATTTAGAGTACATCTTCAGCTAAAAGACAGTGCAAAATCTACAAAGAGAGTAGCAACAACTAGGAAAACATTACATTGAAAGAAGACATCAGGAAACCCGTTATCATGAGCTACAGTGAAAGTGTGATCATACTTTTTGAGGACCTGTCAGATGTTGAAAAGGTTCTTATAAATTTACAGTTGGTACCAACTAACTTATTTTAGCACAAAAGTGTTCACATTGCATTTTCTGCACAATATAACCAAAGGTTTTCAGACATTTCCCAATAAGTGAAACTTTCCCCAAGTTGTTTCCACAACGTTGGCATTGCTATACATACTATAACTGCATACCGTGCCAGTAAATGACCCTAAAACCTGGTTCTAATCTCCAGTGCTTGCTTTTCCATGAACGTATTCAGTTCGATAAATTTGGCTTATTGTTTTTTTTATTTAAGCATGTTGCAGCATAAACTGTACTAATAGAAAAATATTGTTACTGACAGTCTATGTTTAAATTTTGTACATGACATTTGTGTCCTAATAAATCAGGTTCATTCTATTGTATGGAATTTAGTGTGTTGAACTTTATTTTAACCATGCACAATTATTCGATCATTCCCATCATATACAGTAAACAATTAAGGCTTTAATATTTCATTCACACCTGCTTATTCACTAATTCAGGGTCACCCGAGTTGTATTGTAAATTCTAATAATATTTGGGCTTAAAGCAAATAAAATTATTATCCAAGTTGTCAAAGAATGACATTTTCATCCGGTATTATGTATGTATTTAAAATATACCAGAGAGTGGAAATTTTGATATTTTTGTCATGAAGAAGTATTCGGTATTAAATATTTAGATTGACATTTTGATTTTAGAGCTTAAATGGTTTACTTGAAAAACATGTAGTCGTTCTTCGTAATCCAGATAAATCTGAAGGGGGCTTAATAAAAAACAATGTAAAAAATGCTCACTGTAAAAAAACATGGTTATTTTATACCATGTCTTATATACATTAGTAAAAGCCGCTGCCTTTTTGTCATCTTGTATTTGTTACCGGAACCTGTGTGGTTTATGAAGCATGTGAATCATGTGATAAATTTGTATGCTGTGGAAATGTGAATAGTTTCAAGACTTTTCGAAGGATTTGTCTTGACTATATTCAAGACAGCAAGACTCGGGTAAAAACATAATTGAGTAGAAATTCTTGATTTTAGACAAAGGATAATTATGACCACTTATATTATTGTTCTAGTAGCAGTGCAGGCAAAAGTCTTGAAGTAAGGTGATTGGATTAGAACACAGAACATTACAATGGTTCGTAAGATTGTTACATTAGGTCCATAATGTAATGTACGACATTTGTTTATGATTTATTTGTTCTTAAAAAAAAAAAAAAAAAAAAAAACTGGTTCGTCTGAACGTTGCTTAAATGTGCAGATTTCTGAAGTATTTTGTAGTCTAAAACTAGTAACTTGGCAAGTTTGGTCCATATACTTACAAAAACTGTTGTGAAGTCTTTCCTGTTCTTCTCTTTTTACCATTAATATTTATACGCCTTGCATACCTACTATTATTATTATTTTCTTCTATTACTGCAGCTGTTTATTTTGAGATTGTAAAGCTACTGTAAAAACACAGTGCCCAGAAATTACAAATAAATGAAATCTACATGAATCCTGTAGAATGAGATGTTGGCTTTTCATCAGACACCGTTGCTAAAGCAATTGTCATTCTTTCCTCTCCACAGCTTCCATTAACAAGCAGAGCGAACGCTGGGCAGCCTAAACAATGTGTTAATTATGATCCAGCAGAACAAGATAAAGAGGTTCAAAGAAGAGAAAGGTAATTTTACAACATTGCTTGTTGAACATTTCGAACTCTCCAGACTACTTCCTGTTTGTGTGGGTTGGGTATTGGGCCCGTTAAATTTTTCTGTCTACAAACAATATTTTAGCACAGTATTAAAACTGTTACCTCAAATATATATGAAAAAAACCCAGGTCGCACTACTGAAACTGTACTCTGAATCCAATTTAGATAATTTGGCACAATTCTATAATAATCATAAACAGTTTTTGAGGAAAAACAGGTGTTTTTTCATTTGCGCTGCGTTTTCCTGCATTTCAGTGAACTTTGCGCTTAATTAAGATTAAATGTGTAATTACAGCATTTTTGAAAGTACTTATGGCCAGGTTTTTAAATTGTTATCATATCCGTGATGTAGAGTTAGCCATCACATGACTAGCCATGAGACAGTTTGTAGTGCATCACTGGCTGTGCATTAGCAATGTTTTTGTAGTTTCTGCAGCATAGATGAATTAATTTTTATATAAATGCTGGTAGAAGGTTTGATTAGCCTCAAAAGGCAGACCTTCAGCTTATGAAAAAGTATGTGAAACCTTATTTTCTCCAGAGTTTGAAAGCAAAATGTCTGGACATCTTGCTAATACATTAAAAATGTTTATGATATGCATATCTTTGTCTTTAATCTGCAGCCTATAACCCTCATTGTTTTGGAGTAAAACTTGTATGATCAAGTCTAGTCAAAAGGTTGTCTATAAAGTGACATGATGCTTTAGTATGCTAGTAAGTGTTTTCTTCAGGCTCACATGTCCGAGTTTAACCCTATGACACATGAAGAACATTAACTGCACTGTGTGTCTTTGGGGTTTTATGCTGCAATACAGAGTAAAATCAGCCCTGATAAAGAAATTCTTACATTAAAGTTAGTCTACCGTAACTGTGCGTTGGCCCAGTAGTGCACTGACATTTTAAAAGCAAACAATTTTAAAACAACAAAATTGAGCCAAAACGCAAATACAGAAGCCACAATGAAAGTTCACAACACAACAGAAATGCTCCAGACCAATCGGGAACATTTCTTCCAATGAAAGCGTGATATTTCCTTGGGACATACTGTAAGACAGCAAAAGAATATCCACGCATGTGTGGTTATTTATATAAAACATTTAAATATACATACAGATTAAGATTAAGTTTATGTGGTTAATAAGTAAGTGTTCAAATTGTGTTTATAATTTGTCAACAAATATTTCTGCAATTCTCCCCTTTGCTCAATTTTAATTTTAGATTTCCTATGATAAGAGCTCGAGGAATTGGCAAACTCCCAAAAGTTGGAAGAGAAAGAAAACCAGAGGCGAGGACAGAGAATCAGAGTGCATTTAGTAAAAAGGAGAAACTCCCAGACGTATTGATGTTGGATGAGGAACAATACATGCCAAGACGTAAGAGGACATTATCTCGTACATGTAAAATTATTGGCACACAACTTGTTCTACGTTATATGTAAATTGACCGTTTTTTTTGCCATGTGCTGTGATTTAGAGTTGTGCCTGGGCACAGGGAGCATGCACGAGATGAACATCCAACCTGGCCACAAACCATCTGCAGTTTACCAAAGCGAAGCCGAAGCCAACCTGTGTGTGGTGTGCGGAAGGAGTTTTAGCTCTCGGGGACTGTTGAAAGTTCACCTGAGAGTTCATTCAGGAGAAAGACCGTACCACTGTCCCTACTGCGATAAAAACTTTAGGCAATCCAGTCATCTCAGCGTGCATATCAGGATCCATACAGGAGAGAAGCCTTACAGCTGTCTTTCCTGCGGGAAGCGGTTCAGCGATCGCAGTGCATGCAACAGACATGTCAAGGCTCATCTGGAAAATGCTGAACTTGGTCATCCGAGTTAAAAAGGTTGAATGATTCTAAGGGGTGAGGATTTTCAATGTTCAAGCTTGCCTCTCCTTTGGCAATTATAGAAAAACAAAAAATCTAGATTTTTTTAGCCCTACTTGAAACTTTTAATATATTCAATAAAACAGACACTGTATGACCTAAGGCAGGAGGTTTATACTTTCATAAAAATAGATACTACGAAGTAGGGATGCACCGATACCTTTTTTTTTTTTAAACTTTCCCCCAGTATGTGCCGATCCAGATATCCTAGTGTTTGGGCTGTGGGGTTATTTGTGTAGCTCTTAAATCACTTTAGCCATTTTGTCTTGTATTGCAAGGGTTTGGTTGGTAAGTGCCAACATGACTGCTATTCTCTGTGCTCTTAATATTGTTGTGGAACAAGGTTCGCAATCTGCCATGTGTAGGTCGTCATCATTTGTTTGAAATTTTCACTCCGTGAAGTCCAAAATTTCGTCACTGCTGCCGGAGTCTTTGTGCTCTGAAGGTTTAGTCGCTGATGTCACAGGGGATTCAACTTACTAAGATGGGATATGCGAAAAATGCATTTCATTGGCTCTGTACATGAAATGAATTGAATATTATTATTATTATTATAATTGGTCTTTGGTATTAGAATGTTTTTCTGACTACATGACCTCAGTATTAGGCTCAGTACCAGAATCAGTTTCTGTGCATCCCTACTACAAAGTTCGCATCGTCTAGATTTACTAGGGCTTGAAAACCAGTTTTATTTGTTGATCATTTTTAAGCAATTTGTATCAGTGTCTTTTATAGTACAATGTACATTTAAAAACACTATGTTTTATCTTAATTTATAATGTACCAGTTTGGTCTTTCTCAGTTTATGAAAAAGATTGTTAATGGCGTAGCACTTTTTTCTCCCTTCTTTTTCTTATGAGACTCGAATCTGACTTGTCAAATATTTGTAAAGCTGCTGTTTTTTTAACATTACTCACAAAAATACACTTTGTAAACAGTGTTCTTTTGTCATTTACTGTTGTCTTTTCAAACGGAACCATCAGAACATAACAGTGCACACGTATTAAAGCTGACTGATAGAGATATTACAAATTTAACACATTCATCTAATTAAATTAAATGCAGGGAATTTAATAAAAAAAAAAAAAAAAAAAAAAAAAGACTATGTATGCAAATAAATTTTAATATATTTTAGCCTAATAGTAACAATTACTGTCCCTATTAAGTTCTACCAGTATATTAAGTTTTATTAAAATGATTTTCTAGGCAATTGATTTAGTCTGCTCTTAGGCTGGTTAAGTGGATTTTAATTCTTACAGAGAATTAATTTAAAAGATGTGTTTATTTAATTTTAACTATTTCAAAGTTTCACTATTTTAGATTCAGAAATCTATTTGTCTTATTACTGTTCATCAGTCATAATACAGTATAACAGTGTATACAGCCCCAATATTTTTAAAGAAAAATTCTAGTGCTAATACAGGCGGTCCGGGGCAGGACTCACAGTGCTCTTTAAAGCAAGCAGCAGATAAAACAGTAGAAAGTTTACAAATACCAAAGATCTACTGAAATCTTGTTTAATAGCAAATTATTAGCATTGCTAATGTGTCATGAACAGTGTGTCTATTATGTGTGGAACATATACAATATGTCTTCTAACTTTATTTGAGGACGAGTGGTTAAAGCTCCTGGGTCCTGACCCAGAACAGGGAGTGTAGAGATTTAGATCACTGCTAATATGTCTTTTGAGCACCAAACCAGCCTAGACTCATCTATAAAAATAAAATTATAAGTCCAAAAGCATCACAGTATAACCTTGGCACACAACATGCCAAACTTGGAAAGGGGCAATCCTGCTGCACTAAAAATGTTAAACCTCATACTACTCTTGGAGAAGCTGACAGTATACAGATAAAAATAAAATGACACTGTCTTTCATAAGACAAAACTGTCTCAGTGATATAACAGGAATTGCTGGACTGTTTTTCAAAAGGTGTCACCAGCTACAGTGCCTTGAAAAAGTATTCATTCACCTTGAACTTTTTCATATTTTATCACCTTAAAACCACAAATTTCAATGTTTTTTTAAATTTAGATTTTATGTATTAGACCAAGACAAAGTAGCACATAATTGTGCAGTGGAACAAAATTGATGAACGGTTCAAATAAAAATCTGAAAAATGTGGCGTGCATTTGTATTTAGTCGTATGTACTTTATTACCCCTAAATAAAATCCAGTGCAATCATTTGTCTTCAGAAGTCACCTAATTAGTTACGAGTCCACCTGTGTGTAATTTAGTGTCAGTTCACTGTTCAATCCATCATCCAAAAATGAAAAAAAAAAAAAAAAAAGTATACCACAACTGTTAGGACCATTAAGACATGGCCGTCCACCTAAACTGACATACTGAGCACGGAGAGCACTGGTCAGAGAAGCAGCCAAGATGCCCATGGTCACTCTGGAGGAGCTGCAGAAATCCACAGATCAGGTGGGAGAATCCGTCCACAGGACAACTATAAAAGTCACATACTCCTCAAATCTGGCCTTTATGGAATAGTGGCAAAAAAGCCATTGTTAAAAGAAAGACATAAGAAGAAAAGCATCCCCACAGCATGATGATGCTGCCACCGCCATGTTTCACAGTGAAGATAGTGTGTTCAGGGTCATTAGCAGCGGCCCTTTTCCACCACACATTGCGCTTTGCATTTAGGCCAAAAAGTACAACCAGAGCACCGTCTTGCACGTTTGCCACAAGCCATGTAGGGAACACAGCAAACGCACAAGACGGTGCTCTGGTTGTACTTTTTGGCCTAAATGCAAAGCGCAATGTGTGTGTGTGAACACACTATCTTCACTGTGAAACATGTCGGTGGCAGCATCATCATGCTGTGGGGATGCTTTTCTTCAACAGGAACAGAAAAGCTGGTAAAATGGATGGAGCTAAATATAGGCCAATCCTGGAAGAAAACCTGTTGGAGGCTGTAAAAGGTTTGGGAAGGAGATTTACCTTCAAGCAAGACAATGACCCTAAAAGTACAGCCAGAGAGACTATAGAATGGTTTGAAACAAAGAATATTTATGTGTTAGAATAGGCCAGTCAAAGTCCAGACCTTAATCCCATTAAGCATCTCTGGCAAGAAAAATTAAAAAAAAAAAAAGGCTCTTCTAGGTTTGGGTACCTGTTTAATTAATCCTGGTTTCAAGGCCTTTGCAAACATCTTGGGTGCTAGGAAACCAAAGTGCATCGTTTTACAACTTTCCATAGAGAGGCTTTAATATTTGTAGTAATAAATTCCTATACATTGCAGCACAGACAATACCGACCTTAACCTTCCATCATACAGTAATGCTTTGCGATGGCCATGTGTTCATGTGTGTTGTACTAGCTGTTAACCTAATGTAAGTACATCTAATCTTACTAACAAAACCTCTAGCTTTTGGCAACAGCTGGTACGATTTTTTTTAACATGGCACAAAAATAAAGGCTGTGTTTTGCATTCAAAATGGAGTCTCTGTTCACCTCTTAATCAACCTTTCTGTTTTACCCCCTATACAATTTGCCTTCTAAAAATTGAAAATGCCAACTTTAATCACCATGGTAACCTCTTCATGTCTCCAAATGCATCATCTCCATCAGGTGATGGATAATACACCTGCTGCTACTCTGTCTATTATCCTTTTAGCTAGTTGACACATCCATTAGCTCTGTCTTAAGTATATCATCAGATACCACAAAAATATCCGACCATTCTGCTACTACTTCAAGAGCCTATTTTAGATTATGAGTCCATTAGGTAAAGTATCCATGGATAAAACAAAATACTTAATGGAACACACATTTACAGTAGCAGTATGGTAGTCCTAAGTAAGCAATGCTAGAAAGTAATGGTGCCCCACACATTAAACATAAGCGGTTTTACAGATATTTTCCATTGATAGCTTCAGAACTGCACATAAGACCAACATTATAGCATTGCATTTTGAGGAGAAAAAAGTCAACCTTGGACATGCCTTAAGATCTTTACACGCAGATTCTGAAATTTTCGGACAGTAAAAAAAGAAATACGACATCACGTTGTGCCAATCACGTTTACACAACGGCTCGGAAACATTCAGACATAAAAATTCGAACCGGGTTCGTTTTTTTTTGGATTTTTTTCTCATCTGTATCAAGCATTTTTTGAAGCTCTTTTAACAATTCAGAGTCACAAACAAAAACCAAAATTCTGTCAAATATGCAATATGCTGTAGCCTACTGTATAATTGTTTCAATGCCTGGTGCGTAACTTTCCGATGCTGCTGTTTGGTGTGTACATGCTAGACATTCTGCCAGTCTGTTCGGCATTGATTGGTTCACAGGTCTTCCTTTTTATTATGTGGCTTCAGTATCACTAACAAAGTATTAAACTTGGTCACTGACATCCTTAAAAACCCTTGAATCTCTGAAAAATATTTAGAATAAATATGAAAAAAAAAACTCATAAGAAAATGTCGGCTTCCATTGTGGAAAGACCTTTACAGCTCTTTATTATTTAGTATAGTAATTATTTTACAGCCAATAATCCAGTACATCATAAATCCACATCAGAACCCCAAGTAGCAAATAAGATAATCAATGCATTTAAGACATTTTAATGACTGTGCACTTCATTATAAATAAAGGGGTCTGAAAGTGACAGTAAATATAAAGTAATTTAAAAAAGTTGTTCACATAAAGGTGTTTGTTTGCAATGATAAAGAGAAACGCCAGTACTGACAGGATTATAAAGAAACATTCTTCCTTTCATTTATGTTATTGTCGCTAATACCAAAATAAAACAAAAAAAAAAAATCCGCTCTGCATATCAGTTATCGGTAACAAACATGCAAATTAGTATCGGTTTTAAAAAATATACATATATATTTATATATCGGTCGAACTCTACCACACAGAGGTCGATCACACCTCAAAGATGTGGTGCAAATATAGTATATGCGTTGTAAACTGCGAATTAATAGAAATCACAGCAAAGAATACTCAATAAATCAACAATAAATAAAAGACGTGCATTAGATTTGAGACAATAATTATTATTTTCCATAAAAAAAAGGGGTCTTTTCCACGCAGTATGACATTTAAATAGAGCCTAATGAAAAACAGATCCATTTGAATTGCTAATAAGTTTGACCTCATTTGTAGTTCAGAAGTTGTTGTTTTTGATTAAGTGCTAAAAAACCATGTTTGTATCCTGTTCAACTAATGTTTATTGACTTGCTCAGCTTATTGCCATTAATTATGTAACCAAGAAGCTTTTGGATGAAGAAAGCGGGCAGCTGTTTTATTAGCCCAGGCAAACAGTTGCTAACCTTGAAGCACAAAAATCAGTTAGAATGTGGGAAGATTTTCTGTTTTATGACATCAGGATTCATGAGCAGGTCTTATTCAGAGAAAGTCCAGACTACAAATTATAGGCCACCCTCGGACACGCGTTAGAATTCTTACAGTTCAGACACATCTTAAACACCAGAGTGTGAAGAAGAAGACACATGTAAAGCTCTGTAAACTGATGGAAATGAAAGAAACTATTTCAGCTTTTTAATATTGCAATCAATCAACTTTTCAATGACTTTTGGGAAATTTTTTTTTTTTTGAGAAATCCACTCTATTCTGTTAGTTACATTTTCCATAAAAAAGTTGTTTTTACAATGTGTAACATACTTTGTGTAGTGTAACTTAGTATTAATTATTTACCCTACATATAACTATAAAAATAAAGCTGTGATTATCTCCTGTTCTCTTTGTGTACACTAGTCAACAAGGCCCTCAACGTCTTACATGTATAAACAAGATGTACACCAGTAGTACAGATACAGAACGTCAGAAATCTTTACATCTTATAACCACCAAGCTGGGTCTTTGAGAAGGAATTATTGTTCTGTATAAGGACGATGAACAAACGCCACACACAAGTACCGTCTCGTTAACTAAACCTCTGCATTTAGAATGCGTTAAAAAACATGACTAGACAAATTTACAATAGTAATTATAATTAACACAATTCTGCAAATCTAAATTTCCGGTAACACTTCGAAACAATTTTCTGTAGCAAGATTAACTAATCGATAAATAAATAGCTAATTTAAGATAAAGATAGTTCCTTATTAGTTACTCGATAATTATTCAAATATGATTGGCACTGGGAACTACTTGCAAACTATGACAAATTAATAACCAATTAACTAATAAAATCACAATAACAACATCCCCGTTTAGCTACAGGGCATAAATGGATGTGTTCTGTTTATTTTTAAACATTGTTTATTTTAAATTATATTATTATAATGATTATTTTTAATTTTACATCTATGTTAGCTACCAGTATTTATTTAATTGTCACTGTAGTAGTACCTAATACTTCCTGCATATTTACTCTAAAGTGTTACCAAAGTTCCTTGAAATAGAATTTATTTTAGAGTTTTAGCAGTGTCTTCTAATAAACACCAGGGGGCAGACATATTACACCAGTGATATTTATACACTCCATTGCAGGAATCAATATCTAAATGCTTATTTTTAACATATAGGTTTGAATTATTTGTCCCTATTGACTGAAGGCTTAAGTGAATCAAATAAAATCTTTGCATTTTAAGAACGGGTCCCAGCTTTTCTAGGAATGGGATTTGTGTATACATTTTACTAAAATCAGGGGTTTTTGTAAACAAGAAATCGTTACACTGGTGGGGTGCAGTCACGGCCAGCAAGGTCTCCTCTGCTACCTAAACACTATCATAAACTGACCTTAATTATAATATTTGTTTCATTAAACTGTTTTAGTTTATTCCCAACAGTTTATTCTCTTCAATTCATAGCGTTTCTCTTGCTGCACTGCTTCCAGTTTGTGTATGTTAAATTTTTGTTGCTGTCATGTTAATTTAATCTGCCAAGGGCTTTAGAATCAGTAGTGCTGCCCATGTAACTTAAACACAATTAAGTGGTAGATTGCTAATATAATTAAAGACTTTTTCTTTAACCAATCAGATTTTTAAACCCGCCTCCCGAGGACAACTAGCTGGCGCACATGGACATCAGCATTGGTTGATCAGAGTAAATTCTTACAGCCTGGCACAGACTAGCAAAACAATTAAAGGTTTGGAGTTAACAGGGTTTCCTGCTTTAATAAAAATGATTTTCATCCTCAATAGTTGAAATATCTCTCTGTCTGTAATGCTGCGCCGTGTTGTATTACGTTTTTGTATAGTATTAATGTAGTAATAATATTGTTTCCAAAATTGCGACGTGATAGTGGTGGTACTAAGAGGTGTATCACTCACTGGTAAATCCCCACTGAAGGCCCAGGTACTAAAGGCACCGCCCGCTACTGCAATACACTAATCACAAAAGTTCGAATGCATGAAATCGACCACACCCAAAGCTATAAAACGTTAAAGCAGCAGGACAGACCAAACAAACAGTACTGCAAAGCACTGCTCTACCCTGTGCAGTAAGTAGATAAAAGTGTAAAAAACCATTTTGAACCTCACATTACATAAACCTTACTGGGGATAAAAAAGCAGAAGAATTCATATTGTTACACAACACACAGTGTATATCTACACAAAGCAACAAAAGGTGATGCATTTTAACGTCTTAGTGTAAGTGTCTGCAGTGTTCACATTCTTGATCCTACAATACTTATAGACAGTTATCGACGTTGCACACTTCCCTAATATCTGCCAGTCCTGATTTTGTCTAATAGAGTCAGTCCTGATTTTGTCATTATTTAACGAGCTGTTTATTTCGGAATCTGTTGCAGAGCAGTAAAGTCTTGCAGTTCGTATGAACCTCAAGGATTTTAGAGTACAGGAGAAAGAACATTTGTGTTCTGGATAATAAATTCACACCAATTCAGGTCACTGACACTAGACCGATTCCCTAAAGAGCACTGCGTTGCCAGGTAAGCGACTGTATGGTTTGCTAATAGGAGAGGGCAGTTAAAAGAAAAATCCTGCTATTAATAATACTATGGATATTTTGTAAGCTAGGCTGTCTACCCCAGGATACTGTAAAGAGTCTAGACAGGGCTGTTTCCAAAATTTTTGGCACCTTAAGCAAGATTGGCGATAGGCGAGTCCCAGCAATGCTCTGTCCCCACACTGTAGAACCCATTCACAAATTAGCCTGGGGAGGTGGTAGTGCAGTGGTTAAGTTGTTGGACTATTAACTTGAGGACCCGGGTTCGATTCCCAGCTCCACCAAGCCACCACTGCTGGGCCCCTGAGCAAGGCCCTTAACCCCCAATTGCTCAGTTGTATAACAAGGAATATTGTATGTCGCTCTGGATAAAGGGCGTCTGCCAAATGCTGCAAATGTAAATTTAAGTTTATACACATATACTAACCCTCAACATCTCCATTTGCCGTTCTAACAGTAGCGTTTGCTATGACTCAGATGGTTGCAAGGAGGTAAAATCATTTCAAAATAGCCAAAGAATGACGAAATAATAATAATAATAATCAGGGCTGGCCGAGTCTGTTATATTAAGGTGGGCTGGTACAAATAATGGGGCAATTAGCAATCAGGAAACCCAACACCTAATGCAGTTTTCCCCCTTAGCCAATCCTTTAGCTATTTTTTAACATGACACTCAATAAATTTCATTTTTAATAGACCAGATTAGTAATCGATTAAAACTACTTCTTGTACGTCGTTCTGGACAAGAGCGTCTCTGCTAAATGCTCCAAATGTAAATGTAAATGTAAACTAAATTCCAATTAAAAATTTCTAGCCAAAAATAAAACTTAACATGACAAGGAATATAATGGGGTTTTTTTAATTGTCAATATAATGTAATTAATAATCCTATATTTCAATTTTAGTAGAAAATCATAACATTTACAAAAGTTTTCTTCTGTTTTTTCCCCATTTTTATCCTTTTTCTTTTTAATTTCGATTTCTTTCTTTTAACCAACAGCAGAATCAGAACATTTGGTTCTGTTTTTTAACTTCTGTACACAATGTCTCTTTCTTCACTTGCTCCTGTACAATTTCAGTTATATATTGATTTTTTTTTTTCCATCTATCTAGCTATTGTTCTGTCCACTGAATTACCTATTTACAGTATCAGTCACCCATTATTTGGCATTTACCTCCCAACGTACAGTCAATAATTTCTTCTATTGTTGCTCAGATCAGGTAACTTGCACATGCCTGTGGTTGGATGCTTTTGATTAGGTGAGCAAGACGTACATTTGGGTGCTGCCACTGGCTCTAATAATAATAAAGATAATAATAATAATAATGATAATAAAAATAATACTTTCGGAGGGTCACTCACTGTCACCCCTGCAGGTGTGGTGCATTAGGCGACCATCTAGTTTGCCTATGCCTAGAAATGGAAACTGGAAAGTATTACATTTACTAGTAACTTAACACACTTGCAGTGGATTTCAGACTCTTAGACCACATCCACCATACTCTTTTCATGCCACAGTCTTCAACTTCTTTCCCGTTGCATTCTGATCATCCGTTAATAGTTCTGCACACTGATTCTCTTTCATTGTTGCCGTAATCAGGAATGTTCTCAATTCCCATCAATCTCGTTTGTTCCATTACAGAATACTAGAGATTATTTGTAAAAAGTTTATCCACATTGGATGGGTTGTATGACGGTATAAAGCTTAAGTGGTATAAGCCTTATGTTCTCAATTCCATACAATTCGTTTGTTCCATCAGAATACTAGAGATATATTGTAAAATTTTTTATCCACATTGGATGAGGTTGTATGGAGTTAAAAGCTTTGGAAAGTTATTTCTGGACATGTTCACTCACCTTTCAGGTTCTTGAAAATGCTGTTGATTGGTTTGCAACTTGGGTGCATGGTCATAACTAAGAAAACACATGGTTGGCTTGGAGGTTGGACTATAAAATTGGATGCAAACAAAGGAGACCAGAAAATCAATGAAAGTTATGGAATAAAAATCATTTAAGCAATAATAAAAGATTTTTGGTTTTGGTACAAAAACACATGTGATTTAAAGTGACCTGCAAATATGATTGTATGAGAAAATAGACTTGTGTGTGGACATTTAGTTGAAAAACCTTTCCAAATAAAAAAAAGAGATCTACAGTCCCCTATAATTTGCCGTTATTGTTGCCGCTACTGATCCACGCCTTGTGTAACGATTTGATGCCCGTAACAGGTGAGTAGACAAAAAGTTATACCGATCTATAGACCCGTGGGCGGCAGGAAAAGATCTACAATTGGTCATCCGTCATGCCAGTCAAACTGCCTATTTCTCCAAAGTGGTTTATGGCTACGTTTATCAATAGTATAAAAAAAACGTGCTCTGGCTATAAAACTTATGCCAAAAGTAAAAATCCTCACGGATAGGATTAAGTACTTTCATCACATTGGCAAAGCTCTACACGTAGGGTCCGAATTACAATGCATTTAAACTTCACAAAGACCAGTGTTGCGTCTGTTATTAAAAAAAAATGGCCTTGCTTAGTTCCATCATATAAAAGTACCTACCCATGGAAAATAACTTTTGCTTTATTTTTTTTACGTGGAATTGGTTAACATTTTCCCAATACTTAAACATTATATGAAGGAAATGACTGGAAAACCACTTAGTCAGAGTACGATTCGACGTGGAATTGTATTGTCACAACGGTAGGAAGGGAAACAGTATCTGTTGGTTTACTCTTTATGAAAAATATGCCTTAGGAAAAATGTTTATTATACAGTTCCATCACAAGCAAAGACAAGTAAAAATTTGCATCACAGCGATTTAGATTCGCATTATTTTACTTTGAGAATTTTATTTTGCACAGTTTTAACATTTTACACTCATAGTCATAAGAGCCCTCCACAGTCGTCATACTGTGCATTTAGGTATGCGAGACTAAATTTACATTTTTTTGTTTGCATTTTCACTGCGGGAAAACCATATAGGCACTAAAAAAACATATTTCATATTAGAATAAAAAGCAGCCCCTTTTTTAAACAATGTTTTTTAGTTCAGGGGTTATGGGAAAAGTGGAAAAACCCTTCATGAAATATTAATTGGAGCGAGACCAAAATTTGAACAAACATAAAACATGAACGCACATGATTCATTATATGTTTTTTAAACATCTAGGTGAAAAACACGATCTTATAGATTGAGCTATGGCGATTTACTCTTGGTCACAAGGATCAGCAGCCGACACAAGGTGGGTGAGAGGTCTGGGAGGTTTCAGTCATTCCAAGCGAAGGAAGTAAGGACACAAGTCATCACACCAATAAGAAGTCACCAGTTCTACATTGAGGACCTTTGTGCAAAAAAGGCATGTTCACGCTGCTAAAGTGTTTAGGCTTCTTATTGTGTGAAAAATTTAGGCTGGATGGCCATGGGAGCACTAACATAAAGGTAAGGATAGGGTCATGTATGACACCATTACAAAATTATTAAAATATTTAAAAATAGAAAAATCTGGAATGGAAGCAGTTGCAATCGTGCCTACTGTGTGACGGAGAGACACTGTGTCCATGTTTTAAAATGAACATGTGTTAAAAAAGCATTTTTACTAGAAGAGAAACTTCGGAAAGTCTGGGAACTATAATTGCACTGTCATAATGACGTAACGGTATGTTTGACAATAGTGTTAACTAGTAAGTTAAAAAAGAAAATCATGCAAACTCATCAAACAACCCCATCAGTCATTTTATTTTTTTATATTGTTGTTGTCACCAGTCTAATGAACGAGTGTGTCTAAATTTGAGTTTGTCAGAAATTTGTTTTAGTGGCAGTTATAGAAGTGCCAGAGAGTTTCAGTTACTTTTCAGGACAACTATTCAGCAGAACAGCAGATTGTCTGACAAGCAGTTTGACAATGGAGAGAAAATCCAAGCTGATGTTAAGCTCAGAATTTTGAAACAAAAGTTTTAAATGTAAAACAATGGTATTTGGAAGACAATCTTATAATTCACTTTTATATGTGGTCTCCTTCAACCAAACCTTAAAACAATCAATAAAATTAGCCAGTTATTTCTGTCCTAACCCTGTCCAACAAGGGTTGAAAGGGTCAATTATTTACTATTAATTTGTAATGGTGCACTGGTAGGTTTTATATTAAAATATATGCACATATAACAAACATACCTTAAATCAGTGTAATGCATTAACATAACTTAAATTAGTAATGACAATCAAAACTTATTCTGTGACCATACTCTTAGTTGACTAGCACAAAGGTATTTATGTTCTATGAGAACCGTCCGCGAAATCACAAATAGATTTCAGTAAGATGTCTAGATTTAGTACGATTCAGTATTATACATTTCGATAATCATGTACTAGATTCATATGTTCTAGATTTTTATGAGAGTTCTAGTTTCAATAGTACTACATTCAGTAAGGTGTGTTATGTATAGATTAGTAATACAGTAAGTTTGTACTAGATTTCACTAAGTATGTACTAGATTTCATAGAATTGTTTATCCATTTTTGGAACTTTATTTTTAATTTATTTTAAACAGATACAAGTTAATAAGGAGGGTAAACATATAGCTTAAAAATGGCTATTTTCGCGTATTTTCACCGAAGGTATCAAAAAAACCTTTGGTAGGAGCCACAAAGTGAATGAAAGGGGGTTTTTTATAACAGGAATACTGAATTACACAATTTTTATTTTGTCACATAATAGTGTTTAATATATTTTAATACAAATGCCGATTGGATAATGAAAAAGGAATCAAGCATGTTCAGTTTGGCTTCGGAGTGGTTCATTCAATGAATTTATTTTTAGACATTCTTCTTTTCCGCAGAACCTGTTAGCGAGGGATTACATTTAGCGAAATAAATTTCTCAGACCACTCAACCCGTGCGAACTAGCCAACGAAGGATTTCTCATAAGCTAAGAAGACTCAAAATAAATGTAATAGATTTACATAGCAGGGGCATGCTTGACACGGGAAAGACACCAAAAGTTTACGAGATACATGCCAAACATGTCAATAGGAAAGGCTGCTGCGAAAATGGTTACTGTGAAAGTCCAAGCAAAACGGGAAAGATAAGAAAAACTACGTAAGTATGTGCTGTGGACTGCAAAATAAAATCTAACCTTTATGGCAAGCATCAAGAAGCAGCATTGATATAAAGAAGACATTGACATTACAATTACACGAGCATTTGGCAGACGCCTTTTCCAGAGAAAAACACAAAGCAATTGGGGTTAAGGGCTTTGTCAGGGGTCCACCATGGCAACTTAGTGGTGTGGGAATTGAACCCTGGTCCTGACAAATATATACATGAAATTCATTAAGCTTGAGTTGTGTGGTAGCCACTAGAAACCAGGCCCACGTAAATAGTATACACGTTCACTATAAATACAAAGAATAGGCCGTTAGCACTTGCATTAGATCATGAAGCATAATTATTGGTGTGCCCACCCATCCCAGGACTCCTAACCAATTTTAGTGCACTGATCTCACCAATATCAGGTTTGCAGTGTTCTAGCTAAATAACCTTGAACTAAAATAATGAACCATCAATGCGGGGCCAGCCCCGGCCACTGGGGCAACAGAGAGAATTGTTAGGTTGTAGCCCCCTTGCGCCTCCAAGGTTTGTTATGTTTTGTCTTTGTATTGTTCATGTGAGTCTCCCCTGGTCTGTCCTTGGTTGATTGTTCCCTCATTGTGTTTGGTGTTTCTTGGTTTAGTTCAACTTCGACAGTTCACAAGTTGTCGCATTCAGAAAAAGTGTCCACGCTAATGGTGTGGCAGGGGTCATTTATAAAACATACAAACGTCATATGTAAGTGGTGGCCTAGTGGTTACGGTGTTGGGAATTAACTACCAGTTAAGCCAGGGGTCGATTTCCTTAACTACCAAGCCACTACTGTGGGCCCCTTGAGCAAGGCCCTTAACCCCCAATTGCTCAGTTGTATGAAAGAGATAAATGTAGTCGTTGGTGGGGGCCAAATGTGTAGTAATGTAAGTAATAATACTTTATAAATATTAGCAAAATACTATTAGGGAAGGGAAAGAACAATTGTGAACGTTTCATACTTTTTAGACGGTCTTTTCTTGTGGAGATGTTAAAGAAATTGTTCATGGAAGTTTGGAACATCGTTATGTGAGCAAAACAAAAAAGGGAAGTGGGATCTTTGTTCAGTAATAAGGGGCTTCGCCTGTACTGTTCTGTCTTGTAAACAGTCGGGGGAAACATATGGGGTCAAAGATGCCAGAATACAAGTACTGTTAAGGCAGACATACTGTTATGGAGGATTCCTGACTTTACTAATTGATATGGGTTTAACCAAAATGTTTTTTTATTATTTATCCCAACCCTAAATATGTTTATATTAAAATTCAATTTTCCTATTTATGTGCTTGGTTCCTCTGAGACTAAACTTGTTTCAGCTTTTACTTTGAACAGCCGCTGAAGTGACATCTGCTTTTAGACCTTTGGGATCATGAGGTAGAATTTGGGCCTGAAAGTGACTGATTTGCCGGTATTAATAAAATATGTCATGAAAACAGCAACACCTGTGATTTAAAATGGCAGTAAAGACTCTGATAAGGTCAAACATGCAATAAAATATTTTTTTGAAAAAAAAAAGGGCTACATTCATGGTTTAGCATTTGGAAAATTTCAGCGGATATTATAAGTATATCTGCCCTCTGCAGATGTCCAAACTGCAAAGAAAATTTGTTAGATCCACAGCAGTGGTGGATTCCTCTTTACTTTTCTGTCATTAATTGGGTCATAAAACTAGATAGCTTTGTAATGACGTAATTTCCTTGGCAATCACATTTCATCTTTTCGGGTACATTTTGTTGTCTATTGACTTATAAACAAGATACATGCACATGTGGAAAACTCACCAAATGTCACTGATGTGACCACAATTTGCATTAATAAATAATGAGAACATGCCAGCCTGCTTAAAGATGTCTTGTTACTGTAGCTAGGTGCACGTTCCTTATAATCCTTTTGTATCGCTATTCCGTTTTTAAATTATCTTGAAAAAATTCAATTAATTACACTGCACAGACATTTCAGCAACTCTATAATACATGATAAATTAATTAACCAGAGATTATTTTAATGCCAATGTTTGAGTGGATAGCAATGGCGTCAAGGCTTGTGCTCCTTCGACATTAATTATTCTTTTAAGATTTTAAGCCTAAATCTTTTTGCTTGCTGTAGCCTGGTAGCTCAGGATAATATTTAACTGGGCAAAATAATCACAGTTACATTTTTGCCTCTTATGAATAAGCATAATCATCTAAAGACACTTACCATTAGCAGTAAATCGACTTTTGGCATTGATCCAAACTGCGTCTCAGTGATAAGAAGAACCAGACTCTTTTGCACTCTTTTGGTTTAACACTTGGTTGAAAGTCAGATAATCAAGAGTTGAATGAGATTAACAAACATTCCTTTTTTTCTAAGATGAGAGAAAGAATTGGGCGATTAGCATTGTTTTAACAAAGACTGGGTAAAAACCCCCTAACTGCAGTGTCAATTAATGGATGTAATTGGAAACAGGTGTTTGTGCCAACACTGATGGTGACTGTGGCAGAGTGTGTGTGTTT
Organism: Bagarius yarrelli; assembly: GCA_005784505.1. Taxonomy (NCBI): domain Eukaryota; kingdom Metazoa; phylum Chordata; class Actinopteri; order Siluriformes; family Sisoridae; genus Bagarius; species Bagarius yarrelli. The sequence continues at coordinate 1,123,180 of VCAZ01000113.1, read as the reverse complement.
GTGTGTGTGTGTCTGTCTGTCCTGGGCAGCTGGCAGACTTTCTTTCTTTCTTCCTTAGGGTCCAAAATTACTCTTCCAGGAAGACTTCACCCCACCAAATCATTACCTATATGGACAAAAGTATTAGGACACTTGACCATCATATTCATATGTGGTTTTTGACATTCTATTCTAGATTTAATCATACACTCACTCCTAAAGTCAACTTTCCACTAGATTAGATTTTTATTTAGCTGCATTAGTGCCAGTGAGATCAGACACTAATTATTATGATGAGGTCTGGGATGCAGTTGGTGTTCAGTGCAGTTGGGGTCGGGTCTGTGGAGAACATTCCAGTTCTTCTACTGAGATTTATTATTTCTTGATAGTCATCACTATAGAACGGTTTCAGGACCTTGTACATTCTAAGTTGCAGTAAAGCTCTTCTGGCAGCTTGTAAACACTTTGTCTAATTGGTCATCCACTTAAAGTGAAAGAGCTTTTAATTTTTTCTGAGCACAGAAATCACTACACTCATATCTGCTTGTATTGACTGGTATTGTGTACAAAACAATAGATTCTCCAGTGTCATTCTTTTCTTTTGCTGGTTGTCCACAGCTGGAACAACAACAGACAAAAACAACAAAAAAAGTGTTTAAAATAAAATTGTCTCTAATTCTGATTCTCTCTCTCTCTCTCTTCTCCCCCCCCCTTACAGAAAGCTGCATTTTGTAATTTCAATTTCAATTCAAGTGCTTCAAAAAAAGAGAAAAATGCAGCCTGGTCTCTATTATTTATCCCATAACCTCAATTTCCCACAGCACAACACCACTGATGTTTTTTGAGATAAAATTGCACTAAAAAACTGAATGTAGTCAGTTTCAGTTTTTTGTTAGTTTGAAAAGAGTTTTGTGATCGAATTGAAGAAGAAACTGGGCCAGATTGTTTTTTATTCATTATAGATTTTGCAAGAATTTTGGTTTGAAAGACGATTTCAGCTACTCACATTTTTGCACCATGGATTATTTGGTGCTTTGTTCTTGTTAATGCGCCCAGATAAAACTGACATCTGGGAGCCGTAAAGATTCAGAAAGAAATCATGGTTTTTTTTCAAACTAGCTAATGCACTTTTAGCACTTTTAGTGTTAAATCATGGCCCAAGTGTTAAAATGCTCTGATGGTGTAACCAGGTGCTGCCATCCTCGTTGTGGCCACTTAAACAGATAATAAGCAGAACCTGTAGTCTACTTTTATTATGCAATAATCCAGTTGTCCAATAATCCAGTTAAATTCTTCTTTGCCTTTGAATTCCTTTATGTTGTTAGACTAAAAAATTCTACTGAATTCTGGGATCTTTATCTGACAGATGATTTGTTTTGTGCTCTATGTTAGCATTCGCTACATGATAAAATTATGTTTTTAATAATTCTAATTAGGGCCGGTGTTAGGCATGGGTGGGGGTGGTCTGAGCTCACCCAAACACCTGTCTTGCCCACTATTCAAAATTTGGTAAAGTCTGCGGTATATGAATCCGTTTTTATTTTCTTTTGTACGATTTGTAATTGGATAAAAGCAGTCTGAGGTGGGCTCTGTGTTGAGAAGTTTGAAGAAGGGGTGTAGAAAGCCCTGACCAATCACAACGCAAAACCAAACAGTTTTTTATTTTTGATTGGGCTATCTACACATCAACTGGTGCCACAGAATTTTTCTAAATGTACTCAATTTCTCTCTTCAAAATATTACTTATATATTTAATTTTTAGTTGGAGCCCAAACTTTACTCAAACTTTAATAAATATAATTTAAATAATTTATATATAAAATCATGTAAATAATTTTACTAGTAATGTAACATTATTAAGGATTATTAACTATACTGCCAAATATATGGACAAAATTTGAAGACAATTAATCTAGGGATTTACTGTATTTATGGTTCTCCTACAAATTTTTGCCACAAAGCACAATTGTTTAGAGTATTTCATATAGCAATAGTTTACTGTATTGATATTTTCCAGTTAATAACAATATTTACTATATATAAGAAATGTAGACAGCAGAACCCATGATAAATATTATTGTGGTATGATAGTAATTAAAACGATGAACTTTGTCATGTTTATTACACCTGCATACAGCACCTTTCTATGTTGCCTTCATGTATATGTAAATGTCAATGCCTCGTTCTCTAAAAATCTCTATTGTTACCCTGGCAACCACATCCTCCCTAGTGACAGGAACGCTGCCACAGATTATTAACGCAATGAAAAAAACTAAACATGCATACACACAAAAACACACAAAAAAACCCAACCTCAAATGCGTAGATGACAGCTACATAGAACTCACACACCCACAATAATGTGGCAAGCAGCATCTGCAAAACACTGGTTCAAACGAATTAAATATAAGGTAATTATGTATTTATTTATGGTTCAATGGTCTATATGTGACAATCCACCTGAAACATTAGCAGGAAAAACATCACAATATTGTGGATTCCCTCGAAATGTTGCCCAATCAACGTGGAATATAAAACCTTATGGTAAGTATTCCCCTTTCCAGACCAGGCCAGAGAACGAGAGAACAATCCTGGCAGTTAATAGGGTTAACTGAAAGTATATAGCAGGTCAGTAATCGTTTAGGAAGATATAACATGGCGCTCCATTTTCCCCCCTAACCCATATTAATTAAACACATTTTCCTTAGCCTTTTTGTTAATTGAGCCCTAAAATACTTCATGAGACTGAAGGAATTTGTTAAATGCAGTCAGACCCTTAGGCCAGTCTTCATCACTGCCGTTGAATTATTGAACGAGTGGAGTGTGTCGCTTATCAGCCATGTATTTGTGGCCGTGTACTATAGGATCAAGCATGTCGTCATGGACTGTAGTCCCCCCACACTATACATCAAATTATCCATAATCCATGTCACTTATAGATCTTTTTGATAAAAAGTGTTTTGCCACAGAACTTTTATAAACGTTTCAAATTAATTTAACTGTGTTTTTTACACACACACATATATATATAAGAAATTGTGTTTTTTCTCATCTTGGAATTTTGACCCAGATTTTTGCTGTAGGTTTAATCTATAATTCATAAAATGAAAATTCCCTGTTAGGGCAAAACACAACGTTCCTGTATAAAACTCCACAGTGAAATTCTTCTTCTTTTCAGAGGAGGTTTTAAGCAGAACCCATTGTGCGATACAAGAACTATATTTTCTAATATACATTTTTTTTTAAATATCGGATGTTCAAGATAAGGAATACGGGGTCACAAAAAAGCCACATTTTTGACTGCGCTTCAACTGATAAAACCCTACAAAAGAACTTCTTTCACCCAGGCAGGTTATTGCAGGTACAACAGAGGTCTCTGATGCCTGCAATAAAACACATAGCTGCCAGCTCTGTTGGTGTGGAATATATGTATGTGTGAGTATGTGATGGGATTTTGGGAGCAGAATCAAAAGAAGTAGCTTAAGCAAAAAAAAAAGCTTTCCCTCATTTATTTCACTTTACATTTTTAAATTTTAAAAGAAGGTAAAGAAAATCAATTCCTTAACTTTTAAAAAGGTAAAATTAATAAGGTTAACATGGTCCAGGTCTTTGCATCAGCATTTAATAAATCAGATTTATAATACAGTATTTTTCTGTCACAAGCAATCCGGGGAACATTGGGTGTAAGGAATGAACACCCTGGATTAGACAGTGTGCACACACATTTACACCCTGGGGCGATTTTAAAGTAACCAATATACCTACTGGCAAGCTTTGGGGAACTGAACAAAAAAAAACTTGTGGCATGAGGAGAACATGTGCTGTATACAGTAACACCGAGCCAAGAATTTTCCTTATATTCTTTGATTGAACTGATTCTTTTTCTTGACTTTAAGTTTATTTGTCAAGGTGATTTAAATACAAAAATATATAATGGACCTAGGGTATTTGAGCAAAAATTTCCGCTCCATGTATTTTAAATTCGCTCCATTCCAGCTCCGCTCCGGATTTTCATTTTCCCGCTCATTCCATACTCTCTCCTCACTTTCTTCTTGCTCTATGTTCACTCCATGGAAAAAATTAGTGCCTTATTAATGCTCCACTGTAAATATTTTATTATATACAGATGTTTCGAGTTCTTGTTCATTGTTCAAGCCTTTGTTTATTTCCTGTTTTGTCCCTGTCATGTGATCCTTGTTTCCCATGTGTTTCTCTCACGTAACCCACTTGTCCATGTGCCTATTAGTTTGCCCTTGTTTTTCCCATTGTATTTTCGGTTTTCGGTTTGCCCCTGAACTTCGGTTTGCCCCTGTACTGTTGTTGTCTGTCAAGCTAGGTAAAATCTTTTCAGGTCAAGTTCATCATGTTTGCTGTTTTGTTAAGTGTTCAAGTCAAGACAAGTCAAGTCAAGCTAAGATAAGCTAAGCTAAGCTAAACTAAGCTAAAATAAGCTAAGCTAAACTAAGCTAAGCTAAGCTAAGATAACCTCAGCTATGCTAAGATATTTAAGTCTACTTTAGTTTATGGTTGTTGTTTTGCCAAGTGTTCACGTGTGTAAATAAACTGCACCTTCGGGTTCCAAAATCTATCACTCACCTCAGTGGACTTGTTACAGAATCCAAGCAGAAACTTACATATACAAATGATTTTTATGATCAAGATGCCATTATTCAACTATTGCTATCATTATTGCAATAATAATTATTTTGATGGCATAATATTAATAATAATAATAGTATAATGTTTTTTAATATATTTTTGGGCATTTTTGCCTTTATTTATAGAACAGAGATGAAATGAGAGAGAGAGAGAAGGGAGGTGAGACAGGAGAGGACCCGAGCTACCTTAACCCACTCCACCACGGCACCCACCGCGGGTCGTATATTGAAGTGCAAGTGGATCAATGGCACCTATTTGTTATAGTGTGCTAGGCTCAGTTCTGTTCTCAGTTTAACAAGTATGTGCTTGGATTACCATCAGTCATATGACTACTACTATGTTCTTGTATCTGTACATATGGTACGCTAAAAGTGGTTATGGATGACAGCCTATTTAAACAGTACTGACACACGCATACATACATACATAAATACTATTAACTCGAGAAAATACTCTCCAGAGATTTATTAATGCCTTTTTCGCTTAATTAGGCTGCTACACACAACCAATATATAGCTTCTTACAGGACTATGTGTGTGTAGAGATAAGAAATCCAAATACATTTATAGATTTAAATCCTTCTGAATCACTTGAGTCCTTTGAGTCGCTTGAGTCAGTAGAAATTCTGCCTGGTTTTCCTGGTTTTCAGGATCCTTCTACTAGACGACACCCAACAAATCTTCAAATCTGTCAAATCCATGAACTCATTAAAGTCCCTCGGATCTGGCTGTTTCGCTATATGCTTTGACTTGGATAGGCTAAATCCCTTAGGGGCTGTTTAAATATCATGACTTAAAAGGGGTAATGTATTAGATTTTATGTAATAGACCAACAGAAAGTAGCACATAATTGTGAAGTGGAACAAAGATGATACAAGGTTTACAAAATTTTAAGTAATGAAAAAATCTGAAAAGTCTGGTGTGCATTTGTATTCAGCCCATCTGCGTCAATACCTTGTAGAGCCACCTTTTGCTGCAATTACAGCCTTTTGGGGTATGTCTCTACCAGCTTTGCACATCTAGAGACTGCAATTTTTGCCTATTCCTCTTTGCAAAACAGCTCAAGCTCAGCCAGATTAGATAGGGAGCATCTGTGAACAGCAATTTTCAAGTCTTGCCACAGATGCTCAATGGGATTTAGGTCTGGACTTTGACTGGGCCATTCTAACACATGAACAGCCCAGTCCTTGTCCTTGTCTTGCTGAAAGGTTCAAAGATTGCCATGTTTTAAGCTCCAACCATCTTCCCATCAACTCTGACCAACTTCCCTGAAAAGCATCCCCACAGCATGATGCTACCACCACCATGTTTTACAATTAGGATGGTTTGTTCAAGGTGATGAGCAGTTTTACGTTTCCACCACACATAACTGCAAACAGGACTTCTTATGCCACTTTCCCATAAAGGACAGATTTGTGGAGTACACGACTAATGGTTGTCCTGTGGACAGGATTTCCCACCTGAGCTATGGATTTTTGCAGCTCCTCCAGAGTGACCATGGGCCTCTTGGCTGCTTCTTTGACCAGTGCTCTCCTTGCTCGGTCTGTCAGTTTAGGCAGACGGCCATGTCTCGGTAGGTTTGCAGTTATGGCATACTTCTTCCATTTTTGGATGGTAGATTGAACAGTGCTTCTTGAGATGATTCAAGCCTGAGATATAATTTATAACCTTATCCTGCTTTAAACCTCTTCACAACTTTATCCCTGACCTGTTCCTTCTATATGATGCTGTTTGTTCAATAGTGTTCTTTAACAAACCACTGAGGCCTTCACAGAACAGGTGTATTCATACTTAGACTAAATTACACACAGGTGGACTCTATTAATAATTAGCTGACATCTGTGGGCAATTGATTGCACTGGTTTTTATTTAGGGGCATCAAAGTACAGGGGAACTAAATACAAATACATGCCTCACTTTTCAGATTTAAAATAAAAACAAAAAAACGTATATCATTTTTGTTCCACCTTACAATTATGTGCTACTTTTTGCTGGTCTATTACATTACAATTTTTATAAAATACATTTACGTTTGTGGTTAAAATACATTTAAGTTTGCAAGGGGTATGAATACTTTTTCAAGGCACTGTGAAAAAAGATTCTATTCCCCCAAAGACCCCTTCCCCACCTCCAACTCCCCATAGTTGCTAGGCTACGCTGCTTCATCACCGTCAGGTCAGAAAGAAGCTGTGTGTATAGTCTGGAGGTTATCCTATGTGAATGAATTTTAACATATTCTTTAAAGAAAATTTAAATATATATTTAGATTATATGTCAGATATCTCCAATAGAAAACATTGTGTTACTTTTTCTATGTCTAGATCCAATTTACACAACACATAAGTTACAGTACTGCATATGAAAATGTGTCTCCTGTAAACTGAACTGACAGGAGAATTGCTCTGAATCCCTCTATCAAACATTAGAACATCAAGTTATGTGTCAAAGCTGAACTAAAAATGATTTGCAAGCTTATTATAGAGATTTTTAATACTGATATGTGTTTTTCTGCTGTGGTGTCTCTTTGAGATTTATGTTTAATAGTAGATAAGCAGAAAAGCTTTATCTTTGTTTTAATATTGTGTCTTTGTTTGAACAGAACAATAAAGAAGAGAATGTAGAAATTGAATATTTAAAAAAAACAGGGTACTTCTTGAAGCCTATTTTCGTATGGTATACTGCATATGTATCAAACTCAAGGCCTGCACGCCACATCCGAAATAATACAATTATATCCGGCCCAGGAGATCATTTTATGTATTTTTTTTAATGGCCTAATGATATAAAGTGCAAATAACATACAAACGAAAATCCAATATTTTGCAGTGCAAAATCTGCCTTCTTTGGTGTAATGATTTAGACTCCAAAACACCAGGGAGCTCTCACTGGTATACTAGCACCACTTCCGGTCTGACTTCCGGTGACTAGCTTTAAAAGTTAGCATCATGGACACCACAGTGCGAATAACGTCAGAGACGCAGGGGGGTATGGCAACGTGATGCAGTGTCTCTTTGTGAACCATGATTACAAACATAACCTAGAGACGTATCCTTTAATAACTCAAGGTGTGTCACGACACTTTGGGAACGAGATGCTCACACTGCCATAGTCACTGCCCCGCTGTTATGTGTGGGGGACCAGTGACTCGAGCACTCTGGCACCCAGAGTTAACGCTAAGCCCAAATCATAAACTTGGCCACATACATTCAGGGTAGACCAGCCCGCAGCTTCACATATGTCTGTTAGTGGCGTCTCCAGGATCAGAGCCTGGGAGTACGCCATCTTTCTAGTGGAATGCGCCCTGAGCCCTTATGGAACTGGGAGGCCGAAGCCTCATAAGCAGATGAGATGGTCTCAACCAAAGCTTTTACCATACCTTATGCAAAATCCAGGCATGAAAGTAGCATTGATAGAGCATGGAGATCACTGGTTCTCTTAATAGAAGAGATGGCCAACAGAAACACTGTTTTCATAAGGTTCATAAGCTCCATAAGCGACCCTAGAACCAAATCCAGGTCCCATGTCGTCACCCTCAGGTGCCGAGCTGGTCTCAGCCTCCTAGTGCCTTGAAGAAACCTAGTCACTAGCTGGTCCCCCTCTACTGATTTTCCCACCAAAGGACATGGAAAGTCTATATAGCCGCCACATAAACCGTTTGGGTAGAGGGAGTTAGACCTGCAGAAAACCTCTTTTGTAAAAACTCCAGCACTGAACCGACCAGGCAGTTAACTGGGTCCTGACAATTCCTCATGGCGGGTATGCATACATTTAGGAATCATTATAATGTAATAAGTAAACCAGAATCATACATGCTGTACAATTTTCTGATAAAGATGTTTATGCATACATTAGAGATAGTTATGGAATAAAACATGACAGGGTCTATTGACCTTCATGGACTACAAGTCCTTCCACACCAGTGACTACCAGGTTTTGCCACTTCTATACACAACTTTACACTAGCCTTTGCTTATCCTTTCATCCTTGCTAATGCAATTGATCTGTGTGCATCCATCAGAAAAGTCTCGGTACATGATGTGCCTTTGACATGCATGAAGGCAGCTGATTTAAATCGATTCTTCTTAAGATTTCTAAAGACCTTATGCTGATCAACTAGCAGGTTTGCTTGCCCGAGGTGATAGGTATAAATAGGTCCATTGTCCCTACATGATGTCATCACCCTAACCCTAACCCCAAGAAATTTACTAAAAAAAACCTCCGCTGCTACACAGATTAAGTATTCATACATGTCCTCAATGTCGTGACATTGGAAGGTGGAACTACAGTATGCAACACTAATTTACCTTAATGATAGACCAGCTTTTAAAGGGTTATGAAATCCCCCCTTTTCAGTTCAAGTCAAGTCGTGGGTGGTGGCAAGGAGAGAGGGGAGGGGAGTGAGTGTGGCAATGCAAAGCAGGGGAGAAAAGGGTGGCCTATACTAACTCTTACTTAAAATTATGGGTAAAAAAAGGAAAGCTCACAAAGTTAAATCTGCATTAAGCACCATATACAATTTTTTCCAAGTCCACTGTTCTCCAGTTTAATTCAGGAGCGGGCTGGTGTAATTTAACAGACTTTGGAGCGTTTTTTTATAAAAATGTAAACGTCTTTGTCACATAAACTTTACAGCACAGAAATTTGTTTCTTTGCATATGCCATCTTAGAAAATTAGGATCAGAGCACAGGGTCAGCTATGATACAGCACCCTTGGAGCAGGAAGGTTTAGGGGACCCAACAGTGGCTGGAGTGATGGAGCTTAAATCCAGATTTTCCTGGTCTTCCAATAAACAACTTGGTGCCTTAAGCATTGTCTTACAGAGCACATTGTCTTACAAAGCCCACCACCGTCCTACAGGGCACAATTCATGTTAACGGCCCACAATGCAACTGCATAAACAACAATGGAATTCATATATATTCATATACAGTTAAACAGCACTGACAGAACATGGCAAATGCTGGATTTTCTTAAATACTGTTTACCTATATAGAGTAAAATATTTACAGTGAAAAGGTAATAAGGCACAATTTTTTTTCAGGGAGCAAACATAGGGCCCGGAAAATGTGCAAGGTGAATTCTTGCCACCTCCACTCCACTCACTCTTCTTGCAAGCCATAAACTTGTAACTACTTTAAGGCTTCTAATTTGGGTCAAATTACTTGTTTGTATAGCCCCAACGGTTAAAGTGTATATAAAATGGAGGGTTTTTAAATAAAAACAAAACCTTTTTTATAGAAGATCCTATCATGCATTTTCTTTCACAGCTTGGTCTTGCCAAGTCCCACAAACTAGCTAGGCTACCACATATTTTCTCTGACAAACATGAAGCGCATCTACACACCATTTAAAAGGGGTATTCGTATTATATCAGATAGCATAAAACCCTAATGACCTGTCCAAGATGACTGTGGATGTTCTTCTATAACCCACATATACTAGGAGCAGCTACAAAACTTTGATGCAGTAATCTATAGTTTTTAGTATGATGTGTATAATTATATAATTCGTTCTGTGTTCTGTTAACAGAACAATATAAAAATACTAAAAACATTTCCTGAGGTTAAATCTTTGAGTTCAATAATGTGGTAATTTGTTGTATTTATTTTACTTCACTTGTTATAGTAACTCTAATATAGTAAAATAAACAAATGACTACATTAAATACTATCGTAAATGTTCCCCAAATATATTATACTGTATGTGTGAGATCCTTTACAAATCAGAGCAAAAACTGCATCAATTTAATACTCCATTTTTACTCCATTCTATAGGTTTTGCCGAATTAATGATCTGACATTGCTGTCCATTAGAAATGGGAAACTGGAACACACTGTTCTCCGTTAGCAAATCTTTTACAATATTTTCAATCAGTTCACTACTTTCTATTGTGTGATTATAAATTAACAAAGTGTAAATACTAAAACAAACCAAATACTTAAGTTAACTAAAATACAATACAGTTTACCACAGTCTTTTAGTTTACTCTGGTGACTTAAAGTAAAGTATATTACAGTGTTTCATACAGTGTTAAACATTTAATCAATTCACTAGAATTAATACTATTGTATACTGCACTAAAAAAAGTAAATACTGTAATATACTAGAGTATACTATAATCCTATTGTAGTAAATACTAAAATATACTATGACACCTTTTTACATATAGTTGTCAAACAAAAAATAACAAAGGCTGCATTATCCAGTGTCACTAGGATAAGAATGACTTTCTGCTTGAGTCTGCTTCAATTTAAGTTTTTTTCCTTATGTCCTTCAGGCGATTTTTACCTGCCATCATTATCTCTGGCTTTTTTCCTCACCAAAAATTTTAAGTTTTAAAATTAATCTCTGGATGATTCCGATGTTTATTTTCAACAGCACTCGGTAGATCAAATTCAGATGATTCTGTTCTACAAGCAAGAGTTCACAAATTGGCTAGTTTCACTTTGACTCACAGAGGAGATTATGCATGTCATCCGTTTCACCTTAAAAGCATGAACAAGTTTGCTCTCTTGCCTTTCAGCCATGGATAGCTGGGGCATAGCCGGTATACACACTAAAAAACTCCTGGAAAAGGCATTTTTAACCAATTTTTGGCTTTCATTGATATTGGTTTATTTTCTGTTACATTACTGTTTATCAAATTGATATACTGTTTACCAGCATAATTAATTTTATCAGTCCTATAAAAATAAATTATATAGACAGTGTGAAGCCACTGAACATTTCATTACATTCTCTAACATTTTAAAATGCTAGTATAAGCAATAAAAAATTTCCCTATGCTTTACTATTGCTGCAGCCATTTAGTGATCTATTGAAAAAAAAGTCTCTCACCTGAAACAATACAATTCACTCCCATTACCATGGAAACTGTCTGGGAGGCACAATTAACCGGTTGCCATTTTCAGTTTTTGAATCCCAGCTCCAAACTGCTCACGCATACAACAAAATTCTCAGTGCTCATAAATATTGAAAATACACGCGCTAGTAAGCAAACAATGATAAATTAATTAATTATGATCAATTGATAATAATAAAAAAGAATAAGTTTTGTACTGCTGTTTGTTAGTCTTGTCACAGTCTGATAGCAATGGCGTTTGATAGTAACGAATAGTTTATGTAGATTGTTTAGCTTTACGAATTAGTTTAACTTCAGCAGCAGTGTGTAATTAGGTACTATTTTTATGTTTGCTATTACGGTACCGTTACTGACTGTATTATAAAGTTTTCTCATTGGTGAATCACACATGACATATTGTAGTATGTCAATTCTGTCTTGTTCATGCGTTCAGGGGGCATGGGTTTGGATGGCAAGGGTTGGATGTTCACTTTCATTGCTATCAGACAATAGCTTAGCTTATCTATGCATAGCTTAGCTTGGCACAAACAAACAAAACAACAAACATGAACTAGACTAGAAAAACTTGACTTAGCTGGACATAGACTTACCACAGTGGTACAGGGACAAACCGAAATCAAAGACAAAGAAAAACACAAGGGCTATAAATACACAAGACCAACCAATAGGAACAAGACACATGAACAAGGGGATCACGTGACAAGGACAAAACAGGAAGTAAGCAAATGCCTGAACAAAGAACAGGAACTGAAAACATAAAGTATAAACAATAAAACACAAACACAATATAAACATGAAACCTGATCTAAAAAAAAAAGTACATAAGAAACAAACATTAATATTTTACCCAGTAAATGTTTGCTTTTTATTAATGCTTTAATTCTGACTATTTAACCCTGAATAACATAGAAAACTAACTAAACACTGTCATTTTTTGTTTGATCAGTTTCATGTTGCCGGTCATTAAAAGGTCTCTGCAAAACAAATTTTCTCTAAAAAGGTTTTTTTTAACTGTGGTAAATTACAGCTCACTCCACCACAAGATAAACACCCGCGGTATATAGTATCTGACCAATGAATTCTGTTGAGACTAAAGTGTTACCCGCTGTTCATTTATAAAGCCAGTGCTCCGATTCATTAGAACCCAAGTAGATAGGTCATTTATCTTTATTTGATATTTCATTCCCTTTTTTATTGATATTCTCAAAGAAAATTTCAAGGGCTAACAGTAAAAAATATGCCCGCAAAGAAATAACAGGGTCTGTGTGAAAGTTCTGTATTGCTTAACGAGTTACGTTTCTACTTCACTTTCCCATTTATCCCCAGAAACAGATTGCTGTGCTAGCATCTGTGCTAGGTCATCTATCACCCAAAGAACTGATCAGATATTTGGATCGATTCAATTTGCCCTGCGCTCTATTTTCATGACCTTCAAACTTTATTGGTGGATTTAAAAGCTGTATGGTTTAGCAAATCCATCAAATGTCAAAAAATATGTATTATAGGACACTAAATCTCTCTCTCTTTCTTTTTATATAGATGTAATTATCATGTGAGAAATTGTGGCTGTGTGTATGAAGGGCAAACAGAGTTATAATAGAAGGATAGTTCCCCAGGGAAAAGTTTAGTCACCGAAAAAGCAAAGCTTTTTTCTTCATATCACACCTATTTTCTTTTTTTTGATCTAAGTATCGTTTGTGGTCTCTCTCTCTCTCATGACAGTGTCCTAACAAGCAGCTCCCTTTCTGTAGCGTGTGCATTAAACAGATTTGGTAGAAAGGGACTACTTGAAGTTGAAACGTTTTTTCTCTTGTGGGAATACACTGCCCCTGTGCAATTTATAGAGACAAAATAGAGCACAGAACAAAACGCAGAATAAATTTCCATTTAATCTGTTGATATAAAGTCATCTCTCTAGCGATCTCTGATGTCATTTTTTATATTCTGTGTCAACGGAGAAAGTTCTTTCCTCAGTATGACCGAGATTAAAGTGTGTATACATGAATGGCTTAGACACGTGCAGTACATATGCACACACCATTCAGTGCAAATGTTTAAATACTTAAAGGTCAAAACTAAAATTTTTCAATATTGTATATCAGGATATTATTGTTTCATTGTCAGGTTTTGGGGTGGAGTGAAGATAGAGGACGAAGGGATTAAATGCAACAGAACTTTTTTTTGGAAAACAAAGGACAAACCAAGGAAACAAGCTAATGATGAAACTTAGAGCAAAACTAAAAAAAAACAAAGAAAGAAAATTAGCATTATAAGCGATTAGCACTGACCATTAGCATTAGCTACTGACATTGCCGATTAGCATTAGCGTTTAGTCATTAGCAACTTGCATTTACGACTAGCATTAGGAAACAAGGTAATACGTAGGAAACTACATGGGGACCTTAGTGCTACAAGGAGAGAGACGACAACACAACATTAACGCCAGACAAGTACTGACAGAAACACATATATATATATATATATATATATATATATATATAGATATATATATATATATATATATATATATATATATACACACACAGACTGATGGGGAAAACAAGCAACACCTGGAAACAATGAACCACTGACAGGACTGGGGACAGACAAACGGCACATGGCTAGGTAAACAACAGTTCTAGTATGTCATCTTGTGGTTCTGTGGGGAATGTTTCTCTATAACCGTTTACATTCATTCCTAAACACTAAAACACACATTATAACAAAGACGGAAGTTTTTGTTTTAAAATGGAAGGTTTTATAATGAAATTATACATAATATTTTCAGATCGTTATTGTCATTTTTAATATAACAACCAACACAAGTAAACAAAAACAATATAAGCATTTTATCATATAATATTAGATCATTTTATCATACAATAAACTAGCGGCAATAATGTGCCCACTTTGTTAAAGCCTCTTTTTTAATGCAATTTTTTTTTTTTTTCGAAAACTTTAGAAAATGTTTTTTTGGCAGATCTATTAAATAGTAAAGGAATCTCCTGTGGACTGGGTCATTCTAAGTGTTTCTTGTGAAGTCGTTCCTTTGTTTTTAATTGATTCTTATTGTCAAACAAGATTTGTGTCCTTCTTGTTCAGTTTTGTTGATATATAACACAGTTTTATTATGTCTATTGTAACTGTACATGTGTTGCCTTTTTATACCCAATCTCTATGTTTATCCATGATGTCTCAACTGTCTCAACAAACCCATAAGGAAGAGAAAAACATTTCACATTCTGCACTGACTGATGCATCAAATAAGTTCTGGCCCCATTTTCTACACATATACCTCCGACTCCAAACAACATTTAATTTAATTCTACTCTTAACCATTAAGGGTGGGCCGTAATTAAACTTTTAACAAGATCTTAAATCACTTTAGCTCTGGCAAATACAAATTCAATTAGATCCATGTTGTCTAGAGGCATAAAGAAATTGCGCAAGTGCAAAAAGCAGTACCAGCTAGCTAGCCTATATGCTAGCTTTTTTAAGGCATTTTTTAAATTAAAATTAAATTTAGTAGTATTATTGTTTTCCAAGACAATCATCGAACAGTTTTATAATAAGGCAGATTTAAGGTTGCAGATGTATCAAATATTAAGTACGGCATCAAGCAGAGTGAACGCTTGTCCCACTTGTGCCAAAAAAAGCAGCTCTGACATGTAAAGGTGTGCTGGCACCAAGACATTTACAGCAGATCCTTTTAAGCTCTGTGATTTGAGGGGTAGGTCACCATGGATCCGGTTTGTTTGTCCAGAACATCTACTTTATCTGATGGAGACAATGAGGCCATGACAACATTTTTTAGATACCTTTTTTCCTATTGTGTGTTTTAGCGCTTTACCAGGTTAGTGATACAAAGCCATCAACAAGATGTAAAAAGAAACATGATTTTTCAAACCAGGCCACCTTCTATGGGTCCACAGGCAATGGTCAGGTTTTAAAAATTACATGCTAGTAAATAGGAATCGTCTGTGTCAGTAAATTGTTTCAGAATCAATACATTTCCAGTCTCAGCCAATAAGCTATTTTTTTTTTAGCATTTACTCAGTTGAAGATTTTTAGTTTGTTTAAGGACAAAAAAAGGAAATATTTAAAAATGTTTGGAGGCGGGTTTGGTCGACACACACAGATGACACCAGATGGTTAAGATTGGTTGATCCAGGATTAACAAAGGATGATAATTCAGTATCACATCCTACTCAGCCAAATCCACCACAGGATCCTACGTTGACGCAGCTAAGTCAACAACAGAATGTCATTCGAGGTGGTGACTTGAGGGCAGACTCGGGTTAATAAGTTTGAACATGCAATAAATTGTATAATGTTTTGCATTGGGGTGGGGGTGGGGGTGTCAGGGCAAACCATGTGTTGAGAATTGGTTCATAAAATGTCACACACACAATGATGGACTTGATGAACAACATGATTATAGATTTTCAGCTGGTTCAGGTGAGCGAAGGGTCAGCTGGGCGATACAACGCGTGAACCAAAAGTAATAGCAGTGGGCTGGGGTGTGCATTAGGGAAAGTTGTTTTAATGAAAACTGACAGAAAAACACAGACATAGTTAAAACTGACATTAAATAAAATAATGTAACATTTTGTCACTGAAGAGATCACCCTATAAACATGGTCTATATTTAATAGTTGCTAAAGTTATTCTGACCCAAATTTTTTTTTTTATCTGATATTTTTGGTTTTAAACATTTGAGAAGATAAGTAAAACAATAAAAACAGCAAACTAAATAATGAAGAATATTTTTTTCTTATGCATATTTGTATAAGTAAGATTCATATTGCTGTGAACAGAACAATTTTTTCGAAGTAAAATAAGTGTTACGCTACCAATGAGAATTTTTAATCACAGTATATTACAGACTTTTCAGTAAGACCCAAAAGAATAATATAAACCTACTGTAAAATAGGCATCCGATGACCCTTATAAATGGTTAAGATCATGATCCTTCACTTACCTATGAACTCTGTACTCTACACTATTTTAAAGAGAGGCCCTGCTCCCTGATTGGTGACTTTAATGTCAAATTAGCAAAAACCATCCTGTACAAACAAAAAAACTTTTAGCTCAGGTTGGTCTCATGATGCTATAATGATTGTACAAAGTTTATAGGAAGAAAAAAAACACTTGCAGAAAGTCCCTTCTGTAGAAATAAACAGGACAATCTGTGTACGTCAGCATGACCAAAGAAATAATGGGAAGTGGAATTTCCATAAATCTGCAGTGTATATGCAGCTTAGTGATTTAAAAGCCACATTGCAAATTCGCCTAGTCTCACATGATGCTTTTTTTTTAATGACATTTGCAATTCATTTCACTACAACATTTATTAAGTAATACTGTGTTAATATACGTGTTTACTTTTGTAATTGTATAGACAGAAGTTTAGGGGTTTACCAGGAAGGCATACCTATGACATCACATGTCCTACAATATCAGGAAGTAAGGATTTTCTTTATTTCTGTATCTGTTTTCTTTAACTGCCTAAAATCAATTTCTTATTTTAGACTTTTCTGCATTTTCTGCAAGTCACATTTTCTCAAAAATGAAAACATTTTCTACGTCTTCTGAAACTTTTTTTTGTATGGTTTTTGATTATTTGCCAAGTTACTTGGCTCTGGATTAAAATATTAAGACACCAGAGTTTTTTTAAACATTATATTACCGATTCGGGTTTAGTTTAGAGTGTGGGGATTTGCTCATTCAGCCACAATAGTATTAGTGAGATCAGACACTAATGTTGGGTGAAAAGGTCTGGAGTTCAGTTAGTGTTTCAGTTCATCTCCAACATGTTTGTGGATTTGAGTTCTTACCAACCTCAAAACATGTTTTTTTTTTTTAAGGTCAGGGGATTTGTGCACAGCGGCAGAAAAGAAAAACATTTCACATTCTACAATCTACGCTGAATGATGCATCAAATAAGTTCTGGCCCCATTTTCTACACATATACATCCGACTCCAAACACCATATAATTTAATTCTACTCTTAACCATTAAGGGTGGGCCGTAATTGAACTTTTAACAAGATCTTAAATCACTTTAGCGCTGGCAAATACAAATTCAATCAGATCCATGTTGTCTAGAGGCATAAAGAGGGGAAATTGAACAAGTGCAAAACAGCAGTACCAGCTAGCTAGCCTATATGCTAGCTTATCTTTTAGGCATATACAATTAAATTAAAACTAAATTAAAATGTAAATTTAATTTAGTAGTATTCTAAATCATCAGACAGTTTTAAAATAAGGCAGATTTAAAGTTTCAGATGTATTAAATATATAGTATAAGTATATTCAATTCATTGTCATTGTGCAAGGTACATGTACAGAGCCAATGAAATGCATTTTTCGCATATCCAATCTTATAAGTTGGGGTCAGAGCGCAGGGTCAGCTGTGATACAGCGCACCCCCTGGAGCAGGAGGGGGTTAAGGGTCTTGCTCAAGGACCCAACAGGGGTTGACTTGCCGGAGGTGGGGCTTGAAACCTGGTCTTCAGAAAAACAACTCAGCACTTAAAACCATTTGAGCCACCCTGCCCCCTCAAAAAAAAATTAATGCATCAAACAGAGAAAACGCTTGTCCCACTTGTGCCAAAAAACCCAGCTTTGGCATCTAAAGGTGTGCTGGCACCGACGTTTACAGCAGATCCTTTTAAGCTCTGTGATTTGAGGGGTAGGTCACCATGGATTCAGTTTGTTTGTCCAGAACATCTACTTTATCTGATCGAGACAATAAGGCCATCACAACATTTCTAACCATTTTTAATTTGTTCGTGCACGGCGGAATTTCATAATGAAACAGTGTTTGGGCTTCTTGATTCTGGTAAAGAATTTATATAATGCAGTTTGGGGAAGGCATACTTATGTATGTGCTGTTAGGGTGTCCCAAAAAAGTGTACATAACCGCTGTGTCATAGCTAGGACTCACAGCTGAATCTTAATCTACTCAGAACTCATGCTTTTTTTTTTTTACACATTTGTAGTTCCATCAGTAAATTTGGGCAGATAGGTTAAATAACCATGCTGACCAGTTGGCACTATACATATTTGTACGTGCCTATTGTGTTTTTCTTTTTCTTGCAATGCCTTAAAAAGGCTGTAGCGTGTGGGTTAGATCTTGCCTAGCTGGGGTTCTTGTGTGCAAACTAAATGGTAACAGAGGACATGGTTTAGGAATAGTTGGCAGTTCCCTTGTGTCATAGTGACTAATGAAATTTGGCCAGCAAGGCAAATTTTATTCTTTTAGTTACATCTTATTGTGTAATTGGCTATGGAAAAGAATTTGTAACATATTCAGGATATGTATCGCTTTTTTGTTCAATTTTTTTTCCTTGTTTTCCTCTAAAGCATCCTGTACTTAAGGATCTTTTGCATTCTTGTGATTTCTAAATCAGATGGAAATTTGTTTTATAAAAGCACATTGGTAAGTGCACATTAACGATACAGTAACAAGCAAACAAGGACTATTATGGAATGTCGCATCAGTGGCAAGTATTGCCTATAGCAGCTGTGGAAATTCAGCAGGAAATAAAACAACTCTATTTCACTTAATGTTATATTTAAATCTGCTGGGAAATAGAGGAAAATATCTCATATTGTACGCTCATCTTCGAGAGTAATATATAATTTTATGTTTCTCCAAAAATAACAAGAAATGATCTTCAAGCATAAAATGGCATGATGGCACTGATACTTTTTTTTCTAGAAAGAGATCCCTGCTGTGTGCCATAGTTTTTTTTTAGGAAAGAGTAGTATATTTGTTAGCACATGAATCCTTCCAGAAACCCTGCCACACATTCTGCCAGTGAGATGGTTAGATATTCCTGCCCTACCATGCCATGTTCTCCCATTGGATGTGACCTAAAGTTGAAATTGTGTGTGCTGAAAGCTGATAAATGTTTCTGCGTTCACTTATTCATTGATTTGCCTGAAAAAAATTGGTTCCATTCTGTTTCTTGACAGGCATCCTGCTTTTCCTTCAATCTGAGTCTATTATATTTCAATCTACTGCTTCATTATTTTCCAGGGGGGTAACTGAATAATGTAAATCAAGCCTTGCGATTGAGATCTCATCAGAAATGTGCTGTCCAGCTTGACAGTTCCAAGTAAGAAATTGAGGTGCAACTAATCAACAAATGATTCACTTGTACTATATTTTAACCAGTAACATACCTAATCTTGAAAAAATGCATTAGCAAAAAATCATTATACATCAACACTATCCATTCTATATGTCGCAGAGTTTGAAGTGGCTCCCTTTACTTTCTCCAAGCTGTGCAGTTAGCTCTTTCTGACTTTTCTTCAAATTTGTATTCAAAGCCTGTATGTTTATGACGACGTATCATGGCAACCGCAAGCAGGCGGGCAGCAGGAGGGTGGGACGGTGATGGAAACGACGCGTTGCGGCAGTAGAAGCAGCATTTAAAGAACAGTGATGTCTAAGACATATTGTGGCATGTTAAAGAGAAGATAACTACATGATGGAGAGAGTGAATGCATTCTGATTCCCTGGTGCAACAGTTACCTTTTGTGGTATCAGTGTAGTACTTAGTCCTTAGTCCAGAGTCTGTTTTTAAGAACTTTTTAAAGCCTCAATTACTACACATACATTTACATTTACATTTGCAGCATTTGGCAGACGCTCTTATCCAGAGCGACATACAATATTCCTTGTTATACAACTGAGCAATTGAGGGGTGAGGGCCTTGCTCAGGGGCCCAGCAGTGGTGGCATGGTGGAGCTGGGAATCGAAGCCGGGTCCTCAAGTTCATAGTCCAACAACTTAACCACTGCGCTACCACTTCCCCCCACATAGATTTCTCATAGAGGCTCAATAGCTGAAACAAGCACACAGAAGAAAAGAACCTGAGCAATTGTTTAACATGGGATAGAATTGTATTAGTAACACTAACCTGACAAATACATTTAGTTGTGCATTGTTAAACAAAAAAAAAATTGCATTTACACAACTCCACAAACACCATAGCGACTAAGTGCTTAGAGAATCCAGGAGTAACTATCAATGATTGGATTATATGTAGAAATAAGACAATGTATTTACATTTTATAAAGCCTTATTTAAACTTGTTTTACTCTATACTGATGAAATATCTATTGAATGTAATATAAAACATCTAGCACAGATTTTCTGACCTCTAAATCTTTTTTCATAGCCAGTTCATGAACCAGATCAGAGGCTGAATGAAATGGCATGCTCTGTAGCTAGGCTCTGCTCTGACTTATCCCTTAGATAAATAATGCACTTCTATATCCGTGGGCCTTGTTGGATAAGCCACACACAGAGCATCTGTTACTGAATCCTGTCTGTAAACTTGTCATGAGTTGGAAGATTTATTTGGATGTGAAAAAAGGAAAAGCCAAACAAACCAAAGAAAATGGAAAACAAAAAGAGGAAACTAATTGAACATAAATTGACGTGATAAAACATAGACATGGACGACAACATAGAAGATGGACCATAACACTGAATGTGACAAGCAAAAAAAACCCCAAAAAGACAAGCAGTCGTAGAAATACACAAACTAATTGCTGGGAAACAATCAACTAAACAAGAAACACTTGAACATAATAAAATAGACAAGGAGACTTACATGACAAGAAACAAACAAACAAACTTTGAGCATATGGTGTACAACATGGGAGCAGAGAGTTTTACAGTTTTTCCTCTGGTGGCCCCACAGGTCAACGCACCCGGAAAGCCTTATGAAAACTACAGCACGTGGTTTTTTTTCATATGTTGTTTACATTTACAGCATTTAGCAGACGTCCTTATCCAGAGCAAATAACATTTATCTCATTATACAAGTGAGCAATTGGGGGTTAAGGGCCTTGCTCAGGGACCCAGCAATGGTGGCTTGGTGGAGCTGGGAAACAAACACACAATTTTTGGGTTGGTAGTCCAACACCTTAACCATGAGCCACCACTTCCCAAACTACTTTGTTTGGTTTGCTACAGTATTTGTCGTAGTTTATGAATATACTTTGCTGAAGCTGTGTCTGGTTTCCATAACCATGGACACCAACAATATCTGAATTAATAAAGCTGCCTTAAATATTAATCTGCTTTATAGATGTATGCTGTTGGGTAGTACAGGTATTTTTTTCAAGTACAAGGGTTAAAAAGATGGTTATGTTATAAGGTCATTTTTAATTTTAGAGGAAAAATGTGAAATAAATAAATTTAAAATGATCACACGTTTCAGGTGTACATTTCAACTGATGGTCTTTCTAGATAATTTGGGAAATAAATAATGAGATGATGTTTATCTCCTGCATATTCTTTAACACATTTTTTCTGCATACAAGGAAATTAATATAACTTATTTATGTATTGAACACACACAAACACAGAGTTTAAAAAAAAAAGGAAAGATTTTGTTAGTTTACTGGACTTTTCTGTTATTGCAGTTAATAAATAATAATTCTGGGTTCAGTGATTCTTTGTTTTTGTTTTTGGATGCACTGTAGCCTGCATTGTTACCCTGTGCTCATCGTATCATAAGGTTCTATTATGGTCAGGAATACAAATATTACAGTTTGCCAATGCCATTTTTTACTTAGGTGTTAGAAATATAGCCTACGGTATGAGTCATTTTAGGCTAAGATGTAAGTGCATTTTTGGTCTGTAATGTGTTCCTCTACACTCGACACTTTTTTAACACCCCTCACACAAAGACTCAAAATGATAATACATGTTTACTTGTGCACTGCACTACAAATCATCTAGCACTAAGTGCTGCTTTCCCCTGAAATATCTCTTTTGCACAATTTCATACAGTCTCAGTTTTGTACAGTCAACTAATTTCTAGGGTTTTATGTTTATATTTATATAAATATAAATATATATATATAAATATTTTTTATTTAACCAGTATGTAGCACTGTGGTCCTTCGAGACACGACATTTCGTTCAACTACATGTCCTCACATGTGGCAGAATGACATTTGCACTGCAATTATAAGCACAAAAAACATAATTAAACTTGTTAAATGTCTGCAATAAAATATTACAATAAAATTACTTTAAACACAATTTAAACTTAAAACTTTTTCACAGCTTTTTTACTGTGTCTGACTCTGTGTGGGTAATGACACATTTGCTGAGAACTAAAGTAATTCAGAGTTCAATGTGTTTTAGCTTGAGGAATTTTCCAGAAAGATAAACAGATTTATTTGTGCTTAGTTAACAGCTCAGGCGACTGTATATCGATGGACATTTAATATTTGTGCCGTTTTGATAACTGGTTGTAACCTTACTATGATTAGTAAGCTATTTTATTTTACATTTACATTTACAACATTTAGCAGACGCTCTTCTCTCTTGTTTGAGTCACATTATTGAACAGCTCAATACTTCTACAATACCTCACAAAACAGTGCAGCAACAACAAAAAACAGTTGAAAGAGCATCGTGGGATTTTTTTGCATGGGATGTCAAGAGCTAGGTATTTAAGAAAAAGGTGGGTTTTAAAATGTCTCTTGAAGGCCGCCAGTGACTCTGCTGTTCTGACATTGATGAAAAGTTCATTCCACCATCTTGGTGTCAAAACAGAGAAAAGTCTTGACCTACATTGTGTCCTTGGGAATGGTGAAACAAGTAGAGCAATACTTGTGATTCTGTGGAGCTTGGTGCCATGCGAGGAGTAATGAGTGCTTGAAGGTAGAAGGGTGCTGCTGCGTTTTAGGTCTTGTAGGCAAGCATCAGTGTTTTGAATCTGATGTGTGCAGCTACTGGAAGTCAGTGGAGGGAGCACAGCAGTGGAGTGGTGTGTGAAAACTTTGCTAGGTTAAAAAAAAAAACACGTGCGGCTGCAGAGGACAAATTGCACTCAGGGGTAGGCCTGCCAGGAGCTAGTTACAGTAGTCTTGTTTGGAAAATACAAGAGACTGCACAAGCAACTAAGTGGCCTAAATAGTTAAGAATGGTCGAATCCTCCTGATTTTTGGAAGATGAACCTAGAGGATTGTGTTATGTAGGCAACATGTAAAGAAAAGGATAATTAATTGTCCATAGTTACCCAAAGGTTACGAGCAATGGTCGAAGAGGAGATCAGGGAATTGTCCAGGGTGATTGCAAGATCCTGGCATAGGAATAAGTCAGCTGGGATAAAAAAGTAGTTCAGTTTTGCAAGGGTTGAGTTTCAGCTGGTGAGCTGCCATCCATGATGATATGTCTGCCAGGTAATTCGAGATCCTCGCAGAAGCTGTGGTGTCTGATGGAGAAAAAGAAAAGACAAGTTAAGTGTCATCAGTGAACCATGTGAGGAAATACGTTTGCCAAGTGAGTGAGTATAGAGGGAGAAAAGGAGAGGACCAAGTACTCAGCCTTGTGGGACACCAGTAGAAAGTCTGCATGTAGCAGATGTTGTTTCTTTCCATGTTAACCGATATGAACGGCCTTCCAAGTAGGAAGCAACCCACTGCCATGCTGTTCCCTTAAAACCCAAGGTGCAGTTTATTTACAAAAAGTGTGACAAACAAACATAAACTAAACTTGACCCAGCATGACCACTAGCAAGACACAAAGCTACAAGCCTACAAGGGGGTATATAAACACAAGACATAACAAGGAAACCTGTGAACAACAAGGAACACATGACCAAACTAACCAATGACAACAAAACACAAGGACAAAGGAAAGCACATGGACAAGAGGAATAGGAATCATATGACAAAGACCAACCAGAAAGTAAACAAAAGCATTTAACAAGAACTGACTTGGCTAGCTTAGCTAGTTAGGCCTAGAAATAAACAATAAACATGAATATTAACATAAACAAAACAACACGATACATAAAAAATGAAACATAACAAAACATAAAACAAAATAACATAAAACATGAACCCAAAAGCATAAACTAACACAAACTTAATAAGAACATTAAATATAGACATAAAACATAGAAACATGACACCAAATACCCATGAACGTTACACTTTAGTTTTAACTACAAATAAATGTTTTATGGTATATAAAAGCACTGCATATAACAATAAAAACAATTCCCAACAAAGACCATTCAGCAAACATGGCTGAATGAAGCATGTCGTTATACAACACATCCATACTTAACACATGCACATGTGATAGACTGACAGCTAAAATTAAGAAAAACCCCATGAGAAACAGAACCCTAAGCAGCCCAAAGACGTGCAAGTGTAATAAAATTACTGAAAAAGCGATAGAAGAAATGAAGAGCACCCTTTTGAGTTGAGCCAAGCCTGTTTCCTGTCTTCTTGTTTCTGGGTCATACGGAAAAGTGTCACACAATACCAGATGTTTTACACCATCACAGAGATTCCAGCTCACTGATGATGCAAGAATGCCACAGCATACATGTCTATAAATTAAATGGATTCAAAGATATAATAAATAAATAAATGCAAACATCAGGCTCTGAAATGCTAAGCAAAATACTATTTTCAAACACAGCAACCAAAAATAATGAATACAAATATGGATTTTCTTCTGGCAATAAAACACTTTACTACAATATAAATGTTTTTCACCCAAATAGAATACTTTCACCCAAATGGCATTCTGCCTTTTATAATCATTGCGTAAGCAGTACGTTTAATGTAGCCATTTACATTTACGGCATTTTGGCAGACAACCATATTCAGAGCTACCTACATTTATCTCTTTTGCACAACTGAGTAACTGGGGGTTCAGGGCATTGCTCAGGGGCCCAACTTGGCAGTGCTGGAAATCGAACCCAGATCTCCCAATTAGCAGTCCAACACCTTAATCACTGCAATACCACTGTAATTAACCATAATCAACTGCTTGTTAGTGTGTAAGTGTGAATTTTTTATGGTATTTGAAAATAACATGCCATAATTAGTGTTTTCCTTCTGTTGTTTACTCTGACAATGTGTCCCCTATTGTCAGACACTCAACAAAACGTCTACATCAGGGAACGAGGGTTACCACACGTAAGCAAGACGTTCCCTTTCGTACACTCTGATGTAAAATGACAATAGGGGACACAATGTCTCCGTTCCCTCCATCAGAGAACAAGGGTTACCATACGTAATCAAACATTTGAAGTCTAGTTATCAAGTTGTTTGCCAAAGTCGATTATATCATTAAAAAGGGCAGAATGGACACTCACATTGGACATCAAGTCAGTAGATTTTAAAATATTTAAAAATAAATCTTATAAAAAGACTTAAACAAACAGAATCAATTAAGTGAATAATATTACTTTTCTGATGTAAGAGTGAATTATAATTTAACAAGTAAGGCGTGTGTATAAATACTGTGAGTATTTATGTTTCCCGACTATTTTTTTTTTTACTTTTTAAATTTAACTACATTTAACTTGCTTTTGCGATCAATGTCAAAAAAACCTGTAGTTTTTAGGTCTACAATATCTGTAACAGAAAACTGTAGCTAAAAATCACTAAGACTTTCCACACACACAAAAAAGTAAACAGCACATAAAAGAGCGCTTTGACTTTGAAGTGACTGAATCACAGTTCCGAACAGAGCAACACAGGTGAATGGCGTAGGGCTGCCGAACAGTATGTTACAGCTAGAATCTGGGTCGGAGAGTTGGCACTTTGATATGTGCGATTTCAAAGCAACATCAGGCAACTAACAGAGTTTCAAAGAGACCACATAGTAGATGCCTGAATTACATCAGTCATGAAGACCTCTAAATAATGTATTGTTCCATCATGGTAGCATGTGTCGAGCAGGGACTTCAAGGCAAAATCCAACAATCAAACGCTCACTGACGGCGACAGACAGACGAAATTGACATAAAATTAACATAGTATAAAAAGTTAGATGTTATATATATATTCTACATCTGGAACTTATATGTTTAACGAAAATCCAGGTCTGCCTTCAATCTACAAATGTCTGCTTTTGCATTTGGCAGACATCCTTCACCACAGCATCTTACTTTTATCTGATGTATTCAGGCAAGTGGTTAGGGATTAAGGGCTTTTCTAAAGTGCCCTACAGTAGCACTCGATCACAAGTCCAATTAATTAACCACCGAACTACAACTGCTCACACTAGCATGCTGGAGAATCAGCAGTTCTGTGGAAATTTATGCATTTGATTGCTGTTTGGACAAATAATTTGAGCAAAAATATGGTTATACTGAAATACTGAGATTTATTATAACTTTGGGATAGTAGAACTTTATGTTATACAGCTGTTTAGTAAACAACTATTCATTTAAATAGGTGATGTTGTAAATACACTTCAATCAAATGTTCTGTTTATTATTCTGCCAAATTCTTCGTTGAAGTCTTGACAGACAATAAGGAAAAAGGACTGACAGGCCAAACTAATCAATATATCTAAAACCTAAGAAAAATATTACTGTAAGCTTACTGTATTATATATACTATACAGTTATGCTATAACAGGAAGCTAACAGGAAGTAGGAGGTGCTCTGGAAGTGCTCTAGAAGAGAGACCTCTAATATAGTGTGGAGGTGTATTACCCCCACCAAATTCTTTAGAAAAGTGTGCTTGGTAATGTGATTGATTTCCCTGTTACTTCAGCTGTTTACTTACACTAGATACTGTAGTTATGACATTTATCTATTACAAAAGGAGGAAACATAACTATCCACTTGTGAAAATAAAAGCCATGCTCACGTCACAGCACATAAGATAGCTGGCTAGCTAACATACACATCAAATTTTACTTAACTTACTTAACTTAAAATTTTACTTTTACTTAAAGTACTGTGGTAACTGTTGTAAACCAGGAAGTAGAATTTTAAATGATGAACACACACAAGATCAGACAACAGACAACCAATTAAATCACTGGATCAGAACTAACTGTCGTATAACAGTCAACAATTAGGCAATATTACGAGAACAGTTTCCCTTTGAACCTTTGCACGGCGTTTCTGCGACTACTGAAGCATTTCATGGGTTGATAACCAAAATATTGACCAATTTTCGTCTGTTACATTTTATTGGTTTCTTATTGCTTTTATATGTATAAATGTTTTGTTTAAGATAGTTTTCCTCAAAGCTTAAATCTGTATTATTGAATTTGCAAACACTTTTGTATAAAAAGCATTGGAATGGTTTGATTAACAACCGAATGAAGTTAATTGTCCTTTCTAAATTCTTGAGGATTTGCACAATGTCGTATCATAACACATTCATGACATGTATTGTAGCGTTTAAGAAAGGATTGACGATGTTCAAGAAGCAAAGTCTGTGCCAAAAATCGAACCCTAGATAAATATTTGTATCAGATCGCATGAAGATGTGCTGGGATAAAGCCGAGGTGTTATACACAGAGGGTAAAGTTTGCATTACAATTTGACATTTCAAAAAGCTTTTGCGTGAGACATCACAAGAGTTAGTTTGCAAAGATTTTCTGGGTTGAAAAGCTCATGCATAAGCTGTCAAAATAAAGCTGCTTTGTGTCTGACTACAAAATTGCCTCCGGTTTTCTTGTGAAACCAGTAAAAGGTGGTAAATTAAGACAGTGACATTTGCGAGCCTATGTAAGTTTCAGGAGAATCACTGTGTTTTTATCACAACAGAAGAAAAAAAACCTTAAAGCGACTTTAAATGGCTTTAAAAACAACCCAGAAAAAAACATACACATACAATATAAATTTAATTTAATCAAATTTTTATACCACATTTAACAAAAGCCATCATCCTAAATCAGCTTAATCAAACAATATGTACCTCATCTATGATAACTGTATGCCATAACAGTCAACATACAGTTATGGCATACAGTTATCATAGATGACTGTATGCCATAACAGTCAACATACAGTTATCACAAGCTTTATAAATATTGTAAAATATATACAAAGATAATATTCACAGTGTTTTACAAATAACCATACATCATTTAAAACTATAACTGCTATACATTACAATATGCTTAAGGACATTTAAATATTTATTTAAATATGTATTTAATTATTTATTTATTACCACTATTACAACCCTAAGCATGTGCACTGTTTTCTTAACAACCTGCTCAGTATAAAATGGTTTGCACTCTTATAAAATGTAATATGTATGTAAAATCGATTTTAGATGTCAGCAAAATACATGCTGCCATATTTCTTAGTCTTAACAAACAATAAGGAAAAATGACTGACAGGCCAAACTAACCAATATATCCAAAAACTAAGAAAACAATATACTGCCAAACTAACCAATATATCCAAAACCTAAGAAATACTGTAAGATTACTGTATTATATACACTATATAGTTATGCTATAACAGGAAGCTAACAGAAAGTAGGAGGTGCTCTAGAAATGCAGGTTCTCTATTCAGGAACGTGACCTCTACTATAGTGTGAAGGTTTTATTTCCTAGAGGGTTTATTACCCCTAAAAACCTACACTTTTCCACTGTTACTGCATTTAGACAATGTCTATTGTTGCACTAAACAAATACAATTTGAATTAACAATAGTTCTGCAATGGAACAACAGCACAATAGAAACCTCATGTGCTTTAGTTCTAATAAGTTTGGGTTACTGCTTGCGTGAACTCTTTCATTATTAGTGCAGGTTTTCATTTAATTTTTTTTAACCTTTGCAAAAAATATATAATTTACAGGAGTAAATAACAAAACTTAGCTATGACTCCATCCAGCTTAGCTTCTTAATCCTCACCTCAAGTTAAATGTTGCTTTTTTTTTTTTTTTTTTGCTTTTAGCTGTTAACATTTTTTACATGATTTTATTTTTCAATTTATTTTGAGTTTGGCTAGAAGAGCACTGTAATATTTTATTCTAATTTATGAAATGTTTCAAAAGTCCTTAAAGCCCTATAAAAAGTAATTTTAATTGCTAATGCTTACTATCCCTTGATTTTTAAAAATAGAATTTAACAATAAGCTACATTTGATATGACAAATAGAGTAAAATGACATACAATAAACTGAAGTAATGAAGAAAAAAATTATTATTAATTGTGAAAATGAAAAAACAACGCCATTAGTTTGACGACACACAACATCACAACACAACCACAAATACAAATATTTGTGTTGTGGTCTTTGTTATTTGCAGCGAGTTTCTGTATTTGTTCAGGTTGTGAGGATTTGCAGCACCTGTAGTCAAACTGATTTGTTAGTGTTTTCCCAAGTTGCCTAATACTATTTTTCAAAAAGCAGAGCACCAGAATTTTTGGCTAGTACATGCCGATTCCGATCCCGTTTTCTTTATGCCTTTACTTTTTGACCCTCTGGTTTCTTTATCTCTTGTTATTTTCTCTCGTCTTGCAGAGGTTTGCGGCAGGGTCAGTTGAGTGCTAACATTATTACTAATGGCAAATTCTTTGGGCTTACTTTTTGTGTTTTCATTTCAAATGTTTTAACAGTTTTACTTACATTCGTTTTTGTTTCTTTTAATAATTTTTGCAAAACGTGGTTTGCAGTCTGAGGCACATCACTGAGCATGGATTAAAAATAGCTACTGATTTAGAACATCTGATCTCTTCTGGTAGCTGGTTCCAACTGCGGGCTGCACACAGATTTTCTTTGTTTAGACTGAACCCTTGGTATGCCTAATGAGTGATCTAAGTGGTTTATATTAAGTGAGCATATCCGAAATGTATTTGGGCCATTAAATGACATATAAACGAGTAACAGTACTTTAAAATCAATCCTAAATGTAACTGGCAGTCAGTGTAAGGACCTGAGGACCGGTATTATGTGATCAGATTTTCTGGTTCTAGTCAGAATCCTGGCAGCAGCGTTCTGTATCAGCTGCAGCTGTCTTATGGTATTTCTTCGGGAGAGCCAGTCAGGAGTGCATTACAATAGTTCACTCTACTGGTGATAAAAGCCTGAACAAGCGTCTCCAGATCCTGACTGGATGGGTACAGTAATGATAATGGTCTGTAAATCAGTGTGTGACTGCTTGAGGACAGTTAAAAGTAACAGTGAAGACGTCTAGATTCACTGAATATCATTGCTTATTACTTAAGTAGTAAGCATCAATACCAAAACTGTTAAATAAATAAAGATTTAGGAGAAATATAAGCTGCTAAAATGTTTGGAAAATGCATGAGGATTACTGTAAAATATACATTTATAAAAATATATATATTATTTTAACTCTGATGTCATTAAATGTGTTCTAATTTTGAAAAGACAAGTATGTCATCTACAACAAGTCAACACAACAGCAGTGCTGGAGCTCCTGCATATGCACCTTATATAAGAGAAGTCCTTTAGCAAATAGATCATTTTACCACTTCACCGATAACCATCATTACTCTGTGATGTTTTAGAGCGAGTGTGTCAAACCTTCAAAAGGCCAGCGTTGCTGTGGGACTTTGTTCTATCAAAGCTGCTCGAGTTAAATAAAAACCTGCAAAGACCCTTTGAAGGTCTCCGCATGAATATTGCAGAATATGGGTGCAAGATTGAATTGTCCTGGTTTTAAAAAGTCTGTAAATCTTCTGCACCATTTCTTAATCTGAATAAGTAAACAAAAAAGAACTGTCAAAATAAAGTGTGTCAACATCACATAAACCTTTCATTTCTTCATATTTAGGTGTGTCTGCCGATATAGAGTGAAACGGATCCACATAAATTCAAAGTAACTGAAAGGAAAAATAAGAATGTCCTTCAGACAGAAATTAGATTAAATTGAACTCATGTTCAAAATAAACTTTATAGCAGAGTCACTGAACCTGAGAAAACTGAAATAAATGGAGATGTTATGGAGGAGAACGAAAGAAAGAAAGAAAGAAAGAAAGAAAGAAAGAAAGAAAGAAAAAAAGAACATTTTTACCTCATTTTCTTAATTTTTTAGGAAAAAAAAAATCAGATTTTTTCCAGGTTCAAAAGTAACTGCATGTATTAAAGGCAGTTTAAAATGTTCCGAAAAAAAATTCTAAATTATATTGTAAATTGTTAAATATATTGAACTGTAAATTCTGTGTAAAGACAATAGACACATTCCTCATATAAATAGTGGCTTCAATTTGGACTTGAAAACAGCCTGAGATGGTTAATGATGAAACACCAGTTTCAAAGTTGTAACTTAGAAACATGGTCATATAAAGGTTAACAGGGTTTTTTTCTTATTATTGCCAGGAATATTAAAATGTTAGACTGCTGATTGGAAAATGGTGGGTTCGATTTCCAAGGTCACCGGGCTGCCACTGCTTAACCCCTGGGTAAGTCCTGTAACCCTGTCATCTTAGTTGGATTAAAATAACTGAGATACATGCATATAAGGGGGTCTGGCAAAGGCCGGAAACATAAATGACATTTAATTTGTGTTGCAGTACTTTTACAAATCATACAATTTAAAAAGGTTTAACTGAGGTTTACATTATTAAGTCTTTTTGTTTGTCATTTACACACATAGAAGCAACAGGAACAGATTCATTTTTGGACATCAAACACTCATGAATCCATTCATATCCCTCTTCATAGAGACACTTAATGAACATTCAGTATTATTATACCTAAAATCAACAAAGAAGACACAATGCAATGTGCACAGGGATTAAATGTAAGGGTTTTTTTTTAGGAAAAAACATTTGTTTAATGCTAAAATCTTAAGGCTTAGCAACAAGTCCTCTGGGCTAAAAAAGAAAATCACTGGGAGAGTCAACAGCCGAAAGCAGAGAGCAGCTCTGGGAGTTTAACTGAGAATTTATGTGGATGAGTATGCAGATGATTTCTTCATTGGTATTAAGGGAAAATAAGATTTTAGTGTCACAGCTTTTATTGTAACACAACAATCATAGACACATTCCTGCTATAAGCTGCTATAAACCTTTACGAGCCTGATTTTTTATAAAAATAATAAAAAAAGAGTTACATGGTGACCAGGAATACACTGGATTTAAAACACTATAAAGGTGCACTGTAAAATTTCTACTTTCCTTGAAATAGATTGATGTACTGTCATTGCTACAGCTGAATAATAACAATGCCAATTTTTTAAGCAGCAAATGTATGTAGAATAGATCTTCTCACCGATGTTTCGACTGATGTTTGATCAGAATTCGAAAAAAAGGAAATTGAGCTGGACACTTTTTTTTTGCATGGCTTCCTTTCCTTTTCTTTTGCGCTCTGTCCTTCTGCTTTTCCCCATAGCAAACCGACTCCCTAGCAACCCGTTGCTATTAGATACTGCTGGGCTCAGTCACCATGGCAGCAGAGTCTACTCATTTCCTTTTCTTTCATACCGTAAACAATTTCACACATTAATATGACATGAAAAATATACTGCATGCAGAAAAAACACAGGAATTATATATGAGATCATATGAGAATGCAGCCTATAACGCTGTGTATGTGTGTGTCTGTGTCCAACAGGTATCTGTGGCTAGAATTACAGTCTCCTTAGTAAATTACTAAATACTTTCTACTCAGATAAGCTTTAAATATTGAATTAAGACATACATTTGGAATGAAGAAAACCATAATCAGACATACAAAGCAAAATACCCCAATTAAAGAGCAGTTGCTATCGGAGTGATTCACAGAGGTACATTAAGTCTTGTCCTGGTGGTGGCATTGTAGAGCCAGAACTTACCTAATAGCATGTGTTAAATATATATTTAAGGATTATACGCATGTAGACACCCTTTGACAATCTTTTTTTAAAGTTAAATAATTGGACGCATGATAACACATTACAAACATGTTTAACATTCATTAAAGACAATTCTTTCTTTAAAACATATTTGCTTAAGCGTTTTCTAGATCAAGACACTGATTCAGTTTTCAATGATCAGTAATGTGACACATCAAACATCATTCGACATCCCTGAGTCTTTTTTAGAAAGCCCAATAATTCATGGTGACCATTTTTATAATTAACGCTGCCATGCAATGAGTGTTGATGATGATTATTCGGGAGAGGAGTTGTGACTTCTCTTGTGGCAAATTTAAATTCAAATAAGGAGCATATGCCCAAATTTTTCTCGTACGCTCTAGACTTGCGTTAAATTTCTCTAAGGTAACATCTGCCATTAGATGTTTTTTTATTATCAACAGAACTATCTTACATCAGAGCAAAGGGACAGTGGTAGCTCAAATGAAGGTTTTAAGCACCAACCCTTGCCTCTAACTCCTGTGCCCAGCCATTGCTGACCCTGGGCTCTGACTCCAACTTCCTATGCTGGTGTAGGGCAAGAAAAAAATTCATGGTGCAGTAATATATCTATGTATGATCTATGTCAGTGTAAGGATCAGATTTTTCGGTTCTAGTCAGTGTGTCTTATGGTATTTCTTCGGGAGAGCCAGTCAGGAGTGCATTACAATAGTTCACTGGTGATAAAAGCCTGAACAAGCATCTCCAGATCCTGACTGGATGGATACAGTAATGATAATGGTCTGTAAATCAGTGTGAGACTGCTTAAGGACAGTTAAAAGTGACAGTAAAGAAGTCTAGATTCACTGAATATCAGTGGTTATTACTTAAATAGTAAGCATCAATACCAAAACTGTTAAATAAATGTAAATTTAGGAGAAATATAAGCTGCTAAAATGTTCGGAAAATGAATGGGGATTACTGTAAAATATACATTTATAAAAATAAATTATTATTTTAATTCTGGTTTTATTAAATGTGTTCTATTTTAAAAAGACTAGTATGTCATCTACATATAAAGGTCCAATAAAGCATGGAGACTGTTCATAAAGATAATGATAATATTCACTTAAACTCCAATTCTGGCAAAATATCAGTGCTGGCATTTCTACATTTCAATGCTGCGTATGACACTTTCAATCATGACAGACCAAAGAGACTGGAAAACTGGGTCTGGCTTTTTAGGATGGTCGTCAAATGTCATGACAGAAAATATTGTTACCATGAAATAATTTGTCAACCATAATATATTTCTTTTATTCTGTGTATACCGTAACATTTAAATAAGTGGGTATGCTTGAGCCTAAACGACAGTAGAGCTTGCAAAATCGCTATCCTGACGTCCCAGGACTATTGTGTCTTCCAGTCGGACTAACAAACAGTATCCACATTTGTCAGCGATGCGACGTTTCTGTTGCGCATAAAACCTCCAACCGGTTTTTATTCAACAAAGAAAATAGCTTTAAAAAATCCAAACCTGAACATAAGAACAGGCTCACAGAAAACTCTTATAACTAGACTAGACTAGCTGTTAGCATTGGCGTTTAGTGGTATGCATAAACAAAGGAGATACCTGGGATGAGGAAGACATAGGAAATAACAAAAGCCAGAAACATGGGGTATATATGTACAAAGATATGAACAGGTTAAAATGAGAAACACCTGGATACAATAAAGAAAGAAAGATGCGACCCAGTAAGCAAAACAGGAAGAATACAAACAAAAAATCGGAATCACTAATATATTTTAATATAAATATAAATATATATTTTCTGCTATCTGGTGGTCTTGAGGGGAAACTACAGCATATAGCATTAGAGTACAGCACAGCGAGGCCAAAGGGGGAAGCGGGGAGCACGGCTAGGACAGAGGGCGGGAGCAAAAAGCACAGCGAGGCCAGAGAGGGGAACACAGATGGCTGAGCGCTAGTGGATGTGCGGAGCCCCACAAGGTTGAATGTTTGTGCCACTTTTGTTTAACCTGTATATGCTGCCACTGTGTGAAATAATGTGAAAAATCCTATGAGTACAGCCCTATCAAATCCCACTGCCAAAGCACTGATGAAATTAACAGCCCTATTCCCGATTTCATATTTTTAACTGTTTTTCATTTATTTTAAATCAATTTTTTAAATCAAAATTTTTAAATTTTATTTTTACCTTTTACTATGATCATTTTAATTCCTTTTATGTAAGGCTCTTTGAATTAACACTGTGTGTAAAATGTGCTATATGAATAACCTTGCCCAACTGAAACACAGTTAAGCAGCAATCCAAAATGGTTTCTAAATACGTCTCTTGTACGTCTTCTTCCTGTATTTTAACACCTGACTCTCTAGACTACCAGCTTGACACACACATCAGGCTGACTCTATAAGTATTAAGGTCTAAATCAGACAACTGCTGTTTTTCCTCAACTATTTAAACAACTGATGCTTTAAATTCACCAAATTTTAAGACTTAAAATCATACTACAATGTTCAATTCAATTCAATTCAGTTTTATTTGTATAGCGCTTTTTACAATGGTGATTGTCACAAAGCAGCTTTACACAATTTAAGAAATTATGAGACAGAATAAAACAGAAATCAGTTTGTCCCTGATGAGCAAGCCGGGGGCGACGGTGGCAAGGAAAAACTCCCTGAGATGAGATAGGAAGAAACCTTGAGAGGAACCAGACTCAACAGAGAACCCATCCTCATTTGGGTGAAAACAGGTAGCAGGGATTATGAGGTTACATTGTGTGTGTGTGAACAACTTAAATCATTAGTCCTTAAAGAGCAACTGGAACGTCTTTATGGCGAAGTGGGTCGTCCTAGGTAACCCTGGTGATGCATCATCCGCTGGGCAGGTCACAGGGAACGGCCCACAGGACCGGGTTGGAGGTGGGGTCTGGATCACCGGCAGCTCCATTGTGGCGTATGTAACTCAACAGTGAGAGAGAGAGAGAGAAAGAGAGAGAGAGGGAAAGGAAGGCAAAAAGAAGGAAAACAGTTAAGTGACAATGTAATCACACGGTTTGGATTGATTAAGTGAATAATGTAGAGTGCAAGGATGGACTAACTAGGTCAGCATAACTAAAAGGAGAACCAGAGGGAAACACAGACATGAGGGCTCCCTGATATGTTAAGCAACCAGCCGCTCTCATCATCAACACCGTGATCAATAAGAGAGGGGAAGACAGCATCTAAACATACCAGATCACCATAATACTCAACACCCATGAGTCCCCCAGATCTGCTCCTTTATCTAAGGGGAATCAATACAAAATGCTTGATTAAATAAGTACGTTTTTAACCTGGACTTAAACACTGAGACTGTGTCTGATTCCCGAACATACATAGGGAGGCTATTCCATAGCTTTGGGGCTCTGTAAGAAAAGGCTCTGCCCCCTGCTGTAGTTTTTATAATGCGCGGTACTGACAGGCAGCCTGCATCCTTTGATCGAAGTAGGCGTGACGGAACGTAAGACACTAGAAGTTCGCTTAGGTACTGCGGCGCGAGACCATTTAGAGCTTTATAAGTTAAAAGTAGTATTTTAAAATCGATGCAGTGTCTCACTGGGAGCCAACGCAGTGTGGATAGGACTGGCGTGATGTGCTCGTATCTTTTAGTTTTAGTGAGGACTCTCGCTGCTGCGTTCTGGACTAACTGAAGTTTATTAATGCACCTAGTTGAACATCCAGACAGTAAAGCGTTACAGTAATCCAGCCTGGATGTGATAAACGCATGAACTAATTTTTCGGCATCAGTAAGTGACAAGATATTTCTTATTTTAGCAATATTTCTGAGATGATAGAATGCTATCCTGGTAATATTGTCGACATGGGCCTCGAATGAGAGATTGGAGTCTAAAATCACACCCAGATCTTTTACTGTTGCACTTGGTGAAACAGAAAGACTGTCTAGGGTTAAGGTGTGATCAGAAGCTTACTTTTAGCTACCTGTGGTCCTAGAACCAGAACCTCCGTCTTGTTAGCGTTAAGCAAGAGGAAATTGCATAACATCCAATCTCTTACTTCCTTCACACATTGCTCAATTTTATTAAACTGGCCTTTCGCATCAGGCCTTGATGAGACGTATAACTGTGTGTCATCAGCGTAACAGTGGAAACTGATATCATGCTTACGAATTATGTTTCCCAGAGGCAGCATGTAAAGTGGGCCTAAAACCGAGCCCTGTGGAACACCATACTTTACAAGGGAGCACGCAGAATAATCACCATTTAAATCAACAAACTGGTAACGATCGGTTAAATAGGACCTGAGCCACGCAAGAGCTGTTCCTTTAATTCCTACTAATTTTTTTAATCTGTGAAGAAGAATATTGTGATCTATGGTGTCGAAAGCCGCACTAAGGTCAAGTAATATAAGCAACGAGACACAGCCTTGATCGGATGCCAGTAAGAGGTCATTAGCTACTTTGACCAGTGCTGTCTCTGTGCTGTGGTGAGGCCTGAATCCTGATTGATAAAGTTCGTGTATGTTATTTCTTTGTAAATATGAACATAGCTGTTGCGCTACTACCTTCTCTAGGATTTTAGAGATAAACGGAAGGTTAGATATCGGCCTGTAGTTTGACAGCTCATTTTGGTCAAGGTCAGGTTTCTTAATTAAAGGTTTAATAACTGCTAATTTAAAAGATTTGGGAACATACCCACTGCTGAGAGAAGAGTTAACTATTTTCAACAGGGGTTCTGATACTGCCGGTACAATTTGCTTAAGAAAGTGTGTTGGTATAGGATCTAACACACAAGTTGACGATTTTTTGGAAGAGATGAGTGCGATTAGGTTTTTCTCTTCCAGAGGAGTAAAAAGTTCTGATCTGATGCGGTTAGTTGTTCATCAGAATCATTTGAAAGGTCTGGTTTTAGAGCGTGAATTTTCTGCCTAATGTTTGCAATTTTATTATCAAAAAAGTTCATGAAATCCTCACTGCTGCACGCAGTTATGGTGCAGGTTTCTGAGGTTGTCTTATTCCTTGTTAATTTTGCGATGGTGTCAAATAGAAATCTAGGATTATTTTTATTATTTTCAATAAGGTTAGAAAGATACGTTGATCTAGTTACACTAAGAGCTTTTTTATAAGCTAGAATTCCCTCTTTCCATGCTGCCTGGAAAACCAACAATCTAGTTTGGCGCCATTTACGTTCTAGTTTACAGGCGCTCTGTTTTAAAGAGCGTGTGTGTTCATTATACCATGGAGCGAGTTTCTTATCTTTAATTATTTTTCTTTTAACTGGAGCCACGTTATCTAATGTAGAGCGGAATGCGGCATCTATATATTCAGTCGCCTGCTCAAGTTCTGTTGGATCAGACGGCGATCCAATGACAGAAGACAATTCTGGAAGATAATTAATAAAGCTCTGAGCAGAAGTTGATGTAAGTGTACGTTTAAAGCGGTAGCGCGGCGCTACATGTGCATTATTAGTATGACGCATTTTAAACGATATAAGATGGTGATCAGAAATAATTTCGCACTGAGGAGTTGTTACTATATTACTTATACTTATTCCGAAAGATAATATTAAATCTAATGTGTGACCTGCTTTATGAGTGGGTCCTATTACACACTGATTTACTCCCACTGAGTCGAGTAAGGACATAAATGCTGTTCTCAGCGGGTCGTCTGAGTTTTCAAAATGAATATTAAAGTCTCCAGCAATTAACGCTTTATCAACGGAGACAACCAGGTTAGACAGAAAATCTGCAAATTCACTAAGAAATTCGGAGTACGGTCCTGGGGGTCTGTAAATAAGAACTAGAGAAATCGACTGACTCTGCTTATTATTTGTCTCTGCAGATGTAAGGTTACTGTAGAGAGCTTCGAATGAATTAAAATTTCGTCCATGTTTCTGTACGATAGTTTAGATTATTATTATAAATAACTGCGACGCCTCCACCTCTACCATTAGGGCGAGGCTGATGTATGTAGCTGAAAGCTGGAGGGCTAGCTTCATTTAATGCTACATACTCATCCGGTTTAGTCCAGGTTTCTGTTAAACATAAAATGTCAAAATCCAGATCTGAGATCATTTCATTAACCATAAGCGCTTTAGAAGTAAGAGATCTAATGTTTAACAATCCTAGCTTCAGATCCGAGGTGCAGGCTGTGTGTTCAGTATTCTCTGAGTTACGAATATCTATATTAATTAAATTACTAAAGCAAACTTTTGGGGTTTTTCTATATTTATATTGTTTAGCTCGGGGAACAGACACAGTCTCAATATTATGGACCCTGAGTGACGACTCTGTGCAGCTAGCAGACGGTCGGATTAGCCTGTTGATCTGCTGCTTGACCTGGGCTCTGGGTAGTCAACGATTAACTAGTCCTATTCTAAGACTATGAGCCATGTTACAAGAAAGGAGAGTGGCTCCTTCCCGGGTGGGATGGACACCGTCCCGTCCTAACAGGCCAGCTTTGCCCTCAAAAGTTTTCCAATTGTCGATGTAGCCCACACTGTTTTCGGAGCACCACCTGGACATCCAGTGACCATAACCTGCTGTAAGCTATGTCACCACGTCGCATTGGTATGGGGCCAGAGCATACTACGACATCGGACATCGCCTTCGCTAATTTAAACACCTCTATAAAGTTAGCCTTACTAGTTTCCGACTGTCGAAGGCGTATATCGTTAGCACCAGCATGAACCACTATCTTTGAAAAATCTATGCTGGCCTACAGCCCTAAGATTATCTGCTATGTCCGGTGCTCTAACTCCTGGCAAACATCTAACTACTGCCGCTGGGGCCCCTAAAGGCCTAGCTAGTTTCACGTGCCTCACTATGGAATCTCCAATAACCAGAGTACCTTCAGGTTTCTCAGTGGGTGCTTCACTGAGGAGGGCAGATCTATTGGGCACGTGAAGCGTAGTGGCATGCTCCGGTGGGTTAGCCTTAGCCTTAGCTTTAGCCTTAGCCGAAGCCTTAGCCGTAGCTTTGGCTGCGCAAGTATGCCGCCGAGTCGTCACCCATTCGCCCCGCTGTGAGGGCTCTAATGCCGAAGTCGGGAGCAGGCTAGCTACGCCTGTAGCATCCAGGCTCGCCGCTAAGGGAGAGCTAATCGCTTCCTTGCTAACCCTCTCTAAAGTCTGGATGCGTTCCTCTAAGACTAGGATCTTCTCCGCCAAAGTGCTAACTAGCAAACATTTATCATAAATAAATATATCGCTAATGGCGGAAGAAGACTCTCTAAACATCCTGCACTCTACACACTGAACAAGCTGAAAGTTTGCCATTTTACGTACCGTAAGTTGCTGATTTGTTTGTTTTCTTTAGTTCGTCGCTCGCTGTGCTCTCGTGCTCGCTCGCTGTTCACTTCTCACTTCACTATTTAAATAAAATGAAAACTTTTGACTTTTTGGGACCTGTTTTTGAGATGTGTTATTTTATCTCTGTTCTATTGTAAAAGAAATATTGAATTCTGTGATTTGAGAGTATTCAAGTTTTCATTTATTCAAATTTTAAAAAAGTACCAACTTTTCCCGAATTTTTATTTACTTTTACTATATTTTTAACTTTCTGCACTTCTGTAACACATTAATAATTTCATTAATAATAAATAAAATTAGCCAATTTTAGTATTTAAAAGTTAAACCTATTTTTATAATAGTTTTACTTAAAGTCTTTGCAGGCAGTTTAACTTAAAAATAAAAAATCAGTTGGGGTGTATCCTTTCCTTTAGAATAAGCTGTAAATCCAACCAAGATGGATACTGCCTGATATTTCACTGCTGAAAGGCACGGGGAAAATATTTAACTTAACATGCTTTTTTTGTAATTCTACTTTAATTGGATTGTTTCTCTGTTGTTGTTGCAAAACTTTCTCCAAACCTTGGACTACACACCTCAAATACAAATATGGGGTTTACTTAACAAGACAAAATTTAACAATGTAGCATTAATTTATCAGTCTGTTAACATTCCCAAAATTTTTCTTTTTTTTCATTTTAGTCCCTACCCTTGCTGATCAGACAATGTTCTGGTGATTCAAGGGTTGTCTTGTTCCATCATTTACAGGTGAATTTCAGGAGCATGAATAGCCAGGAGTAAGATCAGGCTGCTCCTTCCGCTTCTAGAGTTGCTAGCGAACAGAATCTGCGGGATGCTTGTTTTAAAATATGAAATGAAAAAGTATCCCCTGGAGAAACAAGGAAAAGGAACGACAGTAATGAGCTGTAGTGGCATCACTTCTCCTGAGATGAAGACAAAGAGCTTTAGATCTTTTTGAGTTGAGGTTTTATGCCTTGCTTTTGGCCTTCATTCCCCTGGAACCTCTCTCAGACTTTTAACTGTCATCCTTTTATGCTAAAAATCTTAAGATACAGAAGGGAAGTGCAAAAGTCCTCACCTTCCCTGGTGGCATGTTGAACTACCTAGCTCATGCAGAAGATTCAACTTTTGAACTTTTTCTGGTAAAGTAACAGAATCCCAAACATTATTGCATAATCTGACGGTGTTTGTAGCCATGCTGACTCAGTAGACTTAATAAGACGTCTGGAACATTTTGGGAAATAACTTTTAAGAACCATTTTCAGAAAAGTTAATGCTGCTGGTCAGCCATGTTAGAGCAAATTCGTTGAAATAATATATGGATACTATCCTATATGGACAAAAATAGGACAGCTGGCCATTACATCCCGTTTGTTTTTTGTACACCCTATTGTTGATTTAGATTAGATTCAGATTTTTATAAATTCAGATTAATGCACAAGGGCATTGCCATGCTGGAACATTGCTTTGGTAATATACACTGCTCAAAAAAAATAAAGGGAACACTTAAACAACACAATGTAACTCCAAGTCAATCACACTTCTGTGAAATCAAACTGCCCACTTAGGAAGCAACACTGATTGACAATCACTTTCACATGCTGTTGTGCAAATGGAATAGACAACAGGTGGAAATTATAGGCAATTAGCAAGACACCCCCAATAAAGGAGTGGTTCTGCAGGTGGTGACCACAGACCACTTCTCAGTTCCTGTGCTTTCTGGCTGATGTTTTGGTCACTTCTGAATGCTGGCGGTGCTTTCACTCTAGTGGTAGCATGAGACGGAGTCTACAACCCACACAAGTGGCTCAGGTAGTGCAGCTCATCCAGGATAGCACATCAATGCGAGCTGTGGCAAGAAGGTTTGCTGTGTCTGTCAGCGTAGTGTCCAGAGCATGGAGGCGCTACCAGGAGACAGGCCAGTACATCATTGCCTTTGTGCAAGGAAGAACAGGAGGAGCACTGCCAGAGCCCTGCAAGATGACCACCAGCAGGCCACAAATGTGCATGTGTCTGCTCAAACGGTCAGAAACAGACTTCATGAGGGTAGTATGAGGGCCCGACGTCCACAGGTGAGGGTTGTGCTTACAGCCCAACACCGTGCAGGACGTTTGTCATTTGCCAGAGAACACCAAGATTGGCAAATTCGCCACTGGCGCCCTGTGCTCTTCACAGATGAAAGCAGGTTCACACTGAGCACATGTGACAGACGTGACAGAGTCTGGAGATGCCGTGGAGAACGTTCTGCTGCCTGCAACATCCTCCAGCATGACCGGTTTGGCAGTGGGTCAGTAATGGTGTGGGGTGGCATTTCTTTGGAGGGCCGCACAGCCCTCCATGTGCTCACCAGAGGTAGCCTGACTGCCAATAGGTACCGAGATGAGATCCTCAGACCCCTTGTGAGACCATATGCCGGTGCAGCCACTGGGTTCCTCCTAATGCAAGACAACGCTAGACCTCATGTGGCTGGAGTGTGTCAGCAGTTCCTGCAAGACGAAGGCATTGATGCTATGGACTGGCCCGCCCGTTCCCCAGACCTGAATCCAATTGAGCACATCTGGGACATCATGTCTCGCTCCATCCACCAACGCCACGTTGCACCACAGACTGTCCAGGAGTTGGCGGATGCTTTAGTCCAGGTCTGGGAGGCGATCCCTCAGGAGACCATCCGCCACCTCATCAGGAGCATGCCCAGGCGTTATAGGGAGGTCATACAGGCACGTGGAGGCCACACACACTACTGAGCCTCATTTTGACTTGTTTTAAGGACATTACATCAAAGTTGGATCAGCCTGTAGTGTGTTTTTCCACTTCAATTTTGAGTGTGACTCCAAATCCAGACCTCCATGAGTTAATAGATTTGTGTGATTTTGTTGTCAGCACATTCAACTATGTAAAGAACAAAGTATTTAATAAGAATATTTCATTCATTCAGATCTACGATGTGTTATTTTAGTGTTCCCTTTATTTTTTTGAGCAGTGTGTAATATTACATATGGCTGTGAGTTTCCTGTGTGGCCCTTCTCTCACATTTTGCTTGTTAAAGAACATAATTTAGATCTGAAAACACAGTCTCTTCAATTCACTGCCTGGGTCGATGTTGTAGAAGTCACCTGAACTTATACATATTTGAAAAATCAACAAATTACAATGTACCACTAACAAGCAGGATTCTTTCCAGACATAATTAGTTGTGTCTGGAACACAGAATGCCAATGCAGGCAGTAGGGAAATAAATTGCTTGGCTGAAAAGGAAACGAAGATAACTTATTTGCTCTTTCAAAAAAAAAGCTTCCCTAGAGTTACCATGGCAGCACGTCATGGCAATTCCATGTCACTATGCTCCTGTGTGGCATTGGCTTTTCAGCCTGAAGATGGTGTCATCCTGAATAAATAAGGTAAGAAAAAAAACCTCACTAAACAGAACAGAAGCTAATAATCGGTGGGGGTTTTTTTGCAACCGAATAACTGTAGAAAACAATGTAATATCCATGTCTCATTTAGAAAAAAAACACCAATATTTAGTGGTTATTTTTACCTTTGGCTGACATGTACATCTGGATTTATGTAAATCTGCTTTGAGGCAACATCACTTAAAACTGTATACAAAAGATAAAACTGAATACAAAACTAAGGTTCTGCCTGTGTTTGCAGACCATCTGCGTTATTAAACTAATTAGTAGCATAACTCAAAAAAATAGTATGTTGTGCTATTAATTAATAATTTAGTTTAAAATTTACATTAAACATGCTCATAAAGGTAAATAGAATTTTGAATTCAGTGTGAATCCATATTTTTCTTGATGCTTTAAAAAACAATTATAGGTATGACAACCTGTAAAAGGAGTAGTACAGTGTTGAGTTAGTGTTGCTGTTAATGACGTAATTTACGTGTGTTAAAAACGTCTCTAATGTAACCATGGTTCACTGAGGTAATGAGAGACTGCGTCTAAATGCTATTAGAACTGTAGAACCGAATTAGAACCGTGTTCTGAAGCACATGTGTAATTAGTCCAATAAAGGAGCAAAACGTCAAAAGCAGGTGATGTAAGTGACCAGAAAGTGTAAAGGCGTATATGAGGCAGCACATAAAGATGCTACATAAGTA
The DNA here is from genome assembly GCA_005784505.1 of Bagarius yarrelli. Lineage (NCBI taxonomy): Eukaryota > Metazoa > Chordata > Actinopteri > Siluriformes > Sisoridae > Bagarius > Bagarius yarrelli. The sequence goes on along the minus strand of VCAZ01000113.1, from coordinate 1,078,679 downwards.
ACCCAAAGATGATGGTTGAGAGATGGATGCTAGAAACTGCACCCACACAGAGGCTACACCCACAGACCAGCCAGAATAGAGCTACTTGCAGAAGTTGGACTCTGTTTTGGTGAACTTACTCCAGAACTCCCAGGAGCAGAGCAATTGGAAGATAAGCATACAGACAAGCCCACAGCCCTGAGCCTACAAAGGGATCTGGTGTGCCAACAGTGGGCACGAATGCAGACCCTCCTGGTGGTTGATGTTGAATTGCCCTTAAAATAGAGCCACTTGGTCTTGAGTCACCACTGCAGAGGTCTCATGTACAGCAAAACCAAATGGTATTATGTTAGACACAGACATATATGCATTCTTGTTAAATCCCATATCATGCTAAAATAGGTGGTCCTCTAAACTGGAAAAAGCTGAATTTTCTCTTCCCCCACTCACTCATATGGGCGAGGACAGGGTTAAATCGGCTGCTACAGGAGCCAAAGCACATGTTTTTTGTTCTCATTCCTTAGAAGTGGGTCTACTTTTTAATCCATCACCAGAGTCTGCGCAGGGTCCACTAGCATGTGGACAAACTTGTTGAAAAAAGGTAGAAACTGGATTCTGTAGCCACTTTTACAGTCTGCAGGACCTAGTATGTGAGAAAGAATACTGAGGGAACCAGCATCTTAAAGTTGGTCTAGTTAGAGTAGTCACCGTGGTACCTTGGTAGAGGGTATGGGCATTCTCATGCTTACTGGAGACTGCTGTGCCCTGGCCATGGACTTCAAGAAAAATACAGCATGTAGTTTTTCTTTTTCCTCTCAACGTCCCTGTCTGAGAGTGATGCCTTCACTTCTGATGTTTCTGCATGGGGGTGTAGGGGAGTGCGCTCTGGTTTTAGGCTTGGCTTTATAAAATGCCCAGCAGCCCCGGGCATCTGGGAGAAATCACTGAAACACTTCCCTCAACTATTTCACCTCGTTGAATGACAGTATCACCTAAAAAAATCCTAGCGTTTAAACTGCATTATAGTCTACCTCCTTGCCTATATCCAGATCTTTTAGTAAATTGGCTTGGTACATCTGCAACACTGCCCTGGTGTGCAGACATGTTTAAGCCTGACCTGCCGCCATGAAGGCTTTATCCGCTAGTGCTGACATAGTCATAAGTGGCTTAGTAAGAAGCTGAAAGGCCTTTATGAGCAATGGCAAGTCAGGGGACAGTTAGCGTCTGTTCCACCAAAGGCATCCCCCCATATCGCACTAACTTAGCCCTGTGTAATCACACATTAAAGTGTGGAGGGTGGAAAAGAAAGGCCCCAGTGTTAAGTTAGCAATCTTACAAGAAGAAAGTGTACTTCCAGCCTGCTTTTCTGTTAAACGTCCTGCTTTCCAGATGGCCAGTCGTTGCTTATTTTTACTGTTACTTAAGTACATTTTTAGTGAAAAAAACTTCCGTTTGGCTGTGTTCCACTGTTACTGTCAAATGATAACAAAAATGTAACCTTTCAAAATAATTGGTTATTATGTAATTTTTGCAAATATTGCGATTTGGAGAGGCTGTGTGTGTGTGTGTGTGTGTGTGTGTGTTTGTTTGTTTTATCGGAGGCAGATCAGCCGTGGCCTCAGGTTCAGTCTATATTTTTACTCCAAGATGTCAAAAAGAATAGTTTTAACAAACCAAAATGACATCACATCGTATAAGAATTCCAGCTCCAACCTAAAAACAAAAAAAACAGAGGTAAGTGTCAAAATGAGAATTTTTTTGTCCATTTAACACAAAGCTAAATAAACGGAATAGCAAACTAGGATGTCCTGTGTTTATACAATAACTACAAGGTTTTTGACACCTCACTAAAGTGTAAAACATCCATACAAAATCAAAAGAGTATTGTTTTTTATTTTATTCCTACCTAAATAATGCCTGTACATAAACATAAAATGTACAAATAAAGTATATTTTAAGGAACTGCTATTTAATATTAGATGTTTAACCGAAAAACATCCGAGTGTGTTTGCGATTTGATTGTAAATGACAGGTGATGTGATGTTCATGTCTATCACAGGACTAAGATTGACTTTTCTTTACTTTAATCTGTTTATTATTAGCAGAACAGAGAGACTTTGGAGGAGACGGATGTAAAGACTCGCCAAGTAGTTTGAAATTTAGGGTTTTTGCTTTGCATCCATTTTTTATCAATTTGTTTTTACTCTTGAGTAACTACTGAGATGGTTACTTTTACTCTTACTTGAGTAACTGTTGCACTTTTTTACTTTTACTTAAGTGCGGCTTTTGGATACTTTACCCACCTCTGTTAATATCTCTTTTTAAAGACCTGCGCTACTAATTATTTCAAGTTCATGAAAGTACCTTCACAAGTACAGAATAACTTTGATCATGAAATTCAGGACATCTGAGTGTCATAATACATCTGTAAAATAAAAAAAATGCAGATCTGTGGGTCTTTGGTTCATTGATTTTTTTCCCCCTCTATTTTTTCATTTTAACTGTAAATTATCTTTGGGGAAACACTCCACGAATGAAGGTTGTAGACTTTTCAATAGGGAGCACACACCTGGGAAAAAATGCTGATAAGCACCCCTGTAGTTTCTCAAAGATAGAATGGATAGAAGAGCTGATAGAAACAGGCTGGAAGCAAAGAGACGGTGTGGGGGATATAGCGAGATATTGTATGCATCACAGGATGAAGTCAATGAAGGACAAGATCTTGAAATCGAACAAACCTTTCAGATGGAAATGAGAGCAGAGAACAGAAATGAAGGCTGGGCACAGATTGAGAATCATCACCATGGCAATACGCAGTGGAACAGAGGAAGGAGCTGAGAAGGGTGTGTGGGGGGGGGGCAAAGAATGCCTAGGGGCCAACTTTGTACCTTCCTAAACATTTATTATAAAAATAACTATCAAGTTTAAAACATACAAAGATTTGCAACCACAATGCAAACAATGCAACCGTATTCTCAGACCTTGAGTATAGTGAATAACACGAGAAACGTATTAACTTTGTGTGTTTGTGCAGCCATTACAATGGCTTCTTCTCTTGTGCACATTTATTTGCTTGCTGTAATGTTTATTAGGTCAGTGATCATAGAAAAGGAAGCTGTCAGCTTGAGGTACATCAAAAACTGCTCAAAAACGCGCATTTAAAGCGTGTGAGGATTTCAGGTAGTCTGAATAGAAACGTGCTTGGGTAGCACACAGTCCTGCATTTCTCCCTCTCTTTCTTTTTCTTAAACACAATAACACACACACACATACACACCACTGATACACACTGTCCTTTCCTCTCACTTTCTTGCTCATGCACACACAAACATATAAGCACGAACACACTCAGTCACTGCTCTCATCATGCCCAGTGACCCTGAAAAGAAATCAACATTCTTTCTTGTCATGCCATAAAAGTCATTTTATCTGCTGGGGTTTTTATTTCTTCAAACATTTCACATAAATTGATTGCATAGGGAATTTAAAAGGTTGTAGATTTAAAGGCTTGCTGCGACAGTCAGTGACACCAGTATTAAGCCACAACACGTCACTTGCTCCACATCATCGTTTTAATTTTTTAATTAAATATTTATTTAAACCAAAAATTCAATATTTATATTCATTATTATTAATTTATTTATAATAAATATTTTACATGACAAAGGAAATATAACTACTGTTGCTTATTTGCAGGATCAGCCCAAGCCTAAGCAAAATTTTATTTGGGGGCCGTATAGTGCCGTACACTATAACTCTAACAAATCCATAATCAATAACATATAATTACATAACAAAAATTAACATTGTTTTACTCATTAAACAAAACATTTCAACAAAAATGTGTATTCGAACTGAGGAAAAAGTTAGGGTACCCCCGTTGGCTAAAATAGCTTCAATGAGACGCTTCTTGTAGCCCTCTACCAGTCTCTGAGATTCAGATTTGGGCTTTGACTCAACCATTCCAGGACTCTTCATTTCTTAGTTTTTAGCCAGTCCTTGGTGGATTTACTGGTATGTTTTGGGTCATTGTCATGTTGCAGGGTCCAGTTCGGCTTCAGCTATAAGTTAAACACCCTCTGATACATGGTAGAATTAATTGTGGATTCTATGATGGTGAGCTGGCCAGGTCCCCAAACCAGGACACTTCCACCTTTATGCTATGAGGTTCTTTTTCTGAAATGCTATATTTGGTTCATGCTAAACATGTCCTCGGTTGCAGTGTCCAAATAATATAATTTTATTACTGCTTCAATACTCCTTTTGTTTCACAGATTTGGGAACTAATTTTAGTGCTAAAATGCTTTGTGAAATAGTCTTAGAGCAAAAATGTAAAAGTCCTTACTTTAGGACTGACACACCTATTAATTTTTTCTTAAGTAGTTATGAGCTACTTTACCCTGTTTATGTTTTGTAAATAGCCCTGGTAATAAATGGAAACGTTTTTGAGGATTTTTGAAAGCCATTCTGCTCGGTTGGATTCTACCATATTTTGGAAGTGGTAAATATTGCGTTTTTAATGCTTATAAGGGCTTAAAAGGATAGATGTTAAAAAAGGCATTAGATTTAGCCCCAAACCACCCCACTGGAAAAGTGATATCAGATGTGGTCTTGTCGAATTAAAGCTACTATATATTCCGGACATTCTGCTGTCATACTATAAGCGAGGGTATTTGACACCAACTTGTTCTTGTAAGTCTTAGATCTTTAACATAAAATAGTGACCTCAAGTCTACCAATTACACAGGCATAACTATATTTTACATTTATGAATTTTCTTAGACATCCAGTATTCTGATTAGTAGTCCAATGCCTTAACCACGGAGCTTTCACTTTCCAGTTGATCTGCTCTGTGTATTTAAATCTCCATGATCTCCAAGGCTACTCAGGAAACCGACATGAGGTGAAAGAAGGTTGTGCATTGTTCTCCTTTATAAAATTCCCAACAGAGGCATGGCTGAAAGCTTAAACACTGCACACATAATAGAGCATGTCCACAAAAAAAAATTGAAAGAAAACGTAAAAGGAGATTTTTGAATAAAGAGACTGCTGTTGCCAGTGTGAGGAACACATTTGGGAGAGATGCCAGTCAAGGTGAGGTTAAGTGAGATTTTTCTGTCACTGTAGATGTGAACTATAAGTGGATTGCTAAGAGAACACCAGAGGTGTAGCAATGGGGCAGAAAAGGCAGACAGCTGCCTGGGGTCGCTGAAGGCTGACCATTTGAACAAATGAAATTTCATTATTTATATAGCATAAAGCAATATATTTGCATCCCCTCTAGGGGGCCCCCTATTGTGTTATGCTGGGTGTAATTGATTTTTCCCTGTCAGGATGCATCATGTTTCAAACTGTTACAATCCGTTACTGGAAATATAAAGATTGTATTGTATTCTCAAGATTGCTTTGTACAGTATTGAATTGTGGGAAAAAAATTAATACACGTTATGAAAAGATAAATTAGCGTACAACAGGGAATTATAATTATAAAGGGTGATGAAATTTTAACAGGAATTTGGTTAATGAATAAAGATAGCATAAGTCATAATTGTAATATTTTATGAAGAAAGTGCGTTATGAGAAGAATTAAGATAATATTAGGAAATAAGATTTAGCTTTAAAAAAAGGCGATGTTATAATAAGAAAATTAGTTTTTTGAAAATAAGCGAAATAAAACCATAGCGACGAATCGATATAAAAGTAGTTATAAGGGAATCCAGGGTGATAAATCAACAAAAAACAAACAAAGTCACCACCAAAACTATAGTGACGAGTAAACTAACAGAGCGAAGTATACATAGAGAAGAGTAACTTCTTCCATGTAGATGATTATTGACATTTTGTAAAAAAAATCAACACTATGTTCTATATTATTTCTGTTTTGACTACTTTTGGTATGTTGTGTAGATATATATCCAGGTATTTACTTTTATTTAAAAATTTATATTAACTAGGGTTGCACCGATCCAATACTCAGTATCAGAATTAGTCCGATACTGGCCAAAATTATTGAATTGAATATCTTAGGAGATGGAGAGGTATAGTCCGATCCAATACTGGACCTGATCCTGAATTTACATTAAAATACAGGAGAATTGATTTTTAACAGGTGAATAAATATAACAAATATCTTTCTAAAGCTGGATTTTTTTTATTCAAACCATTTAAAATACAATCAACACAGAAAAATAAAACAGTGTTTTTGTCAGACTGACAAACACACAAAAAAAGTGAAAGCACCTTATGTTTAAAGCCACCAAAGCATAAACAACACCAAAACAGGTCTAAATATGTAGACCGTACCATAACCGACACCTTTTTCAAAACAAAAGCCACCTTCCATGTGTTAACAGACCAATTGGCGCCCACATAGCATGATTAGCCTTCCCTCGGTGAGACTGCAGTAAAGTCTCCTTAGAGTATGGCTTAGTTGCTAGCCAATAAACTACTAGCAGGGAGTGTCATTGAGTATATTTAGAACAGTGTATCCTCCGGACAAATGTGTTAACAGTTTTGTTGTTTAAAAAAGAGAAAATTATGGTATTAGATCAATATCGGTAATGGCAGATACTCAAGTTTATGATATCAGTATCGATATCTGACGTGAAAATCAAACCACCCCTAATATTAGAGAAATAATATTTTAAAAGGGCTAATCTAATAATTTTGCCTTGGGCCCCTCATTTCATCTTGGTTTGCCTCTGGATAACACTACAAAAGATTTGATGTGTTATTGGGTGGTTGTAAACTAAGAAAAGAATCTGTTTTGGTGAAAGCCTAAATCATTTTTGATTTTTTCACATTTACAGTTTGATTCTCTTTTCAGTGGCTTACATGCTAGTGGTTAAAAACGATTAAATGTTTTCCCAAAGACAACCATTTATGTCTGGTGTGTTGTGAAGGATTTATTGCTAAAATGTGCCTAGACTTTTATCACTGTAATGTAAATCTTTATTTGTCACACACACACTTTACAGTACATTTGTTTCTTTGAATATCCTATCTTAGAAAGTTGGGGTCAGATCATTACTCAGTCTTACTCAGGGACCCAACAATGGCCATCTGGCAAAGCGGTGGGGCTTAAAACCCTAGTCTTTCTGGTCTTCAACAACTTAGGCCTTTAACCATTTGAGCTTACCACTCTCCCCAAACTGGATAACTAAATGCAAAATTATCACCACAGTGGATGTTAAAACCTAACCAACTTTCTAAAATTAAATCAATTTGACTTTCATTTATTTATGTTTTATACCTGCTTATTCGCTAATTCGGGGTCACAGGGATCTACTGGAGCCTATCCCAGCCGGCCTTGAACAGGTCGCCCAGTCCATCACTGGGCCAAGTTTGACTTGTTTATGTCAAAACTGACATACGTGTGAATAAGTATAATAATGTATCTAAATGGTGTCCTCTGAAAAGACTAGGTGGCCCAATCCAGGTTGTATTCCTGTGTCATGCTTAGTTTTTCATGGACAGGCTTTGAATAAAACATTAATCCTAGAAGCATAAACTGGGTTATTAAGGTTTTAAAGAATGTGTAAATGATGATGTTAATTCATTTACTAAAAGTATTGTTTCCATGGGCAGTATGTTAGCTTAGTGGTTAGCACTGTTGCATCACAAGAGGACCTGAGTTCGATTTCCGGGCAGGGGCCTTTCTGTGTGGCGTTTGCATGTTCTCCCTGTGCGGAGTTTGCATGTTCTCCCTGTGCTTGCGTGGATTACTCCGGTTTCCTCCCACAGTCCAGAAACTTGTATGTTAGGTTGATTGGTGATTTTAAATTGCCCATAGGAGTGAGTGTGAGTGTGTGTGGCCCTGTGATGAACTGGCGACCTGTCCAGGGTGTAGAACCCCTCCTGCCTTTTGCTTTTTCAAAAAACAGCTGGGATAGACTAAGTGAGATTTTTCTGTCACTGTAGATGTGAACTATAAGTGGATTGCTAAGAGAACACCAGAGGTGTAGCAATGGGGCAGAAAAGGCAGACAGCTGCCTGGGGTCGCTGAAGGCTGACCATTTGAACAAATGAAATTTCATTATTTATATAGCATAAAGCAATATATTTGCATCCCCTCTAGGGGGCCCCCTTTTTGTATTATGCTGGGTGTAATTGATTTTTCCCTGTCAGGATGCATCATGTTTCAAACTGTTACAATCCGTTACTGGAAATATAAAGATTGTATTGTATTCTCAAGATTGCTTTGTACAGTATTGAATTGTGGGAAAAAAATTAATACACGTTATGAAAAGATAAATTAGCGTACAACAGGGAATTATAATTATAAAGGGTGATGAAATTTTAACAGGAATTTGGTTAATGAATAAAGATAGCAATAAGTCATAATTGTAATATTTTATGGAAGTGCGTTATGAGAAGAATTAAGATAATATTAGGAAATAAGATTTAGCTTTAAAAAAAGGCGATGTTATAATAAGAAAATTAGTTTTTTGAAAATAAGCGAAATAAAACCATAGCGACGAATCGATATAAAAGTAGTTATAAGGGAATCCAGGGTGATAAATCAACAAAAAACAAACAAAGTCACCACCAAAACTATAGTGACGAGTAAACTAACAGAGCGAAGTATAAATAGAGAAGAGTAACTTCTTCCATGTAGATTATTATTGACATTTTGTAAAAAAAAATCAACACTATGTTCTATATTATTTCTGTTTTGACTACTTTTGGTATGTTGTGTAGATATATATCCGGGTATTTACTTTTATTTAAAAATTTATATTAACTAGGGTTGCACCGATCCAATACTCAGTATCAGAATTAGTCCGATACTGGCCAAAATTATTGAATTGAATATCTTAGGAGATGGAGAGGTATAGTCCGATCCAATACTGGACCTGATCCTGAATTGACATTAAAATACAGGAGAATTGATTTTTAACAGGTGAATAAATATAACAAATATCTTTCCAAAGCCTGGATTTTTTTTTATTCAAACCATTTAAAATACAATCAACACAGAAAAATAAAACAGTGTTTTTGTCAGACTGACAAACACACAAAAAAAGTGAAAGCACCTTATGTTTAAAGCCACCAAAGCATAAACAACACCAAAACAGGTCTAAATATGTAGACCGTACCATAACCGACACCTTTTTCAAAACAAAAGCCACCTTCCATGTGTTAACAGACCAATTGGCGCCCACATAGCATGATTAGCCTTCCCTCGGTGAGACTGCAGTAAAGTCTCCTTAGAGTATGGTTTAGTTGCTAGCCAATAAACTACTAGCAGGGAGTGTCATTGAGTATATTTAGGGAGTGTCATTGTATCCTCTGGACAAATGTGTTAACAGTTTTGTTGTTTAAAAAAGAGAAAATTATGGTATTAGATCAATATCGGTAATGGCAGATACTCAAGTTTATGATATCAGTATCGATATCTGACGTGAAAATCAAACCACCCCTAATATTAGAGAAATAATATTTTAAAAGGGCTAATCTAATAATTTTGCCTTGGGCCCCTCATTTCATCTTGGTTTGCCTCTGGATAACACTACAAAAGATTTGATGTGTTATTGGGTGGTTGTAAACTAAGAAAAGAATCTGTTTTGGTGAAAGCCTAAATCATTTTTTGATTCACATTTACAGTTTGATTCTTTTTCAGTGGCTTACATGCTAGTGGTTAAAAACGATTAAATGTTTTCCCAAAGACAACCATTTATGTCTGGTGTGTTGTGAAGGATTTATTGCTAAAATGTGCCTAGACTTTTATCACTGTAATGTAAATCTTTATTTGTCACACACACACTTTACAGTACATTTGTTTCTTTGAATATCCTATCTTAGAAAGTTGGGGTCAGATCATTACTCAGTCTTACTCAGGGACCCAACAATGGCCAACTGGCAAAGCAGTGGGGCTTAAACCCTAGTCTTTCTGGTCTTCAACAACTTAGGCCTTTAACCATTTGAGCTACCACTCTCCCCAAACTGGATAACTAAATGCAAAATTATCACCACAGTGGATGTTAAAACCTAACCAACTTTCTAAAATTAAATCAATTTGACTTTCATTTATTTATGTTTTATACCTGCTTATTCGCTAATTCGGGGTCACAGGGATCTACTGGAGCCTATCCCAGCCGGCCTTGAACAGGTCGCCCAGTCCATCACTGGGCCATACTTAATGTGTGAATAAGTATAATAATGTATCTAAATGGTGTCCTCTGAAAGACTAGGTGGCCCAATCCAGGTTGTATTCCTGTGTCATGCTTAGTTTTTCATGGACAGGCTTTGAATAAACATTAATGCTAGAAGCATAAACTTGTTATTAAGGTTAAATGAATGTAAATGATGTTAATTCATTTACTAAAAGTATTGTTTCCATGGGCAGTATGTTAGCTTAGTGGTTAGCACTGTTGCATCACAAGAGGACCTGAGTTCGATTTCCGGGCAGGGGCCTTTCTGTGTGGCGTTTGCATGTTCTCCCTGTGCGGAGTTTGCATGTTCTCCCTGTGCTTGTGTGGATTTACTCCGGTTTCCTCCCACAGTCCAGAAACATGTATGTTAGGTTGATTGGTGATTTTAAATTGCCCATAGGAGTGAGTGTGAGTGTGTGTGGCCCTGTGATGAACTGGCGACCTGTCCAGGGTGTAGAACCCCTCCTGCCTTTTGCTTTTTCAAAAACAGCTGGGATAGACTCCAGCAGATACATGTGACCCCGAATTAGGGAATAAGTTGGTATAGAAGATGAACCAGCTGTGTCTGATCATGATTATGATACTGTAAGTTTGCTGGATGCCCTTGATGCAAGACCCCATAGTAAATCACTATTACTACCTGTTTGGGATTACCTGCAAGATAACCTGTACATATAATAATATATAATGTAAACAAATGTTAAATTCATGTATAATATAGTTTTGTGTCAAACTGGAAAAATTAAACAGTTAAGTGTGTCGAGAGTCAGGGGAGCTTTGGTGTGTCATAATTCTATGAATGAACTCATCAAAACATCTACCAAGTCTTGTTAGTGACTGGAATACATTCAGTTCAGTATGACTATATACGCCCAAGGCTCGATTACTTTGGGACAGATTGCGTCGGATAAAAAGTTAATTGCTAATTAAGTGGACGACTACACCGAGCCAATGCCTGTTCCAGCTTCGCAACCTTGCAAAATCAGAGCTACAAGGGAAAAACAGCATTTTGCCAATTAGCTTGATTTATGTGATGAGACAGAGGTTGTGGTGTTTCTTTTAAAAACAAGCTAACACACTTAGAAGCAATAAACCTGAAATTAAAGCATTCCATCTATGTCTTTTCACCTGCATGCAAATAAGAAGAGTATTTTTTATACGTATATATGCAAGCTGTGGAACTGATGAACTAAGCTGATGACTAAAAAGATTTGTTAAATTAGTATATACATAGTTGTATACATGTATTTTTCTCTGCCTCTTTATGCTTCTGTAAGAAAGTTAATATTTTTATACAGGCATTGGTCAGGAACGTTTTACATTCCTGTGTGTCAGTAAAACTATTACTATATGAATAGTGAGTGGGTGTGTATAAATTAATGCTAATGATCTAGGAAAGATACTGCGATTGTCTTTACATTCATGCCTATCAATCAGTAAATATTTGTTGCGCAGTGGTTAAGGCGTTGGACTTCTGTTTGGAGATCAGGGATCGATTCCCAGCACCACCAAGTTGCCACTGCTGGGCCCCTATGCAACACTTAACTCCTAATAGCTCAAAGTATAAAATATATAAATGTCGTTCTGGATAAAGGCATCTGTCAAATGGCTGTCAAATTTCTTTGTTGGTGGAAAACTGAAAGAATCATACAGCAAAAAATGTAAAAGTAAAGCTCAATTTTTAACTATATACCCTAACATTGTCACTATATTTATTAATATAAAGTGCATGATTATTTTTTTACAAATTACCTTTAGAAAACAATTAGTATTTTACCTATTTACATAATTGCAGAATCCCATATGCCACAAGCTGCTTAGTTCCTTTTGTAAGGACCGAATGGCCGATCACACGACATAACCTAATGCATATTATCATGCAGATACAGGTCAAGACAAGAATGTCAACTAAAGTCTTTGACTAAATATACACTGCTCAAAAAAATAAAGGGAACACTTAAACAACACAATGTAACTCCAAGTCAATCACACTTCTGTGAAATCAAACTGCCCACTTAGGAAGCAACACTGATTGACAATCACTTTCACATGCTGTTGTTCAAATGGAATAAACAACAGGTGGAAATTATAGGCAATTAGCAAGACACCCCTAATAAAGGAGTGGTTCTGCAGGTGGTGACCACAGACCACTTCTCAGTTCCTATGCTTTCTGGCTGATGTTTTGCTGCAACAACCCAGCAGCAGGACTGCTACCTCCGCCTGGAGGAGCACTGCCAGAGCCCTGCAAGATGACCACCAGCAGGCCACAAATGTGCATGTGTCTGCTCAAACGGTCAGAAACAGACTCTATGAGGGTAGTATGAGGGCCCGACGTCCACAGGAGGGGGTTGTGCTTACAGCCCAACACCGTGCAGGACGTTTGGCATTTGCCAGAGAACACCAAGATTGGCAAATTCGCCACTGGCGCCCTGTGCTCTTCACAGATGAAAGCAGGTTCACACTGAGCACATGTGACAGACGTGACAGAGTCTGGAGATGCCGTGGAGAACGTTCTGCTGCCTGCAACATCCTCCAGCATGACCGGTTTGGCAGTGGGTCAGTAATGGTGTGGGGTGGCATTTCTTTGGAGGGCCGCACAGCCCTCCATGTGCTCGCCAGAGGTAGCCTGACTGCCATTAGGTACCGAGATGAGATCCTCAGACCCCTTGTGAGACTATATGCCGGTGCGGTTGCCCCTGGGTTTCTCCTAATGCAAGACAATGCTAGACCTCATGTGGCTGGAATGTGTCAGCAGTTCCTGCAAGACGAAGGCATTGATGCTATGGACTGGCCCGCCCGTTCCCCAGACCTGAATCCAATTAAGCACATCTGGGACATCATGTCTCGCTCCATCCACCAACGCCACGTTGCACCACAGACTGTCCGGGAGTTGGCGGATGCTTTAGTCCAGGTCTGGGAGGAGATCCCTCAGGAGACCATCCGCCACCTCATCAGGAGCATGCCCAGGCGTTTCTAGGGAGGTCATACAGGCACATGGAGGCCACACACACTACTGAGCCTCATTTTGACTTGTTTTAAGGACATTACATCAAAGTTGGATCAGCCTGTAGTGTGTTTTTCCACTTCAATTTTGAGTGTGATCCCAAATCCAGACCTCCATGGGTTAATAAATTTGATTTTTCACTGATAATTTTTGTGTGATTTTTGTTGTCAGCACATTCAACTATGTAAAGAACAAAGTATTTAACAAGAATATTCATTCATTCAGATCTAGGATGTGTTATTTTAGTGTTCCCTTTATTTTTTTGAGCAGTGTATATATATATAGATATAGATATATATAGATATATATATAGATTTTTTTTTTTTTTTTTTTTTTTTTTTGATTATGATATACATCAGATTGGTATTACAGATTACCAGTCATGACCTTAAAGGTTCTGATCACGCTTTGTTCATTTTTCCGTATGGACATTCATAAAAAAAAAATCCTGTATTATTTATAATTTTGTTACAAATAAACAAGGCTAAAACATGATTACTGACAGATCTATTTATTACCTAATAGTTTACACATAATATGGAATACAAATGCATGATACAAAGGGCTTATATCAACTTTAAGAAGAAAAGTTTGCAGTGATTTTGACAATAAATTAAAAAATTGTAGCTAAAACTTTTTAAAAAGCTAATTATTTCTGCAGTTCTCAGTTCATTTAATTAATTAGCATAAAAAATGAAGAAACGAGTCCAGCTAATATTAAAATTTGTGTTTATATTGGCTTTAAATGGATGCATTTTGGTTGGGTGAATTAAAATGTGCCAGTCTAATCTGAACTTTTCCCCTTTTATTAATCAGATAAGTATTGGATAACTAAAATTAGAAATATAAAGACAATGTGACTGTAGGCAGCTGAAATAAAAAGAAACTGAAGTTTGAATAAATGAAAAGATGTTAACTGGATAGGAATAAGTTTCTCTAACGTGGTTAGAATTTTGGCAGGTAAGGCGGGCATGTTGAAATGATGTGATGCCAGTTGTGCGGTCATTTACACACAGACTAGATCAAAGTGTGTATACTGAAAGTATCTTCAAGGAGTATCATCTTTAATTAGGCTGCAATGTGTATTAGTGCTTTTCATAAATTACTCCAACGCATGATTCCCTAGGGTGTAGGAAGCTACAGAAGAGCATATGTGGGTAGTAATGTGCTATCCTGTTACATTGTTTACTTGCTTCAATTGCGTTTACAAGATTTAAACAAGAATAAATGTTAAAATTAATTCATTAAATGCTACTAACTGCATTTTTTCTGAGGTTTTATGGGATATTGCTTTTAAGTAACATTTTGCTGAAGTCATAAGAGTAATTATGTCGTGCCTTAAAGGAGTTTGACTAATCAAACTTCCTAAATTTGAGGTAGACGGCGACTGCAGGAAATAAATAATGAAAGAGAACGGTGTTCAGAGATTTTTTTCTTGCCATGTTGAGTGTAATTGTATTTTAACACTTTTGTACCCTTTAATAAAATGCCTGAAAGAGCTTAATTCCGCCAACAAAATTTGGACATTTCAAATCGTTTTGTCCAGAAGTTGGACTGCCCTTTTAAAAAACTAAATGGTTGCTGCTTCTGTAGAGCTGCTCCATAGGGGACTTTGGCTACCCCAGGTCTCTTTAAAGTCTCACTGGTCATCAAAACAGTTACAGAGGTACAAACCTCAACCTTTTAAAGTTAAAACCTTACAAATAGATTGTTAAGTATGACCACCACACACCACCCCACTGCCATGTTCCCTCCACTGGCTTTCAGTAGCTGCATGCAACGAAGCAGCTCTCTTTTACCTACACACATTTATGACTCCGTGTATTGCACCATGCACCCTCGGCAAGCACCGCTTGAACATTCCTACCGCCCCCTAAGATGCAAGGTAGGTCTACGTCAAGACTTTTTTCCGATCTGGCACCAAGATGGTGGAATGAACTTCCCATCAATGTCAGAACAGCAAAGTCATTGATTGTCTTTGAGAGACGACTGAAGATCCACCCTTTCCTTAAACAACTGGCACATGACATTAAAAATATTCTATGTTGCTCTTTAAACAGGTTTGTGGGTTTGTTACAGTTTGTTTTGTGGTCTAGCATGCCGGTGTTGGGCTGTTCAATGATGAAGCATTTTTGTACGTTGCTCTGGATAAGGTTGTCTGCCAAATGATATAAATGTAAAAATATGTAAATGATGTGTATCCTTTATTTACCTGTTCTAACCATGCAATGCAGTATAATATATAAATCTGTTTCATAATCTAAAGACATTTTTTAAAGTCAAGGGCTATTAACATTCCAAGCTTTGGGTACGACTGGGTGCTCTGCAGTGGACAAATAACACTACATCACATACTAAAGTTTATGCCTTTTTTTGTACTAAGCCATTTATGTAATCTAGCAACAGAAGAGGTCAGACATTCATTCCATTTGCACATCCAATTATTTCTTGAAAACTTGTAAACCATCTTACAATGTCCCCCTCACCTCTATCACTATCACCAATGACTACATTACATCTGGTCATGTACCAGCTGCATTCTCAAACGCATACTTAGAAACCCATTCTACATCTCTTAGCTATCAGCAATGACTGACTGGCACTACTTTTCTCTTTTCATTTTTACATTTTCAGAAACATTGTATACAATCAGCTGTCTATCACTCACAGAACAGCCTTCAAGACCCTCAAATATCTGGTATCAAAGCAGCACATTCTTTAATGTCTGCCCTTTGGATTTGTTATCAGTTCTGATGCTCCCTAGCACAGCCAAGTATAAGCTCTCCTGTCAATCCTTATATATCTAGGAAACCTTTGCATAGCTGATAGGTTGGTCGTATCAGGTGTCATAAAGAGGATCCAAAACTGCTCAATATATATTTTCCACTGGTGTCCCGCATGACTCAGTACTTGGTCCTGTGCTGTTTTATTTAATCTATTAGTAAAGTCATACCCTCACATAGGTTTTCTTATAACTGCTATGCAAAACGCATTCAATGCCTTTACTTTCTTCTTATTTCTTTCCTCCCACAGACTCCCACTCATGTCTTTATTCAGATTCAAGCTTGCCAGGCAAAAATCTCATCAGCTCATCATCAAAAACCTATTCCCTGCAAAACTGAACTCCATTCCTAATAGCTCATCCCATCTCAGGATTTTTATCAGTCATTTCCATGAACAACTCGCTAATTTCCTCCTGATTACTGTGAGAAACTTGGCTTAACTAGTGGACTACTAAACCTTTCAGCTGACCATTTGACCTTTGATCCTACATGCAACTGTATGACTTGTTTTCAGACTTCAATTACCCCACATCACCACATCTATTTTTTCTCTTCTTCCTTCAGATAATCCTATTTAAATCACTAATACATGTCTACAAAGCCAAAAATAGCACTCACTTATCAAACCATACACTGCGCCATACTCCCTCTGATCCCCGAGCACAGCTCTTGTTCCATGCTTGTCTGGAACTAACTTTCAGGGTACAAAGAGGGCATGGATACAAGACACTCATATCTTTTACCACCTAGGGAGTGGAATAAGCTTTCCCTAAATTATCTATTTCCTTCTGAAGATGAAAATCAATTATGTTATATACGTGATTTTATTAAAATATCATAGTTTTGGGATTTTTGGTATTTTTAGTCAGTTAACCAGTAAGCCAGTATCAGAATGTATTTTTAATAGCTTCAAAACCTTCAGTCACTTCAGATAGGGTGGTCTACTAAATGCTTTTCTTTATAGTTTATTCAGCATGAAATGGACACGCCGCTTGCACTCTATATGAACCATAAAGTAAAAACCGCTAATACTGTCTTTCTCTCTCTTTCTCTCTCTCGCTCTCTTTATGCTGTTAAGCAACACAAAACCTTAGAGACTAGTGATCCTACGCTCTTATGCCCTCCAGACCTGCCTGAACCATCCTGATGCCCTACTTTTGGTAAAGGTTTTATCAACTGGAGTTTGTTCACTGTTGCTGAAAAAAAAAACCACACTAAGAGCTTGGAGATAAATAGTACTGCTGTATATGGTGTCACTAAAAAAACAGAGCAATGGTTTGGACTACAACTGCCTCCAACAGATTCTCACTACTTTTAAGCCACGGAGCCACTAAAATTGAACAATAATATTGCTCTACAGTCTCTGTGAATGAAAAGTTGATAAGTGCAACAAATGTGATGATATAATTGTAATTCATAATTATATTACTGTCATTTTTTAAAAATCTTTTGAGTCTAATTCATTTTAAGAAATAATAAGAGATATTTTATTTCTCTGAACTTACATTAACATTTACAACATTTGGCAGACATCCTTATCCAGAGCGACTTACATTTATCTCTTTTATACAACTAAGCAATTGGGGGTTAAGGATCTTGCTCAGGGGCCCAATAGTGGTAACTAAGTAGTGCTGGAAATAAAACCCTGATCTTTCAATTAGCAGTCCAAAACCTTAACCACTGCACTACCACTTTATTAAAAACGCATTTATTCTTGTCTAAATTATTACTTAACTTCTCCTTCTTACCCAACTATTATGTTTAAAGGTCATGCTTGCTTTGATTTTATTTCTAGGACTCAACCTAGACTCATGTACATCTCCAAACTTTTTTAACAGGGTCATGTTGTGAACACTGCATTTTTTAAAATCTGTTTCCATACACCCTTCTCCTATTTATTGAGCATGATTTTCATCTAGTATTCAAATATTAAGAAGGTTACCGCAGCAGCAATTTCATTTTTAACAAGCTAGGCAGTGGGTAGCATTGTTTAGGTGTCCTGAGTTCAGGTTATTTGCTGATTAAAGTTGTTCTATAAAGTAACATGCATACTTTAGTTAAAGGTATCTTTGGTTTGCACTTTACATGAAAGCCTAATTACCACAAGGACGAGCAGTAACATGTGCATGACCTTCAAATGATGCCTTTTGGTAGAGTTAGCGCTACCAAAAAAGCATTCCATCATCAGGCAAATTAATCATAACAACAACATCACAAAGATATAAGTTAACAATCTATAGAAATTAATTCATTAATTTCATTAAAGAATAAGAGTTGATTATTAAAAGAGACTGAAGGAGGTTTCAAAAACAGAAAAACCAAATTGTGGTCTAGGGGAAAAAAAAATCATATAGTTCTGGAATAGCCTAAAGTGGACAAATGACAGTTATACTAGAATAATAGAAAGAAAATCAAATAAAAAATGAAGGAAACTTGTCCGAAGCATAATAATAGAGGATTAATTCTGAAGTGTTTACAGGATTTAATGTTTGCTAGGTTTAGCCAAATCCTTTAAAACACACTGGATGGACAAACAGATAGACATCGTCCGTAAACATACTTTGGAGGCAACTCGTGACATTTTTAAAGCAAAAGGTAGAATATTTTGCAATAACCAAGTGTTCTGAAACCTCAACCAAATATATAATAAATAAAATCTGCAACTCTCAAGATGCAGTGCAACCTACTGTAACACTAAAAATACAAAACACTATAATCCATGGCACATTTTGACCTGACTAGAGACAAAATTCATGGACAAATTTAATCGATAGGTGATCTTAAGAAATTTAGAAATCATTTGTGATTGGATTAACAGTTTCAACTTTCTAGAACTGTGAAAAGTAATTCACAGTTAGCAACTTTACACAGTTAGCATTCCCCCAGCTTCCATCTTACTTACTGAATAAGCGGGAGGCAGTTAAGCGCTAGTTTATTAATAGAGAGCGGAGCTTCATTGCAAAGGTGAGGCTCACAAACCTGTGCTTGAATTTATTTACAGCATTTGGCAGACGCCCTTTGCTATTAGTGACTTACATTTATTTAATGTATGCAACTAAGCATTCGGGGTTAAGGGCCCTGCTCAGGTTAACTACTGGGCTACTACCTGTGGAAGGATAATTACAAGCAAAAATTGCTGGTATAAATGCAAACATGAATAAAACAATATTCACAGGATTAAAACAAAATCGGTGCTCATAGCTAAATTACCCTATCTTAGATAATGATTATTTACTACAGTATGGAAAATTTGTCTCTCACACCACTTATTACCTCATTTTAGGAATACACGATTTTAGAAAAACAATTACGAGTTTTAAATTGGTGGCTAGTTTGCTACGTTATTTTATATTTTGTCTGCACATCCTGTGAGATGAATTATTAAAACATTTAACTGTAAAATTACTTGATCTTTTGTTGGAAAGTTTTGTTCAGCTAGTTTAACTGCAGAAAGTTTCAAGGGGCTAAAATGACAGGGATAATTTTGCTCTGAAAAGGGTCTAGAACCACCCCCTGGTCAAAAAGATAACTTTTAATTGCTAAATTAAATATAGAATTTTTTATATATTTTTTATTGAAATATATACATATTAATAGAAAAAGTTCCATATGGTATGTTTGCTATACAGTGTGTCCAGGAATACTAAACCAGGACCATGTTTCATCTAAAACAGTACTGTATGTGCACATACTGTAAGAATAGCATTTTTTCCTTGTTCAGGGTCATTCCAGAATAATGAGTAAAAAAAAAAAAAAATCAGGATGTCAGTACATACGAAAAATGTTTTAGGGATATGACAGAAAATCAGAAAAATGGAAAGATTTGTAGATATGGGAAGAACTCCCCATAGACAGAAGCCCTGTAATAGAGTAATAAAGAATTGAACAAGCATAGAAAAAGTCTGGCATTATTCCATTTCCTGGTTGACACAATGACCCTGTGGGTAAGTCATAGCTAAAGATTTAATTTAATTAATTTTCAAATATATTCATTTCATACTTAAATAAATGTGCAGCCAGGGTTAGTAATTTTTAGACATCATAATAAATTAGCCTCCTTTTAGAATATATTAAGTTAACAAAACCTTACTGAGATATACACATGTTCAGACATACCGGTACAATATATTTTCCAGAACAATGTATGGACTATATACATGTCCGACACAAACAACACCCACAAACCTTTTTACATTCACAGTCATTATCATGCTGCTCAGGGTCACAGCTTTGTAACTTGCCCTGCCTAATTAACACTAAAAATCACCTGATCGTCATTATCATCTGTCTTCTGTCCCCCCCCCCCACAAAAATCATGGATTTGCTCTTGCATGTGCTGATAACACACTAAGACTTATCTGAATTTAAAATATATAAAAACTAGAAATGAGACTAGCATGTCTTATCTCGCAATTTTCACACTGATTTTATCCCAGTAGGAACTTTCAATAATGGAACCTGTCATTTTAAATGACGAAACTTGTCTAGCTTCATGTCGGTGTCTTATTACTCACTTTTTGACTTTTAATAGTCTCTAGATAAAAGCTGTGAATGATTGGTAATCCAGACAATGTAAAGCTTCAGTGCTCACAGTTACAATAGACTTTAAAGTTTGAGCGACAGCTTTTCAGATATAGGATATGTCTTAAAAGTATCAAAAGATTTACACTTTATGCTGTATTCCAAAAATCCATTAAATTTTTTGGATGAACCTTGGCAAACCTTGCTTTTATAACAATAGTGAGTAAAGGAGTTATAGATCTGTTATTACATTATTGTTTCGATGAAGAGATAAGCAAATTACATACGTATGGAAGTACGTGTGACATTGAGGTATAGTATGCTAAACGAGACTGATCAAATATAATCCGTGCTTAAACATTTCCCAAATAAAGAGGTTAATTTCAAAATGACCCTGATGTCAATCATGGGGCATGGGGGCTCACTGAATGATTTATTACATGCAAAACTGATTCTAATTATATACCACAGCATTCACACTCACAGAATCACAATGTAATTCCAGTTTAATGCCTGACAGAGATGTTGGATTGATGTACTAGACACCTATTTCATTCAATTTATAAACACATGATTAGAGAACAGTAAATTCAGGCAAATAATGTAAATTCTACTAAAAGGTATTATTTTAGACACTCTAAAACATTCGGTGTCCCAGCTTTGTACTAAAACATTGGGTTTTTTTTGTATGTCTAAATTCTGCAGCTAAATTTGTCTGCATGTAACTACACACAGATACAGCATTATACAAACACACTACAGGGTACCCTAGAAAAGAAAGGAAGACTGTGTGGCTCAGTGGTGCCACTGTGCCCCAGGAAGTTATGGATGCCCTCGAGTTTGCCCTAGTTGACCCTAAGAACTGTGTGTACATGGCGATATTCGCAAGGCCCCTGCCACATAAGTAATCATCATCTCGGGGCCAGGAAAAAGATTGTGGTCCCTACAGTTGGGGCTCATCCTGGAACTCACAGTCACCCCCCTGTGTGGAATAACCATAGTTTCCACATGCCCTGAATTTACAACATCAGAAAACCTATAGTAGAAGACACCCACCGTAAACAAGACACCGATCTTTGCAGGCTGTTGCTCTTGAAGCGCCTCAGAAAATTTGGTAGACCAACCCCAAACAAACAAGCCACTTAAATGATTAAACAAGGCTCTCTAAAAGCTAATAAAATAGAAGATAAACAAAAATAGGAGAAATTGGGAACTCTGACTCCCCTATGTCCTGTTTGCTGTCTGAGAAATTCTGCACACATTCACCGGTTTCACCCCCTTGTAAGCCTTTTTGGGCCGTGACCTCAAGGACTCCTGGATGTGACCAAAGAGGTATGGGAGGTCTAGCCCTTCCTTACCATTCAGTAATTGAGAAGATAAAGAAAATGCAAAAGTGGCTTTACTGGGTGACTCCCCTTGTGAAGAAACACCTTGAGATAGCAGAACAGCGGTGGACCTTTAACTGGCCTGCCCAGCAGAGAGATTTGCAGCAGTGAGAGCATGTCCTCCTCTTGGTGCCCAATGCCTTCTAAAAGTTTGGTACTCACTGGCATAGACGCTGCATTATCATCGAGAGGGTGGAAACTGCGAGTTACCGCTTGCAACAGGCTGATAAGCATGAAGACACCCAACTTTACCATGTAAACCTTACAGGATTTCCAAAGATTGTTGCCCTTAGTAGATCAAAGGCATGCAAAAAACTATAATTAATCAAAGGTCTGTCAGCCCCTGGTAGGTTTGTGACAACAGGACAAGCACTGTCCCATCAGAAAAAGCTCATAATCGCTCCTCATACTTTGCTTCCGACATGAACAAGAAATGTAGCACCATGACAGCACAATTATGCAGCCCCAATATCCTATCATTGTCGAAGAAAGACGCAGGAAGAGGAGAATTTAATGCACATTCGAAAAGAAAGGATAAGGTAGGAAGCTTAATGCTAGCAGTGTGGCTAACGGTTTTCTTTCCCCTTACCTGACTTACCTAATCCGACAAAGCTTCATGATACCGCCAACATCCACAGTGCAAGAGAGGAATCACAGTGCCATTGGCACATAACCTCCACATACAAGCAGCCATAAATATGTATTATTCAATTCAACACAAGTTCTTTTATAGCCAAAAATATAAAATACTGAGATGATAAATATGAAAAATTACCATCAGTTACATGTCATTCTCTACAGTATGTTATTGTGTTTTTATGGTTAGCTCACTATTGCTACTTTGAAAACATTTAGGAGAATCTCATTTTGCCTCGAGCTAAAGTTGAAATGCACATATACTTTTTTGCCATGCCACTCATCTAGTTTTTGCAGAGCTATAAGAGCTGAAAGGTTCTCTGAGTGAGAACAGAAAAAAAGGAGAAAACGTGAAATTCCTCTAAATAGACTTGCTAGAATAGGTCAGCCTGTAGATATTCCTGCCAACAACAGCACTTGGACCCAGCACAGATTAGTTTTCAAGTTGGTGTCATGCTGAGATAGTCAGCAAGATGGCTGAACTGCTTAAATGAGTATGGTGGATGTCTGCCACAATGGTCTTCCACCATCCCACTGCCATTGACTCACCACGGTTATGGTATTGCCTTAAGAAGCATTTTTGCAACTAATCCTTGACTCCTCCCATAAATGTTTAACAGCTTATTGAAAAAAATTTGAAGGTGCTCTTATCCACAGTGGACATTTATTTTATTTATACAACGTTGAGGTTGTGGGTTAGAGGCTCTGCTCAGGAGCTCATCAGTGTCAACTTGGTGGTCCTGGGATTTGAACTCACTGATCTAACTTTCGTCATCTCCATCAATGTTCTCTGTAAGAGCCATGATATTAAAGATGATGTTAGAAAACATTAATCAATATCTTGGGACCAATCAGGGTCTAGCATTTAACAAAACCCAATAAAAAAAAAACAGTTTTGAACCAGTCAGGTTCTCTGATATTAAAAGGGATGTTCAATCATTGGGATTTTTTATGACAAAATCTTGTATACAATTCACGTAGTCTCTGTGTATCATTGTGTCATTGTCATTGTGGCTTTACTGCACTAAATCTTCTTTCAGGATAAAGGAGTAGATGTGGATAGCCAAAATGCCATTTGACAGCAACTCCTACAAAAAGTAGCGAGCTCTGCCAGTAACATTTCTCTGTCTGTTAAGCCCTAATCTTACCTCAAGACAGGGTTTTGCTTCAGACAAGGGTTTCTTCATGTGCTATTCTCCTTCCTATTTTTGCATCTTCTAAATTCTCACAGATAAATTAGGGTTATGAGATTTAACAAGATGAGATTTCTTTAGATCAATTAAGAGAAACACTACAGTGAGATAAAGGTTTTATCTGTAAATGTAGAATCCCGATAATAAATCTAATCTAGCTGCATAACATAAAAATGTTGAGCTTCGCAAAATGAACAATCATTTTCAGTTACCTAAGAGATCAACTTCTGTATCTACAGTGTAGCTAAATCACATAACATTTTGCCAATTATGAGGTTGAATCTGGATGCCATCTGGATTGTCCTGAGCCACACATTTTGGTGACGCAGAAATATGTCTGTCTATTTGTATTCTTTTAACAATGCAAACATTTTTGGAATGATCTTATGTATATTTTAGTTATTTTCTTTTTGTTGTGAGGTACCTCCACCTCATAGGGTGGATATTCCTGAAATTTTAGACACTTTTTAGCTGGAAATTATTTAGCACTACTGGATCTTGCTTCTACTTTATAGCAACACATATAATTTGGAACTAATACATTTTTACATATAATTACTGGAATTTCTGTACTTGTATTCAATAACTTTTGAATGCAAGTACCTTATTGTATTAGACATCAAGATCAGATTAATGAAGAGGAACCAATCTTTAACAAAAGATACGATAATCTGTTATTTTATGGCATTTTTAAACTATCAGGCATTTCCCAGAGTCACTAAATCTTCCTCTTCATCTTAGAGAGATCTCACTAAAATCAAATGTCTCCTAAGCTTTTGAATTTTGTGGTTGTCCTTTTTTGATACCTACCGCATGTCATCTTACAAAGACTTGCAAAAAATATTTCAGAGCTATGAAAAGTTAATCACTTAATCTTGTTTTAGAAAAAGAAAATATTAAAGGATTAATTTAATTTAATTCATGTCGACGAGTTCTTTAACAAATGAAAGAACAACAAATATTTTAGTTAAATAAACATTAAATGGATAAGTTTCTAATAGTTTGTCTAACAAAATTTTGCTCTTTGGTGTTTAGAGCGTTCAATATTTTCGGAATATTTCAACTATAAATCAGAGCTGAGAAAGGTCTGAATATCATTTGTGGGCAGAGGGATGTAAATGAGCTGATTATGCAACAGACATTTAAATATACATTTAGACACAGGAAATTAGATGTATTCTGTGGACATAAGTCATCTGGCAAGCAGGGATTCATTTGAAATTCTGATTCGGGAATTATTTCAGGCAACTTCTGGGTGATTATTGTAAAGTTCTCAGTTTTAATGTATTTCTTATGTAACTATTTCTCATATGCAAAGCCTAAAAATAAAAATGCTGGAGATTGTGTACTGTACAAAATTCAACTTATTTACATGTAAAAGTTTTTAAAACATACTTTACACTGTTTATTGATGTAAAGCATGTAAAGTGTTGTTTTGTTAAACATGTTGGCAACTTGTGTGGCTGCAATCAAAATTTTAATTGTATAAAACTTTCAACAACAGATATTGTTGCAATGCAGCTGTAATAGAATAAAAAAAAATAGAATTAGTAACGCAGAATAAAAATAATGAAGTTTTAACAGAGCAAGCTGGAACTAAAAGCAACAAAACCCCTCTGAGGTCTTTCACTGTACACTATATAGTCAAGTGCAATTGTGTAACCAGGTGCTTTTAGGCTAAATCAACCTTAACGTCTTGTTTGTGTAAGATCATTGATTTCCATTCGCACATCTATCTATCCATCCTTGTATTTTCCATCCATCCATCCATCCATCCATCCATCCATCCATCCATCCATCCACGTAATGATTCATCCATCCATTTATCCATCCATTTATGCATCCATCCATCCATCCATCCATCCATCATCTGTACCCGCTTAATCCTAATCAGGAACACGGGGATCTTCTGAAGTCTATCCAAGTTGTCATTGGGCACAAGGCAGAGGTACATCTTGGACAGGTCACCAGTCCATCGCAAGGTTAACGCTGATAGCTGATACGCCATTTCCTGCTAATAATATATTGATGTCATGAAGCATATAGTTCATTTCAACTTGATAAATTAGCATACATCCTGTGCACATTATCCAGCTTAGGGTCTGGAGGCTATCCAGGAACATTAGGATACAAACGAAAAAAAGACACCATCTATCTTAAGGCATCCTGCAGACACTTGGTTACACCTAGAAGCAAATTACTTTAACCAATCCACTGATTAACAGCTTGTTGTGATTTAGAAGAAAACCAGAGATCCTAAAGAAAACCCAATAAAACACAGAAAGAAATCATGAAGTTCCATGCAGACCTGGACCAGACTGAGTTTAGAATCAATTCAGAGCCACTGGAGCCGTAAGGTGACCACGGTACATGACCAACTGTATCAACGGCACAAAATTTGCAGCGATTCATGTGACAACTGTAATCATTCAGGTAAATAAACTAAGATAAACATCTACAAGCTAATTTGAGTAAACAGGACAATCATTATCGTAGACTTACAGTACGTTTAACAGAGTAAAAAGGGTAAAAAAAAAAAAGAAGAGAGAGAGAGTAAAAGTGTTGGTACAACATGAGAGCATCATCCGTTAAATCTCAGCCAATTACAAAGGGAATGGATGGGGGTGTGTGAGGCCAGGAAAAGGTTGAAAAGGGCAGCCTCTGTGGCTTTGAAATGACTCTCATTAGTCTTGTGTGCAGGTCAATAGGAATAGGTCCTCTCCAGTAGTTGAGGTGGGAGTTTCTCAACAGAAAGAAAAAAAAACTCAACAAATCTGAACCTCCTCTTCAAATCTTATTCTTTTAAACAGGATAACATCACATAATGATAATTTTTAATAAAACATGGAAAAAAATATCTGGAAAACTGATTAAATGATGGAAAAATTGACTATAGATTTGTTCAAATTACCAGAAAAAAGTCTATTTTTTTTTAAATATATACAAATAAAGGAAAATACAATTAATAAAGTTTGGAGAGATGTAAAAGTGAAAATCCACCACTGATTTAGCTTTTTTGCAAGCAACCGTCGGTCATGACTTAGAACTTTTTAAGAGAATTTTAAGAGCAATTGTATAGAGTGGCCTATCTTCTCCAGAAATAGGGACATATTTAATGCATATTTTGACAATTAAATCGGTAATTCATTCAGTCATATACTAAATTATACCATTTCATATGCGAATAATACGAGTTTACGGTGCTACAGAGAAGCTTTGTTTTTGAAGTAGTCTTAATTTATCATGGCATGGATTTCAGAAGGTGTTAGAAACATGTCTTCTGACCGTAATATTGTTTTGATTTAAGATGATTAGTTTATAATTGTAGACTTAGGCAGGCCATCTTTCATAGGAAATGAAAAATCTTATCTTTAAATTTGACTGGCTATGGAGAGCTATACATAGCAAAGTATAGTAAATGTATCTGTTTATATATAAATCTGTTTATTTCTCATGCTGCCACTATGCTACAGATCAGAGAAATTATCTAGATTTTCTTTTCAACTTATAGAGACCCTTGCTTTTTGATATTTTGACCTATTTATTTAAAGAACTGTTATATGCAGACTTCTTCCTGCCCTATGTGGATTACACATGACTGGTATGATTTTCACTTTTATGTAACAGCAATGACATTGACATTCTTTTTCACAAATGGTCCCCTGAGCCAAATGGCTCTATTTGGCTTCAATAACACACATTGAAATGGCCCTGCTCTCTCACTTGATTGTACATACACACATACACACACACACACACAAAGAAGGACGAAAGGTTGAGGTGTGAGTGAGAGGCACAGTTCAGACAGGGCTAATGTAATTAATGAGACTACACTAAGCCAGACTGGCATGAGACAACCACAGCTCCAGAGTGTGCCACTTTGCCATTAATTCAGATGACAGACCATCCCTGGACATGCAAAAAGTCAAAGGACGTCGACTTGGGGCTAAGGAT
Source organism: Bagarius yarrelli (assembly GCA_005784505.1). NCBI lineage: Eukaryota > Metazoa > Chordata > Actinopteri > Siluriformes > Sisoridae > Bagarius > Bagarius yarrelli. Next base: position 1,051,070 of record VCAZ01000113.1, on the reverse strand, counting down.
ATAAATAGCATTTTCAAGTGGTGTGTTTTTACACTTCCTAGATAATTAAAGATACAATAGGTGATTGTCTGTAGAAACATTTTTTGTTCTGCTGGCTAAAAGTCTCTTGATGTCCCAACTGCGATCATTAATTTTAGTGGTCTAAATGTATTTACACGTATTTATATATTTTGTGGAAGGGGTAGGACCAAGAAATGTTTGTCCAACAAGCATGTTCGGTATGATAATTAAGAGTGGCTTTCCTATCTGCCAACATATTTCTGTGCACCACAGATGTTGTCAGCACAGTCAAGTACTGTGTAAAAAAAGGCTGGATAAAAAAACTTCGAAAACCTGAATTAATATCAGTGTTGCATTTCCAAGATGGAGTCGGCTACAGGAGTCAAAGGGTCTGAAATATTATGGTTGCAGTATTTTTTTGGGACAGCTATTATGTCTTTCAGACAAATTTATGCTATATTATGTGATTGGATTTTGGTGTGGGGATTTTTGATAATGAAGCACACATTATGTAGTTTGCATACCGTTAATAATTAGCTTAACTAAAGCAGCAGCATGTAATATTTATATTCTTCCTCTTCTTCTCCTTTTAGTTGTTTCCTTTTAGGGGTAGCCACAGCAACTCATCTGTCCCCACCTAACCCTATTCTCTACATCCTCTTCACTCACACCCACTATCTTCATGTCCTTGTTTATCGCATCCATATACCTCCTCTTTGGTTTTTCTCTTTGCCTTCTGCCTAATAGCTTCATTTCTAACATCCTTCTACCAATATATTCGTATCCCTTCTCTGTACATGTCCAAACCGTCTCAATCTGGCTTCCCGGTTTTTCTCCCTAAAACATCTAACACATGTATTCTGTCTTGCTACGACTGACTTTCATTCCTCTTCTTTCCAGAGCAAACCTCCACCTCTCCAGGTTTTCCTTTACCTGCTCCCTGCTCTCACTGCAGATTACAATGTCATCTGCAAACATCATTGTCCAAGGAGATTTCTGTCTGACCTCTTCTGTCAAACAGTCTATCATCACAGCATACAAAAAGGGGTTTAGAGCTGACAGACTCCTCTGTCTGACCTACTGCACACCTCACTACTGTCCTGCTTTCCTTATACATATCCTGCACCACCCTGACATACTTCTCTGCTATTCCTGACTTCCTTATACAATACCACAGCTCTTTTCTTGGTACCCTGTCATATGCTTTCTCCAGGTCTACAAAAACACAATGCAGCTCCCTATGACCATCTCTGTACTTCTCCATCAGCATTCTCAGAACAAAGATTGTATTTAAAGTGCTCTTTCTCGACATAAAGCCATACTGCTGCTCACAAATATCTACTACCCTCTCTGACATAGCTTTCACGACTCTTTTCCATACCTTCATTCTATGAGACATCAACTTTATGCATTTGTAGTTGTTACAACTCTGCACATCACCCTTGTTCTTATCGATAGGCGCCATTACACTGCTCCTCCATTCCTCAGGCATCTTTTCACTCAAATCCTGTTAAACAATCGAGTAAGAAATTCTACTGCTGCCTCTCCTAGACATTTCCACAACTCCACAGGTATTTCATTAGGGCCAACCGCCTTTCCTCTTTTCATGCTCTTTAAGGCCATCCTAACTTCGCTTGAACTAACCTTTTGAACTTTCTGCTCTACATTTTCCATGTCTCTCTTCTTCTTGGCTAACCTCTTCCTATGTATAGTGTCCTAAACTTCCTTATTCTATCACCAAGTCTCCTTATCTTCTTTTCTCCTTCCAGGTGACACATTCTTCCTTTTCTCCTTCCATATGACCTAGCACCTCTCTCCCTGTCTCGCTGATCACTTCTGCTGTAGTTACCATTCATCTAAAAACACTATCTGACTGCCCAGAGCCTGTTCCAACTCCTCTCTAAATTCTTCACTGTATTCTTCCTTTTTTTAACTTCCACCACTTGCTTTTTTTTCTCTACCCTGTGATTTCTTCTTCTTCTTCCAGACCAACATCTTCATTCTACACTTTTTTCCACCACAACTTTACAGTCACTAATCTCTTTCAGATCGCTTCATCAACATAAGATGTAATCTACCTGTGTGCTCCTTCCTCCGCTCTTATATATACTATATGCTCCTCTCTTTTCTGGAAAAAAAAAGTATTTACCACATACTTCTCCGTCCTTTTAGCAAAGTCTACTATCTTCTGTCCTTCACTGTTCCTTTCCCTGACTCCAAACCTGCCCAACATTTCCTCATCACCTCTGTTCCCCTGCACCTATCACTACTCTCTCTCATCTGGGAATACTCACCATTACCTCATTTAACTCACGCCAGAATCTCTCTTTCTCTTCTAACTCACTGCCTACTTGTGGGGCATAACCACTTACAACATTCACCATCAACCCTTCAATTTCTAACTTCAGACTCATCACCCTGTCAAAACATTCTTTACAAACTTCTCTTTTAGGATCACTCCTACGCCATTTCTCTTTCTATCCACACCATGATAAAACAACTTAAATCCAGATCCAATTCTACGAGCCTGGCTACCCTTCCACCTGGTCTCCTTCCTTTTCTCCATTATATCAACCAATAATCAGTGTCCCTAAGTCCTACACTCTTGCCTTTCCTCCTCTCTTAATGTCTATTAACGTGTCCTCCTCCTCTCCACCTTTGACCAACAGTAGCCCCATTTCCTTGGGCACCCTGTAGGTCAACGACGCCAGTGGCAGTCATTGTTAACACAGTCCTTGAACGATCCGGTATAAAATTCTGACGGATGATTCGCATATTTAGATTTGGCAAAGTTTTATGTCGGATGCCCTTCCTGACAAAACCTTTTCTATTTATCCAGGCTTGGGACTGGCACCGAAGTCACTGGCTTGTGACCCCTGTGGCTAGATTGTGTAATATTTATATTAAATATGTATATTAATGTAGTCCGTAGAATGTCTCTGATTGTCTAGTCTGTGTGGGTTTATGTGTTCAGTAGGCATGGATTTGGATGGCGAAGATGGGATGTACACTTTCAGTGCTATCAGGCTACAGTTCGTATTTTCCAAGATGTCCCACTCTATCATGAAGGCGTACAATTGGACTCAAATGGATGTGCCACTATTACAAACCCTACAAGTAGCTCATGTTAGACATTTTCAGAAAACATGGCTGCCAGTACATTTAAGTGCCGATATATTTGGCTGGTGTTGTATCAAAGTATCCGAATCATCTCACCTAAACAGCATCTGTATGTAGCTATTCAAATCTGGTAATACCGTATACAGACCACGTTATCCAATAATAGAAATATTTTATGCGTCAAACTACCCTGCAGTGCAGATTAACTAATGTGCTCTAACACCCTATAGTGCTGCTTTTGACACCTCTTGACCTCAGAGTAGGCATTTACGCTAGGGTAAATGATGAAATGCTTTTTGCAATATCCAAACCTTGGGTGAACCATTTACCACAAGGTATTAGAAGAAATAACAGAAAATGGGGGTTAGGGCTACTGAGCTTATTGGCTGAGGTGCCCCTCTCAAGAGTTGCAAACATGAATTAAAAGTGGCGGAAAACAGCAGGACATACAGAAAGTGCTCTCTATCCATAAATAGTTCTCAATACTGGTTCTCTATAATCTAACATATACCCAACATTTTTTAAAATTAAATATAAGGTGCTAGGTATTCACGAAGGTGGGATCAGTCAAGCAGGGCTTGTGGATCTAAGGTAGCATAGAGCAGTGTGTGGGGTATTAACTACTTAGAGGTTTATAAGAAGCAGCTAGCAAAACCCAGTGCAGAAATGGGGTGATGTAAATAAATATTGGGAGGCAGGCAATTAAATACCTGATGAATTCCGTTGATGTTGAAAATTTAAATGCACCTTTGGAAAATACAGCAACTGTATTTTAGAAAAAGAGCTCGCTCCAGGAAGAGGAAACCTGAGCTTATGAGATTGTGCTTTCTCCTAACTTTTGTTTAAGAAAAAAACACACAATGGGAAAAATAAATCGCATCTCTTTTGCAGAAGTGTCAGACTCCAAGCCTCTAAATGCCTTCTTCCTAAAGAACATTTTAAATCAGTTTTTCAACAGAGAGGCAGGATTAAGTTCAAACAGATACTGCATCATGTAAAGCTATCATGAAGGAAAGGACAAGTTATGATATTTGAAAAAGTCAGAATGTACCAGTACAGGAAAATAAGGCTTAGAGGGAAATGAAAAAAAATGGGTACAGAAGATGGAAAGGAAAGTAAGGAAATAGATACAGTGGAGGAAAGTGACAATGTGTGAAATAGAAAATAGAGAAAGAAAGAGACATTAGAGAAGCGCAGGAGTGTGACACACCTAATCACTATTCAGCACTACTGAGTGAGACAGAAATGTGACTGTGTTTGTGTCAGTGCCAGGACCCTTCGCCAAACACACACACAAAGTGTTGATGACCTTGAGGGAAATTCACACAATTCATCTGTCAATTTAAAACATCTGGTTTATTGGACATTTATTTTCCAAGAATGTTTTTACCTGGCTCATTAATATTTATATTTACACATATAACATATAATTGTTTCAATTTAAACATATAAAGAAGTCTGGTGACTTCTTTTTAATTTTTTTTATCTCATGTTTTATATTTCTTTATTTGTTACATATATATATATATATATATATATATATATATATATATATATATATATATATATATATTCATTTATTTTCACATGTATTATAAAATGTTTGTATTTTTTTTCTATACGAGTGGGATGCCTTACTCCTAGTCTAGGAACATGTTTATAATGCAGTCTACCAATTACAGCTGGAAACAGCCAGCTGTATGCAGCAGTCTATTGTTTATCAATTTATATAGCTATTTGATAAGGAGGAAAAAGAATTACTTTAGTATAAATATATAAATAAATGCACGCATAAATATAAATAAATGCAGACGCATAAATAAATAAATGTGTTTAAAAAAATAATTTTTAGAACATCTCTTTATTTGAAATTACACTTTATTTATGTGATTTTACATTTATTCATGCATTTATTTATTGATTTATTTTTGTGTCCTTATATACAACCATGTAAAAAAATATTAGGACACCCTATGAAAGCCTGTGTTTAACATGTTTGGACACATGGATATTAAATATTAATTTAAAGCAACACTGGGTGATTTAAGAAATATAACTAAACAATCAAAACTGAAGAGATGACTTTTTTAAAAAGCTTTTTGTAAAATTTAATTTCTAGAAATAAATTAGGACATCCCAACATTTATTTTAACCTAAAATGGCTAAAATCACACACAGGTGTAGCACTTAAGGTACACATGACTAGAACAATGTTACTTAGCTTTTTATTTAGTTTGGTGTGCTCTTGACTGTTAAATTGATGAACACCATGGTGAGAGCTGTCTGAGGCCTTCAAAAAGAAGATTGTAGCAGCTTATCAGTCTGACAGGAATTTAAAAAGATCGCAAAAGATTTTGCAATCAGTTATTCCAATGTCCGCAAAATAGTCTAAAGTGGAGGACATTCAAAACAACTGACAACATGCCCAGGTCTGGCCGTCCAAGCAAGAGCAGACCGCAAAATGCTAAAAGAAGTCACTAAAAACCCTGAAGTGTCATCACAGGACCTAAAGCAGGCTCCTGCTACTGTTGATTTTCTTAAAGAATGTTGCATTTTGCATTTTCATTTTTACTGAACTCCTTTGAGGTTTAACAAAATATCAATAGACCAACTCATCATTTTAATCATACACTAGATTTGATAATCTCACATAGAGTGGACTTCACTGATATAGGTATTCTACCACAAAGCAATGATATCACAGACCAATTACTTCATATTGTGCACAATACCTGTAAAAGAGTATACACGTCTCTCCACGCTATCGATTAGGTAGAACTATTAGTCTGACCACTAAAGACAGATTCACAAGTAATCCGACTGATCTGTCCCAATTTCTTAGTACACCTCTAAACGCATGTGATCTAGATGAAGTGACAAATTGCATAGACACTATTTTCAGAAGCATATTAGACACTGTTGCCCCTTATTATTAAAAAAGGTTAGAGATAAATCACCTGCACAACAGTTATACCCATGTCCTCAAGAGAGCAACCTGTAACCTTGAGCGAAAGTGGAGTAAAGCAAAATTATACGTTTTAAGAATTGCGTATAAAGGCAGTATGTCTTTATAGCTACAGATAGGCTCTAACAGCTGCTAGGGCTGAACATCTAGGTAAACCACCAAAACAACGCCCCACTTAACAGGTTCTGATTTCAGTTACACCAGGGAAACACTTTAATTTAACACTTTGGCAGTGGGTATCTAAATGGTCTAGGTACCTCAGGACAAAAATTATGCTCGATGTTAATTACACCTATCAGGAATTTTATCGTGGACCCTTATCCTAAAAATTTTTTGTAGGTCATGCAAAAAGGTTTATGAGTATCCATTCAGTGAACAAACCTTGTATGTTCCATTGACCTCACTTTATAACATGTTGTGAGCCAGTCCTACCTAAAGCCCCACAGTTAAAGCTGCAATGTTTTACAAGCTATAGAATACAACTTAACACCCACAGCTAAGGCTATTAGATCTAAAGCTAAAAACTTCAAGCTGGAGGCCCTTCTAAAACATTATTAATGCCTCGCTAGATTTAGGTCATTCCCCAAAAACTCTTAAATTAGCAGTTAGCCTTGCTAAGTCTCTTATTTTAAAAAAACTGAATTGAATTATCCTATAAATGGGACATAAATTGTAGGACATTCCAAACGTCTAAAATTTTAATTCCAAGCCTGGGACTTCAATTTATGTCATGTCTAAATACCAGAAAAGGTTGTGTCTGCTCAAATATGCTCCTTCCTACATAAAAAGAATTTCAGTCAGGTTAGTTACTTCACTGAATCCTATTCCTACTAATTTCAAACTGTAGCTACTGAGTACCGCCTAAGCTGACAAGCAGGCTCTGACAATTTACAAACTACTTGTATTTTAGGTTTGGTCACCAAGGATGCTATCTACCTTAGTTACAGTTATCTAAAATAGCAGAAAGTGACAAACTACTTGTTCTTAGCTTTGGACCAAGGACTGGCCTTTAAAATTACCATCTCTATATTGCTGCAGCTTAGATCAGGATGCATCCTACTAGACACCTGCACTATAGATCATAATTACTCAGGTATTCCTCAGGGACAAGCAGGGACAGCAGGGACAAAACAGGGACAAACAGGGACAAACAGGACAAACAGGACAAACAGGGACAGGGACAAGCATGAGGGGCAGGGTGGCTCAAATGGTTAAGGTGCTGAGTTGTTAATCTGAAGACCAGCCCCACCTCTGGCAAGTCAACCACTGTTGGGTCCTTGAGCAAGACCCTTAACCCCTCCTGCTCCAGGGGCGCTGCATCATAGCTGACCCTGCGCTCCTACCCCAACTTACTAAGATGGGATATGCGAAAAATGCATTTCATTGGCTCTGTACATGTACCTTGCACAATGAATTGAATATACTTATACTTATACAAGCATTAATATGGTTTGAATCTTATCTGTCTGTTTGATACCATTTTCTTAATTTAAATAGAGAGCTATTTATTGTAAAGCCAGTAAAATATGGGGTCCCACAAGCATCAGTCTTAGAAACTTTGCTTTTCTCAGTATACATGCTTCCCTTGGGTAACATCATTAGAAGACATGGGATTAGTTATCACTACGACAACCAGCTAAACATTTATTTTAAATGATACATTTCTGATGACAAAAATGTCCAGATTAACTAAGTGTATAAAAGATTGGATGACCTAAGATTTTTCATTATTAAATCCTGATAAGACTTAAATATTACATATTGGTCCAAAAATCTGCACACTGGAGCACTGCACTCACATTGGGCGTAATATTAGACAGCAACTTGTCTTTTGGAAGTCATTTTTTCAATATCACTAAAACGGCCTTCTTTCATCTTAGAAATACTGCCAAGACTAGAAATATTTTATCTGTATTGGTTGCAGAAAAGATAGTTCATGCATTCATAACCTCCAGACTACACTATTGTAATGCATTACTAGGTGGTTGTCCTACATCTTTGAGAAACAAGCTACAGCTAGTCCAGAATGCAGCTGCCAGAGTTCTTACCAGGTCTGGAAAAATGAACACATAACTCCAATCTTATCATGCCTGCACTGGCTAACTCAAATACGTATAAAAGGCACTAAATCAAGGGTGGGCAATCTCAGTCCTGGAGGGCAGAGTTTAGCTTGTCTCAACACTCCTACATGTAAGTTTTAAGTATACTTAGCAAGATCTCGATTCTTTGGTTAAGGTGTGTTTGATTAGGGCTGGAGCTAAACTCTGCAGGACCGAGATTGCCCACCACGGCACTAAATGGTTTGGCTCCCACATACCTAACTAATCTTATAACCCGCTACAATCCATCACACTCCTTAAAATCTCAATTTTCTGGAAGTCCACAAAAGGAGTAAGAGCTTTTTTATGTTTAGCCCCAAAACTTTGGAATGGTCTGACAATGTTCGAGGTTCAGACAGAGTTTTCCAGTTTAAACATAGATTAAGGTTCATGCCCTTCCTTCAATTGCAAAGCTAAATGATAGACTGGGACTCACTATGCTTCACTGGCCCAAGGCTACAATTACATTGTACTCTTTGAACTCTTTACAATTGACATTACATTTGATCATTACAACATGCTGTAATTAACAATAACATGCGGTGTCACTAAACTGAGTCTGGTTCCTCTCAAGGTTTCTTCCTACTTCACATCAGGGAGTTTTTCTTTGCCACAGTTGCCTCTGGCTTGCTCATTAGGGACAAACTTACACTTTCTCACTGTTATTGCATTTTGTGTAAAGCTGCTTTAAGACAATGTCTGTTGTTAGAAGGCCTATACAAATAAAATCAATTGAAATTCGATATATTAATTTTTTCTAATACATGTAAAAACATTATCATTTGGCTTCATTGGCCTTATGTGTTGTATTGCCTATGTTAATTTGTACATTGTAAAGCGACATTTAGCAATAAAAAGGCATTATATAAATAAAACAACTTCTTTTTCTTGATGTAAAAGTGCATGACTCTACAATCAGAAAGAGACTACACAAGTTTAACTTTAATGGAAGGTGTGCAAGGAGAAAGCTTTGCTCTTTAAGAAAAACACAGAGGCCAGACTGAAGTTTGCCAAAACCAGGACTTTCGGAGCAATGTTCTTTGGACAGGTGAGTCTAAAATTAAATTATTTGGACACTGCAACAGAGGTCATTTTAGGAAAAGAACCACAGCATTTCAGGAAAAGAACCTTACACTAACTGTGAAACATGAAAATGGAAGTGTCCTGGTTTGGGGATGCTTTGCTGTAGCAGGAACTGGCCAGCTCACCATCATAGAATCCGCAATTAATTCTACCATGTCTCAAAGGGGGCTTAAGGAACATTTGAGAACATCTGTAAAAAAAAGTTAAAGCTGAAGCGGAATCTGGACCCTGCAACATGACAATGACCCAAAACATACCAGTAAACCCTTTAAGGACTGGCTAAAAAATTAAGTAATGGAGAGTCCAAGAATGGCCGAATCAAAGCCCAGATCTGAATCCCATTGAGATCATGTGGGGCGACTTGAAACAGGTTGTATAAGCAAGAAATCCTTCAAACATGTGGGGCAAACTTTCCTCAGACAGATGTCAGAGAGTGGTAGATGGCTACAAGAAACGTCTCATTAAAGTTACTTAAGCCAAAGGTGGTAACACTAGGTATTAAGGGGTAGGGTGTTCTTACTTTTTCCTTAGTTATAATACACATTTTTGTTGGAATCTTTTCTTTAATGACTAAAACAATGTTAATTTTTGTTGTTTACCTGCAATTCTTTTTTCCAAAGATAAATTAAAACAAATTAGCCATCGATTTGTGAATAAAGAACTAAATATTTAATCGGGTGTCCTAATTTTTTCTCAAAAATAAGGATAGTATGTATGATAGTCCCAACCTCAGGCAAACATTTACATTTACAGCATTTTGCAGACGCCCTTATCCAGAACAGCTTTTATCTTATTTATACAACTGAGCAATTGGGGGTTAAGAGCCTTGCTCAGGGACCCAACGGTGGTGGCTTGGTGGAACTAGAAATCGAACCCACAATCTTCGGGTTGGTAGTCCAAACAACCATTTCTGTTTGGAACTAACACAATAGCAATTAGTTAGCCTGCTAACTTTATTAACATAGCTTCGAATGGACCGTTGACTGAACTGTTACTGAATGCAGCTGACCAGCTTGAGAACAATAGCAGTTACTCCTGTTTATATTTGATAGGTTGATAAAATAATGAGTGGCTAAATAAATAATTAATATACATTGGATATATTAATCGGATCACTGTCGTGTAGGATTAGGAGCCCTAAGGGTGCCAAGTTCGCCTCCTAACATGGTGCATTTAAATATTCATTAAGCTACTCATTGATTTATCAACCTATCAAACATATACAGGAGAAACTTTATGTTTTTAAGTTGGCCATTTTATTATTGATGTGAACCAAACCTACGGGTAGATTTACTGGCTTGTTACCCTTAAGCTAACATAGCATTAATATAAGGTTTTACAGTTAATTGTGCATTTTCACTGATAACTCTATTAACAAATAGCCACTGAACGATAAACAGGTCCCAGTCGGGTTTGTCAGGGTTTTTGGGTCTCTTTGAAACACTTCCAGTGTTATATTTTTGCATTTTGTCATGTTGAATGTTTCTGCATTTGTGTTTTGCGTTGTGATGATTTGCGGCACGTGCTTTGTCAAATTGATCAAGTTGTTTTTTAAATTTGTTGACGTGGCAAGTTGAGCTCTCTCGAGCCATGTTTTCCGGTTTTCCTAATTACCCAATTCTGTATTGAGAGGTTAGGAGCACCTAACTTAATTACATACAGACAAAGAAATAAATAAATGTATAAATGCAAAAATAAATGGAAAAAGTAGAATAAATAAATGTAGTTTATTTTATCAATAAATTCGTTCATTGTTAATTTCTTTTTTTATTTATACTTCTCATTTCTCATCCTCTATAATCTGATAAATAACTGCCTATATCTGGTCTTCATCTGTATTTTAATAGTTATTTTTCATTCAGAAGGTTTAGCTTCCACATTTGGTATGTGTGAGATTTTTGCAGCAGGGGAGAAAGTCATTGCTGTCTATAATGCTGCACTCTGTCATTAGTTTAAAACACGACCATACAATCAAAAAGGTCAGCTAGGCTATTAAGGAAAGCAGCATATGCTCAGATAATTCCTGTCATGCTTTAATTGCTTAGCTGAAGAAGTAAAAAATAGTTCTGTTTTTTTTTCCCCCTTTTTACGCTACACTCCTTTTTTTATTTTATTTTGTTTGTCACAAACTGCTACCATACACAGAATAAGTCCCTGCCTCGGGAAGCACTCTGTCCAAACAAGAGGGAAAATATGGAGGGTAGAGAAGAAGAGGACAGGGTTAAGTGTGAGCTTTTCGAGTGTGTGGCTTGGCACCAAGCCCTTACGCCATTCAATTTGTAACACTCCTCTGACTTTGTACTTGCCTCCCCCATAGCTCTTTCGTTTCTGTACCTTTTTTTTCCTCCTGTCTTTTTTGGTTTGAGAGTGCCAAGCCTCAAAGAGGATACCGACAGCTCCCAGTAAGGAGTAAATCATCTCTGATCCCTTCAAATAGACAGCAAAACACTGACGAGGAAGCTTTTGTTATCGACCACACACACACCCTTACTGAGAGATGCTAAATAAAAAGGGGGCCAAATTGGCCCTAGACACCTGAGCAGTGATCCTGCCTTTTGAGTAAAAAAAAACATATATATATGTTACAGAGAGAGAGAGAGAGAGAGAAATAGATAGATAGATAGATAGATAGATAGATAGATAGATAGATAGATAGATAGATAGATAGATATGTAATAACTGTTTAAATGTCCTGGATTGTACCTATGTAGGCATTTATTTATAATTTTCTACAGTAATGTTTGGCGACATGACTTTTGCCAGTGTCATTCAGCTCTTTAAACACCTTGTATTGTTTATGAAGGTTTATATCAGTTGTGATGTAGCCTTATGGTGAGTGTTCAGAAGGCTTTATGGCACGTGCATACACTTTTATTAATATTTATTATGACAGGTGTCTTTAAGCTTACACTTACGTCGACTTAGGTATGTCGACTTAGGAAGACTGAGGTTCAATTCCCATCACTACCCCTGTTAGGCCACCAACCTGCAATTGCTTAGTTGCAGAAAAGAGATAATTATAAGTTGCTCTGTGTAAGGATGTCTGCCAAATGCTGTAAATGCAAACAGTAATCATTAATGTGAAGTGTTCGCCGGGGATGACCACTGCAAAAAGGGTGAATAAATATTTAGGTTGGTTGTAATTTGGACTTAATAAACAAGCTGTAAGTAATCTTCTTAAATAACTATGCGCCATCATGAAGACATATGCGGGTGTCAATTATCATGTGAAGCCTACATTAAGTAGAGTGTTCAGAGCGGTGACATACATGTATCTGCTGAGGCACTGACTTTTTCAGATTTAATAGAGTAGCTTACATGCACGTAAGATACATATTAGACCAAAGAAGAATGTTTAATTTATAGTAGCTTAGTGAGAAATGTTTAAGCCTTGATATAGAATATTCTACCTTTCCTGTCAGAGCAAAAGAAATGTAAATAACCGGACTGCTGCAGTTCACTTCACAGTTCACAGTTCACTAGCATACCAGCGCATGTCATTTCTATGAAATAGGAAACAGCGGCAGAACAAATATAAACCCCTGTGCTTGCGCACACCCCCTTAATCGTGGCAAAGGTACTGCAATTTGTGCTTTTATTTTAGATCAGCTAGACTAAATATGTTAGAAACCTGTGTGAAGTACATTAGATAGACTATTCAATGTAAAGGGAAAATAGTAAAAGAGTTTAAATACATTATATTGGTGATATACACAGAGAGACAGCGACAGGTACATGCCAATTACATACGCTCAATCCAGTTTGTAAAGGATCTCGCAAGCCGTGATGAGAGTAAATTCGTTGGTTCACACTGCATTTAAGATATTTTGAATAGGAAGCCATTTTGACTAAAAAAATTGATTAAAATTAATCAGTCATAATCAGTGGATAAATGTTAATATTTGCCTTTATACTGTAGTTTTCTTACTATTCACAAAGACTAGTGAGACCCTGAATACACATCTATGGTTCACAGCACTACATGACACCTGCATAGGACATTATTAATAGCCATGCAGGGTTATGTCATATAATACTGTATATAATATTCATGCCCTTTTGCAGAAGAGATCCTATTGTCTATCTTTGGACAAAGTCGGCAAAAGCCACACGTGGAAAGTTTTCCTAATATCTTTAGAGACATGTGCTTGCACTTGATTCTGAACTAATTCGAGGTCTATTTGAGGCAGAGACCATGTGGTTGATGACAGTTATTGGCCTAATGTGTTTGTGTTCCTGTAAAGGCAGCTGTGAACTCAGCTTAATCAAAGTGGTTGTGATGAGGATCCTCACAGGCTCGCATGGAGAATGCCTCCGCTGCTGCTGCAGCACTCTGCCAACGTGATTACAGCCCCGTTTCGCTGGCAAAGACGCAAGTGATTGTAAAATAGCACGTTTCTCTTTCTTAACCGCATGTGAAAAGGTTTGAATAGAAAAAAGGCTGATCTGGATGTGAACAGAAATACAAAGACCAAAGAAGGGAGAGTAAATGAGAGAGAGAGAGAGAGAGAGAGAGAGAGACACCAAGTCAAGAAGAAAGACAATAAGAGGAGATAGAGAAAGAGAGAGAGAGAGGGAGGGAGAGACCAAATCAAGCTTAAAGACAGTAAGAGGAGGGAGAGAGAGAGAGATAGAGAGAGAGAGAATAGGAGAGACACCAAGTCAAGGAAAAAAACAGTAAGAGGAGAGAAAGACCAAGTCAAGAGGAAAGACAGTAAGAGGATAGAGAAAGATAAAAAGAGAGAAGGAAAGAGAGAGAGAGAGAAAGAGAGAGTATTTTTGTCGAAACTGTTAATGCCACTCATACGGACTCATCCCTAACAGTGACAGTCAGAGAGGCAGAGAGACACATACAAAGCCAACCTCAGAGCAAGCGAACGTGTAAGAGAGAAGGAGAGAGAGAGAGAGAGAGAGAAAGGAGCGGAGTGCACACATATCCGTCCTCTGTAGAACGCCTACACAGTGTCAGTAATAAAGACACAGCGCTGTGGGTTGGGGGCTAAAGACTGGGTCCGCGTGTAATCCTGAGAGGTGCACTAGAGTGGCGGCGTGAAAAAAAATACCCTAAATAAGCTTCAGGGGGAAAAAGAAAAACAGGGAAAAGAGAAAAAGGAAGAGCTGAAGCCAAAGCCTTTGAGAGACACACCGATGTTTGTCTTTTCAGGGTAAGGAAGTTTAACGTCTTTCTTTTTTTTTTTATAAACTCAATCATCATCGCTAAGGAGAAGAAGATATAGAATTAAGAAGAAGGGTTAAGAAATCATTCTGTAGCTCTAATTTGTCATGATTATTGAGCATTGGCAACCATTCCTTTCGACAAGTTGTACTGCGTTTTTTTTTAAACTTCATCCTGGGTGCTAATTATCATTAGCATGCCAGGCACACCGGAATAGAGCAGATTCGAGTTCTGATATTAACTTGGTCTTAATGCTTTTCGTTGTGAAATTTCCAAACAAAAGTAAATCTCGAAAGAGGGTGTCGGCGGGGTGCTTCTAAATGCATTGTGTTCATTGGGGAGAGGGGGGTGGGGGGATGTGCATGTGTGTGTGTGCATCAAGCAGGATGCGTCTGTCATTTAATTGAAATGATCAGCATCCAAACCCTTCTTTTCCTCTATGTCGCTCTTGCTTTATTCCCACCTTTTCTTTCTGTTCTCTTCCCACTTGCTATCTAACTGTGTACTCGGCTTCCCTGTTGGCACAAGTGCTTCAGTGTTTAGAGTAATTTCGTCAGTCCAGATGTGATTATCTGCAACGAAAGGGTCTTTTTATTCTCCCTGTCTTTCCATGTCCTTGTGAAATGAATCAGAGTATGTGGGTATATGTGTGTGTGTGTGTGTGTGTGTGTGTGTGTGTATAGAAGCTCAAACATGTAAAAGCTACGGCATGTAGAACTTGCTGTTGAATCTGGATGCATTGTTGTTTTAAGAGGATCACACATATAGAGAAGTGTGTATATTGAGCACATGTCTCTATACAATGTTAGCTATGGAGCTTTGTTTTTCAACAATCCTGGAAAAATGATTCTGGAAATGACCTCCAACCTTACATTTCACTTTATCCAGCAACTACATGGCTTATAAATCTCCAAGCCATAAATAACCCGAATGAATCACAAATAACCTCCTACCCTGAAATTAAACACATGACATGGCTCGGCAACTAGACTGGAAAGATAATTGTGTCGTTTGTTCCTCGTAAAGCTGATTAGCTTTCACTCTTGTCTTTGGCTAGGATTTATAAAAGACAAAGATGCATCTATTTCTTGCATGAGGATGCTTCACTCCTGCCCAGATTCCATTACAGAGTCTATGCATTATTATATACATTTACATTTATGGCATTGTGGCAGACGTCCTTATCCAGAGCGACTTACATTTGTCTCTTTTACACATCCGAGCAATTGGGGGTCAAGGGTCTTGCTTAAGGGGCCCAGCAGAGGCAGCTTGGTAATGACGGGAATCGAACCCTAATCTTTTACTTGGCAGTCAAAAATCTCAACCACTTCTCCCATTATTATAATAACAACTGCACATCCTTGCAAAAAAATTTTCTTTGACAAAATGGTAAAGCAAATTGGAAAACAAATAATTGATGAGTTAAAATGTATTTTCTACAATTAAAGACTACAAGACTACAAAGTTGGTAAGTTGGTAGTTACCTTAAACATTGTAGAGATCTCTGGTAAGAACTGAAAAACTATTTGGGTGCTTTAAAAACTTTGTGGACTTAAACCATGCCAGGAAAACAGCATAAAAGAACAGCACCACCAGTTTTCTTTAAATTTGTCACCCATCTATAGCTATTTCCCTGCCAATGTTAGCATCTGGTAAATTTATACATAATTTGTGTAGATTGTATTCAATCAACCTTGAATGCTTTAACATCTTTATCACTTAATAAAGCTGTCCATATTTTCTGATTAAAAAAGGTCGCACTTAGATTAGGGATTCTCAACAGGGGGTAATGGATGGTGTTCCTTCAACATCTTTATTCTGCAGGTAAGTTTGCAAAAATGTCAGATTTGCACATCTGTTCTATCCTTCTTGTCTTTCTTTGCTAGTACCACTGATAAGGGAGGAGGTATAGCGCAGGTGCCTTTGAGAGCGTGTGAGAGATCTAACAGATGAGCAGAGTCGATAAAGACAGATGTCTCAATGATTAAGGAATAGACACAGGTTGATTGCAGGTATAGCTTTTGTCTCACAGGTCTGCCACTTTGACTACCCGGTCAAAGCAAAACATCTTAACAAAATGTCAAGGTATTGATTTGAGTTTGATACCAAAATAGTAGGATTATTTCCCATCCATTTACATGGCATGATTTGGCACACTTTTGATGGCTCCATGTTTAAAGTCGGACATTGAATTAATATTCCAGTTACGTCCTGCTGAATTAATGGTTATAATCCCGTTTTTATCACCTTAGATCAGACCCAGAGGAATTCAAGAATAATCCCAATTACATTGGTTTTAAAAACTTTGATGAAAGGTGTGATAAGAACACCATTTTAAGACACCAGGTCTGGTCATGTTTATTAAGATAGGGCAGATAGATTCAACCTGGACGAGTTTATTTGTAATGTTGATCACAGAAACAGGCGCTATTTAGATCTATTTATCACGCCACCTTCTTCGCTCTCTTGCATTTTCTTTGAGTTCCTGAGTTAAGCTTGAGTTTAAGACAGCCTGAGGCAATACCTGACTCCTGCCTGCCAAGAAGCCGTAGTACTGCAGATGAGAACTCTGTGCCTGTATGTGTGTTTTTGAGTGTGTGTAAGTGCTCCTTAGGTGTCACCTTTTGTCCTGACTGGAGAGCACAGGCATCGTCAACGTCTGTATAACTGAAAGGGAAAAAAAAATCTTGCTCTGTCACATTTCTAGACATACTGCCTTTTGCATATTGTGTACTCCAGTCAAGACTGTCTGTCTCTCTGTCTTTCTCTCTCTCTCACACACACACTTAATTCCCCAAAAAAACATGGTTTTTTTTGCCTAATCCTTCACCTGTATTGCAAATTTAAAGCAATATAATCATTTTTCCAAACACTATTATTTGCATTTCCTATAAATACAAGCATTTTTTTAAGCTACAGTATGAACAGACGGGGTGACGGAAAGAACAATGCTTGCATCCCTTAAGAGCAAACATCATGGCTGATTGAGTAAATAGATCAGTCTGCCATTTTGCAGCCACTGATAAATGCAAACAGTGAAGCTAAGGCTACTCGAATAGATTGAAGAGCAACACAGTGGATAGCAGTTATTTGTAACTTGACAGAATGCCAGTTTACCTGCCACTACACCTCATTTATCAGCAAATAGTGGCTTACTACCTACATTAACCAGTCCTCTGTCTTTTACACCTGCCCCTGGTACCTGGTAATGTCAATGTAATTTATTTTTAGCCCAAAAAGGCTCAGTTATTAAAATAAAATCTCAGCTATGATGAAGCAAGAGCCTTAAAAAAAGAGATGAAATTGAACTGGAGTTTAGCATTAAACAGGTTATCCAGGTCATACACTGTACAGTAATGCTACAGCACTTTATAAAACATGAGATTATCTGGCTGGCAGGTTAACCAAATGCATTAAAAACAATAGAATAGAATGTATTGATTGGTACAGTCTTGACCAAATAGCATAAATAGGGTGTGGAATAAACCACAATACATGGTCTATTTGTGGAAAGCCTAACCAGCACATCTATAATTGTATTTGGAAAGCACACATTTGTATAGGATGTCCCCATAGACCTCTACGGTTTCTTGAAGCTGAAGACAATGGCCCCGACTACTTGCTGGAAAGATCACCACATCCAGTACACTACTAGCGTGGGGTGAAAAACAAAGATTGTTTTTCTTTACACTGGTCTGACAATGCCCCTGTGCACAACGCCCCTGAGTTTTCTAAAAGATTGTAGTGGGGAAAGACTCCTTACAGAGACTTCAACTAAACCCATGACATACTGTCACTTTTAGTCCGGGTCTTTAATCCGGGCCTTCAGTAAGCAACTGTAAACACAGCCAACAAAATAGTTGGCCAATGGCTGGCTGTTATAGCTGCAAATCTTTGAAATAGCGCACAAAAACCTTTTCTGGTCTTTGTTAATGAATTTAGTTTGGGTGTAGGTCTTGTCTTTCTTTACCAATTAATTCTCTTATTTGTTCAAATAGTTAAATGAAAGGTAAAACAATCAAATCATGTATCTTTTATCACAAAATCACAGAAAATATATTACATAAAAACATTATTATGTTACATTATGTCATTATCTATCTCAAGCTGTGGTTAAAATCTTACATATACATATAAACCACACAGATCAAAAAAAATACTTGAGTAAATAATACCCTAACACCCGTGTAGTTAGTAGGAAAGTAGTACACTTACAAACTCACCTTGAGAATGATTAAAATGCCTGCCATGGTGGTGGGGAGTCAAAATGCAAGGAGGGTTAATGGGATGATGGGTTGGAGGTGGCCGGAACGTCCCCGAGTGAGTGCGAGAGATTGACTGCAGCTGCCGCCTGTGGCTCTTAGCGTTCGTGTAATGTCACAATGTACAAAACTGAATAATTCATAGCTTCACCCTAGTAAATTAAATTAAAGGAAAGTGGCTCAAACTCAAAGGTTTTGCAAAGGTTTCACTCTTTCTCTCCCACACAGACACACACACATACACACTCATATACTGTATATTAACATATACAAACTAACAGATTTGACTTTTTTTTAATAATCAAACACTGTCATGTGGTAAAACCTGTCTATGTAAAAAGACATCCAACTTTAACATGTCCTCCTTTAACATGTTCAACAAGATGGAAATGATGATGCAATAAACATTTGCATGTTTATTGCATCATCACATTTCCATACGCAGCTTTCACGCTGACACGCGTTTATTCAGTTGAGCAGAACACACAGTTGAACAGTCACTAATTTCATAGCTTAACAAGCTCTCTTGCGTTAGATAAATCTTAACATATAGAATAATATATATATATAGTCGTGTGCAGTTTTTTTGCACACCCTCAGAAATAATGCGATTTCAAACAAAGCTTTTTTTTTAATTGCAGGTATATAAAAATAATGAAAAAAGTTTGTATCCAACTTTTAATAATCAAATCTTACATTGTTTTTCTCTTTTTATTAAAACTGCTTTCAAGCTTCAGGGTATCTAGATCCCATATCAGACTGCACAGCCAATATTCACACATTCCGACTGATTATATCTGTTATTACTCATATCCTACATACTCACTCATATCCTACAGTCCTTCATTGTCTTTCTCAAATAAGTCTGGAGACTGCGAGGGTAAAATATCAAGTCTTTTTTTTTCACACTACTTTTTGGAGTTGATTTTAAGAATATATAAATCTCATTAGTGTTTTATCCCATTCATAGTTTTGAACATTACATAATTGAGACACTTTTATACAGTTAGCAAATCATTGGGTATGCAAGCTTTTGCACTCAACTGTTTTATGTTTTATGATATTACCTGCAAAATAGTGGACCAAACAGGTAAAAGACATAAAATGAAAAGAAATGGTTTTAAACACACCCTAAAATACAAAGTGTTTAAGTACCTGTATAAACTGAAAAAAGTAGTAGAAAACTTGAGAGACTTTTGACTCTAAAAACTAGGTGTACTTGGACATTAGTGACTTGTAATTTAACTGCTTCTGATTTAACCCTAAAATTAAAATTATACATTTAAATGTGTGCAATGAACAAATTATTCTTCATACGAACAATCAAGCATAAATCTTTAATTTCCAAAGTTAATGATTAACCAGTAAGACAGACAATTAAATTAAACTATACAAGGTAAATTTACAAGTATCAATTACCAATTAGGCACGTAGCCTTTGCCTACATACATTATGCTGTATACGACAAAAGTGGTGCAACATGTAAAATGTGTTGTTTAAGAATATTAGACAAAAAAATGAACAACTTCATAATTTGTTCAGCAATTGTGGTTGCACAAAGCTTTGCTTTCAAGACAAAAACAAGTCGAACCAATGGATACTCATCAGTATGTAGTCAGTGGTAAATTTGGTAAATCATAATTTGACCTGCTGCTAGTTGAAACTTAAAGTTAAGCACTTGTACTTTGCAGTGTTAAGCAGTAGCAGTAATACCTGTAGAAGTTTTTTGTTGATAAAGTAAGGCAGTAGCGTCCACACAAGCTATTTACTGACTGTCAAATCCGCCATCCACAGAGCTGTGGCTGACAAAATTACTTCCGTATGGCAGTGATTTATTTCTTCTTTGTCTTTTACGGCAGGTAAAAAGCAGCTTTTTGGTGCATTTTGCTCAGGATGATGGCGCTGACAGACACAATAAATTTACTTGATGGTGATACCCAAATTAGCTAGCTAACACAACCTTCGCAGTGAAGTAGAGTTTGTAAACAGCAGTTAGCAAAAGCCAACAACTAGATACATGCTAGTTACATGTGTTTGTACCAAACACAATACTTGCGTTTATCCTGCTGCTAACATTAAAAAAGACCCAAAAAAACCCCACAAACGGAAAAACTTAGCACTACCCTAACTCTATTTGTCTTGTGATACAGCTCATGTTAATTAAAAAAAATAGTAATTTTGAATAATAAAAAATTATGATTTTAGCTCATCTATTTAAATGAAATATAAACAGATACAGATGCTTTAAATCAACATATTAGATTGATAGTGTATAACAAAAGGTTACAAAATAGGAATTTTATGTAAATGTACAACACAGCATTTGAAAGTTGAAAGCAATGCACTAGTTATACAGTAGACTAATCCCAGTACCTGTTATGCAGATTGTTGGTGTCGGACCTCATGGATATCTGAGGGACACACAGGCAGTTAAACACTCTGTACCTGTGGAAAAAAAAAAAAGACGAAAGACGAAAATAAGTGTCACTTTACTTTAGCAAGTCAGTTTAGTTTTTAGCTTTGCAACTGGGAGCAGATTATATGACGGATGACATGGATATGTGTAAACATAACATAACCGTTAGCATGCATACATCCGTTTAAAACCTTTAGATGAGAATAAGATGTTCGAGTTAAATTTTACACACACAGCAGAATATTTGCACAAACATATTCTATTTACAATATAAAAAACAGATTAAATTATAGTCAGTTAAATAGCATTTATTACTCAGAAAAGGCACTGCTAGATTCCAAACCTTCATATGCGATTAGATCGTTTAATATGGTGATGGAGCGGTTAATACAGCAGGTACACTGTGAAAAAACAGCATAAAAATAACTTTTATTGCCAAAATGTTAAAAAGTATTCAAAATGCACTCAATAAAAAATTTGTCATTTGCATCAGGGACAAAATTTAGCATATGGCTCAATCTAATTCCTGGAAATGCTTTCAAACCAAATTTCGATGATCTTGCTATAGTCATAGTGATAAACAGAATAATAATCAAAATGTATATTATTTTATAATGTACGCGTCGTCCATTTTCTGGGAAAAATAGCCTCTATCGTCTGACTTGGTAACTCTTAGGTGCCATCTACTGGTGTGGCGGTGTATTGATACATTTAGATATCCATTAGTGTTTAAAATCAAACACTGGAAGTGTCTGTTCTGCAATTAAAATTAAATTAACTATTTAAGGTTTTGACAGAATTTATTAAACTTTTATTTGTTTTGCAAGATGCAAATTTCCTGCAGACCTTCTGAGAAAATAGAGAAAGTAAGATAGCAAGCAAAATATTATCTTTATTAAAATCTCAAACAAGTGAAATCACTAGATGTACCCACTGCAATAATTATACATTAGCACGAGTTAATGCAACAGGCCCTAGCAGTATTCTATATTTGTAGACAGCAACCATGTGGTTATCTAGGCTCACATTTTTTTTCTTTAGTCTACAACACCAAAATACAGACATGGCCTTCAGCTACAGTACCTATCTTCTTGTAATTTTCATTATTGCAGGCAATGTAGCAGTTCCAGCCCTCTGCTAAGTGTCACTGGAAATAAGGGGTTTAATGAGTGACACAAATTGAATGTTGTTCTCTCTATCCAGAAAGGTTGAAGGAAATTGAGGCAAACCTAATGAGCAGTCTCTTCCCTGCAGCGTCACCTGACATCAATGACTGGTGACAGTCCAGGGAGAAGACGCCTCTCTCTTTTGGGTCTTCCAGCTCAGCGTGACATAATCCAGACTGCCATGGGCCATCTGTGCCTTCTAGAGAGCCTAAGTACCAGTCTGCCCACCCACCACCTCCTGGAGCTTCCTGTTGCATTTAATCACCATGATCTACATGTTGTTCTTTACAGTGGCAGTCTTTCTGTCTCTCAGTCTTTTTTTTTTCTCTCCATCGACATGCTCTATCCTCTTTATGGACACGAAACACCTGCTAATCTGCGGGAAAGGGACACCTTGGTACGGCTTGGTATTATTAATAGCGGATTAACATTATAAATGTGTGTTGTCTACATGCACGTGGCAGGGAAAAATCCAACCTAAATGGCTTAACATTTAGGAAGACTTAACATAATTAACATCTGATCTCCAAGATTTATTCCGAATGAAATTTTCCAGCTCTCTTCCGCTCCATTTTTCCGTGCGAGGGGGGGGGGGTAAACGCGCGTAGCAGAACTTTAGCAGAGTTACAGCTGACAACACAACATATCGCGGAGTACTACATAGGAGCGAACAAGGTGCAAAAAAAGGCAGTGTCAGATCATTTCATAGGGGAGGGGTGACAGAAGGCAAAACAGGATGAAAACAAGTTAGGATTTAAAAATAAAGTAATTCAAGCGGCCTCGGAAAGCAGGACCCTGCAAAGGGCAATACGTATGCTGTCTATTTTAGGTACGACTGAGTAGAGATACGTGCATTAGGGAAGACAGGCAAAGCACAGCTGGGAGAGAAGGGAGGGGAAAGCGTAGATTGATGAAGGACACTGGTAATTATACTACGCGCCTTCCTGTGGGATCATGGAGAGCAAGGCCCCGCATTGGGACGACTCAGCGGGGGATAATGGTTCAGACATCAGTCGTCGTTGGTTTAAGATTGCACCAATAGAATTAAATCTGGCGCGTAAACAAGAAAAAGAAGTATTGACCGGCCACACTAAACAGGGCAATTGAGAGTTTGGCGGGCGAGCGTGGCGAAAAAAAAGGGGAAGTGGGGGCCAGTCCGTCGGTGCCCATGACGCAGGGGGCCGAACGGCCTGTTGGTGGATGCTAAAACAAAAAAAAGGTTTGGCGCATTACAAGGCAGAATCCAAATGGAAATATTGTCCTCCGAATTGTGCTGCACAAAACAAACAGAAAAATAAATGCGGAGTAGTAGCCTCATTTTGTGGGCTGAGGGTCGGTGGTGTTATATATATGGCAGCACGTGCGCCGTGGTGGCTGAGCAGCGAAAAAACCCTCCACCAGCCAGTTCACCGTGCGGCTTAGCGCAGCCACGGAGTGGGGGTGAAGACACTACAACCCCCAACACATACCACCTCACACTGGACACTCTTGCTCCTGCGGTGCTGGTTTGCTGGGCTGTGGGGAACTTGTATGCCGCATCGCATCAAGCACCGGACTTTCACCGGGAAAAGCTCACTTTTCTCGGCTTCCTACCTCTCCCACCGCCGCCGAATTCCCCTGCTTGAGGGGCAATGGAAAAGCCTTCCGCTGCCAGGAGCCGTCGAAGAATCCGCATAAAGGCAAATTATATCACTGGGGAGGGGGCAAGCAGGGATAAAGGCGTACAACAACACAAACTAATATTTATTTGGGTTTGTGTTAATTTCCCCAACATTTTTTTGCACATTACCACTGATATGGCGATGGATTCTAGTTCTCTATTGGGCTTCCATACCTTCATGGAACATTAAAAAACATACATGAAGGAGGTGAGATTTAACCTGTTGGGAAAGTGGCTGTAATCTGTTGCTGTGTACAAAGAGTTTATTCGCTTTCTTTATTGCTGATATATGGTCACTTTGGCAGGTCATTTTAAATTTCTCAGGGAGAACAGGGGGTGAACTTCGAGAAGACAACTATAAACGCTTGACAGATTCTTGCAGAGTGTCTATAAAATACACTTCTTATTTAAATATCTCCAACTAGATTAAAGTACTGGTCTGTGACAGAATTTATACTTTAAAAAAACCTATAAAACAAATAAATAAATAAATGCAGCTCCCCCGTAGCCCAGCGACTAATGGGATATTACGCTACTGTCTACTTCCCTATCAGGGATGCAACACCCCCCCACCCCACACACAGACAGCAGAAGATGAAGTAAAACACGTTTCTCCCTCTGAACCCTGCGCCCCGAATCATTTCCTTTGCAGTAAAAGCTTCCCCAAACTCGTTGTAATTGATTATGATTCAACTGTATTATAACTCTTATTTGTGATTAACCTCATGACCAGAAATAGCTAGCTAATGTTAGATATTTTTGGCTGAGGCTTATTTTCCCCCTTATCACAGGATTTTCACTCACATAAATCCTCTGATGTAGAAAAGGATCTAGATGGTCATCCAAAGGCTTGGGATTTGCCATAGTACATACAGGTTTGTTCTATTTAACAGACCACATTTACATAAACATTAAGCTAAAATAAGAAATAGATAAAAAAAGAACTGCAGGAAGGAAGTCCTATACAGAAACTAATTGGCATTATTTTGTCATAAGTGAAATTTTTAGTTTCAAGTTACAATCGGTGGTGTTAACACAGACTCCAAATCTTTCCAACTTTCCTTCTATGTCCTAAATGCTCATGTCGCAGTGTTTTTTTTATATCGCTTTATTTTAAGTAGGTGATTGGGAACGTGGTCTGACAAATACAGAGCTTGTTGGGACCTATCATCTTGCTAAACAGGATTGGTTCTCTACCCTGCCTCCTGCGTTATCTCAAACCCGAAAGTTACTCTATGCTTAAAAAATTTTGTTTACCGTCTGTTTAGTTTTTACTGCTGGCAAGTGTAGGTAGCTTTTATCCTAAATTTCTTTTATCCGTGAACAAAATGTGCTTAAAATCCTCCTGGCACTTAGTAAGACCAGGATATGCTAGCTTTTATAGTTCCTACAAGAATCACACGTTTTGCTATAGATTTCACCATAGATGATTTTTCTAGGCCAGGAAAAGTATAACTTTTACTAGCAGCGACAGAATATATGACCGACTTTAATAGACGTTTTAGTAATCACGCAGACAGAGCAAACACAGCACTATTAACACCCAAAACTGGCATGATCATTTTGAAATTCATAAATGCTTGTTTAGATAAATATTTTTTAAAGCAAAAGTACGAGGTCACCCCCATCTAATCCTACCTGCTGCATCGACATTCCCAAAAATGTTTTTAATAATATTATGTTTAATATCTCAAAACAACTGTCTCCTACAGGTTCGAGAATGATGCAACTTTCAGAAAACAAGGGTCCAACATGTACACAGTCCCCAAGAAAGGCAAACACAGAGGTTCTACAGTTAAAGTTGCAATCAAGGCCGGCAACCTCAACGAAATGTCTGAAACTGTTTGGTGTGTGGATTGCTAATGTGATCAATACGCCCGGTATTTGCGGGAAATAGTGCTGGAAATGGGTAGTCTGTGGCAACCATGTGTGGTTGCTGTGTTTACAGGCGTTGTAAGCTGAATGCAGTGAAAGAAAATGACTTTTAGATACGTATTTTAATTTCAATATCAGCTTGCGATTTGCGATCATAAAGGCAATGATAACAAACAGTCACATAATAATCACTTACATATCGCAGTCTTAACATACTGAGCCCAAAATTGTGTGGCAAAAGCAGATATTGTCTATAACAGCAATTCTCATAAAATTTAAATGATGAAAATTATAAATTAATTAATTTGCCATCTACACACCATCCTATTATACGAAGTAAAGGCTTGTCCGTTTCTAAAAATAGAGAAGAAAAGCATACTGGAAAAAGAAATAAAAAATTTGCAACCCTACATAACAATAATAAAATAATAATAGAATAATAAACGGAGCGATGGGTCCCATTATAGGTGGAACAATTGAAAATTTAAATCGTGTCTTCTCCATAAATGTTGAATTTATTGTTAATAATCTATGTGATTGTCCAAATTTAACCGGTCCACTCTGTGAGATGAAAAAAGTACGTATGGAATTTTCTTATCCACATCTTAATGCAAAATATAATAAAAAACTGTTTGTTTCATTATTCGTGGCAAACCTGCTAGCTCATACACTCTTACAGCATACATCTGTCTAGCTTAAACCAGCCAAGAATTCAGGGTCATCCTGGGCCAGAGTATGTCTGAACATAGCGCAATATGTCCACTGCTGAGGGTGAGTATTCTTTTGTTTTAAATAGAGCTTCACTTATAAGCGGAATAAGGAGCGCATATATGAAAAGATGACGAAAAGAAAACAATGCTAGAATTACAGTATCTTAGGGATGTCACCGATTATAATCCATATTAAACAAATATATAAGCGATGTGTATGAATGAACACACACTCTTTTTACTCACTTCAGTGTGCAGATATCGAGCACATTTCCACAAATGATTTTAAAGCGTTAAACAGGTATAGATTAGTTTTTAAAAGTTGATGCTTTCCAAATGATTTTTTCATCTTTTCAAGGGCTGAAAACGTCAGAAAGTTGCTTGTTCGGTACTGCAGGATTGATCAACATGCTGTTTATTGATCCTCATTACCATCAGCTAACACTTTCCCTAACAGCTTAAAGCTGTCATTAGCAAACAGAGTTATTCGATACTGAATTATGTTCTAAGTTTAATATCGTAGAACACCAGCATGTCACATCGCATTTAATGTTTGACGTTTGAGACAGCGCTTTACCTGTTGTGATCTGCGCAAGTAGTAAATGTCGATTTGCATAATACTTCGGGACGGAGTGAGAGTGAGTGACGGCTTTACATTTCAAAACTAGAAAAAGCGCAAGTTTTATAGGACAGACGCTCCTAGAAAGCACGGCGGGAGATTTGGATGTATTCAATGCAGTGTTTACAAACAGCCTAAAGCCCAATTTCCATCTGCGTGTGAAGCCCTAGCATAACCCCGGATAAAGCTTCACTGGTTAAAGGCATGTAGCATGAGAATACACACTGCTTAGGGTAGGCTTCACGGCAGTGACTTAGCCTCTAGGCGCTAGCAATCTGCTTAGTGCAACAGATAATTTCAGAGGCAAATGAGGCTCTAAGTTTTGGCCAACACTGCCATCTTAATTGCTTGCCAATGCAGCAATCAGAGCTGAGATAAAAAGCATTGAAATGCCAGACTGCTAGCAGACCATTTGTTTTGGCAGCTGTTTTTATACAGTATTTTAAACTTTAGGCGTATACGATGTGTTTAGTAGCTGCACACATCAACCGACTTTCTTAAAAGTCATTAGACCAAAAGTACACCAGCAAAAATTACAAACGGGTCATTTAATTGTGATAAGTGTAGCCCGAAGGTCACAGATTCTTAAGCAACATTCAAATCAGGTATAGCCATCGGTGGTTACGCTCCTAAAATCCTGTTTGTGTTGAAGCCGCATTACGGTTCCCCCGGCACCCCACAGCTCTACGCGCCCCTATTGTGCTCCCGGCCAGCACTCAACACTGGATCATCAACTTAGGTGTGAAAAAATACAGTAGACTCGCTGGTCAGCCATTACCGCAAGCCATTGATCCCTGTGGCGGTTCTAGCAAAATTCTGGGACAGGCCCAGTGAAGGATTATAGATTTTTCTAGCCTCCAGTTTTTACCTTCACAGCACCGTTTTTTTAAAAGATAGATTAAAACTACAGGGAAAACTGGTCGCGGACCTCTAGAGGCTGCCTTGTTACTATGACTGGAGCGGCAGTGGAGCACTGACACAACTGTGACTCCAACTGTGCCTGTCGATTTAGCGAAGGCTAACCTGATATGGATCTGACTCTGACTGCAGCACAGTCTGAAGGGCTAACAGTAAAAAGATTAACCTGTTGTGATTAAAGGTACCTAAAGAGCTACTCTTTTTTTTGTCGCATACGATGCATTCTGGGGTGGAGATCCCAATCTGACGTAAGGATTAGGTTGTTATCGTTGCAACTATCACAAAGGTTAACCCTGCACATGTTTTTATAGCTTAGACCCCCCCTTTATAATGACATCACAGAACTAGGCAACATTAGCCCTGTTCATCAATGCTGCCAAATGTCGAATGGCACTTGTGTACAGCGTCGGACATACTTTGCAACGGCTTCGTCCATCTGCGCGCGCTAGAAAAACCTCAAAGAAGTCCAACTCAATCTTATAACTGCAGATTATTACAGTGACCTTACCAGTCAATTCGGTATGCAAGTGCCATATCAGTATATATTAGTGGTGTACATTGGGCAACTTTTACCCGTACTCGCACCTTTTTTTGGACTCTAGGTAAGTTCTGCTGTCACTCCCAGACCAAGCGGGGACTAAGTGAAGCCATTCATGCCGAACGATATAAATGGTAGTCAGTGGGTTTAAGTCATAGCATCCTGCCACTGCGGGCTTCCCCAGCAAAATTTTAGCCCTCTATTGCTAATTGCAAAAAAAAATATATATATATGTAGATTGCTCGGGAAAGGGGGTCTGTCAATTGCCCAAATGTAAACCTGAAGGTTAAATGTCTGTATAAGGAATTCTGCCCAATTATAAAAATAAAAGACACAACACACACCCACAACACACACTTGCATTAACCGCCAGTCTATAACATCAAATCCAATTTACAGGGCTGGGCAGATAATTTAGTATATCAAATTGTATAAACATAATGTCTAAACAATGATTGCTCAGGCATTTAACCCAGGGATTGAACATGTCACATTCTACTGTCCCCTGGTGAACCGGTGTACCTTGATTTGAAATCTTTGTCGTACAGCACCAAAAAGAAACTTTTTGTAATTATGAGCTTTTTGTAATTACCCTCCCTTTAAGTCCGCCATCTAAGGTTCATTAACACACAGGTTACGCTTATAAACCCAACAGCCAAAATAGATTCCAAAATTCACATATAAGCGATTAATCCCAAATTGCAATAAATATTTGGTTAAGTGGCAAAAGATCCACATTTTTTAATTGAAGTTCAGCCCATGCATGTCGATAACATTCACAAAGGCACCACAAGTGAGCTCAGAACGTGAGAGGAAGTCTGTCTGACCGAGACAAAGCTACCAAAGCAAACAAATGTACTCGTATGTCAGTTGTTTCAAAAGAAGTTTGTAGGGTGATAAACACACAGACTTGGCTACACCAAACTGGTAGCGCGTGACAGGGGGCATATTGTGCCGGGCTGATTTTGAAAGTTGTTGGATCTGGGCTGTTTAGATTTTTTAGGGGTTTTTTTGGGGAGACCTTGAAACTCTGCCGCGAACAAGGGCAAAGTATAGATAGTTGTATCATTGGAAAAAAAAGGCCCTATACTTTGCGATCGCGCCCAGCCCGAAGCAAGATTTACAACGGCGAGACGATAAGATGGCGCATTAAGGGTGAAGAGGAGAAGTTACTCGGGGGTTTTCAAGAGGGGTCAAAGCCAGTGTCCGAAGGGGGTTAGTGGGCTAGGGTGTAAATACCACAGCAATCGCAATGGCTGATTCGCAACAACACTAGATGGGGCGCGGATGTTTGACTCAGTTCCTTATAGAGCACCGCTGGTGCAGTTCATAAAGTTTGGAGAGTAGCAAACGATAAAAAAAACACAAAAAAAAAAGCCTAACAGGGACCAGCCACTGCATGCTAAATAAAAGACTGAGAGAGTACACAAAATACGGCAGATTAATGACGACATTACAGACGTTAGCCAGAATCCAGGTAAGCAAAATCTAAGGATGACATACAAATGCCAAACGGTATGGATCGGATGGAGTCAATTTAGTAAAAATATTGTTTTGAATGAATAAGCAAAAGCATGGGCGACGCTTGCGAGGTTTGATCCTAGGAATGGTTTTAGGTTGGGCCCCCACAGTACATTACCAGCTGTTACGATAATAAACCATCATTAAGGGACCCGCAAAGTGCAGGTCCGTAAATTGTCTTAACTTTTCCCTTTTACCTGAAAAAGATCTATACACACCGATACGGTATATTTATCCGACTACCTGTAAATGTTATTAATTGCCATTTTACCACTGGTTGCCATGTACAAGAGTTTTTTGCCATTCGGAGTACCAATCCGCTAAAATAAAACATTTTAGTGAAGATTTGGCTTTTGAAACGTGTGTGTTCCGTCCCTTTCCTCCACACATCGTCTCAACTCTGTCATGTGGCTTATAAACCAGAATTCACCAGCTGTAAATGTCCTTAAATCAATGCAGTTTTTAGCTTTTCATTTTAACATAATACCCATGTTGGAAGGTGCTCCTGTGTCAATAAGTGTGGCACCAAGAAAGAAAACACTGAATATTGTTCTTAGCGGCCCAATGTCTTTTTACATACCCACACTGAAGTCCATCTTGAGCACTGCAACCAGTGACTAGACCTCACAGAATTGAGACAGCCTTGGCCATTTGTTAGTGGGAGAAACTGTAGAAAAAGGTCATTAGGTCAGAAGTCCAGATTTACCCAAGTTGACCTTCCCTGATGACCAGTTCACCACTCACCACAGTGACACATGATTGACCACCTCAGGTTGAGTCCTGATTACCCTCTACAGTGTGCTTGTGAAAGGGAAACGGCCGGTCGTACGCAATCATGTCCAAGAGCACATCTGCACCTTTATGAATTGTGTTATAGAGTATGGATGTTCCATTTATGCTACAAATGCTCCTCCTAAATAGTATAAACTTTGTGACTTGACCTTCAGGCTGTCAGAGCTGATGCTATAACAAGTTTTAACTTATTCTGACCCAATCACATTTGAGTATTCACTTAATTAGCCTCATCGATGAAAAGAAAGATGAAATTTCCATTAATGTCTGCAAGGACAAATTAGCCACTGTGTTATTATTATTATTATATTATATTCTTAATTATTATAAAGCTTGTGTGGGGCGTAAATTGACCTAAAAAATATAAACAATAATAATAAAAGATATATTAAAAGTTTTTTTTAGGGCATTAAACAGTGTTGTCAGTCTTTTATTGCTCAAATAATCAAACAAACTAAATGTGGTTTCTGAATTTTTTAGTTTAAAATCTGAGACTTCTTTAAAAAAAAAAAAAAATAAGACAGAAATTTTTTTTAAAATAAAATCAGGAATTACAATATTGTGCCCCCCTGCTGTAAAAAAGGAACCCCTATTTTAGTTTTTGTAATAAATTTGAAATAAAAGATTTAAAAACAGACGTGATGGATAGGTCTCAATATCTTTGTCGGTTTTTTCACATCACATCCTTTTACTGTAGGATCTCGTTTGGAAATGTGCACAAAATTATAGCTCTATTAAAGAGTCTTTAAGTCAAAGCAACTAATAATATTTTATACTTCTTTCGCCATTACCATATGCCCTCACATTCATGTTTTATGTGGTAATAGAAATACATTTGGTTCAAACATTACAGTATTCTCTGTGTGAAATGAATTAATATGGCTTATTAAAATAGAAAAAGCCATCATTAATTTCAGTAGGGTTGAAAATTGTTGCCTGCATGCTATTTATCCAGTACCCTTGGGAGACTTATCTACACCGCATGTTTCTTGCCTGAATTCATTTCAGAAAAAAATTGAAGGGAAAAAAAAGAAAGCTTAGATGATTTGCATGTTTGTTTGTTTTTTTATTATTATTATTTATTATAACCAAGTCTCGAACAGGATGGCCTCCCTTTTGGTTTTATTTAATTTGGGAATGATACAGACATGTGACACTGACATCAGCTAAGGCAAGCCTCCGTATCATGATTAAACAATGTTGTCAGAGATTTCACCACACTGTGTTCCATCTCCTCGTCTGACTCACATTCACTTTGCATGTCTGTCAGATATTCGTGCTGTTGACAGCCGAGATCCGGATAGTAATTTGTAAGCTGTCATGTAGACACTGCGATTGAAAGTAATTAATTCATCATTTTAAGTATAAGAACTTAAATCATAAGTGCATACAGTTAAACTAATGAAGCTTTATTTTAAATGCCATGTAATTGTTTAAATGCAGAAAGTGGCAAAAGTCTACATAAAACTAGACTAGTCAACAACCAACAACCAATCACACTGCAATGCGAATATACAATATAGACAATTCACCTACTAAAGACATGTACCTTGTGATTCCTCTATGAAAAATCTCTAATCTTTTCACGTGCCCCCAACTGCTACAGCATGAGTTGGCTGTAATATACGGGCTTCCAATTATCACCAATAAATATCCAAATTTGGAGGGCTTTTGCAACTTTTGCTGCCTCATAATTTCAAAACCAGTGCCATATACTAAAAAAAGATAAATTGGATAACGGATAATGAATAAACTTATTTTCCTCTGTCTTTACGGTCAGTTAAGCTATGTTACTTTACTTCACTTATCAGACCACAGTAGTTAATACCAAAAACAACACTTGACCTTCTGTAGAAATTATCTTCCAATGTTCTGTCTTTGGGCCTGTTTCATCAACAATATATATGTAAATGTACATGTGGTCAAACTTTGCTTCCATCTAACAATCACACCTGTTACTGTTTGTTAACCAAACTACTAAATAGTAGCAAACATTTGTATAGAATGCAATTACGACTTCTTTTTACCAACAATCAGCAAGGCTCGAACACTGTTCCAGCATGACAATGCTCCTGAGCTCCATTTACCCAACATTACTGCCTGATCTTTTATTACTATTGTGGCTGAATGAACAAATTCCCACACTTCACAAGTGGGAAATCAATGTTTAAAGTGTTGGACTGCTGATTGTAAGATCATAGGTTCAATTCCCAGCACCACCAATATGCCACTTCTGGGCTGCTAAGCAAGACCCTTAACCTTCAATTGTTCAGTTGCTTAAAAATAAAAATGAGAGACACGTAAGTCGCCCTGGAAAAAGGCATCTGTCCAAGGTCGTAATTGTTCAATCAAAAGGAATTCATTTCCAGAATTTCAGTGGATACTAAGAGTAAGATTTTGACTCAGACTGTGCAAGTCTTTTGCGATTGCTGCTTATATGACCCCCAGTTCACACTGTAGGATCTTAGCTGTCAAAATGTCAAACTGTATGACAGTCAAAACACATCAAAAACAGAATGCACACAGGAAAACTCGTCCGGAATTTTACGATCGATAATCTGTGGCAGGCATCTTAGTAAATTGTAACTAGCAGCAAATCTGGAGCTTTAATTTTGCTCATGACAAGCCTTAATAAATTCCTTTTTTTGTTTTTCTGTTTCACTGGACCCGTTTCAAAATTTTCCGAGGTGGTTTGTAGCTATTGCGCTAATTGTGTCATCAGGTTCGTCGATTCTATTGGTTCATGGTTGTAAATATACATTCACAGTCGCACCGATTGCAGATGAACATTTCAAGCTAGCCATCAAAGACAGAGTAGGATTTAAAAATTTGTCTCAGAAGACCAAATCGTGGCTAATATAGCCCAGTGTTAAGACCGTCTTAAAAGTGAGACTGAATCTGAAATAGGATTATAAAAACTTAAGGCCTTTACAGTTAGTACTATGCTTCAGGCATAACACTGGTTAATATTAACAAAAAATTCTAGTTTGACTGCGGGTTTTACTTCAATCAATCAGAAGTAACACCAGAGTCTATTGAAAACTAGCCAGACATTCAGATCACCAGCAGAATGTTTGGGCTATAAAGCAGTTTAATTTAGCCATAAGAATATCTGACAGACATGTAAAGGCAACCAATCACAGGGTTGTCTTTAAAAACCCTGAAAGTATTTTTCTTTGCCATATGCATCAAACATTCTGTCGACCATTTGTTATTGATGATGTCTTAAGCTAAGTCTAATTTAAAGCCAGGATCAACTGATCCTCACAGGCTTTTTGCATAAGGATAAGATTGCACTCTGTTTGTTTATCTTGTTGATTAAACTTACTAAACTTTTGAACTTCAGGAATATAAGACAAGAGGACAGACAGAGGAAAAAATAGATGGGGGGAGAAGAGAGAAAGGATGGGTTCACCGAGGTCTGTTAGCTCTGTCGTCTCACTAATAGCCTCGTCCTCACATAGATAGATGACTGAAGCTGAGCACTGTGTTTTACTGCCAGGCTCTCCTGTTTTCACGGTTCCTCTCTTTTTTTGTTGTGACAAGAATGCTTGATTTATAGCCCTGTGCCTCATCCTTTCAATCTCTCCTTAACTTCAGGCCAATCTATTTTCTCTCCGTTTTCCTCATCCATCTAATTCGGAGTCACATATATTCAATGTTAATGTGCTGGTCCACGATTACGTGTCCTCTATGGAAATTAAAAGCAAGTATTGCTACAGTTTCACCCACAAAATGTCAGGGATCAATGGCATTTCACGTAGGTCCTCGGTGTTGACATTCAGCCCCCAATACCCCCCCGTGTAAATATCAAGCTTTGAAGTTGATTCGAATGCTGTTGGCATTGTAAAAGCGATGAAAACCTGAGGCAATTCACATAGAAAAAGAAAGAAAAGCGATCACACACAAATTTTCTGACACCTTGCATTAGCTTTTCTGCTACATTTAAATTCAGTTTTCACCCAACAAACTTTAATTAAAAGTTATTTTAGAGCCTTAAATACATCACAGTCATTTCTACTGACATTGTCATTCGGGTTAAACATACAATCACAGTATAACTCTTAAAAAAAATAGCAATTGTTTTTGTTCAAAAATTGTTCAAACGCTAATCTTAATTGTTGGTCAAAGGTATTTAACATAAGTGCACACACTCAGGATTCTAGATCTGTGGCAAAACGTCTATCATCAAAATCCAATAGCAGAACTAAATTCTAGTTTTATGTAGCGAGACTTTCAGACTGAGCAGTTTGAATCCAATCCTAGGTTTGTTTTACAGAGTCATGTGTGTGGACAAAAACAGACCAGCATGCAGATATAGACCGTTTATTTAATATTCATTGCAATCGACTAGTCCACACTGTAAACTTTACTTAAAAAAACACTAGGTTCCAACAAATTGGATTTTCAGGGTTTAACCCAGTTTTTGGTGCCATATGCATGAGCCAGCGGTTCATGATTTAATGCGTGAGGCTAAGACAAACTAAGACCAGGACTGAGGTTTAAGGCAGTTGCTTTCATTGGAAAGCATGAAAGAGTAAAGTGTTATATCGCCATTATTTTTTCATGATAGGTTAAGAGTATTCTAACCTCTAGTACCGATACATATTTAAGTTACATTTTAAACTGATTTATGTTTACGTCATTTTTTCTAATTAAAAACTATCAATACGTGTTAAACGACTTCCTCCTCTGCTCCGGTAGCTGTCGCTGACACATATGGCCGTTGTTTTCACAAAAAACATGGAGAAAAACAGATTGTTTCCAAAATTGTATTTGTTCTTTTGTATAGTAATACGTACTGTATTGCAATATATTATGATATATTGTGTCGTGATATCTTATCTTGAGCCCCTTGCTAATACACAGTCCTACTGAAATGCCATTACATGCCATATTGAGGTGCTGGTTTATGTAATATATGCTGGACAAAATGTACTCATTCAAGAATCATGTAAAAACAGCCAAAATCACTGACGACAAAAAAAAAAAAAAAGAATTAAAAAATGTAACTGGGTCACCACAAGTAAACATTTGTATTACTTTTTGACAACTTTTCAGTGAAGACTCATATTATTGATTCCCAAAACCAACTAACTTTCAAAGATTTCTTCTAAAAATGACTCATACAATCCGTTTTTTGTCCCTAATACGAAATATTGCAGTTAATATTTTTTATTTCGCTTTACTCTCTCACACAAAAAGGCGGTATGTTTATTTAGTGGTTAATGGAGGCTATAAATCATTTTACTGATGAAATGCAGTTCAAAACTATTTCCAAAGCTTTACATAGTTTTGAATACTGGTGTCTGTGGCACTTTTCATAATACAGTTCCAAGAAAATGACTAGTTTTAATGTACTGATTTACTGCTAAGTGTTTTAGGGTGTGTATTATTGCAGCAAAAATGGCATGCGCTCCTTCACAATAGGGCAGGCAGAGTGCATATTAGTGCCGGGGATGAACATGCATTCATAAGTGTTCCTGCAGCCTACTGAATCATCTAAGAGGCTGCTGTGGTGGAATGCAACAAGATTGATGGCAGGAGATTGTAATTATGCTAGCATAAGCTTATTTTATTTCTCCTAAAAAAAAAAAAAAAGAAATCTCAACTAGAGCTGCACACAAAGCAGATGCTTGGAAAATGATACTTAGGGACATATAGAGGAAGAAAATAATACAATATTTTTTTCGAAGTAGAATATTCTTGGCATAAATCTCCCATTGTCATAAATACAGTACTGCTAAGATGCAAACACAATGCAAACTCATTTTCTGTGTCCCTCATAAGCCTGTGATAAATGCACTAGGAGGAAATGTGAAAAACAACCTCAGCGTCCTATAAGCAAGGTTTTGTATTTCCCCATAGATCAAATAAAATTTAGCTCAACACACACATGCACTAGTGTCACCGCTTCGCCTTTTTCCACATTTCCGGCATAGTAGCTAACGTTAATAAAGGTTAATGAAATTTCAGCAGATTAAAAATGTAACAACAATCAAGTCCTGAGGGCAAATCTTAGTGCAACTTAAATGGCATTAGGTTTGACAAATGATAAATAATCGCAATAAAGACTATTATTTTTTAAATTGCATTCCTAAAAATGCCTTATTTATCATACGTAAATAAATGTCTTAATCTGTTACATACTCTACAGCACAGTGAGATTTGTTACTTCGCATATCCCATCTTAGAAAGTTGGGGTCAGAGCGCCAGGTTAGTTATGATACAGCACCCCTGGAGCAGGAAGGGTTAAGGGTCTTACTCAAGGTGGCAGACTGGCGGTGGT
Organism: Bagarius yarrelli; assembly: GCA_005784505.1. Classification (NCBI taxonomy): domain Eukaryota; kingdom Metazoa; phylum Chordata; class Actinopteri; order Siluriformes; family Sisoridae; genus Bagarius; species Bagarius yarrelli. Next base: position 1,013,861 of record VCAZ01000113.1, on the reverse strand, counting down.
AGGGCTCAGGTCTTTGTGGTCTTTCAATCAACAACGCAGCACTTTAACCATTTGAGCAACCTCTATCACCCCTCTAACTGAGAAAAGTACCATGATCATTTGCAAAATACGATTAGCATATTAGGACTAGCCTATCCAATCCCTTCTTACATTTGCAGCATTTGGCAGACGCTCTTATCCAGAGCGACATACAATATTCCTTATATTCCTTATACAACTGAGCAATTGGGGGTTAAGGGCCTTGCTCAGGTGCCCAGCGGTGGTGGCATGATGGAGCTGGGAATTGAACCCGGGTCCTCAAGTTAATAGTCCAACAACTTAACCACTGCGCTACCACTTCCCCCACTTCTTCCTTTTTACTGATCCGTAAACCCAGTTAATAATAAACAGCTTGAAAAACTGAGCCCAGGAGACGAAACCTACGACCCACAAAAGCATGTAAGCTAAATTGTTATTGATAGACAAAACTTATTGTCTAATTTGTTTCACCCCATCAACATAGAATTCCCCTTTGTCCAACAGACATGACCAACACTTTCTGTCCAACAGCAGTATCTATTCCCTTTTGAAGTTCTTCATGGAACCGACCCCTCTGCATTTTCTTTGCTTTTATGTGCTAACATTAATTATCATTACAGCAAAAAGAGCTGCTAGTGACAGAAACACTGTGTCCTAGTGGAGTTCACTTCATTGATTTTGAGTCATTATAGTAAAGTCTGTCCACTCTCCAGCAGCCATCTTTGGCAACTCTCCCAGGTAGTTATTCCGAGTCATACAAGACGGCGCTCCTATCGAACCGGACGTGAAGAGACTCGACGCCAAGCTTATTTATGGCTGTTGCTATGGTAACAGTGATAGACCAGAGAGTGGACCAAATCCCAAATGGCTTTCTTACTCTACGTAGAGAAACACATAATGACTTTGACAGCCTGGGTAGTGCACTGAAAAAAACATTAAGAACTAGTCCTGCAGCTCTCCTGCAGAGCATACGCTAAGAATTGATCTCCTTTTTAATTCCTTTAGGTTTTGTTTTGCTAAATTGCAGGAAGCTCTTAAAAGCGGTGCCTTTAAAGACACTGATTTAAACACTGGCTTATATACAACAACTTTGGCCACCAGCAAGTAAGTAAATTTCCAAATTTCCTTGGAAAAGATAGGAGATAATAACAGTGAACAAAAATAAACAATCAACACCTTTTCCAGTTATCACAGGCTTTCATGTCTATACACTTTTTTGAGAGTAAATATAATGCATGTGTGGAACATCTCTCTTAAGACTCCATGAGATGATGTGAGGAAGTAAGTGACTGAAATGGAAACCCATCTTTAACTGGGATGCTGGTTAGTGTGATTCAATAACAACTAGTTTACAATATTTTGCATTATAATAATAATATTAATATAAAAATAATAATGTAACTAAAGAATTTAGTCCAGGAGAAGTATGCTTATTGTAACAGTGAAAATAGTGAAAATATAAACCATGGATTATTCATGGATTTTATTCTTGATGTGTGTGAATAATAGATATTTTCTCACCTTTCATTTAGAAGCCGTTCAGTGAAAAGACGAATAATTGAAGAGTGTTTAGGACAGAATTTGGCCTATAAATATAGCAAGTTATTCCACACGCCATCTGGTGGATATTCTGTAAAGAAAAGAAAATCGGGTAAGATAGAGCTGAGTAAGCTGATTTTGTTCCTGGCAAACTCATCAAAACTTTAATAATAGAGACCCAAGCACAAAACCAAGATTCTCAGTAGAAAAAACGTGATAAGATTCAATCAGAAGTAGGGCGTCAGTGTGAACAAGGCAGATCCAGAGAGCAAAATCGCAAAAAATTACTAGTATCTCGGGTATAGCGGTCCTGGGAGACCAGAGCCCTTACACATTACTACGGCAGACTGATTAATGGCTGTGTTTCAGTTATTTGTGGTGACAGGTGAAACATACACTTGAGTAGTCCTCAGAGGGGCCACTGAGACAAAGATCATCATCTGAGCTCATATTGGATGTGAGGGAAGACATTTTCTCAGGCTCAGGTGGTGGTTTAAGATTTGCGAGAAGACAAATGCTGGCCCTGAACAGCAGCTGTATGCCAACACAGTGGAGAGCGCAGACTGGAACGGAATAATCCATCATAAAAAAAGGATGCTCACTAGTTATTTAATAGGGGTGCAGTTCAAATCCGGAGCACATCCTCGTAGTAGGAAAGATTACAGTCTTACAGTGCTATTCATCAGTTACGTGGAAGCTGTGGGAGACGTGTAGGGCAGAAATTGAGTATAAAGGCGTGTCTCGCCAGCGTGCGATTTTGACCCTTGACTTTGGATATTTTCTACTTGCCACTACTGCAATATTGGTTTGGGAAAGGAGCAGTACTTAAACTCTTGCCGTCTTTTAGCAATTTCCTCTAAGCACAAAATGTCACACTGAAATGTGTGTCAGGAATACAAAAGAAATCAATGCCATTTAAATCCAAACGGAAATAACAGTATCGCTAACTTACAGTGAGAAAAACTGCCAGGTGTGATTTCAAACCTCAACGAATCAAAATTAACTCAGCCTACAACCCGTGCACACAAAAACAATTCATGACTTCAAACTGCATTCACATTTATAGCATTTATACAAATTATTATAAATATTCTTGGCATAACTATTACAAAGTTCTTTCTAGTACATTGTGATTAAATTTAATTAATTAGGCTTCTGTTGTAGATTCTGTTGTTAGTTAGGGCTGCGTGCTGCCTCATATGGTGCTAATTGAAAGTTTAATACTGGTGGTAGCTGTCCACACTTCATGGACACCCAGAGTTGGCAGAGGGGTCGCAGTGCTCATCATATTAAAGGGATATGAAGAATTATGCTGTTACAGAGTGCAGAGGGTATTACGTGGGCAAGGACAGGATGCGATTGACTGTACTTTACTGCCTATTCTTCTTTTTTATTAGGACATTATAAAGTGGTAGTTAATGTATCTGATGTTGTTTATGTTAAATAAGCCTAAGTTCCATCTTATGTAATTTATGTTTTGTAGGACACATTTAAAAAAAAAAATCAGAAATAGGTAAACAATTTAGAGACCTGAATCAGCAATCTATATTCAATGCCAGCACTGTTATTAACACCCTGTATGAATTGTTAATGCTCTGCTCAATTTTATGTTATTGGCAAATGTATAGTCCAATGAAGGCTAAACCTTGGCAATCAAACACATGCCAAGTTCATTAAGTCTTCAGCAAAGGCACTTTGTTTACCATTTCAGCCCTATAAAAAAGATACATACATTTCAGATAAAAAAAACAAACAGTTTTTAACAATCTTCTGTTTCTGGGTGACCTTGTGGAGAAGCTAATGTTTAAAGAAACATTTAAATGAATAAGGAAATTGCAAGCATATTTTTCTAGTTGTTGAAAACCTTCATGTGTATACAGTCACTTCTGTGAGGACTTTGTGGCATATTGTGCATCACTGGTCCTTAAATAAATTAGATTTTTTTTCTAACATTACCAATTCCATGATTAACTTCAACAATATATTCAGCACTTTTCTCCTGCTGCCGCCAGCATCTGATAGTTAAAACATCTAACAGCCTTTTTTCTTCACGGGTCAGGAGATGGGTCTCATAACCTATTATTACATCTTTTTTAGCGACGAACTGCTGGGAGTTGCTCATTAGGAGTTTGCTTCAGACTGACCGAGTGTGTAATGATGTCTGTGTGCCTGCTAGGCACTCTGAATTCAAAGCAGAGAACGAGGCTTGTAGGACAAAAGTACAAGAACGTTTGTCAGGGAAATCAATTAAAAATCTATTTGATTTCCGAAAGGAAAATAGCACAATACAGGCTTTGTACAGTCAGAATAAATTAGAAAAAACGACAAGTTGCCATTGCTTTTAACTAGACAGTTTAAGGACGTCGTTCATCCTCTAAGTAATTCACACAATACACACAAGTAATTCTTCTCCAGTCCAGCCTTGTTTAATTTCACTGGCAAAAGCAGTCTTTCCTAGAGCATCATAGTCACTGGCACTTTTGTAGTACAAGAATGAGTTTGGTAAGCAAATGAGACACATGCCAAAAAGCACATTGTGATGCCCTTAGGAGTTTAAAAGCATATGTAAATGTTATTATTTGTCGCACATACTCTACAGCACAGTGAAATTAGTTTCTTTGTATATCCCATCTCAGAGCACAGGTTCAGCTATGATACATGGTACCTGGAGCAGGAAGCGTTAACGATCTTGCTCAAGGATTCAACAGTGGCAAATTGGCGGTGGTGGGGCTTGAACCCAGGTCTTCCTGATCTTCCAATCGATAGCTTAGCACCTTAACCATTTAAGCCATCACTTCTTTACGATTTTGTGTGACATCCTTGCGCAGGGGCCATGCTAATCTTTTCTGTATTGTTCCAATTTTAGAATTTGTGCAAGGTACTCCGTGGTTGACAGCAGGCCATAGCTCTAAAGCAAAGGGTCTGGCTCTCAGTGGCTTTTAAGAAGTTTTAGTTAATCAAGGTAAAGCTCTGCCAGTAGGTCCAGTGTGTTTGCTGGGCCAAGATTGAGCTTAGGCAAAGGCTTTAGTGTATCTGTCAGCACATTGCAGAGAAACAGGTCGTTCATCAGTGTGGCGCGGATCAATAGTCCTGGCTCCTGCACAATCGGGTTTTATTACGGAAATAAAAATAAATAAGGAAACATTCGGAAGAAAATAGGGTTAAGGTAACACCATGAGCATGGTGGCAACAGAAAGGAAGGGGATCTGAGAAAAGGTACTGTTTGGATTCTAAGTATACAGGCTTGGGAGGAAAACTTTATTAGCCTAACAGATTACCGTAGTGGAGCTAGACACACAACAATGCAGATAGTAATGGACTAGCATCAGATTGGAATGCACTATATAGTCAAATGTATTGGGACACCTGACTATCACATGAATTAATTTTAGCCTCCAAGCACCTAGAAATGCTTTTTATTAGCTAGTGGAACGGTCAGGGTGCAGATAACCCAAATTTCTCCACACCAATTTTAACACAGCATGTCTTCATCTAAGCTTAGGGCTTTGTGCCTGGGAGCATTGTCAAGCTGAAACAGTATTCGTGTTTCCTAGTTTTACTGATAATCTACTCTAATGCTACAAAATACAGAGACATTTCAGACCGCTGTGTGTACAGACTTTGTGGGATCGGTTGATGCTCTTATGGCTGTCAAGTCACCTTTATTTATATCACGCTTTTTCACAATAGAAATTGTGTCAAAGCAGCTCTACAGAATCAAATAAAATAAGACAATCGATGAGCCTGCACGAAAAACATTTATTTCGGTATCTGTAAAATTAGATGTCCCCAACTAAGCAAGACGGAGGCAACAGCAGCAAGAGACCAAAACTCCATTAGTGACAGAATGGGGAAAAAAAACATTGGGAGAAACCAGACTCAGTCGGGGGTGCCAGTTCTCCTCTGACCAGGAAAAACAGCAGGTTATTCCATTCTGCAGCAAAGTTTCAATGGTCTTGTCTGGGAATGGTTGGACAGGTGTGCATGTAAAGTGTCCACAAACTTTTGCCTATATATTGTACATCAGTTGCCATAGTGACTTTGTTGAGCTCCTAATACAGATGGAAATATATATATAAAAAAAAAGGAAATCGACCCTTATTATTAGTGTTTTATATATTAGTACTCTTTAACTCGAGTTCAGTTTGCCGGCACTTATAGCATGACTCATGCAAACACTTTACAGATCGAGTGTAGCATCAACATGAACTTTTTTTTTATTCGTTTTTTGTCTTTCAGGTAAAATAAATCTGAATAAACTTTCTAAAACAATGTTAAGTAATTCCAACTTTTTAAACAGTGTCCATTTCCTACCAAAAGGGATCACGGAATCAAACGAGATCTGATTAAAAATCTAGATTACCTCTGTGGCCCTAATGTTGGAACCTAAATTAATTTTTTCTCTAATCTGATAGATGACTTGATGTCCTCTCAGGGACAAGGCAATCTTTTTATCCTTCAGGATAAATACCGGCATTGGATGTTATTTTGCAAACATCCCCCCTTTTGCCTCTCCTCCATCAGGCGTTCACAGTCGGCTCTCACGGAAGACGGATGAAGTCGGGAAAAGCTTTCCGTCGCTGGAGCGTATTGACAATTAAGTCATAAATCTGAGACGGCGAGACAGACATTTGTCTGCTTTTCTGGGCATTTCTTTTGAACATCTGTGTCTTATCTGACAGGATTTTCTTTTATGTAATGGAGCAGAAGTATTTCAGATGGTTTTTCAGGGTGTTAAGTCATACACAAAGTGTAAAAAAAAAGCAAAAATAGGCAGGTAGGGGGGGAAAAGTGCCAAAAAAAAGGGCAAAAATAAAGGCAATCAAAAATGAATGAGCGTCAGTACATTATTCAGGAAATTTGCAAAGATCAAAGGAAGAAGATCAGAGGAGACAGAAAAGCTTCATGATTTCTTTTTCATGCCGTTATTCTTAGAAATAAAAATATTCGTTTGCTTTTTGTGCGAGGTTTGGCTTTAGTGCCAAGCGTTTAGAGCATAAACCCCCCTCTGTGAGCTTCTGATAACCGAGGGGCACCTTCTTGTTCGTAAGCTTTGGCTATCAAGTCATGTCATCATGAATCTTTTTTTTAATAATGGAAAAACTGACAGTAAAAAAGATTATTTCTAAAAAGTTTTTGGATAAACTTATTCACAATAAAATAGGCTATATTTGTGATGTAACTACATAACTAATTGGTTCAGCCTTTTGTTCTTCATGCACAACATCCTGCCAGGGTACAATTACTTTTAACCTTTTTTCTACTTGGAAAAGAAAGCTTCAAGGTGGCACAGTGCATCACAATGACATTTATAAAAATACAATGCTAGCCAACCTAACTAGGATTTTCTTTTTTTGAAAATCATATTTAAACCGTAGGAACACATCTCTAAGTATGACCTTTTCTATTCAGCCATTAAAAACCATACCAAGAATCACTGGGTTAGGAAATTATCTAGGCATTTTTATAAACATGCAAAAGGTTGTCCCTAAAGAATTAGGATTGGGGTTGAATGCAATTCCAACCCAGGAATTTTCTTTTGAACAACAAAAAGAGCTGATTGAACAATCATCACCACGAGTAGCAAGAGTCAGAAACGCTGGTCTGCCTCATCACACATCAGTATAAATCTGTTCTGTGATCCCCAAATCAAGACGTATAATATTTTTGGTGCTTCAGTGTAAATTCTCCAGTCAAGCTGACTGATGCTATGACTGTTTTTTCTGCCAAAATCCGTTCACAAAGTAAAGTGGTGGCTCATGGTTAAAGTGATTGTGGGTTCGATTCGCAGCTCCAACAAGCCACCACTGCTGGGCCCCTGAGCAAGGCCCTTTTACCCCCAAGTGCTCAGTTGTATAAAAGTCACTTCAAATAAGGGTGTCTGCCAAATGCTGTAAATGTAACAAAACAAGGCAGGACATAAACTACTATAAGCCCAGCCCATCATACCAGCTGCCTGCAGATATTTACTAACCAAACTACTATCCATCACATTCTAAGTAATGTTAGGAATACTAATATGCCACTATGATACAATATATGATCCAGTAATTACACTGGAATTCTATTCCTACATAATTAGCCCAGGTTTCGGTTTTTAACTAAATGATTCAAGATTATCTAACTTTCTGCCTAGCAAGAATTTTCCTGCCTGGAGGCATATATTCACTTCAAGTTTTTTGTTAGTAAAATGGGCTGTGTTGGTGTTTTGGGTGCATATAAATGACTTTTGGGAGATTCAACTTCCTAGCTAAGACAATTATGTTTTTTTTCAGGGGTAGAACAGTGCAGAATCTAAAATAATATGGCATTGTGTTTATAAAACAGCACACACACTGCTTTTTAACAATTTTCATTTGCATTTATCATTGGTGAACATGAAGGGTTTTCATATTGCATTAATTTCCTTCAGCTCACACTTTCCTGCCAAATATCTAATAAAAAAACAGGTGTTACAAACATTTTTATAGCTCCCAAAGCATGATTTTTGAAATTATTTAACCATCAGTTTATAAAATGAAGGCTGTCCTGTGCAAGCTTGATGTTGCTTCACTGTGCCACTTTGCGGTTGATATAAGTGAGTTGTGTGTGGGTGCTAAGGCGGCTTAGCGGTATAAGGCAGAATAAAGTGTGTGCTTCTATCGTGCAGGCTCGCAGCCCTGAATCCGTGCATCCATCAAGGCTGACACACCGGAAAGCTCTGTTTAAACCCACTGTGGGGTCATGCCGCAGCGCAGGATGGCAGTGTACACTTTCCTTCAGCATACTCAGCGTTTGCTTTTAAAAAAAAAAACAGCAAAAAGCAGCATCCTTTCGTCTCCTGGGCCTGGGAGAAGAGGATGAGTAAAATGAACGTAAAAGAGATGTAGCAGCATGGGGCCAGATAATCCGTGCTCCATATCTTTTCTAGTCCTGCACCTTCACAAAAGAAGAAAGGGATGCTGAGAATTCTGCAGAGGGAAATCTGGGCATGCTGATAGATGATATAAGGCTGACAGCACAAGAGGCAGCAATGAGTCAGAAGCAGCTCATAACAGCTCATGTGCAAGGTGGCATATTGCACCGCGTAGATGAGAAAGCCAAGACAAAAGTGCTGCATTTAGAGCAAGATAAAATTTTTTTAGACAAAATGGAGCCAGAATATACCTTAAAAAGAAAAAGGGGACATTTAAAAAGGTGTAATGATTTTACCCTCCCACCACCAGAGGCCACTGTCTCCTGAGTACTAGTGCTACCCTTTCTCTGCCGGTGTTACATCCTGGGTGCTAGCTTTGCTCGGTTTTGGTTACGATTCTTGTTATTGCATTTTGGATTTGTTTGCCCGGTTTATTCATGATTACTGTGTAATCATAAACCTCTGCTAATCTTATCACTTTGTTTCTGGATTATCCCTGTCATTTTCCGCAAAATGGATTTCTCTCTACGTCTGCTTCACAGAATACTTCCCCGTCATGGGATCAAGCGGGTTTGGCTCGGTTGCAAGCAATAGTGGATTATCACGCTCAAGCCTTGCAAGCTTTCCAGGCTTAACTAGCAGCACTACAAACCCAACAGCAGCTAAACTCTGGACCTTCTACCATTCAAATTTTTTCTCTTCCGAAAAAATTTGATAGTGCACCAGAGTGCTGCAGAAGGTTTCTACACCAGTGCCAGATTCTTTTCCGGGGTTTGTCACTAGGACCTACAAGGAAGACGTTTTGCTGCGGTCACCACCATGCGAGTAGGGGCCCTTCATGGGGAGTGCCTGTTCTTCCACATCATTCATTTTCCCAAGAATTTCATCATTTGGGGATTTCCATGGTTGCAAACCCACAACCCCACTATTTTTCTGGACAGAGAGACATATCACCCACTAGTCAGAGGACTGTCAAACTCATGGCCTACGCTCAGTTCTCTTTACGCCATGCCTAGCCACCCAAGTAGAATTTGTCGAAATGACAGACCTTTTCAAGATTCCCTATGGGAATCATGATCTCATGGAGGTTTTTAGCAAGAGCAAAGTGTCTGAGCATCCCCCACATTGACCCTAAGATTGCGCCATAGACCTGCTCTCCAATGCAGTTCTCCCCAGAATAGTGTGTTTCCCCTCTTACAGCCAGAAAACAAAGCCATGGAGGCCTCCATAAATAAGGCTTTGGCCTCCGGGTTTCATTCATCCCTCCATGTCTCCAGCAGCATCGGGGTACTTTTTCCGCCTTTGCATCGATTACTCCAAGCCCGAGGCCCATCCTGAACCCATGTTGTGCCACATTCGTTGGGATCTGGATGAGGAAATCATGATCGAGCACCAGAATAACCCTCCTCCATTTTCCTGCCCTTACAAAGTCTATGTACCTCGAATCTCGCGTTCCCGGGTCATGTCATGCGTGCACATGGCCCTCAGTTTTGGACGTCCTGGCATAAAATGCACCACAGAACTCCTAGAAAATGCTTATTGGTGACCAGGGTGCCACCAGGATATTATATTTTAACTTTGTGAGAGCCCAGAACAATTGGATATTAATGTAAGCCTCACCTAAGGGTACCACCCGCAGTCCAATGGCCAAGCTGAGAGGCTAAATCAAGAACTGGGGAGGTACTTAAGGTCACACTGTGCATGGGTACAAACCAGATGGAGTTAATTTATTCCCTAGGCCGAGTATGCACAGAACTCCCTGACCCATAGTGAACACAAAATGGATTCCACTCCAACGCTTCACAATAGGATATACAATAAAAGAATTTAAGAACATGGTTTGATCTTTGAAATATCAATAAATGCATGATCAAAGTGCAAAGTAGGTAAAAAAGTACCTGGATGATCTATTTCTTTTTATGTAGGCCATGTGACAATGTGATTACGGCGGATGTAGCACATTCGAAATTTATTCATACTTCCGGTAATCATACTATATTTTATTTTAAATTGTACTTTAAGGAGTGGAAAGTATGCACTTTAAATTTAAATGTACCTACTCAAACAGTGATGCAAATTTAGACTAGCTGGCTCAGGTGTGTTCGATTAGGTTTGGAGCTAACCTTTGCTAAATAGTGGCACTTACCGTCCTGAATTTAAAAGCCGTATAGGGTACCAAATGGCAAAACAGAAGGACCTTAGACCCTTGCATTCGATATGGAAATTGCAGGTGATGAATAATAACTGGCTAGAAGAAGGACATATAAAAAGGTCTAATGAGGTGTTTCTCAGATTCCAGGGTGTAAATAAAAAAAATAACGGCTGATTTCCAACTGCTTGAAAAGCAACTGTTAGATAGTGATGGAACAGATACTTAATTTGTAATGTTTTTTTATGGATATTTCAATGTGGTGTTATGAATAATGCAATTAAAAATAAATAAAAAATACATGATTTCTACACTAAAATAACTAATTTGCCAGAGGTTTAGAAAATGTAAAAATCATAATGTTTATGTACAAAATCTGCATTATTTCATATAATAGGAAATAGCAGGCTCTAAAAAAAACAATTTACCAGTTAAAACATATACAAGTCCTTATTGTTTGCACCTTTCTCAGTCTGTCATGCTTTTGCCTCGCTGTATGTGGAGGAAAAAGAAATTGGACAGATCAGGCAAGGCGGAGGAGTGTGAGAAAAAGCTTCCCGTTATAGAGCTGTCTTCAGCAATAGTATTTTTAAACCGAAACAACACACAACAAACGTGTCGTAACGGTCCCAACTGTCAACTGCTCCAGAGGTAAGCCGTGCAAAACAGCATGCCACTGACTTCATAAGTGCAATTTGTTAGTAAATAAACCTATATATGGTACTATTGGTCTGAACATGAGCAATCTTTTTGGACACATTTACAAACTTAACTTAAAGAACCATAGACCTTGTAGGAAAATGAGAATATCACGGAGAATCGTCTAGTAGACTACGAAAAGTGTAAGTTAAGTCAAGTCATGTTAAACAGCAATAGTTTTAGTTTGGTGAACTATCTATCAGAACAGCATACAAAAACCATAAACCAAAAATTGACAACAGCATAATTAGAGCCATAATACAATACCAAAAACCCAAAAATAAATACAGTAAAAATTATTTAAAACTGCAATCAGCATTAAAATGGCCCTGTACCTGGGGTCATCCCTACCCGGTGGCCGATTAAAGAGGTAAATATAATAAAAATAGGTTAAAGTCATTTATATGTTCCAAACATCCTGCTGCCACTTGATGTAACTATAATTATAACTGAATATTGGCATGTAGACGTCTTTAGGCCAGAACATGTAACTTTTGGGGCATAGTGGACATTGCAATGTTTTGAGCAAGTGTAAAACATGTCATATCCTGTTACCAGTAGGTGGCGCTATACTAATAATGGAACATTGGCAATTGCAAGTGTTTAGGCTAGGACTCATAGTTTGGGGCAGATCAGACCTTGTATAGCTGCGTTACAACAACTTTTATTCCTAAGACGAAACAATAAAATTTGTCATGCCAAAGACACCATTTAACCATCGCAAATGCCTTTTCATTTTACTGACCAATTATAATGATAATGTCATTAAATCTTTAGGAAGAGTTTGTTGCAGAGCAAAACAAGTCACTTCCGGTTGCCAGCAGGTGGCGCTATGACTATAACCAAATATGGCCATGTACATCTTTTCAAACACGTAAGGGTTGGGGCAGTTCAGAAATCGCATAAATGATTTACTGCCCTGACTTTCTGTTTTATGGCAAAACATTGAAATTTATCAGGCCGCCACAGACACGACTTTTAACAAAATCTCAAAATGTTCGCAATTTAACATCACAAAGGGTTTTAGGTAATAATCTCAGACATACACTTCCGCATGTTTGGGCCCTCAATAATGGGAGCCAGAAATGGTGCTGATGTTTTTGTTGTTATTCTGTCTCACCATTAAAATGATGGACTGATTATTTCTTTGTCAGTGGGCAAACGTACAAAATCAGCAAAGAATCAAATAATTTTTCCCCTCACTGTGCCTAAATTATAACACCGCATAATGATTGTTTCGGAAAGCTTTTTCATTAAATTTAATACATGTGGTATGTTGACATACAAAAAAAGAACATTCGATTCAATTACGCCATTTCTATTGAGTTAATAAGACCAGTACAACACTCAGCATACATTCCAGGTTCTTAACTTAACATGTGCTTGATATAAAACTCAATATTTAAACAAATTTACACCAAGTTATTTGAAATAATTATACACAAGTGTGAGATGAATTACACAGGTTCTGTCAAGCTTCCTCATTGATGTTTTAATAATGATGATAAACCACGAAAACTCCCCCTAGAGAGCTGGCAGGCCCAAGCTAAGCAATTTAGGAGACCACTAAACCTGAGCAATGGATTAAGAATTCTGGATCATAAAATAACATTAAATGCGCACAAAGAAAATAGTTTTGCACTTAGCAAATCATTTTTAACATTTATCATTCATCAAAAAACATTAGAATATATTAGACTAGTGGTTAAGGCAGTATAATGCTGGCTGAACACGTACACAGTGCATTATTGGATATACGTTTTATTCATTTCTGTTTGTAGACGTTATGTGTTTCTTCATTTACAACTTGCCACGCAGAGTGACGTATAAATCAGACACTAAAGTGACATTCCCCTATTGCTGCTACTGGTATTAGATACTATCCTCTTTGTACCTTTGCGGATACAAATGCAGACACTTAACAATAAACCTTTTCTCGACGAATTAGCCTGAAAAGCCTTGTTTACATTAATACACATGTAAACCGGCTTTCAGAGGCTGCTCCATCTTTATATATAATGTTTTTTCTGTAAATTTCTCCTTTGGCCTAGTTTCCTGTAGTCTATATCAATTTCAGGTGCAGTTCCCTTAGGTGGTGGTCTGATTGAGCTTCTTCCGAGCTGAGGAGGAATGGCTGGGATTGCAAAAGAGATGGAAGAGATTGGTACAGACAGGGCTGGAGTTAGCAACCTGATCACATGGGAGTAAGCTCTGACAGCGATGCTTAAACTTCTGCGTTAATGAAGATGAACACCAGTTCCAAAGGCAAGCCTGTGTCAGTGTTATTAAGGATGTTGTGATATAGAGTCATGCTCAAGAACAGTGAGCCGTTTAGCCAGCAGGGGTCAGAGCTGGAAGTCCATAGTAACTGTAAATCAGGGGTGTCCAAACTCGGTCCTGAAGGTCCTGCAGAGTTTAGCTCCAACTTGGCTCAACACACCTATCTCTAAGTTTCAAGTATACCTAGCAAGATCTTGATTAGTTGGTTCAGGTGTGTTTGATTACACTAAGATACACTAGATGGACAAATATTTGTGGACACCTTACCACCCATAACATCCATATGTTGTCCAAATCTGAAAGCACACAGTTGACAAGAATGTTTTTGTATACTGTCCTATTGAAGGTATATTAAGTGACTGTCGTCAGAAACATTTTTGTTCTGCTGGTAGGAAATCTCTTCACATCCAGATAGCAATCATCAAGCAGTCTAAATGTGTTTATATGTATTTCTATATTCTGTGAAAGGCGTAGGACCAAGAAATGTACATCCTTTCAAATAGTTTTCTCCGATTATAAAGATTTTCTACCTGCCTGTCAACATATTTGCAGTAAGGAAAAAATATTTAATTCCCTACTGATTTTGTACATTTGCTCACTGACAAAAAAAAAGTCATACGTCTATAATATTAATGGATTAAAATTTCAAACCCTTGTTGGCAATAACAGAGGCCAGATGTTTCTTGCATTTGGCCACCATATTTACACACATCTCAGGAAAGATTATGTCCCCCTTCAATTTCAATACCCTGACTGAAAATAGGAGGTTCTCACAGTATATTTGACGGTACATAGCCCCATCCACAAGTTGCTGTCCCATCAGAAGCAGAACACAGCCAAAGCATAATATTTCCACCTCTATGTTTGACTGTGAAGATGGTGTTCTTGGGGTGAGAGGCAGCATTCCTCCTCCTCCAAACACTTGATGCCAAAGATCTCGATTTGGGGTTTTTTTCTGATGACTTCTTGGTCCCAGCTGCACTAAAATCATTGACAAGACCCTCCTATGTAGTTCTGGTCTGATTCCTCATCGTTCTTATGATCATTGAGATCTTGCATAGAGCCTCAGGCTGAGGGAGATATTTCGACAGTTATTTTGTGTCTCTTTTATTCGCAAATAATTGCACTGTTGTCACTTTCTCATCAAGCTGCTTGGTAATGGTCTTGTAGACCATTCCAGTCTTGTGTAGGTCTACAATCTTGTCACTGACATCGCTGGACAGCTGTTTGGTCTTGGTCATGGTGGAAAGTTTGGAATCTGGTGGACTGACAGGTGTCTTTTATACAGGTAACAATCTGAAATTAGTAGCACTCCCTTCAAGGGACTCCCTTTAAAAGATTGCTTCTCATCTCACATACATTGTTACCCGGATAAAAGAACTAGAAAACTTGCTGATTGATAGGGGATCAAATACTTATTTCACTCATTAAAATGCAAATAAATTTACAAAATTGATAAAATTATAAAAATTATAAACTGACAAATTTATTTATTCAGTGCTATCAAAATGTCCAGGTTTTCTTCTCAGCAAGAGACCCAAACACTGTTCCAACATGACAATACCCCTGTGCATAAAGCCCCAAGGTCAATGAAAACATGGTTTGCCAAGGTTGACTTAATACAGCCTAAATATACTAACCATTTTGTGACTAGATGAGTATTCATGACCTCAGACATTACTATCATGGACCGCTGGCTGAAGTTAGATGCATACAGCACTACACAGAGTATTACTCTTCCAATCTCTACAAGTCCTACTTTCTAACAAAAAAAGTTGCAACACCTGATGGAAGTTGGAAATTTATTTAGCACATCTGTCTAACTTCTGTGCATTACCTTGTATCTGCCATGGCATGTGCTGCTTGTTAATTTGCTGGGTTCCTAATGGACATTACCTGCTCTGAAGAGCACAGCTACAAGGTTGCCCCATGGACACCTTAGTAAAAAAGAATTTGACTTGAAAGTGGATTTTTCTTATTTCTTATATTCTATGTTCTCATTTTTTATTCACGTGGTATACTCTGGGGTATTTTTCATCATACTCACAGAATACAAATTTTAAATGCCTTCATAGAAAGAAATAAACAAATATTTGTTGCTATTCACAATTTAAAAGTGCCTCTACAAAATGTCAATAAACGTGACTATTGGTCATAACTACGATATATAGACAAAAGTATGGACAAGAGACCTGACCCTTGAACATTCTATTCTATATTTAGTCTCACCAGTACTCCTACAATAACCAGCAAGAAATGTAACCCTAGTTGGAGTATGGTTTGGGAGATTTTCCCCATTTAGCTACAATAGTATTAGTGAGTTCATTGGGTGAGGAATTCCAGGGTGCAGTTTTAGTGTTTTAGTTTATCTTAATCGTGTTTGAGTTAGGCCTCTGTGCAAGACACTCGGGTTCTTCCGATCCAACCAGAACACACCATGTCTTTATGAAGCTCAGGGGCTTTGTTAAGCTGGAACAATCTTTAAGCTCTTTAGGTCCAGTAACATCCTAGACAATCGTGTGCTCTAAAATGTGGGCCAATATTTTTGGAAAGATGTTGGGGGTAATGAAAATGTGTGCAAATACCTTTGAATTTGTAGCATAACATTATACCCATGGCTAAAACCTCAGAAAAATTGACTGTGCTGACTGGGGTGGGAGACATGGCATGCTCGTAATCATGTGTCAATCTGGGCAAAGTTCAAAGGGGTGAATACATACCCCAACCCCTTTCAAAATAAAATTTAAGCCCAAACCAGCTGCAGCTATAACTACAAATGGCTTCTCCTTGTTTTTATTTAAAAGGGCTCATTAAAAAAAAACTTACATTATCCCACCCCAGCCATTAAATTACCAGGGCAGGCAGAAAAAAGATACCCAAAAACCCATTTAGCCATATGGCAGTGCATGAGCACCGTGAGCGTGTATGTGAAAAACAGCAGAGCTCTCTCAACTTTCGTACTGACCTTGTGGAGGCAGATCACCATGGCAACTCTGCAGCAACCACTGCAATAGCTCCTTCCAAGGAATAAATGACGGCAGCTATGCAGAGGCTCACAGTGAATGCACGCACATGTGAGAGAGAAAGAGAAAACAAGAGCAATATCGTAACTTATTTCTGCATTAAAGGACACGATGCTTTTAAGGCACAACAAAAAGCAATCTGCTAATGGATATGATTATAGTGCCTTGCAAGCTGTGAAGAGCATATATAATTACATAATCCTCAGCCTTTTTTTTCTTCTCTCTGACAAGCTGCCATCAATTCCCCAGTGCACTCATGCCGCAGGACCCATCCAATTATTATAAAGGTCAATATACTTCGAGAAGGTGAGCAGAATATACAGCGTCTCTCCCGGGACAAAGAGGTGGTGAGGGTGCTGCTGCAGGACAAAAGAATCGGCTAATCAGAATAATAAAGTTCATATCTATCACACACCTCTCAGTGTTGTGCATTTATGTTTATGCAGAAAAAATGGATGGATATGCGATCAAAAATATACAAGTTAAATCCCACTTGTCTTCCAAATGCAAATTCTTTAGTCCAAGTGCCTTAATTTGTGACAGAGATGTGTTCTGCCCTGTCACTTCGAATTAAAAGCAGCAATTTGGTGGAGCCAGTAAATCGGTTACTTCACTGCACGCCTACATGGAGAGAAAAAAAAAAAAATCAGCCATCACATAATTTCATAACAAAATATAAAGAATTACATCATTTGGATATTTCAGACAATGATTTTACACACTTTATATATTTAATTTTACTTATAAAACATTATTACAAAGCAGTTTAAAACAAATCAAACAAAAAAAAAATAAAAGTTAACAACTTTTGACTAAATATGTTAAAATTGTTCTAGGTCACAAAGCCATCTCCATCGTATCTTAGTGGTACTATTAACAGCAATCCCATGTATCTCTAGGGTGTCCATATTGGGTAATCTCAGCAGCTAGAACTAGGGCATCAGGATGTTTTGCTCCATCTAAAGAGCAGAAGAAGTCAGGATCATTCGTTTTCAGCACCAACAAAAGTTTTTTTTTTCTTCTTTTTGTTGTTACATGTAATTGCATTTCACTGACATTTACAAAATCATGTAAAAGAATCTGAGTTATCGGTAAGGAAGGCTGGGCAGTTTGCACAAATATAAAATCAAATGACCGATTATGATTTCGAAAATACAATATAAAACATTAATAAATGGCTTCTCGAAATTATACATGAAAATTTGAATAACAAATTCAAAATACAGAAGTGCCTGCTGTCATTTGTTTTTAATAACTTCAAACTAATACTACAAACCTGTTGTCTATTTAGAACAAATAAGAGATGTCCAGCAAGTCATTTCAATTTGTTGCCGCATTAAAGTAAAGAAAAAAATGTGAATAGTTTTTAAATACTTATATAATATATTGAAACTATAGACGGATAGTCAGATTGTCGTATCCCACCTATAAAATCTGTAGTATGTTGTGTGGAATGTCTTTGTATTTTGTACCATTACATCATTCCTTCACTAAAACTAAAGTAGTGGTACAAACACTGCTTCAGTGTTGGACATGATCCCGAACAATGTAAAGACTTGGTGCGGGAAGGCTTGTGTGTCCTGTATAACTCACCTGACCTCACTAAATAGATACAGTGCCGTGAAAAAGTATTCATACCCCTTGAACTTTTTCCCATTTTGTTACCTTACAAACACAAACTTTAATGTATTTTATTGAGACTTTATATAACAGACCAACACAAAGTAGGACATAATTGTGAAATGAAAGGAAAATGATATACAGTTTTCAAAATTTTAAGCAAATAAAAATCTGAAAAGTGTGGCGTGCATTTGTATTCACCCCCCTGTACTCTGATACCCCTAAATCAAGAAGTTAACTTATTAGTTAATAGAGTCCTTCTGTGTGGAGTTTAGTCTCTGTAGAGGCCTCAGTGGTTTGTTAGTAAACAAACAGCATCATGAAGAGCAAGGAACTCACCAGGCAGGTCAGGGATAAAGTTGTGGAGAAGTTTAAAACAGGATTAGTATATTGAAAATATCCAAAGATTTATACATCTCAGGGAGCACTGCTCAATCCATCATCCAAAAATAAAAAAGTATGTCACGACTGCAAATCTACCAAGACATGGCCGTCCACCTGAACTGACAGACTGAGCACGAAGAGCACTGGTCAGAGAAGCAACCAAGAGGCCCATGGTCACTCTAGGATCTGTCCACAGGACATCTATAAGTCCTATACTTCACAAATCTGGCCTTTATGAAAGAGTGGCAAAAATAAAGACGTGGTTGAAAGAAAGACATAAGAAGTCCCGTATGCAGTTTGCCACAAGCCAAGCCAGATGAGACCAAAGTTGAACTTTATGTCCTAAATGCAAAGCACTATGTGTGGCGAAAAGGAAGTTTGCTCATTACCCTGAACTCACGATCCCTACTGTGAAACAAGGTGCTGGCAAAAAAATGGCTAAATAACACATGAACTTTCTTTGATTCAAACCAATTTTTTTTTAGCTCTGACTATATGGGGTGATAGATAGATAGATAGATAGATAGATAGATAGATAGATAGATAGATAGATAGATAGATAGATAGATAGATAGATTTCTACAAAGGTTTTTCAACAATGAAGACATCAATTGAGATCCGGCACCACAATTAATTCATTGATTTTAATCTATATTCACGATTAGGTTTCACACACCAAGTGGTTGCTGATATATCAGTAATATTTATTTATTTATTTATTAAAGAAAGCTTTTGATGCATTTTTGCCATGTTTTAGGTGATGATTTAAGAACTTTTTAAAGGTGACATGACAAGGAATTGGTCCACCCAGACCTCATTACGTAAAAATGTACTCTATGACCTTTCTGTTGATTGCTATTGCAATGCTTTGGTGCACAATCTGTATTACTGGCCAGAGGGTACAAAACAAATTTACAAATAAATTTAGGTTCTCCAAAAGTATACAACCTAAAATGGCAGTTTTCTCATTCCAGTGATCCTTTTTTTCTTTTTGTTAGAATGCATACCATCGCAGATGACAGCTGACTTTTAGGGGGGTTTTTTTTTGGTTTTTTTTTAAAGTTGAATTTTATTCTCTTTTTAATACTAATAATAGTCAATTAGTGACACACAGCAGATTACTAAGCAGCCGTCCTCCCTGAATTGTTAAAAAGTGTGGGAACTATACACACTTATATGTAAATACATGTGCAGTTGTGTATTGTATCTCTTAAGGACTTTTGATGACTCTGTGGTAGCCTCTGCTATCCACTACGCTGTGGTCTGCTGGGGAGCAGGCAGCACGGACCGGGACAGAAAGAGACTCAACAAACTGGTCAGGAGGGCCAGTTCTGTCCTGGGCGGTCCACTGGACTCTGTGGAGGAGGTGGGTGAGAGGAGGATGTTGGTTAAGCTGAAATCCATCATAGACAATACCTCTCACCAACTGCATAAGACAGTGGAGGCTATGAGCAGCTCCTTCAGTAGCAGACTGTTACACCCTCCGTGTAGGAAGGAGCGGTTCCGCAGGTCTTTCATACCCACCGCTGTTAGACTGTACAACTCAACAGTCTAACTACAGATGCACATAACTAACTGTAAATACTTTTAAAAATGTTTATCGTAAATTGTTTTTATTTCTCACAATTTGCACTTTTCTATTGAACATTTTTTCTATTTTCCTACTTTGCACGTAACTGTTTCTGTATCTGAGCCACCGTAACAATTTTTTTTCCCCACTGCGGGATCAATAAAGATTATCTTATCTTATTTTTATTGCCACCGTGATGAAAAAAAGCAATAACTAGTAAAATATTAAGCTTTAGATTGTTTAAAAAAAAAGATCTTCTACAGGAACTACTTCTGTAAGACCTGTCACTTGCCCTTAAAATATCACAAAAGGATCAGGGACATTATTTGGACAGACTTTTCTATCGTCTATTTCGATCTACTTTTAATTTTAATCTAGTCTGATGCAATTCAGTTGAATCAACATACACTTCTCACTGCACAAAACAAATAGCAAAAGGTCCTGGTTACATTAAGGCAACAAACACACAACCTAAATTTAATTAAGTCATACTTATTGTCCAACCTGATTGCGAACATGATTAACCAGTCACATGTATCTGTGCTGCAGGACCCTTTTAGTACATCCTTTTCTTTTCTAATTCTAGTAATCAGTTCAGCATTGTGGCTCACCCTATAATTTGTCTGCAGTCAAAAGGAAAGAGCAGTTCATATCAAGATATAATTTGGTGTTTGTTCATGTAAAACAGAGTTGGGTAGTAACACAGTATATTCACTTTGGTACATTTACTTGAATTATTCTTTTTTTTTAAAATTGTTTTCAAGAGTCAGTTTATCTGTCTTAACTTTTATTTTTGCTTGAGTTCATTCTAAATTGCAGAAATTTATTTTCACTTTACTAAATTTGTTGGCGTTCCTCCGTTACTATTAAATGTGGGGAAGTGGTGGCTCAGAGCTTAAGGTGTTGGACTGATACCTGGAAGATTGAGGTTTAATTCCCAGAGCCACCAAGCTGCCACAGATGGGCCCATAAACATGGCCCTTGACCCCCAAATTTCTCAGTTGTATAGAAGAGATAAATGTAAGTCGCTCTGGATGAGGACGTCTGCCAAATTCTGTAAATGTTATTTATAATAAAATGTAGTTTTACTAATTAGTTTCCATTACGTTGCGTATAATGAGATCACGAGTCTCGCAATAGGCTGCAGCCGTCTGACGCATGGACGTGAAATCTGCTCATCACCGAAGAGCAGATGCGAGCAGATCAATAAAAACGGTCCACACATGACATCACAGTCAGTCAAAGGATTAAAACAAACAGTTACATAATGCCATTCCTTCCATGTGCCCAAAACAAGTTAACAGATCAGGTCAAATTTGAGAAAGCAGCAAGTTTCATGACTATTTGATGGTGATTCTGTAACTATGGACGTGTTAATCTTACTGTAAGTTACTATAACACCTCACAAATTCACTTCTTTTTCCTCCTTTCTATGCGCAATTATATGGTTGATTGTTAGAATTTTCTCTGGATTGAGGATTTTCCTTTTATTTAATCCCAACTAGTAGTCCACTATTTGAGTAGTCTCATAATTCCATACTTTATTGCTCTTACTTAAATAACATTCATACTTTTACTGTTACTTAAGTAATTATTTACTTTTATTAAGTAACATTTTTGGATTACTCTACCCACCTCTGAAAAAGAATTAGACTGAAACAAATATTTAAAAAAAAGAAAGTTCATATTTGCCTTCTTTAAAATGTGTCATGATTTATTTATTACAGATGTCTAAGAGACTTGGCTGGAAACATCATCTGAAAAAAAATCTATTTAAAGACCAAAATCCTCCAATAACCGAAAATAAGATGAGACGTAATTCTATGTTCTGATATTTATTACAATTCAAAGCAAGCCACAGATCATTGGCTAGTCTGTCATGATTTACTGGGTTTCTTAGTGAACTCACTTTCACCTTTGGCCTAAAACAGGCCTGTATATGCTTAAATTTATGTGTGTACAGAATATTTACTGTAGCTGGAAATAATCCATACACTGAGGGCAGAGAAAGAGCTACCGAGAATTATACCATAAGTCTGCTGCAAAAATAACAGTAAAAGGGGGGAAAAAACACATCTACCAATGATGGAGCCATTACAGACACTGTAAGTATGTAAGGGCAAGTTGGTCAATAGTGTTTTACAGGCCATCAGCCCTGGCCCATTGCTCACTGGGTAAAATCACTGTAAGTGCAGTGTAAGCACAGGTGGGTCAGACAGGATTGTAGAAGTAGTAGAAGACAGAGACAGCATTGCCAGATGCTGGTGCAGAGGTCAGTGTGAAATCAATCCGGGTCATCAGTAATTGAGACCAAAGAGATACTTACATCCGAGGAAACAGATCAAAATCATCTTTCTTTAAAATCCTATCGTAGTGCAGAGTAAAAGCTTGCAAATACACAACTAAATATTCTGTTAATGTACATGTTAAATGTAGGGATCAGTGTGATCTGTGCAATTTTGACTGTGGTACCAGATGGCTTAGATTACCTAATAAGAACAATGTAATACCAATGTAATGACAGCAGGGTGAAGCAGAAGAGAATATCTTAAAAAAATAAAACGAATAAGATACAATTTTATCTAGAAAATATATATTTGGAATCAACTCATGTAGCTGAGTGAAGATGTCAAGATTTTTAGTTAATGTCAAACTAAAATAGTCAGGTAGGGTTTCTACAGAATAGTGTGAAATAAAGAAAAAGAAGCTTTTATTTTGTCACATATGCATTACAGAGAAATATTTTTCCCCTATATCCTATTTTAGGAGATTGGGATTAGAGCACAGCCTCAGCCATGATCCAGTCCTCGGGGGAAGTAAGAAGTAAAGCCTTGCTAAAGCGCTCAATAGTGGCAGCTTGGTAGTTCTGGGGCTTGAACCTTAATCTTTCGATCAGCAACCCAAAGCCTTAAGAATTTGGAACAACTGCCACAGAAATGAGTAGATATCAAAAGTCCATACTGATGATGCAGTCGCGATGAGCAACAAAAGCATCTCAGAATGCACAGCATTTTTACAATTAAGGGTGGATAGGCTACAACGTCTCATCTTTGCCTTCACCATATGATATGATAGGATAGATATGATAGTAGATGGATAGGATAGGATAGGATAGGATAGGATAGATAGGATAGGATAGGATAGGATAGGATAGGATAGGATAGGATAGGATAGATAGATAGATAGATAGATAGATAGATAGATAGATAGATATACCTGGGTCAGAGATGGACCTCTATTTATATGATTTGTGTCATATATCAGACCCTCTCCTATCCCACAACACATCTTTTTGGTCCTAACAACCTTATTTACTTCAGAATCTTAACCATTTATGGGTTGCACACTGATTTGATCATTCTTTTTTATTGAATAACATCAAAACACATTTGAAAATAAATGCAAAATTCAGTGCAATAAACCATTTATCACTCTACCCTGGAAAACATTGTCAGAATGTCTATAAAATGATATTTTCTCAGGCTTGGATTAGCCAATAAAAAAATTAAATAATGAAGTGAGAATTAACATTGAGATTTATAGTATTCTAGTAGATGTTCAAAGCATTACAGACTAACCACTTAAACTGGGTTTATTTAAATGTAATAAATATTACACACACTGTGTAGTATTTCATATAATAAAACGTTACGGCAAGGACATAAGGCAATGTTCCACTAAGTATTTAAAACATAATTTTTAAAATCTAATTGTCTACAGTGTCAATTCTACACCCGAACCAGACATATCTGTAAGGAAGAATCTCTCATCTCTGTGTTTTGCCCCACAGCTCAGGAGGATCTGATGTGATCTATATTCAGTTCAGAACCTCCCATGTATCTGCTAAGGCTCAGGTCTTCTTCTATTGTTACATATTTAAAAAGAAAACTGCACCATTTTTCCTTGCCATAGTTAATTTAAAGGTATCTGTTTTAGTCTTGGTCAGTTCCTGCCCACAAGCCAGGTCTACCTTATTATACAACAGTCACAAACCAAGGAAGGTGTGGATGGTGCTTCCTCCGATGTAAGTGTAGCCAGCCATCCGCATCTTTTTAAACTGCTGCGCCTCATTATTATGCTGTGCTACACACTCAGAGAGAAAGCACAGTCCACCTACTCTCTTTATGCATTAATCTACAGACCTATAATATTGCTCATAATATTGGTATTGCTCAATATGACAGAGTGTATTCCATTCTATTAGAAAGTGTGGGATTTATGTGCATTTCAGCTCCAGAACCTTTTTGACAGGTTCAAACTTGCAATCACCAGGCAATAGGGTACTGCAAGTGATCAGGACTAATGCAGAGTGTTTTCAATAGTGTTAATACATAGATATTTTTGGCATTCGGCTATCCATAGGAAACCATCTTTACAAAATGCATTAACAACATATGCTGGCTTTGCTTGTTCTAAATTATATAAATTAATCAAAAAAATAAATCAAACAGTTTAATCATCAGGGAAGATTTAAAGTCCATTTCTTTGTAATCTAATTTAAATTGGAAATTTCCAAGCAACAGTAGCAAGAATGTAAATTAAACATGTGGACTATACACACCAGACACAACATCTGCTCTCATTGACACATCTGCATTCATCAAAAGTGCTTAAGGCACCCTCATGCCTTATTAGCACAGGATCATTTGCACACAGCCCAGTCAGTCAGAATGAAGTGCATCATGGGGACCAGGCTTTTGTCTGTAAAGTTGACACATTGTAAATGAGCTTTGTGGCACAGCGTGTACTCTGCTGGCTGGAAGGGGCAATGTGTTGATGGCTCAAGATCTCATTGTTGCTTCCAAAAGAGTGTGTATGTATGTGTGTGTGGGTCTGAATTGGAACAAATGGTCTTGGAACCATCAGGTAGCTCTCTGGTGACCTGAAGAAGCGAGACAGGAAGTACATTAGGAGTAATTGGGCATTTAGAAGAAGGATGGATCAGCAAGGCAGGGGAAACGGGGGGGGGGGGGGGGGGGGGGGGGGGGTGGGGGGGGGTGGGGGGGGGGGGGTGGGGGGGGGGGGGGGGGGTGGGGGGGGGGGGGGGGGGGGGGGGGGGGGGGGGGTGTTGTGTTGGATACAATAATCAGAGCAAGTCAAGAGCCTTTGCCAATGTGCCACTTAGCTGTGGTACAGTGATGCCTTAAAAATACAAACATTTGGAAAAAAAAGGAAAAGGAAAAGGAAAAAAAAAGTTTTCTAATCCCAGAACATGCTGTTGTCAAATCATCATAAATAAAAAGGTGCTGCTTGTATGTGTGACATTATCATTACGTAAGTGATCTATATCTGTATTTATTCTGTCCTTGACAGGTCTGCTTTCAAAGCTCTGAAAAAATCCTGAACTCTCTATCAGACCAGGATGTGAGAACATGGACATGAGAACGGATCAAATCTAGAAGACTGCATAAGATGATATACAAGACAATTTGAAAAACAGAAAATTAAATTCAGGCAGTAATAACCAAGTAAACCGTTTGTTGTTGCAAAAATGAGCGAGATTACAGTGTTTTTTGTGCTTATTTATCTCCTGTTTGGGGTTGTCAGTTCCTTGGTTATTCACTCAATCCCTTGGAAGGTACCCTGTCCTCACCAGTGTGTATGTCAGATCAAACCATGGTACTCACCTCAGTCGATTTACAGAGAGGCTCCAACTGTTGACTGTAACGACTTACTTCTCACTCAACTGCCCACTTCCCTCCCTCCAGAGACACAAACATTACGGCTGCAAAGCAACCTTATCAGTTCAGTGGACCAAAGTGAACTCCAGGGTCTGGCCAATCTAACTGAGCTGGATCTCTCTCACAACAGTTTCATCAGCACCCGTAACTTGAAAATCACTGACCTGCCAGCTCTTCTAAGCCTACACATGGAAGAGAATCAGCTGAGGCACCTGCCTGAAGCCGCTTTCTCTGGACTGCCTAACCTTCAGGAATTGTATCTCAATCATAATAGGCTTAGAACTATTTCTCCAGGAGCTTTTAAAGGTTTATGTAACCTTTTAAGACTTCATCTCAACTCTAACCACCTAATGATAATTGACAGGCGTTGGTTCCATGCGCTGCCTCAACTCGAAGTACTCATGACAGGAGGAAATCCAGTAGATACTATCCAAGATTTTAACTTTAAACCTCTTGGATCCTTGCGCAGCTTGGTCCTGGCAGGCATGGGTTTACGTGACATCTCAAAGCATGCTCTAGAAGGACTTTTCAACCTGGAGAGCATTAGCTTTTATGACAACAACCTCACCAAAGTCCCAAAAGAGGCACTGGAGAAGCTACCAGGTCTAAAGTTTCTGGATCTGAACAAGAACCCAATACAGCTGGTGCAGAAGGGGGACTTCAGAGACATGCTTCACTTAAAGGAGCTCGGCTTGAATAACATGGAGGATCTGGTGTCCATTGAGCACTCGGCAATAGAAAACCTTCCTGAGCTGACAAAACTAGAAATCACAAACAATCCACGGCTATCGTTCATTCACCCCCAGGCTTTTCGGAAGCTCCCACGCATGGAGAGCTTGATGCTCAACAGTAACGCCTTGAGTGCTTTGCATCATCAGACAGTGCAGTCTCTGCCAAGCTTGCAGGAGATCAGTCTGCACACCAATCCTATTCGCTGTGACTGCCTTATTCGCTGGGTAGGAGCTGAAGATGACAAGCCCGTCCGTTTCATTGAGCCACAATCCACATTCTGCTCAGAACCTCCAGAGTTAAAAGCAAGGCATGTAAAAGAAGTATCCTTTAGGGAAATGGCAGATAGCTGTCTCCCTTTGATTGCTCCAAACATGTTCCCCTCAGATGTTCAAGTGAGACATGGGGACAAAATAGCCCTGCATTGCAGAGCACTGGCAGAACCAGAGCCAAGTATTTACTGGGTCATTCCAAAAGGTTTAAGATTAACTCCAAACATGAGGTTTGGACGTTACCAGGTTTTAACAGAGGGCACTTTGGAAATTTTTGAGGTCACAGCTGAGGAGGCTGGTTTCTACACTTGTGTGGCACAGAATCTAGTTGGAGCCGACACAAAAAGTCTAACTCTAAAAGTGGAGGGATCTGGCAGAGCTCAAATAACAAATGATCGAGTAAATGAGGACAGCCTTAAGGTCCACAATGTTGAAGAGCGGTATGCATTACTGTCTTGGCATACTGGCAAAAATATCCCATCTGCCCGAATCTCTTGGACAGCCAACGAAAGCCTGCAAGACCACCACAATCATAGTATCAGAATACTAGCTGGCTCCAGGGCCTTCAACCTAACCCGCCTTAAACCAGGGACGTATTATAAGGTCTGCCTGCATATGGGGCCAAATGACGCCTCCTGTGTCCATCTCAGAACTAAAGAGCTGCTTCTACTACATCAATGTGCAGACATCACTCCAGTATTTCTACTGGGTGTAACAGCTATTTTCCTTATCGTTTTGGCAGCCAAAAGTTGTCAGGGGAGGACACCGTATTACTGGAAAGAGTGTGAGCAATCAAATTCCACCATTTTGACCCAAGAAGCAAAAGCTTTCATGACTCCAGATTCACTCCAGCAGCACAAAGATAAACTTTCAGAAGGCAGTGGTAAGGTACTCAACAATGCTGAGATTGTGCAAGTTGTTCTGGGTCCTGCGAAAGGGGCGTGTTAGGATGCAACGTGGTCCACGATAGCATTTCACAGAATAAAAGCATAACTTTTTTTCCACAAGATTCTTGCAAGTGTCCCATTTATAAATACAGTCTCAGAGATTTCAATTTTATTTATTTTATAAATGAAAAGATACAGACCATAAATGTATACTGAAAAGCATTCTAACATTTCATCACAAACAATAGACTCAAAAACTCAAGCAGTGCCAAAAGAGCACTAGCAACTGCTTGTAGGAGAAGAATGTGAAAGAAGAATGAACTTTACTTAAAATTTGCAGAAAGAAATGATGCATTTTTCATACTGTTGAAGACGGAGTTGACTGGTGATCAAAGAAAGTCTGTGAAAGACATTCCAAACCTCTCAGTTTTGCAACAATTTGGGAGGAACCAGGGTTTTTTGGAGTGTAATCCTATGTTCTCCTGGTGTAAAAGAACTAAATGTTACTTTTCTATTTTTTAAAAATAATACTCTTTTTAAAAAAAAAAAAAAAAGGTCTTTGCATAAGTACTGAGAGTAAATGTATAATAAAGAGGGTATTTTACTATGTTGCCGTACTCTACATCAAGTATTTGTTTGATAATATGGGCCATATTTAGCAATCAACATAACATCCGAGCTGTCGAGAGGTATCTTGTCTCAGTGTGTGTAATGCGTTTTTGTCTCTTCAATGATGGACACTATATATATATATCTATATATATATTATATATATTATATATATATATATATATATATATATATATATATATATATATATGATTAAGGACACAACAATCAGGGCTTTTTTCTGGCTATAGACCTTTTTGTTTTTTCTCACCCAAAATTAAACAAAAATTCTAAAAGTGGTTTGCCAGTCAAAAGACTGATTTTTCAAGTGACGTTTAGCCCTGAACAGCTTCATTGTGCCAGCTTCGTATATTTTGTGCATGGGGACAGAAGAAAAAGCCCCAGGACTCTGTGAGGTGTATACATACCTGCCAACATGCTGTGTACAATTAATTAAACATGTCCTATTGTTAAAAAAGTGTTTTTTCAAATGCAGTGGAAAGATGGATCGTGCTAACAACAACATGTGAAGACGTATTAAGAGACCACATGGGGGAAAAAAATCTCTTTCCTACTCATCAGCTCATCAACCCTGCTTGGGATCCTGCATTGAGTAAATGACATTTACATTGGAGAAAATCTTACTAAAGCAAAAGATTTGGTTATTTGCTAACAGGATTATCAGCACTACGGATTGTAAGCTTTGCTCTATTTATTTCTCTAGTATAGGAAAACCCCATTTTTTATTGTCATTTATGGTACAAAACAACTGTTTTTGTTTGAGATTATTTGTCCGTTCTGTAGTTAATGTGTCTCTACGTTTCCAATTTTTTCCTGTTCTAACTAAACCGTCTCTTCTTGTATGATTTTTCTCTGTTTGATATAATTCCTTAGCTTTATCACCTCCAATCTGTACATACACTAAATCACCCTGAATTTCCTGTCAGTGCTCAGATCTCCTTTCAGTAATTATTATGAAGGATGTGTGTTAAATTCTATTTTGAGGTATTATTAAACCATTTTAGACTGTTGTCAGTGTCTATTTCTTTGTTTTGGGGAATATAATCAGTCTAAAAGCAAGTGGGGGAAAAAACACCTAAAATCTCAACTCAAGGTTGTGGGATTTAGGTTACTTCTTTCTTAAATAATTTCTGGAGCAGGTTTTTATATATAACGCGGAATAGCTCATAGCTTTTTAAAGAGCTTACAGACTGAAGCCTGAGGTAGGTATTGTTTCTCTTTCCAGCAACAGCCATCTACTATAACATAGTGCTCTTCGCATGTTTTTTTTTTTTTTTTTTTTTAAACATACCTCCTTTAAGAAGAACTGCAGACGTGCGTTAAACTTTAATTGCATAAAACTGATGGAAAAGAAATTTAGACCCTGATGACTCTCTTGTAATTTGGTTTACTATTTGCTTATCATGAATCGTTCATCATACGGGATTTAGAGGAGCTGGGTAAATTGTTTTCCTGTCTTTCCAAACTTAATTGAAATATTTTAATTAATAAAAGAAAGCGAAGTGCATACACCAATTGTGTGCTTAAACCAATTCCTTATCTAACGTGGATACAAACGTTTATCGACAACAAACCGCCATTTCATTTTTTTTATTTATTTAAAATAACTTTGCAAACTTTAGTACTTTTCAAATGTTTAAATAAAAAATAGAGGGACATAGTTACTATGAGAAAAGGGATAAACTCTTAACATGACACTGAACTAAACAAACTGCAGTTTAACTTTACATTACAATCCTGGCATTTTCTGGCAGACGCCCTATCCAAAGCGACGCACATTCATCTTCATCTTTATCCAAATTAGCAGTTCTAGCTCAGCACCCAGCCATGTCAGCTTAAAGGTGCTGGGAACTGAACCCACAATCTTCTGATCAGCAGCATCACCCCCCACCACCCCCACCCCTTTAAAACACTTCTGCCATTTGGCCAGTATTCCAGATTCAGAACTAATTCAACTGTTCAAGTTTAGTGTTAAGGGCTTTGCTCTGAGTAGCACCTTAGGATGGTGCTGGGAATTAAAACTTCCAACGCCTTAACCATTTACTTGGTCTTCCACTGGGTAAAATTACTTGTTAAATGTTTGTACTTTTAAAACATATAGCATTGTGGCAACAATACTTTTTTTTTTTTTTTTTTTTTACAAAAAAAAAACCCCCAGAAATTTAAAACCGTGGTAAGTAGTGAGGCATTATTCACAGTTAAATCATAGTTTTTGCTACCCTGAACACTTGAATGACCTGCATTAAAACTATTATAAGGTAAAAATGCCAAAGAATAAAGCTCACTGCATCACTGCAGTTGATGGGGCAAATGTTTATTTTCCCAGCTCCAGATCAAAGCTGGACAATTACACTTACCTCCCAGGAAGATGTTCTACAACATTATAGTATGACTGTAGATCTGCCAGTTAAATGATTTACAGACGGATTCAGTCAGAGCAACATCCTGCTCAACAAGCGATAAGACCTCCAACTGTAACACAAGTGAAAAAGGTAATTAAATGATATTATATAAATATAATTTTAAATGCATATTCAGGTCTTTGCGGTCAGATATTTAAGGTCTTTAAAAGGTAATTTTTCTGATTACTAACACATTTATGCATGTACTAATACCCAAGAATACTAACACACACTGAGTCGAAATTATAGATTTTTTAGTAATGTTTTTAAAGCCCAAACCGAGTAAATTCCCAAAGGTTGTATACATTTTTTCACATAACACTGATTTCCTTTGTACTCTGCATTTTGTCCTAATTAAACAGCCGAGCTTATTTGTTTTATAGATTTTTTGTAAAAGGATCTACTTAAACTTGACACCGCGATCAGTATATAAAATGACATTAACGTCTGGCAGTTACATCACTTGCAGCCTATCAATCAGGGGTCTGCATACATTCTATGCGTACATATAATATAAAGAATTCCAAAGCTTCCACATGTTCTTCTGAACAAACAGGATTTTCTCAAATACCGCCTTCTCTGCATGGACGCTGCAGCAAACAGTTTGCAAAGGAATTCAATTTATTCTCAAGCTACCATCAACATGTTGCTGTTCTGTTAGCAAGACTGCTGTCTGGGTAAACAGCATCTGAGCTCCCAAGATAAATTCTGTCCTATTGAAAGAAGACAGCCATCTGCCTAAATCTAAAGGCATTGCCACAGGTTTCCATATGTAAGAGGGCATTCATTTCTATATTCCTTAAATCTTAGTCCTAAAAGCAAGACCTAAAGCTTTTACTGAAGAGTATTGTACGCATCTTCAATGTCCAAAAAGCCTTTTGACAGCCAGGCATCTGGTCCTGTTCCATTTCAACCATTTGTGCTGACCACTTTTTTTACTTCAGAGGCTCTGTCCTGAATGTTATGACTTGGTGAACGTAAATTTCTCATTTAAAACTAAATTATGGAGAGTTACTGTGTGGATCGTAAAGGTTTTGTTGAACAATTGCACATCAATCTGAGACTCTGAGGAATATTAATTAGAAATAATAATAACCCGACAAACAGATATGATAAAAGCTTTAATATTTTGTACTGTTTTTTGAATTACAAATTTTAGTACGCAGCTTAAAATAAGGTCATAACTATGATAAATAAAAATATCGATACAGCGAACTAGGGCAATATTTCTAACAATAGTGTATGGATAAATTAACCTCTAGTATCGATACATATAAAATTAGGTTTTAAGCTGATTAACATTAATATTTCATTAAAACCTCCAGCTTCGTGTATTGTGCTATGTACTATGTCGCGGTTAGGTCAAATAATTGCAATCATATGATTATTTAATAATTGTGACAGTCTTAAGTATTACAGAATGCTTTTAATGTGAGGCTCATGCAAAAACAAAGTCCTAATAATAAACTATTAACATACTGCATACATAATGCATATGTTTATATTATCTATAAACGTGCACTATAAATGATGTTTTGCTTCTGATAATCAGTAAATCAACAAGAAACTTTATCAACGGCTCACAAATACAACCTGGAAGATTTCCGAATAAAGCTAAGATCAGTCAGTGTTTAAAACAATAAAACTGTACAGTGAAAGGAGAAAAATGATTTGATCCCCTGCTGATTTTGTATGTTTGCCCACTGATAAATAAATGATCAGTCTGTAATTTTAATGGTTGGTTTAATTTTAGTGGTTTCGAGGCTGACAACTCAGCAAACTCCTCTGTTGCCTTGTTTTGGGTCACTGATGTTGGAATATCCAACCGAAACCGGTCTCAGTGCCTCTGAAACACTGCACGGTCAGGAACACAACTTCTAATGCATTCGGTTAAGCACTGCTATAAAGTCTACTCACACACAAATGCCATAAAAATACCTTGTTATGGACATAAGGCATATATAGAAAGGGTTAGCATTTGTTTAAACAGACAGCCTTGTGCACCGGACTGTGAATTTAATTAATGACTTTTCCCATAAGGAATGGAAGGGTAATAGAATCTGGAATCGAGTACTGAGATCATGGAAATAAAAAGTGACAACAGTTATTGGGGTAGATTTTGACTATTTTCCAAATAGTGTGTGTGCACGTGCGTGTGGCCTTCCTGCTATACACAGTGGGATGTTCTTGCTGACCAGTCCATGCCCTTTGGATAGATTCTGGGTTCGCTGTTCACACCTTTAATCAGCTGCAGCAAAATCTCTAACTAAAACACTACAAAAAAAAAAGACAATGGTTAGTGTTGCACTGAAAATCGAACCTGATACAATGTAGAAAAGTCCAATGGCAAAAAAGTTAGCATGAAAAGAAAAGGAATTAACGTATGGATTCACTGATTCTTTTTAAGACGGAGTACCGATACTTCTTCCTGGTACCCGCTGATACCAAACCCGATAGCTGTACTTTCATTACCACAAATCACACAGTTCTGTAGAACGTGTATTTTACATTATTCTATTATTTTAACGAAGACGTTCAAAACAGTGAGGCCCTGAGCTCAATAAAGACATGGTGCGTTGGGGTGGAAGAACCCACACAAAGCCCTGACTCCAGCAAACGCCTATGAGATAAACCGTAACACGACTGTACCCCAGAACTCATCACCCAACATCCGCACCAAGTTTCACATATTCTGCATTCACACTGTGGCACTTAGTGCTTAATTCCCATGTTTGCTAACATTATTTTTTTATAGCTTTCAATATGGTTTTAAAATGTGACCTATATCAGATTTCCAGTCCTAAACTGACCTGCATGCACCAAAGATCAAACTCTACATTTTACAGTCATAGAAAAAATAAACAGGAAGACAATAAAGGCAGCATTTATGCGTTATAAGGGGATGTGCAGAGGAAGACAGGATTAATAAAAATGTCATTAAGGAAAACAAGGGCTAATTTTTTTAATAACTGCATGTTGTGGTGCAGTGGCTGCTTCTTTAGTATGGTGGAGTGTGTGGATGTGGAGTGGTGGGACCGTGATGTGAATGCATTGATTATATCTCAACTGTTTAAAGTTACGTGCCATTGCAGAATGATGACAAGTCGACTGAAAACGACAATAAATGTTGCATGAATTTTGTCATGACGGTCACACTGCAGTCGCGCTGCAAACACATTTGCCCTGTCAGATTTCACACCACACATGAAAATGGAACAAAACTCTCTGCACCACGTGCAACAACAGGTCCGATATGGAGTTCAACGGTTGAGTGGTTTGAAATTGTTAATTAGGGTGAACTACTTGCTAAACATCAGTCTGGTTTCCAGGCAACCAAACAGCAGCAATTTGAAGGTGAGATAATGAATAAATTGCCTTATGAAATGACACGACGTGATAAACAGCTTAAAAAAATTTGTGATATTAAAACTTAACATTAGTACATGCCTAGGCAATAACGGAAAAGCACGAATCCCTGAACTCTACACTAAATTATTGCTAAATGTGACCTCTAAAATAGAAAGCAGATTAGCTTCACTGACGGCCCGCATGCTAATGACAGAAATAAGGGTGCAGTGAGCGTAGCAGCATGATATAGCAAAGAGCAGACAAGTCGTGACGAGGAGACTTAAAAAAAAAAAAAACATTGCAGGGTTCATAGACAGTAATCAATGCACATCTTAATTAACCAATCTTCTTAAACAGTAATGCATCCTACAGATTTTAATACTGTTAGACTCTAGTCACAAAATCTTTAATCTAACTGCACGTTAAATTCTGCATTCTGGTCGGCACCAATTTATTCATCTGTCCTGTAGTGTTTTTGCATTATTTATTGCACTTTATGTTCTTAGCATGGCTCATGGCCGTGTTGTTTTTGGTTTTATGTAGCTTTGTTTTTTTATGTAGCACCTCAGTCCTGGAGAAACGTTGCTTTAGTTTACTATTGTATATGGCTGAAAGTACTTGAACTGAGATGGTAGCAAGGCAAGTTTGCCTTGTAAGTCCTGTAAGTCTACAGAACAGTTTTAAAGTTCGGGGTTGAAAGGATGTCGTCCAAAGGATTTTATTTTAGGTTTTTCAGAAGTATTTATCGTAAACGTTATTTCATATTACAATGCAATCAAAGCAAAACTAAAGCTGATACAGTAATGTTTGAAAGTAGAAATGCTCGGCCAGAAAAACTAAGCAGGAGAAAGAAA
Organism: Bagarius yarrelli; assembly: GCA_005784505.1. Classification (NCBI taxonomy): domain Eukaryota; kingdom Metazoa; phylum Chordata; class Actinopteri; order Siluriformes; family Sisoridae; genus Bagarius; species Bagarius yarrelli. The sequence continues at coordinate 978,881 of VCAZ01000113.1, read as the reverse complement.
AAACAGTAACTTGAAATTATACTAAGAAACCCTTGAGTTTAAGCAGTAATGCTTGGGCTTTTATCACTAAAATAATAATAAAGCTATTACACTTAGCCACATAAAAACAGACATACTCGATTGCTAATGTCCACAAACACAGACTTTCAGTTTCCTTGGAGACTCTGCATGAAAAAAACAAACAAACCTTGTAGTCAATAAAGGTTTAGCATTCTTCTGTTTATTGCTGTTAACGGCCATTTTATTACACAATGTTGCTCCTATTATTTACCTCTTTTCTCTATGGCTATTGTGTCCTTTTATACATCTGGGTTTGCTGGGACCTCGAACCTGTTTAGATAAAGTCAGACATTTTGTACGTAAAAAAAAAAATAAAAAATTTTTTTTTTAAATAAATAAATAAATAAAAAATTAAAAAAAGGAAACTAAAAATCTTTTGTGTTTATTACACGCACTGTGCAGTTACTGGTTACAAGAGTCGACTTTGAGCTACAACGAAAATCAACCCCAGCATCTACACATCACACACTTCTAGGATACTACTAAAATTATTCAGATAATAATAAACATGAGCCATTTTTATTTCTCATTTCCTTTAATCAGATGCAGGGTTTCATCCTGGCCATTAAAGATTAGCAGAGTCATCATTGGCAACGACATACAACAATGGACTACAGCAACTCCACCACACAAACACTCACGCTAGAAAAACCTACTCGATTAAATGGTAAAGAAATGGCTTGTGCTTTAATCAAGTTTTGCTTTGGCAGCACCACCAATCATAAACCGTGCCTGAGAAGGTCAGAAATAAAACACATCTGTCTGCTGCTGGCATAAATACACTGCTGGAATAAAGCTGCCACAGGATGGGAATGCCACATATGAACCAGACAGGACGCACAAAATAACCAGGCATGGAGTGAACTAAACAAACGGTATACACAAATGAAAGGGTTAAGAGAAACTATCAGAACTCTGTCATGACCTGAAATAAAAAGAAATACGCTGGGTTTTAGTCGGACCCACAATACTTATGTTGCTGCGCCACACAGCTCTACTTCAGCTCCTGATTTTCCACTGATTAGCTCTTGTCGGTTTGGCTGGCGGAACATTCCAGACAGCCCATTAATGCCATCACATGCAATTAAAGCGATGACCTTAAATAAAAGATCAGCAAATTGAAGCAGAGCAAATTAGCCCTGTAAATGCAATTACACAGTGTAGCAGTACATCTCTGCATGACTGACACCATGAAACAATCAGACTAATGTGGTGGAGACTGATTTAAACACTAACAGATCATTTGTTTAGCTGGATAAACGGTTCGCTGATTATGAAAACATCATCATCATCATCATCATATTCTATAGTCTTGTTTACTTTGAAGCTCCAACCGTTATGATGCAGGTTATTAGTGTGTACGCGCGCTTACACAACACAACTTACACAACAAAATCATGTAATTGCATAAATCGTAAATGTGTGTGTGTATTCAGTCCTACCTCAAGCCTGGTCTTCTGCACTACTTTTATAGCTCCTGGCTGCTCTCTACTGGTTAACACACAAAAGAGCATAGAGCAGCTGAAAAAGAGACAAACGGGAAAAGATATTGTTCAAAAGCAAACCGTATGACTGAGGCGAAACTTTATTCTGAAACCTGTAAAACTGTAAAGTAAGACAAGTGAAGAATAAAGAGAGCTTGTTTAATAATTAGTTAAACTGTAAATTTAACTTAAAACACAAAACATGAAATAATGTTCATAAGCAGAAATGTTTGGAAACAAACAATACATACAAACTTCAATAATTATGGCAGTGATTTTAGCTGAAATACATTTTACCTTGCAAACCAAGTGGCATGGTTAATAAAATACAGTTCTCTTGTGCAAAACAAATGAAACCGTTCTGCTTAAATTTACAGATACAAAATATAATCATATATCGCCCCCTGGGGGCAGGATGAGCTAAAAACAGCAAAATTCTCTAGCAGTTAAAGCCTTGTGCGGATAAGCAGTTAAATAAAGCATTCTTCACAGGCAGAGCACACAAGTTATCCTGTTTTTTTCTGCTGAAAAGAGAAAGGAAAGGCAAATAAAGTAAGATAAACAAACAATAACGCAAACCACCTAAGTGCAGTGACAATGACAAGAAGTGCTAAAGCATTCTCTTTTTGCAGAAAAGCGTGAGCGCTTCAACTAAATGATCATCTCAACAAAAAAAAAGAAAACTAATATTTTTTTACATACTTTTGGCAAAATGTGAAACAAAAATCTACTAAACCCGATTTTCTTTGCATCATATTTCTTTTCACACGTACAACACAGGCTCCAAAACACAGCAGACACACAAAAAAGGAATGAAGGCACAGCGTAATAGAAAGACCTTAATGGTACTCAAAAGATCCTCTGTTCTCTGGCATTGGACTTGGCCCAGACTTCAACTTGAGATGAAAGTGACAAAAAGGAATAGGATTGATTTCTGTTGCCGACCATTGAAGCAGAAATGAAACCTCTTGGCACGGTCTGATCTAATAATCTAAACTTAAAGGAACAAAAGTTCTGCAGGCTAGTCCTCTCAAAACAGCTGCTCTTATATATTTGCACGTATGCTTTAAGCTTTCAGACATTCGGAATATTTCTAAAAATCTTGTCAAAAGTGCTACTCTTCTGTGAAACAAAAAAAAAAGTGAGACTTTCCCCAAAAATATTAAACACTAAATTAATAAGCACACCACAAAAAAAAAAACGACCAAAAAAAACCCCAAATACAATTGTGGTTTAGTCACAACTCGCGTACATGGCTAAACAGCAGACAAGTTACCTCATAAAATGAGATTAAAAAACAACAAAAATAATAATAAATAATTTAAATAATATTTAACTTTGAACCCAAGCCGCCTGGTAAACCTCTGGCTGAGCACGATATATTTTTTTAATATAGAATCTGTAATAGATTCATAAGAGTAGGAAATGTACCATGTGCTGCTTTTCACCTCCTTCTATAATGTATAGAAAACGGCTTGATCAGAATGTCTATGTGAACCATTGTACAATTCTACATTTAAACTGCAGGCTGCAAGGAATAAGCACTTTACAATTTCTGCATTGTTCATGCTTGCTATTTTACTATCAATATTCGGATAAGGCGCCCTGTACAACTTTAATATGTATATTTTACATGTAAACTATGAATTAGTTGTAAATATAGACGACGCTGTATAACATTTCCCGGTTTGTCTGAATGAAAACATGCTATTTGGTCATTAGCAATCTGAGCCCTCTAAACACCCCATGAGTATTTTCTTTACAAACTATTTCTAAGGCTGTCAGGCTACAAACATCTTAATGACTTTCTGGATAATCAGGCCACAGCCAGGGCATGGCGCATGACATTTGTGTAGCTTGCGTGCACAGGGAAAGCAGGTGAGCATGTGTGCGGTGCGCCCGTGGATAATGTTGCCGTCGCGTGGGCGCACACGGCACAGCCTGCAGGGTTCCAGCATGACTTCACGCTCTTCTTGGCTCTCCTGGGAACACTGGAGCACTCTACGTGGGGCTTTGCCCTTGGCGGACGCAGGTGAGGCAGGTAAATCGCGAGAAACCCGATGTGAGGGCAGGATGACGGGGTCTGAAACAGTTCTTGGGCAGTCCGGCACATCGAAGCCATCATCCTCGACCTCGTTTTCGTCATTGGGTACAGAGAGGTCGGAGACTGAGACAGAGGGTGCTAGGCGTGTACAGTCCTTGTACCAGTCCTTGCGTAGTGCCCAGCAACGCATGCAATATCGCTGTGTGGCAGAGTTAAACTTGCGGCACTCTAAGCACTGCCAGGCATCCTGTGGAAAACAGAGGAAGATTAAAACTTTTTTAAAAATTAATCAACAACAATTCTTACAATTCTAAAACATTTTTATTTTACAGGTACCTGTGTGGAGATCTCAGTGTCTGTATCATCACTGAGACACTGCGAGTCATCATCCAGCTCCTGCATCTAACAATGCGAATATTTAATATTAATATTAAAACTTAGCTCAGATTTATACTAATACAAAAATGATTGAGAAGTGGTGCCAGGGCAGCTTTTACCTCTTTGTCTCCCTTGTCCTCTCTCCATTGTTCCTCTTCCTCCTGAGGGGACTCTGAGTCACTGCCCTGTTCAAGGATTGCCTCTTTCATTTCCACACTGACCTGCTCGCTCTCTGCCTCATTCAGAATCCACAGGCCATCCGTGGTATCGGACACCACAGCAGTATCCTCTTCCTGTCCACAAGAGAGACACTTCTTAATCAAGTCATTGAACCCAATGTTCTTCTACAGAACAGTCTGATCATTAAAAGTGCATTTAATAATGAAGTTTAAAGTAATAGCATTTTACTGCATAGAATGTTTTTTTTATTTTAATAATTAAATACTCCCCATGCATTTAGTGCAGGAATGCAAAGATTATTATAACTGTTGTTTTTAGTAGGTTGCCTTACTTGATTTGTGTGAATGTCTGTGGAGCCATTGCTCCGGCGTGTGTAATTACTGCGCAGGTTACCCAGAAACCACCAGGGCAGGCCGGACAGATCCCATTCATCAAGACTTACATCCAGCTTCGGACGCTTACAAGCTGACCTGGGCAACCCATCCAACGAATCTGTGAAGAATTTTAGGTTATTCAAATAGAAGTCATTTATGGTTTCTACAAAAATTCTTGTTCCGTCAAGCATCCAGAAACACCACCAGCACAAACATTCAGGTCCATTTAATATTCAGAAGTTACTTCTTTGCTGCCTTGGTCGCATGTTTTGAGTCACTGTCATGCTGGAGTAAACAATGCCAAGGTTGAGAGAAGGTTCTCACCCAAGATTTGACTAAAGTTGTCCTGCTCCCTTACAGGAAACAAACCTAAAGCATAAAGTTTCCACCTTTATGTTTGTCGGTGGGGGCGGTGTTTCTGGAGTCATACTCAGCAATCCTTTGATGTGGATTATGTTAACAGAACATGACTCATAGTACCAATTTTCCGATAGTCAAGTTTTTCCTCTTACTAATTAACATTTACCTAAAATAATAACTTCATACTGTTACACAACTTAGCAGTTAAGGGTGCAGTGCCTTGCTCAGGGGCCCAGCATTGGGTTTTTAATGGTGCTGGGAATTGAAACCAATTTTCTGATAGCAATCCAACATCTTAACCACTGCACTGCCATTTCCCAGGCCTTCTGGTTTAGAAATGTTAAATAATGGTTAAAAAGTTGTTTGTGCTTCCCACCAATCAGACACACGGTTTTTAAGAAAATATTTAGCTATTATTTTGAAATAAATTCTACTTGCCTAAACATTGTTGCAGCCCTGAAGCCCACAACAGTATTTCCTAATTGCAATCATCACTAAGAAACTTAAAAGTTGTCATCCTATCACACATTCTTAAACTCTTAAATAAAAGTGGAATCAGGCAGGCATCTGACCAAGTGGACCAAGTGGACAAACCATTACTATAAAGACAATTATTAAAAAGGTCATTATTTATCAAACGCCAATTTTTAACCAATTTTTGGGCCTCTTCTACAAATAAACAAAAACATACCATCATCTTCATCTCGTGGTCTTCTAGAGGAATTCTGCATGGCACAGCTGCTGGTATCACTAAAGGACGCACCAGAACTACACATCTTGCTGGACACCTACACGGTGAAGGAAAAGCAGCATTATTGCCAGATCTTAGGACGGGATAACAGGCAGAATAGCAGCTCCTCCACAGCACAGACCTTGTTTATGTGGCTGCAAAGAACCAAAAACACAGATGCACACAAAGGGACAGAAAGGAAGGAAAAGGGAGGAAGGGCTCCATGTTTGTGGGTTTCAAAAAGTACTTATAAAGCTGGTGGCTGTGTCAGAAAGAAAAAGAAGAAAAATGATTAACAAGCTAAATTTAAAATTTAAAAATATACACACACACAGTGAGGAAATAATTTGATCCCCTTTTTACTCTGTACGTTTGCCCACTGAGAAAGAAATAATCAAGAAACAAATCATTTTAATGAAACAAAATAACAAATAACAGCCAGAAAAACACAATAATGAAGAGTGCAAAAACTGCATAATAGTGAGTAAAATAAGTATTTACACCCACAGCAAAACAAGACTCCCTTGTTGGCAATCACAAAGGTCAGGCATTTCTTGTTGGGTTCCACACAGTCCAGTAGGGATTTTGTCCCATTCCTCTCCAAGTCATTAGGGTTTTAAGGCTGAAGTTTGGCAACTTGAACTGTCATCCCTCTCCACAGATTTTCTATAGGATTAAGGTCTGGAGTCTGTTTAGGACTAAAATACCAATTACAACTTATTTTCGATGCCCTGATTGAGGGAAGAAGGTTCTCACTTGTCCACTGTCCCTTTGACGCAGTGAAGTTATCGTGTCCCCTTAGCAGCAACGCACCCCAAAGCATAATGTTTCCACCTTCATGTTTGACGGTGGGGATGGTGTTCTTGGGGACATAGGCAGCTTTCCTACCCCTCCAATCACGGTAAGTTTAGTTAATGCAAAACAATTTAATTTTGGTCTCACCTGACCATAACACTTTCACCCACTTCTCCACTGAATCATTCAGATGTTTGTTTGCAAACGTCAGACAGGTCTGCTCATGCATTTTCTTGAGCAGGAGGACCCTGCAGATGCTGCAGGATTTCAGTCTTTAATGACGTAGTGTGTTACCAATTGATTTCCTAGTGAGTTCGATCCCAGCTGCCTCAAGTTTGTTGACAAGATCCTCCTGTGTAGTTCTGGGCTGATTCCTTACCGTTTTCATTATTATTGAAACTCCATGTTGTGAGATGTTGCATGAAGCCCCATACTGAGGGAGACTGACAGTTATTTTCTTGTTATTATGTTTGTAAATAATTGCACCAACTGCTGTCAACTTTTTACCAAGCTTTATGGAGATGGTCTTGTAGACCTTGTAGCAAAGCCTTTTCTCCTCAGCTTAGCTCCTTATACATCTCAACTCCTGTATAAAAACACCTGGGAGACAGAAGTTCTGCTCTTGATAGGGGATCAAATACTTATCACTATAAAACTTTTTTTTTATGCATTTTTACTGGATGTTTTTGCTGCTATTCTGTCTCTGTTAGAATAAACTTACCATTAAAATTATAGACTAATCATTTATTTATCAGTGGGCAAACACACAAAATTAGCAGGGGGTTAAATAATTTTTCCCATCACTGTATTGTTAACCCTGAATCAAGCGCAGGATGTTAATTTTAAAAAATTATGCCAATCCAAGGTGGCCATACCTTTAAAACTAAATGTTATTTAAGAAATTGCTTTGCCTCTTTAAATATGTATTGCCTGCCCCCCAAAAGGTGTAGCCACCGCAAGCGATTAAAAGAAAAAAAATTCCAGATCCTCCAAACACTTTTTCATCAGGCAAATCAAATTCTACTGTGTGTAAACCCTTGAAAGATTGCCTAAGTATGTGTGTTAATGCTTGTGTAGGATGTAGGATAGAGGGGTGGAGAAGACCAATGTGTGGAACAAACAGAGCTGCTATTATGCCGGAGTAAGCGGCGGAGCAGAGAAGAAAACTCTGAGTGACAAACAGAGAAGAGGACTCTGTTTCCCCATTAGCCATGACCACACTGGTGGCTTTTCCCCCCCAAACTAAGACCACCAGGCAGAGCTGGCCTTGGGGATGTACAGAGACGGTGCCACTCTGTACACACATGACTGTTGGAGGTAGCTACTCTTCCAGCCCTCTCATGGCAAACTGCATTTCATCTTAACCTTCAACTACAAAACTCAAAACTATTCCTGGACTGAAACTCATCAAGATGAAGTCATCTATCAACATCCAAAATTCAGCAAATGTCTTTTCTATAAACAAATAGTGCGATAGAAGAAATAATAAACAACTGTTAAAGCCTTATGTAAGATGGACTAGTTTTACTTGGAGACATGTAATGTTAAGTGTTGACAGAAATTAAAGGTTTATAATAATTCAGTATAAAAAGGCAATGTCTGTAGTTTCTATTAGAAAGAAAAGTAACAATATGCCAGCACGAAGCTTCCACATAAACAGTAAATATATTAGAATGTGCCTTGCATTATTATATAACTAACCCAGAGCTGTACATTTAAGCTATGGCTCATTAGGCGGGTCAAATTACACAAACCCCTTACAGAGTACACAACTGAACCTCCTTTGGTAAAACTAATCCATCATCAATAATGCTATAGTGTATGTAAAATCACCTGACCACCGAGCAGGCTGTCTCTCCTTCTGCCAAAGATTCATGCATTTTCCAAGCTCTTTTCAAAAGAACATCCCTAGACAATAATTTATATTTAAAGGCAACCTATACTTTAACAGAGAGTCAAAACATCCATATGAAAGTTGTTGCCATGAAAGGGGCGGATGAGCAACGCTTCTCCTATGCACCATGCTGTCGCTTTACCTGCCCGGGATCTTCACATGGAGACTGATTAGAATCCTTGCCGACTGAAACATTCTTTGCCGCGTCTGCATTTCAAATAAGACATAGTAACAGACAAAACAAAAAGCCCTGCCCTTTATTAACCAAGCACACTCCATTCATCCTTAGTATTAAAAAACTTACTAACACTCGCTCCACCCACACTCGCTCCACCCACACTCGCTCCACCCACACTCGCTCCACCCACACTCGCTCCACCCACACTCGCTCCACCCACACTCGGTAAGCAGGATGAAAAAAAAAAATGCTTACATTCACAGGGCAGAGCAAAACATGTCACAGAATTAAACCGTATAATTTTCTAAGAAGTTTCTAAGATGTATAAATACCTTGGAGAAAAATAACATACACTGACTAACATGTAGGCAACATACCCGAGTCATTTAAAACGAGCAAGTTCCTCTTCAGCATCTCATACACAGGGCTGTAAAAAAACAAAAAAAAAAACAAGATATAATTAAAGACAGTTGTATGTTTTTACACAGCCAAAGGACTGACTGCTCGATTCTGATGATTAGATATGATAAAGTATTTAGCTTAATACTTCCTATGAACCATGCAACATTTGTCTTCCTGATTTAACCATGTGTCCTTCTACTGTTTTTAAACCATCAACCAATTCTGGGTTTCACTATGTTTACCATCAGCAATTACATACAAAACCATAATTATCATTCTATAATTAGTTGTAAAACAGATCAAATTTGACTGAAAGGCAACAGAAGCTTTAATTAAAAAAATGTTTGTTCTAAAATATCTATGACTGCATGTGAATTTTAAAAAAAGATAAAATTAATAATATATAAACGATAGTGTGTTAGTGTTGTCAATCGGTGGCAGTGTTGAGGAGAAACATATATAACGCCATGCTGTGTTATATTTCTTGATGATTATTTTGGCTCGAGGTTGTGCTTTGTGTCCTAACCAGCTGACAGAAAGCATAAACTCACCTGGGGCTTTTGACAGAAAAGCTTTCCACTTCCAGCAGCTCCCCGAGCGGATCATCTTGACAATGGACTATGTGCTGCCTCTGCTTGTCATACAATTCCTTCACAATGATGTACTGGCCAAGATAGTGCATCACCTGAAATTAGACAGCAGCGCGTCTATGTAAAAATATTCACAAAATATTTTTACTGACTTCAAATAAGTTTCATAAAAATATCTTTGAAATTATAGCGCAACCTGTTTTATTTAGAAGCAAAGCATAGATTTTACCCACTTATATAACAAATATATACAATTATATAACAATTATTCAATCACACACTTTAACCCTTTCCGTGGCATTTATTCGCTGATGACGACGAGTTAAAGCACCTTAAAGGAACTATAAAGTTTTTCCCTTTCTGGAAAAGTTTCCCCGAAAGCTGATTGCACATCAATGCTGTCCTGTCTACTGATAAGCAAAACCCCCACAGCCATATTTAAAGAACCTTCCAGAAAAAAGTGGAGGCTATCAATGCCCATAAAGTTCAAATAGTGGTGTGCTGGTCAGCTTACCACATACTTTTGGCTATAAAGTCCATGTAAAGATGAGACCGGTGTCTGTTTTACTGTACTGTATTTGCTCAGCTTTATATGTTAAAATATTACTAATATTATTATTATATGTTAATATAACTTGTATGAATGCTAATAAAATTTTAGTGATAAAAAAAGAGAATGTGTCTTTTGAATGTCCCTAGAAATATACTCACCATGGACAATAAAAATGCTTTGGCTGTTTTAAGAACAAAAAAAATGACAACTAACTTAGAAAAACCAGATAACCCAGATGTGTATTCTGTTAGTCTATGCATTTCTCCACCACTTTAAAGAAATGTCTTCAAAATACATTGAATAAAATAAGAGTTATGTTGTTTTCAGTTTAAAGCAGGAGTGTCCTGCTCTCGGTGCTGGAGGGTCGGTGTCCTGCAGAGTTTAGCTCTAACTGGCCTCAAACACACAAGTTTTAAGTATAACTAGCAAGATCCTGATTCAGGTGTGTTTGATTAGAGTTTTAATCTTAAAAAAAAAAAAAAAGAAAAGAACTTGAACACGATTATATCAGTGCCTTCACACACGACAGCCGGCTTTTAATTCGTTCCGTGACGGAGCTCATAACTTAAATTACTCGTAGGTCAAATCAATTTTCCCTCATTAAAATCAACTAAAATTCCATTAACCCGTTCTGGGTTCCTCTTAAAAAACTGAATTGTTTTTGTTACACTTTTTAAATAAGAAAAATACACTTATAAATAACAAATATTGTATTGATACAATACAATAGAATGTATTGCAATAAACAGATTTTATTAAGTACAATTTACAGCATTAAACTTGGAGATCAGACGACTCCACATCATATGTGTGTGTGTGCATGTGTGTGTGTATATATATATATATAAAAATACACTAGTGCAACCTGCTGCTTGATTATATTGAACATAATTTCATCCCTAAAAAAAGAAATAACTAAAAGAACTTGAACCTGATCGGATCAGTGCCTTTACACATGACAGATAATTTTGTGTTGTGACATCAGGAGACTATATAAAAATATTCCTTTCTCCGTTCCCCTGGTGTTCCCGGTCACAGTCCTGCCGTTGACTGGATATTTTCGATAAGTTGTTTCATCTTCATCACGCAGCAGTTTTAAAAATCCCAGCAATGCTGCCCCTCCTGATATCGATCGTTTCAGTAAAGTCAGTCAGTCAGTGTCACTTTGTAACTTTATTTTCCTCTATAAATCAGTGTTATGCGTTTCAAAATTAACTGTAAAAATGTTTTTTTATAGTTTTTATAGATTGAAATATTAATAACTCGATATGAATAATTTTTGATCATCGTTCCAGCCCTGAAACTGACAGCATGCGGTACAGACCTCCTTCAGGGTGAAAACCTCCTCCTGAGCTCCAGCTACCCGAAGAATCTGCAGGAGCGGAGCCTTGGGCTGGACCTGTATTACCAGAAATTAATTATTAGCATGTTGCATAAATAACCGAATTATGTATAAACTTCCTCCTTACAAAAAAAAATGCGTTAAACTGTCATGGTTACCTGACTTCCCTCTCCGGGTAGAGCTCTGCATGCGGGGCTTGAAGCCGAATGCAGGACTGATGACATGGAGTTCATCATTTAACACACTGTAAAAATGACAATCTATTACTTAAAGTTCTAGCAATTCTGACAAAAAGCACAACATTATGACAAACCTGAAAATTAAACTCAAAACAAGGTCGCGTGTTTGAGTTTCAGGAGCTGATGCTTCACTTCTCACCATAGTTAGCAATTAGCTTCATTTCATGAAAGCCATTAAAATTTAATAATAATAATAATAATAATAATAAGCATTATTTCTATATATATAACAAAACCTTTCTAATTCTAACATTTCTTTTATAGTCCGGAGACTTGTTTTTAGCCTCATCAAAATATTTTTACACGCTAGAGCTAGCAAACCTTCCTCAGGAACAATAACAGCTAACAAACTTTGCTAGTTAGCGCGCTAGCTAAATATATTTATATATTTTCTATATACAAGCATGAAAAAAAAAAAACTCACCTTAAAATGTTTAAACGATTACATTTTTTGACCTTTTTAAATAAAGCCCCGCGTTTCTACTAAGCAGCAAAACGATTTTATTTTTATTTTTATTTTTAAAATAGCTTCTAGCTAACAGACTAAAGGGAGTTTTAGCCGCCTATTATTTGACGTGGTGCGTGTTGGAGAGATTCGACCACAAGTCTGTCACATTCAAACAAAACAAAACAAAAAAAAAAGCAGGAAACAGTCGTTTTTTCAAAATAAGAGTATGTAAAGAAGAGACTGTGACTTAATTTAAAGTTAATGAGCTTAGACATTTTTCATAGCAAGTTTTAAGAGTGATATTTAATATCTATTAGCATGTTTTATGTTATATTTCCTCTCAGAATTTTGTGTTAAAATACTCGCTCTTATCAGTATATTTAGCCGAGTGTTGTAACAGTAAAATCCTGAAATTTGAAACCTTATTTTTTTCCAGAACATTTGCCAGAAATGGGGTTTGGGTTTGTTAATGTGGACAAAAGCCTATTATTCTAAATACATTTTGAAACAAAAAAAGAAAATGACAACCATAGGAGTACGAAGGAATATCGGAAAGTATTAAGACATGCCAACAGATGGCGCAAAACTTTTTCTTGACCAAAGTTTACTATGCACTGTGTAAACAGTCCTTAAAGAGGTCACCGGATTTTAATAAGTTCATATAAATCTTTAGGGTCTTAATCAAAAGTCTATAACATACTTCTCATTGCTTGTTTACAGCATGTTGCCTAAATGCTAATGAGCTCCCACCCCTCTGTTTGTGGGGTATTTCCACTGCCCCAAAACCATTTGCAATAAATATATTAAATGACTTAGTAATGTAAATTCTTTTATTTGTCACATATACTTTTTACAGAATACAAATAAATCTTTTAATAAGAACTAAAATGAACAGCCTACAGAACACTTACATAAAGAACGTAAGCCTATGGTCCTACCAAAAATATCACAGCTTATTAAGTAAATAAGAAATAAATAAAAAAAAAAGTGTTTTTTTCTTTTCCAACTGGTCACATTTACTAGTTGTGTAATATTTTAAAAGAAATATATATATATTTATGATCTATTCAAGTTCCTCAATCAGTTCAGAATTGTCTTATATAGATGATATCCTTATCTACTTCCAAAACCTGACCGAACATTGCAACCACATCTTGCAGGTGTGTGAGCACTACCAGACCACCAACCAGTTCCTCAGGTACGTCATCAATCCTAGGGGTTCTAGATGGATTTAAATAAAGGTTCTAGCAGTCAATGGCCACAACAAAGGAACTTCAGCGCCTTTTGGGATTTGCCAATCTATACCACCGCTTTATCATCTGACTCTATTCCTGAACTTGGCATTTATTTACATCAAAGGTAAGTACAAGTTTTTTTCGGACATTAGTTCATCGCTCCTCTGGTTACCTCCTGTCTCTCAGCCACCTCTTCCAGCTACTTTCACTTAGCTCTGTGCTATTTCCTCCACCTGTGTGACTAAATCTCTATCTCTGTGTCTTCTTCCTGACAATAATAATGGTCACCTCTCCGCATGTGCAGCACAGAAAACGACCCCAAACTGCTGAATTGAGATCAACTTCTTGCACCTGAATGGTTTCACATTCTACACACTGAAGAAATTTTTAACGCAGTAACTCAAGTAGTTTTTAACAAAATGCTTATTTAATGTTACTTGAGTCAAGTTTTTAGTACTTATACTAAATTTGTAGAGCACTAGTACAAATTAGAAATTTTTTATTTCTTTTTTTTTTTTTACCACTGCAACTTACTATGGTCTAATACTACAATAAGATTTATTAAAACACTACAGTATTTACTACAGGAAATGAAACATGTTCTATAGCAGGGTCACCAAACTCAGTCCTGGAGGTTCCTGCACCAACTAAATAACTGAAACTTACGGGCAGGTGTGTTGTGGTAAGTTGGAGCTAAACTCTGCAGGAGTTTGGTGATGACTGATCCATAGCAATGTTACTCTACAATACGATTTTTTTTTTTACATGAAAAGTAAAGCCTACTGCTTCTACATTTTTTTGTAACACTATTCATTGTTTCTAACCGTATTTGTTAACAGCTCGGAACAAACCTGAACAAGTATTATAGAAATTTAGTGTTATTTCTTTTTTTCCGTTGAACATAAGCAATGCACGGATAAAGCATTTGTATGGGAACTCAATTGAACGCACCTTCATAAAGCGGAATGTTAGGAAAAGTGTCACAGTGCGCAGTGGTGACGGCTAGAGGGAGAATAAACCCACATGCTGAACACTTCTGGCATAGGATATATTTTCTCTTTTGAAATTTTGGTGCCTGAATACACATTTGCCTTACCGCACCCCCCCAGAGGTCACGCCCCCCCAATTTGGAAACCACTGCACTAATGCATGACATATTGACGAAATTAAAAGTCCTTTAGGGAGTGTGTCTGTTAATTGTCTCTTCGGGGTTGTCTGGTTTTCACCCATCTCCCCCAAAAGTGCTCGGAGGTAAATCAGTAAAGGCAAATTACACCTAAAATGCCATATTTTCGTCAGATGAAACACACACCGATAAATAAAAAGATGCTGTTCGTCAATCACCTCCTTAAAGGTTTAACAATGTGGGTAATCTTTAGCCATCATAACCCAGACTTCTGATAAAGCTCCTACTCCCGTGAAGAAAATGACAATCGAGGAGTAAAACTAACAAAGTGCGCACTCTTGGATCCTGTTTGGGAATTCTGTCAATCAGACGGTCCAAACTGGTTACCTGGTAACCTGCCGTCACTTTTTGCCCTTAAAGTGCACTTTTAGCTGTGCTATGTAGTAAGAACACAGATTCATGTGATTTGGACAACAATTGGGCAGATATAGCTGAAGTGTTACACCTACCCTTGAATGCAAAGGTTTGTGGTGTCTGTTCATGGTGTATTTTCACCTGCTCTTGGGAATAGGGGTGCCAGGTGATGAGTCTCCTACACAATGGTTAATAATTTATACAGTACTACTAATGATAATATTCCACCTAGGGTCCTAAGATGTATTCAAAGTTTTCAAGCAATTTAAATTCAATTTCATATAATGATTAAATTTCACGCCTTAGTCCACACAGTTCAATCTAATTCATCATTTATACTGAAATTCTCTCTTATTTAAGATGTTGGATGACATTTTCATAAATGAAGCTGATCTTTTTTTCTGCACTCGATTGTATGGAATTTTGATTAATGAGCACAACACACCAGGACACCCCTACTGCTATTCTAATTCCCAACACTACATAAATCAACCATGAGAAAGTGAAAAAATTAGAGTTTGTTTAAAGTGCTGTAGTAGGAATGGCAAACTGGGCAGATGGAGCTGTAAACGTATGTGTAAACACATTGGGGCAAAAAAAGCATTAGTAAATTCACCATCTGGCAGCAATGTAAAAAGAACAATAAAAAAAGGTTTATAAATCATTTAACGTATTTAAAAGTGATTTAGCATCAGTCCTACTATCGTTAAAGATATTAAATGGAGTTCAAATTAACCGTTTCAGGGCAGTTTATAATCAACTCTTAAGCCCAGGTCAAGTTCATTTCATTCATTTACAGCATTTGCCAGACGTCCCCTCCTCCAGAGCAACTTACAGTTTTGTTTTTTTTTCTACAACAGAGCTATTAGGGGTTAACGGCCTTGCTTAGGGACCCAGCTGGGTGGTTCTGGGAATCGAACCCTGATCTTCCAATTAGCGGTCCAACACCTTAACCACTACACTACCACCTCAACCCCCCCAATTAGTCACACATTATATTAAAGATGGCTGTGGGATTACAGCATTCTACACTACAACTGATGTATATTGTAGCAATACGTTATTCTTTTATTGGTACCAAAACACGGTTCTAGCATAACAAAGCTCCTGTGCACAAAGTCCCTGAGTTCTAAGACATGATGTGTTCTGTTTGGAGTGGAAGAACTGACTTTGACTCAACACCTCTAAACACTGTTGGGATAAACAGGAACACCCCAGACCTCCATACCCAAAACACAAGAAGTGTGTAGGTTATATAAACACATATGGATGTATCAAGCATTTCTTGTGACATACCTATGCACAGCAAAGGGAGAAAGGTAAAAAAGGGAGTCTTAATGTATTTCAAATCCTAATGGCTTTATTTATTTAGCTATATATATATATATATATATCTATATATATATATATATATATATATATATATATATATATATATATCTCATTGTATATAATAACTCACCCCAATTGCTCGATTATCATTTTTTTGTTTGTTCTGTTAATTTTTGAACGACAGGACAGAAACAACAAGGCATTCCACATGATCATATATTACAAAAAAGAGTAAATAAAATTCGAAGGTGTGCACGTCACACGCATACATACGTACATACGTACATACATACATACATAATACACTTGCGTTTTTTGTTAGTATAAAGTCATGAAAAGGGGCATGACTGCGTTAACCGAGACAGAAAAGGAAAGAAGCCCAGACAGAAAGAAAGAGAAAGAGAGCGAGAGAGAGAGAGAGAGAGAGAGAGAGAGAGAAAGAGGATAAATAATTCATCACATTCTAAATCAATCTGTTGCATAGTTGGAAGCAAACAGGACTGACATTTTGGCAGGATAAGTTGTATTTACAAAAAGGAACAATGTGGAAAGGGTTAATTTAATGCCATATTTTCGTCAGATGAAACACACACCGATAAATAAAAGATGCTGTTCGTCAATCACCTCCTTAAAGGTTTAACAATGTGGTAATCTTTAGCCATCATAACCCAGACTTCTGATAAAGCTCCTACTCCCGTGAAGAAAATGACAATCGAGGAGTAAAACTAACAAAGTGCGCACTCTTGGATCCTGTTTGGGAATTCTGTCAATCAGACGGTCCAAACTGGTTACCTGGTAACCTGCCGTCACTTTTTAGCCCTTAAAGTGCCTTTAAAGTGCTTTGCTATGTAGTAAGAACACAGATTCATGTGATTTGGACAACAATTGGGCAGATATAGCTGAAGTGTAAACATGTAGACTGGGGCAAAAAAAGCATCAGCAAGTTTCTCATTTGGCACTAACGACACTAATTACACTAAAGCTTTTAGTGTGAAAGGATTCAGCGTTACTTCTAGTTGTAGTGAAGATGCTCATTATTCAGGGCATTATTTTTTCTTTTTAATCTAGAACGGTAGACATTACCCATCTCACAACAGATTCTAGAAAAAAAGTTTGTGCAACAAAGCCACCTTGGTAAAGCATGCAAACAAAAATTTCTACATTCTCCCTAGTTTCCTTCTGCCTTAAAAGTTTGCTGTATAATCATTTTTTGATAACATTTTCGGACTAATATATATTTTCTCTTTATATAAAATACCCCAAAAAATGATTAGCGGTGCTTAAAACATGGCTCTAAAAGAATTTTAGGAGTGAAAAGAAAGAATCTGACATACGTAGGACAGTAATTGACCACAGCCAATCACAGTAATCGCCGGTCACTGGAAAAAAAGCATCGATCCAGATCTTTTTTTTTGTGTGTGTTTTATATCTATGGATTAAACTTCTTTAACCACTGATGAAACCTTCTGCTAATAAAAAAACAAAAAAAAAACCTTCTGACATGTGCAGGGAAGATGAATTGAATTAAAAAAAAAAAACCCACACAGATTCTTACCTTCAGGTCCTTAATTTAATAGCAAAAGCAGCCTTGATGCCTCTTTTAAATGTTTGATGGATCGTGCGGTGAAAAAAAAAATAAAGTCGGTGACATGATGACAATTTGTGCAACATGAAACGAGGAAACAAAGATGTGGAGTAAAAGTGAGCAGAGCCTCGGCTTGCTTAAGATATACAGATAAGCATGTTTATTAAACAGATTCCATTTTCTCCTCTGGATGACAGCATCGTGTCAGTGTGTGTTTCTTCTGCTCTGTTCGGAGTTCAGTGTGTGTGTGTGTGTGTGTGTGTGTAAGACGTAAGATAAGAGTGAATGAGAGGCATTAATGGAGAGAACGAGTACAGGGTTGTTGTTTTTTTTGTTGTTGTTTTGTTGGGTTTTTTTTCTCCAGGGATGTGTCATTCCATTCTTTTATCATGCAGAAACACTGAATACATATATTCAACAGTTAGAGTTTTTCTTTGAAGCAACACAGGACACTAGAAATACCACTCGCACCAGGTTGTACATATTGCTTTAAACCACCAAATTGTTTATAAGTCATGCATGCCACATAGATGATATTAGGTTTATACAAAAATAACACCAGTGCTTATTATCGCATTCATATGACTCATATTAAAGTATTTCTTTTTTTTTTTTTTTTTTTTTTTTTTTACCCCCCCCATCACAATCTGAACGTGTTCGAAATACAGCTTTCCTAAAGTTATGGGGGGAAAAGTAGACGTGGTAACTGATTCCAGTTTCAAAATGCAAAACTTTTATTTTACAGCTGTGACGTAGCGCTCTAAATCCCAAACTTTAAAAAAAAAATAAAATAAAATATTCTCAGTAGACCAGCCAGACAGTCAAATCACAGACCGTATGCCATCGTGGATTATTTTGGACAGACTGATCAATCAAATCAGTGTCTAAATATTTAAATCTGTAACTTGCTGTTGATCAACAACAAATAAAGTCCAGGGATGGAATAAGACGATGCAATGAAATGGATTTAAAGACGAAATTCCATTCACGATTATTTATTATTCGGAATTTTTTTAGGACGAATGTCACGTTATCCAACGACGCAACACACATTTAAGGAGGGACTCGAAAGGAGCATTGAGAAGTAATGAGTGTACGAAATAACACTTTGGAAATTTTTTTTTTTGTTGACTAGGGAACAAGATTTAGTGTTTTTTTTTTTTTGTGTTTTTTTTTTAAAACTAAACGTAGTACATCCAAAAAAAAAAAAAAAAAAAAAAAAAAAAAAAAAAAATCGTGTCTGAAAGAAAGTTACAGGCTGTCGACGCACACGAGTCGAAAACTTCTTAAATGTAACAACGAAAGAAAATGAATTGTAACATTTTTATTTAATTTACAGTAGAATTTGAAATAAACTACAGGCTTTTGGTTTTATCCTCAAATGTACCTCCACCCACCGCCATTTAAAAAGAGGTTGTTTTTTAAAGGAATCTATAAAGTAAACACATCATGCTCTCGTTCTCTCGTTTTCTTTCCAAACGTGACGTCAGTAGATCCGCAAAAGAAACAAAATAAAACGTCGTCCCACTACCTGTAACCCCGCCGAAAGCTCCGAGCCTGTACACGTTTTACTGAGAAATTTCCAAAATATTAAAAAGTACTTAATATAAAAATACAGAACAGTTGTAAAAAACAGAACAGAACATCAAGCTTTATATGTAATTTACACCTTTCGCCTGTAGGAATACATCACTTTAGGGAAATAAGCCTGCGGGAAACAAATTTGCCAGTAGGGGGAGGTGCGGCTTTGTCCAAACTGAAACGTTTGTTTATGAAAAATTAAAGTGGTCTTTTAGGCAGTGACAGATTTTTTTTTTTTTTTTTTTTTTTACAGCAAAGCAAAAAATAAAATGGGTTTATAAAAGAACAACCTATAAAATATGGCTCTTAGCAAGTAGAAAAAGGATATTCGAGGTTCCTGTCTAAGCTAGCTTCCTTATGAAGTCAGGAGTAGAAATATGGCAGTACTACGAGTCGGAAATTAGGAGCACATGGCTAAGAAAAGTTGGCAGGATTTTCTGCTAGGCTAACGGGCCAATCACAGGGTTCGGACAGAAGCGTCAGCGTTTTATGCTGCTTGCTATTCGTTTCGCCTTTAGAGCCGGAACTGCTAACTCAAATTAGAGCAATGTCACATGTTGATCTCATTTAAGCCTAAAAAAAAAAAAGTGATTAGCCTAATAAAGTTTATTTTATAAATCGTATTTAGTTTTTTTTTGTGTTGTACTACAGGACTGATATGATGGGCTGCATGATGCACTTGTCTTATTTTGGTCTTTCTTTCACTCTGTCTTAATATAGCAGCCTTAATTAAGTTTTAAGTACAAAAACCTAAACCATGAACAGAAAATACAAAGACAACCAAGGATGACCTTAATTCCAAAAAGTCGATGTATTTATGAAAAAAAAAAATCCAAATACAAATAAATGTAGTGTGTGGGGATGTGTGTGTGTGTGCGCGTGTGTGTGCTCCTTAAGACAGCAGATTTGGGAAAAATAAAAATAAAGCATGGCAAAAATGACTTTCGTCATGAACATTGCTTGTGTTTCTGACCACCATAAAATGTAAGAAAAAAAAACTAAAGAAATAAAATCATTTAGGAACATAAAAGCATATTTAGAATTGTAAAGCGTAAAACTCGCTGAATTTGTTTGGAAAAATAATAATAACAGGAAAAAAACATTATGTACAAATTGGGCAATGATGACAAAAAAAAAACAAAAAAAAAGAAACAAGGATACAGTGTCATTGAAGGAAAGGCTGCAGCCAGCGATCTGCCCTGGTGTGGGCGAGTCAGACCGTGCCACGTGTGCCATCAGAGCTCCGACGCCACGGCTACCAGCTGAGAAGAAGCCGAGGCGGGAAATTTGCTCTGCATGAAGGGTAAGGTGTTCTTCAGGGAAGAGCTTGTAGGAGGACAGAATCAGGATCGATCTTGGGTATGATGGTCAGATGGAGGACTCGCGGCCGTGGATGGAGCTGTCTGGGGGTTCTCCGCCCCCACCTCCATTTTTACTGGGGGAGGCGGAGGAAGAGGACGATGCCGCCGCCGCCGAGGAGGAGGAAGGCAGCGGCTCGATCTCGGCGCCGCTCTCCTCTATCGTGGGTACGTGCTGCTCCTCCTCCTCCTCCTCGACCCGCGGCATGAACTCAGGATGGACCATAAAGTTGTGGATGGAGCTGTTGGACTCGAGGCCCGAGTACAGTGAGCTGCGGAAAGCGTTCACCACCTTAATCTGGGGGTTGAGGGGAAACAAAAAAAAAGAGGATTAGTAAAATGACACTAGTGAGCTACTTTGTGCGTATAAATATGCGGTGTCGGAGGACGCCGTCAGAAAAATAAAGCAGCATAAACCTTCAAAAAAAAAAAATGAATAAAGGACATCAAACATCACAAGCACTAAAAATACCACAGACACTACACATGCCAAAAACACACACACACACACACAAAGGCAGCATCCAATCACGTGCACACTGTACTCGACAATCGCCTTATTTACATGTGAGTTAAGAAATGAAAAGAGGAGAGAAATGATTTTTTTTTTTTTTTTTTAAAGGAAGAGGTACAGTGACACAAAAAAAAAACATCACACACGCTCACAAAGGCAGTCTAGACTGAATTTTCCCAGAAAACACTGCAGGACAAATGTTTCTCAGACCCTCAGCAGGTAGAAGTCGAGCTGAAGTTAGTCAGACTGACATAAATGCGGACGCTTACAGCCGAGAGGGAGCTGTCTGCTCAGGGCGGTAAATCTAACATCTGGATCAATCAAATGCAGCTGGAGGCGTTTGGAATCAATAACCGCTGCACCCTGTACTAACACGCCGGTCTAATGCCGGTCAAAAAAAACCAATGAGATTAGAAATTTTTTTTAAAGACAGGAATGCATAATATTTATGGCACTGACAGTTCATATAATCTCAAAGGACTGGAAATTACTGCTCGGTCAGAAAACTCAAGATTTTATATTATAAAAATGGTTCTATTTGTATTCTATTGCTTAAAATTAATCTGTAACCCCAAATTGGGTAAATGTTTTATTTCATACAAAAATACATCCCAGAATGTGTTTGTATTTAAAACACTAAGATTATAATGAAACTCACATTTTAACATCATACAAGCCGTTTTCCGTTTGTGGTTCTATTATTTTGAAATGTATATTTTTAAGTGTAAGTTGTCTCTTGCTCTCCTTATTTGCTCTTTCTCTCTCTCTCTCTTTGTCTCAGTCGCTATCTCTCTGTCTCAGACTTCCTCTTGCTTTCCATTTCTGTCTCAACTGCTCTCTCTCTTTCTTTTTCCCAGTTACTGTCTCGATCTGACTTTTTCTCTCTCTTTCTCAGTCGATATCTCTCTGTCCCAGCCTTTCTTTTCTTGTCCTTCTTTCTATGCCGCTTTCCTTTTTCCCAGTTACTGTCTCAGTCTGTCTTTTCTCTTTCTTAGCTACTATATCTCTGTCTCCGTCTCTCTCTCTTTCTCTCTGCCTGCCACTTTCCTTTTTTCCAGTTACTGTCTCAGTCTGTCTTTTTCTCTCTCTTTCTCAGTCACTATCTCTCGGTCTCAGACATCCTCCCGCTTACTATTTCCGTCTCAATTGCTCTCTCTCTCTTTCCCTTTTTTAGTTACTGTCTCTCTCTCTTACACGCACACATTCATTTTTGTCAGCGAATCAGGGTAAAAGAAAAACGAGCTTCAATGCTTTCTTTCAGTCTTTCCACCCTTGTTTTTCTCTGGCCGAGTTTGTTTTCTCAGGCTTTGCATTTTTAAATCACTGATGTTTTTACTGAGCTGGATGTATTAGAATTCCTTTTGGATTATTAGGAGAACTAATAATAATGCTAATAACTAATAGGAGAACTTTTTTTTCATTAAAAAAGTAAGGATATAGGAGTGATCAATATAGCATTAAAAACTATGACTATGACGCTCCACACCCCATTCCAGTAGGTGGCGGTATTTGCTCCAAAAGCGAGTTTGCTAACCACCATAAAACAACAACAAAAATGAGACGACAACGCAGTAGAGATGAAATTGTGGAATAACATCATTATTTTTGTTTTCTTTGCGTTAAAAAAAAAATAAATAGTATTTTCTTTGAACATTGTCTTGAACATAGTAGTCACCTTACTATCTATGGGAGGGTCAGAGAGCCCATGGATTTCGTAAAAAAAAATCTTAAATTGTTTTCCAAAGATGAAAGACGGTCTTACGGGGTTGGAACAACACAAGGGGGAGTAACTAATAACAGAATCAGTATTTTTGGGTGAACTATCCATTTAACACTCCATGGCCAGCTGAATGCAGTGCTTGCCAGGGCTTCTCTGTGCTTATTCCTTTAACCCGCTATTAAAACCAAGCATCTCCCAAACTGCTATAAATATTAATAACCCACTTCGCTATGCTAACAGTTCACATTCCCCAATATTGTATCATGAGCTGCTCAATCTCGGTTCGAAATGTGGTCCTTCATCTCAACTCTCACACAAGTGAACCGAGAAGAAAACGACCCCCAGAAAAGCAGGCTTGATTTTATATCTTTTTATGTTGTTTTGAAATCATTTTTTCCAGCACGAAAGACGACAGACTACTTCTGTAAACGCTGTCGCAAATATCTCAATTTTTTGGGGGCGAAAATCTAAAGGGGCGTCGTGGAAATGTTTCTGTCTTGCTAAATGAGATAAAGGAAAAGAACAGAGTCATGACTCGCATATCCTCCTGCAAGACGGAATGGGAGGGACGAGCGAAGAGTGAAGCGTGTCATGTCAGAGCTGGGGAGAGAGGAGGAAGAGGAGGACAAGGGTGGGGGGGTGAGCGGGTGAGTGATAACGAGAAGGGAGGGTGTGTTAAAAAAAATTTGAGACGGGTGGGGGTGTGTGAGAGCGTCTGTCATTTCTAATCGCAGGCGAGAAAGTGAGATATTAGAGCGAGGGAGAGTTGTAGTGAGTAGTTTTTCATCTTTCTCTCTCTTTCTCTCTCTCCGAGTTCTGTTGCTAGGCAGACAGTGAACATGAGGCACAGGATGTGACGACCCGTCACCTTGGAGACACCTTGCTCCCCCCCCCCCCCTTGTCTCTCTCTTCAGATCAAGGTCATAGGCCAATTATACTGCATTCCTTCGGGCTTGTATCGCTTTCCAGAGAGTTTTGAGCAGACACGCTATCAGGGGTGGAAAAATCACGAATTTATTCTCTTAATACAATTCTAAAAGCCTCAAAGTGCAGCCTGATGACATGTTTCGGTTGCCAGGAAACCTGAATAAAACACCTGGCTAAGGTGCTGTAATAGTTACTATTAAATCAACTGAGTTTAATTACATGGCTCACAAAATTACTAAATAAGTTCATAGATAGAGGAGTGTATGTGCTGCATTTTTTCTCTCCACACACCTGCCTGATATTTTAGCATGTGAAGTATTGTAAACTTGGGCACATTTATTTCAACTGAATTGTCAGTTTTCTTTATACACAGTCACAGTGCAGAAATAGAGTTCGCCAGTTTTGTCTTTTTATGTATTTATTTTTATTTTTGATGCAAACTTTAGGGCCCAAAACTACTTTAATTAGTAAAACTGCACACGCAGAATTCCTCTATTAAACTCCTACCAGTAACATACATATGTAATTGCTTTAGATAGCTTTACTCTCATGACATGACGCATCTTAAACCAAATCGCTTTGTTTGAAACTCCTGGGAATATCGCATTTTCCTGATTATAAGACGGTGGAACCATAAAATCGATAAATTTGCGATGGAAAGCGCATATGGAAGTGGCCTTCAGTGAAACCGGACGAAATGGGAGGCCTACAGTCATATGGGCGACACCTAATAAAGCCTTTATTA
Organism: Bagarius yarrelli; assembly: GCA_005784505.1. Lineage (NCBI taxonomy): Eukaryota > Metazoa > Chordata > Actinopteri > Siluriformes > Sisoridae > Bagarius > Bagarius yarrelli. The sequence continues at coordinate 954,293 of VCAZ01000113.1, read as the reverse complement.
GTCATACACAGCTGTAGAACACAGAGCTGGACTGTGCTTCATGTCCTAAAAGAGACTTCACAGCACACACACGCACCCAACATGAAGTTATCCAAATGATGATACTCTATATGGCCAAAAATTTGAGGACGCATTACCAGCATACCAAGTCTAGAATGTTTCTAGCATTACACTGTTAACTAGAACCCTTCCCCGGTAGCTCCATAAACACATGGTGTGTTATGATTACTGTGAAAGAACTCAGGGCCTACTCTGACTCAACACCTTATGGTCAAACTGTATTCCTGATTGCCTCTCAAACCTCTTTACCCGGCAAAGAACTCACTAACACTTTAGTGGCTTTATGATCAAATCCCGAAAGCCTCTTTCCACAATCTAGTGAAAATCCTTTCCTAAAGTTATTATAGGAGTGAGGGCGAGACTAAATCTGGGATAGAATGTTGTTTTTTTTAAAGACTAATAGATTTGAGGATCAGGTGTCCTAAAAGGTTTGTCCGTATAGTGCATCTTTTTAATTCTTATCTTCTTTGTGTATTAAAACTGGCTAAAGAAAGTAGATTTGTTGATAATAGACTTTTTTGAGACGCCGCGTTTTGCACTGTAACGTTTAGGGCTGTGTATCCGCAAGGCCCTCGTTCACATTTATGTCCTTATCCAGAGCGACTTACATTTATCTCTTTTATATAACTGAGCAATTGAGGGTTAAGGGCCTTTCTTAGGGGCCCAACATGGTGTTGCTGGGAATCGAAACTTGATCTTCTAATTACCAGTCCAACACCTTAACCACTGCGCCAGCACTTCCCCCATGATATGACACATATCACTATACACGGGTGACGATACTATACATCATCATCTATTGTAATACAATTTATATCGCAATACTTCTAAAAGGTATTGTTACAACTACAGGAGCGGAGGAGGAGTGTTTAATTTAAATATTAACGCAAACATAAATCATTATAAAACGTCATTTAAACATTTTATCGACACTGAAGTTTACAATATCCATACACTATGGTTAAAAAAATGTTAGCTGTAGCTCTGGTTATGTTATAAAGTTACCAAAATCAGGCTACCAATTTGTCCACCAACCTACAACATTTTATATATCAGCTCACTGTCAAGAAAAACATTCCCATGAAGAGGATGATTAAAAAAGCTGTTAATTATATTCATCAATACAAAGAGAAATAAAATAAGCATGCAAGTAGAAACGAACGCACATGCACAAGCTTCATGCACATCCTGTGTACCCTTTTTCAGTTATTTATTTTAATTATTTATTTTTTAAATGCACTGGGTGCTCAGCTATTAACCTTTGGCAGAGATGGTAATTAGATCACACTTAGAATAACTTGGATCCCCTCAGGAAATGGAGACTAATCTGCTCCAAACATTCTTCAATACAATAAAAAAAAAAAAAACCAGTGAAAGGAGAAAAGCAGATCAGCAGAAGGTCAGCATTTCCCTCTCTGAAAGTCCCTCAGCTCGGAATAAAAGCCAACCTTAGCTCATGAGGTGTAACGCATGCAGGCGCAGGCATTTGCATTCCTGTCAAACCTCGTGCACTGATATAACCAAAGGCCCCAAAACGAAAGTAGTAGAGTAAGAAGTAGCTTTTATAGATATTTGACATTACTACACATTTGTAGTCTCATATATTTTGGTTAAAGCAAAAAATAAAAACCCTCTTTCCTCAGACGGAGTGGAAAAGGACATTTTCACCACATTGAATTGATTTCATCAGTAACGCTCTCGCAACCCCAATTTTTTGGAATTAGATTGCGAGTGGCTCTGCGAAAGCAAAAATATTTAGAAGTTCACACGCAGCTGCGTTTCAGATATAGGCTCGTTCTGGGAAATGTCTAGCACCTTTTCTGTCCTTGCTAGTTTTATAGTCGACTTATCGAGCTGAATACATCTCTGGTCTACAGTCTACTATTTTATGCTAGAAAGATTTTGTAGTAGTCCAACAAAATGTAGGACAATTAATGCCATTTGTTGATAATGTTTGCCAAGTTTAAGACTTTAATTAGAATAATAATTTTTAAAGGTAAAAACCATGTGATGGTTGTGGTCAAAAATGTTGGACTTGTTGAATACTTTTTCAAATATATGAAATGCATTTTTGATAGAAAAAACTACTCAAAGCACATATTATTCGTAAAACTCCTACCAGTAAAGGCAAATGTAATCACTTTCTATTACAGCAGAATGTCCTGATTTTTGCTGCATGTCATATGGACACACATCGGCCTAAAAAAAGCCAAATGGGTGTAATTTTTTTTTTAAAAAGAGTTTGTCATACATTACAAAATGTGATCACAAAAAATGCTCAAATCTGGAAGAATTGACCAAGATGAGACATAAATGCATTGAAGAATTAGGAAACCAGTATCTTAATCTGACTATCTCTGCTAGTTTTTCTACAGAATAAACTAAACCAAATATAAATGAATAAGGAGAATCTAAAATGCCTGTGCTTGGGTATAAAGCAAATTTATAATATCCATTTGGCTTGCCTGGTGGCCTGTGCTAGAACGTACACTAACAAGCTTGGTCCCCGTTGGGCTTAGTGGGAAATGTGCTTTGCCGCAAAAACAACTGCGTTCCACCCAGGAAAAGAAACGAGGGATTGAAGAATGGGAAAGATATTTGACAAAAAAAAAATCCCTCCACTCATGAGAAAAAGGGTGCATAATTTACGATGGAGCCAAATTCCACAGTTAAGTCCTCATTCTAAAACACCTCAGATGACCAAATGTTAAGAGTGTGAGTGTGTGTGAGAGAGAGAAAGAGAGAGAGAGAGAGAGAGAGAGAGAGAGAGAGAGAGATAAAGAGAGAGACCATTTGGGGACATGAGACCCTGAGAAAAACAAACTGTTGGAAAGAAGAATTGAGAGAGGAGGAGGTTATAATGCTTTGGTTGCTCATGCAGAAGCAGCTCGGCGAGTGTGTTAAGCGCCACTCACTGCCTGCAGTAGAAGAGGAAGAAGCAGAGGGAGGCAGCGCCGTGGCAGTGGAAGGGGAAAGCCCTACATGCGTGGGGCTAGAAACGGTTTTTGCCTCGTTGTGCTGGCTGACCACCGAGGGCTGGCGCCGCAGCGCACCAGGCACCGCCGTTTGGCTTGTCTGGAATGTATAAACCACGTCCATCTGCAAAGGAGAAAGAGAGAGAGAGAAAGAGAGAGGACCCGATGAAGAGTAGGGAGAAAGAGAAAAAGGGGGACAGGCGAAAGGGAAGACAGAAAGACACCGAGATGTACAGAGCAATTAGTGGTTAGAGCAAACGTTCTTTGAAAATGACAATGAAAAACACCCCCCATCGGAATCAGGTCTAAGGCAGCTGAGAAAAAAGCAGGGATGAAAGACGAAGAAATGAAAACGAAAATTGTTGGAGAAAGTTTTCAGATTATTTAAGGACTGAGAAAAGGCTGAAGGCTTTCACTGAAAAGACAAAAAGAGAAATAAGGACCACAAAGGAGTGACAAAAAAGTAGTTTTACAAGAGAGGCATAGTCGAGTTCTCAGTGAATCGCGTATGTGCCAATTAACTCCTCTATTGTGAACCGCTAACCATGCGTGACTGATAAAATAGAGAAATCCAGGAGGATTAGAAATTGTGTTGGTGGGACAGGGAAAGGCGATAAGGAGCTAATTAGTAGAGCAGCAGATTTTTGCGGTCAAATGAGCGAGGGAACTAAGAGGGAATGTTCAACTTTGTCTATTGCGACGCTTCAAGGCAAAGAGGAAACAGACTGTCTGGAGGTCAAGGACACGGAGGTGAATTTGGGACGGAATCCAGGCCAGACGATCCGTAAGACAGAATGTCCCCCTGGATAACACCGTCTGCTCCAGTTGAACATAAATCAGTCAGCACAGTGCATATTCATACACACACACCCTCCACATGGCATACTTAGAGATGTATATGAGAGACACATCAATCCAGAAGTTATACTGCAGATCATCCATCACCTGGAACAATGTAAAAGAATCGATAAACTAATATAAGATAAGCAAAAAGTAACACTTCATCGAATTAAACTTTTCCCCAATTTTGCCTCCTAAAACAAACAATTAAGTTTAAGAATAAAAAAATAATAAAAATGTATTAATAAAATTTAATAAAACAAACATATAAACATACTTAAAAGCCAATGAACGAATAAATTAATTTAAAGATAGACATGTACACAGACAGACAGATCAATAGATAGACAGACATGGATGGATGGATGGATGGATGGAAAAATGAATAAATTAAATAAAGACATACCAACTGGCAGATAATTACATAGATAGACAGACAGAAAAGTAAATAAATTAATAAGACAGAAAGACATGAATAGATATATGGATAGACAAACAAAAAGATAGACAGACAGGAAGACAGCTAGATAAATGAATCGAGAGAAAAATAGGTGGATGGATGGATAAGTGGATGAATGAATCGATGAATGGATAGTGAATAAATAAACATGTGGACAGACAAGCAGAGAAAGATAATAAATGAATAAATAAATAAATGGACAGACAGACAAATGGATTAATAGATAAACAATTAAAAAAAGGGTGGAAGGATAGAATTACATTTCAATTTCCATTTTCAGAAAGAACGCAAAATGAAGGCCGATGGGAGAAACCTGCAGTCTGTGGAGGTTCATGTGGAAGGTTTATCAGTGCTCAGTAATCAGTAGGAGGCTTGACGCCTCTGCCTCGCCACTCCATACAGACTGTTCCGTCAGTCCGCCTTCATCCAATTCAATCCAATCCACACCCACAAAACACAACACAACACAACACAACAAACCAAATCCTGGAAAATAAACAAATCCTGCTCGTCACGCATCATCGTTTCGCAGCACCTCTATACAGTCTCCATTGAAGTCCATTTTTATTAGAAACAGCTTGAGCAGGTCAAACCTCCGCCGTCCAGCATCTCTCCCTCACCATTAGTTCACTCTCTAAAGAGTCGGTCCCTCTAGATTTTATCGTAAACTGTGGATAACTTTTATACCCATGAGGAAAGTGTGTTTTAGGTCAGAGTGTGTTGTGTTTGGCCCATGGAGCGCCGAGAAGTGACACAACGCTGATCAACTCTTGAAGGAGTCTTCTGGGAGTTTTTTTAAGAATGGGCTCACAGAAGGAGAAACAGAAGCTGCTAAACTTACGCTTGTTTACGCTTGCGTGTTTTATCAGTAAATTTTTTTTGCGTAATTGCTGATAACATTTATGTTTTATACTACAGCACTGATAAAACTAAATTATTGTAGACTAAAGTCAGCCGCTTCTACTACAGAACTGATTAAATTAGATTAGATCAGATTTATATGGCAGCACTAATAAAAGTATAGCAATAAATTTGATACAGAGTAGATGATAAAAACTAGAATTTAGTTGTCGTTTAAAGCTTTTCTTACAATTTCAATTTTTGCTTTAATAAAGTTCTAAACAATTGACTTTTTATGTATATATTTATATTTTACAGATATTAGAATTATTTTATGTTAACAGAACTGATCGAATTTTACTTTTACTACAGGACTGATTAAATTCTACTAATATTTTATTCCTCACTAGGGCAATTTGACTTTACTTTGTACAATGACACTAGCAGACATTTACTTAAGGTTTCACTTTATGTTACAGCACCAAAAAATGCTAAATTTTACCAGTAGAATGCGCTAGAGAGAATTCTTTCGCTAGAGTGTTGATTCTATTACTGGCAGAACGACGTTCTACTGACAGCATTAGCATCAAAACCATCAATTACCTAAAAACAATTTCAGTGATAAACATACAAAACATTCCAATACATTACTAATAAGCAAGAACAAGCAAAGTACACAGAAACAAGTATAAACCAACTCCGATTTGGATAAAGTACTAAGATCTGCGTTTGGGGAAAAAGAAAAATGCTTTCAATAAAACAGGTCTTTGTGTCCTTCATGGCTGAAAAGAAGACTAGGATGTGAAAGGGAGTACCTGAGTCTGGATGCGGTTAAGCCCTCGGAACCAGAGAATCTGCCCGCGGCGCAGCTCCATCTCGGCGTGGTCGATCTCATCCACGTCCTCGATATGCTCCTCTTTCTGCATCTCCTCCTTGGTGCTGCCGTGACCGACTGTTGTCAGGAATTTGAGCCGGTGTGTGGGGACGGCTGAGATAAGCTGATAAGGAGGAAGAGGAATCTTAGATTAGCTGTGGCTTTGGTGGCTGCTCAGTGGTTAGTGCTTTGAGGTACTGATCCCAATGTTGGGATTTGATCCCCTGTACTACCAAAACTGCCCTGGTTGGTATTTTGAGCAAGATGCTCAGCCTTTTCTCTTCAGGCTGACCCTAGTAATGGTTGACATGGTGCTCTGACCTGGAACTGTGATAGCCAAAAAACCCTTATCGAGAGCGACTAAGGAATAAGGGCCTTGCTTAGGGGCCCCACTGGTAGCAGCTTGGTGGTCCAGTAAATCGAAACCATGATCTTCCAATTATCAGTCCAACACCTTAACCTCTGACAAAGAGAAAATCTGTCACTGCTTACGACTAACATGCAGAATGACTAGGAGTTCTCCAAGTGCTGCAAGACCTTAATGGGTTATAAGACATGTGACACGGGTAGGAAGATGGAAAGGACCATCGATCGGCGCATTGGGGAATAAAATTATTGCTGCTCTGTAACTCAACATAGTGCTGTCTTATAGGCTGGTGTTCTTCATAAATTAAACCTTTTAGTCCAGGTTTTTCAGAACTCATGAAAACCCTAATGATACATTTACTTTACCGAGAGCAGTGTGTGTGAGGCGGAAAGACATGGTGGGAGTACCGATGCTCAGTTTCCATTCGGCTGTGATGCTGTGTAATTGTGGGCTATAAACTTTTCATGTCTCATTATACTGCCATACTTTGGGACGTGCGACACGTCGCAGGCAGCGCTGCGCAATGTGCCATCAGCTCATTTACAATCCACCCTCCCTCCTAATGCCTTCCTGTCTCCCCCTCCTACAGACCTGGATTTACACTCATCAAAACACACTTTTTATCAGGTACGAGCTGCTGAACGTCACCCATTTCCGAGCAGCGTGCTACCATGTTTTCATTACACCATCACGCCGTTTCTGTCCCTCCCCCTCCCCTTCTCTCTCACACCGCTCTTTCACACTTTGTCATGTGCAGATGGAGCATTTTAATGCAAAAAAAAAAAAAAAAAAAAAAAAAACACCTACAAGCTTTATTCAAACAAGCAGGGATTTTCAGAATCCTGTTCGGCAAAGTTAAAACAGTGCAACGTGCTAATAAAAAGCATTCAAATGATAGCCTGCCATACCTGGCCCCACAGCAGTTCGCCAACACCGATGAAGACACACCAGAGCCATTGATCCAGGGTGAGAGCTGTGCAGGAGAAAGGCTTGCCGCCGAGCTGCACGATAATAATCTGAAAAAGACAAACAAGCTGAAGAGCTAAACAAGTCTATGCTCAGATCAAATAAAATTGCTAAACAAATCGTCTGTCACTAGGCGCGATTTCACCGCGTGCCGTCTATAACCGATTCATTTACATAGCGTGAGATTTTAAGCCGCCTTATGGGCCAGACTTGGGAGTGTGCTATACCAAACTGAATTACTAACAAATGCCAAACATCTGGTTTTCACACACACACAGATCATTAAAATGTGTTTGTAAATACACTAATGTTTTAGGACGTCTTGCCTGCAAAATGAAGGTTCCCAGGACGACGCTGCAGAAGATGGGGTTCCTGTGGATGCCTTCAAAGACGTTCCTCTCGCCGTGGATTTTGCGGGCGTTGATCTCGTTGAAGAGCTGCATCATGACAAAGACGTTAAAGATGATGGTGTAGTGTTCGGAGGGCGGGGCGTGGAGAGGGGAATTGCGGCCGCTGTCGATGTTGAAGAACTTCTCTCCTGTGGAAAGAGCGTTTCAGTTAGTTTTGATTTCGTTAGTCGCTTAATGCATTTTTTAAGCGAAGGAGAACACGGTACTTGTTCAATGTTCAAAATGGCAGTCGTGTGCCATGCTGCGGTCACAAGAGGACCATCAATTACAATCATATTTTTAACATTCTGAAATATGAGAGAAATATTGATCAGTGAAATTAGCTTCTGAAAGCCAAAGTTTAAAGCTGCTTTCATCATTTTGATTTTCCAAGAGTGAGTAACCCATCCGCCTTGAGCTGCTTTGTCCTGCGTCTTTTTCCAACCACCCCTGCCCTATCTACTGCCTATTAACTGGATCAGGTGTGATCAGTCAGTCAAAATCTGGAAAAAAAGCCATCCCAGATGAGGGTGGAGTGGGAGAAGAGCAAGTGTATTAGTATCTCTCAGCTTTTGATTGACTGAACACACCTAATCCATCTGCTATAGGTCTTGGATGCGCAGCACACAGCAAGTGTACCACTAACATGCAAAACGCTGTCCTGCGAGACAGAAATCGGTTTTGGATGCCTTCAAAACGCAGTAAAAAGCTCATTTTTGGTCGATTTTAAGTATATGACACTGCCTGCCTTCGCCATCAGACTGATGAGCGAGTATTACACAATCAAAAGGAAGAATTGCACGAGTTTTCACAGAATGTGAGTTGGTGGTTTGCACGGATTCTGCGCAACTTTAATCGTTTTTGGAACAAACGATGATTTTTAAAATGACGCGGTATTTAATTCTCAAATATGGTAAATGCGCCGATGCTGAGGCAACACCGGTATTGCGTTATGCTAAAAATTCATATCATAACAAAAATAAACATTGGTTTTCAGTATGAAGCGTTATAACGCCCAGCACTATGATTCCGAGCGTCAATGTAGAATATCTTGTCAAACTAGTACCGTCGCTCCTGATACACAGTTTGTGCGATCGCAAATTGAATTTTAATACCCCGCATACTGACCTTGGCTCTTAATGCCCGAAATTTACATACAACAGAAATCTGTAAGAGAATGCAAGAGCATTGACTTTTTTTTTCCTCCATATGAGATGCTAAACGGGCAGGACGGGGATACATTTATGATAGCCTGACTGAAAGACACAATAGCCCCGGGCTGCCAGACTAGCGATTGTTCTAGAGAAGAGTTGTATGATAAAAAAAGCATTACACCGCATGGCAGTCTGTTGGGCCTTTAGCGTAACACTCCCATTAAAGAGAAACAGTGCTGCTCTTATCGCAATGAGCTTAGCAAGTCAGAGCTTTAGGTCTTAGTGATGGTCTCTTGCCGTCATGAGATGGAAACTTTGTTGCTCGCTAAAACAGGCTGTCTCCTGCCTTGAGCCACCAGTGGAACGTTATATCATCGTGCGAGGTCAATCGTGTCAGCAGCATGTCAGTCGTTTGTTTGCTCTGCTTGAGTCCGGAATAAGGTTGTCTTGATTATGACACGATGTTTTTTTCAGCATGATGGGAATGCTGTAGGCAAGACTAGAGTGGTGAGGTTACTGAGAAAACTGCCAACACACGGGTGAGAGACGAATGAATGAATCATTTATTTATCTAATTGCCACATCTATCATTTTTTGCAACATCTGACTGTCTTTTATAAAGTCTTCCATCATGGGGAACTTGCATTTATTAAGCAGATCAATGCTTCATTAGTAAGATAAAATCTGCCTTAATAAAAACATCCAAATGCAGTGAATATCCTAATCGGTTGAATACTTTTGCCTGATGAAAGGATTCCTGGCTGATCACACTGAGTGCTACGCTGATTAATCTGATCCGATAACTCTACTCTGGCATCTCCGGACATCCCTAATTATTATTACCAAATCCTGTGGGATAAGATCTAAATTGTATTACTATCCTCAGCCAGATTCTACCACATTAGATGAAAATGACTTACAGTAAAATACTCCACACATTGCCAAACAAATAGATCTTATGAAAAATGATTCAAAAAGCCATAAAAGCCATCATTTTATTAAAGACATCTTTCTGGATTTATGGAGAACGTTAGAAGTGTCCATTGGGTTTGTACATGGTCTCAATATTAGACCATATTTCTTTTGAAAAGCTCTCATTTGGCCTTTGGGTTGAATAATAACAATGAGGAAGGTTTCATTATTCAGTTGTAATTTAGTTCCATTAGTCTCGTCTGTGACGATAATAAAATAGAACAATGGTTGGAATAACAGATCCAAAACCATTCATTCACTGACATTTAGATTTACAACATTTGACAGATGCCCTCATCCAGAGCAACTTGTAAGTGAAGAGGTGGTGGTGCAGTGGACTGCTAATTGAAGGAACCTCACCACCGCCAGTCTGCCACTGTTGGGTCCTAACTCCTTCTGCTCCAAGGGCGCTGTATCATACCTGACCCTTTCTAAGATGGGATATGCGAAGAAACTAATTTCACTGTGCTGTATATTTCAACATGAAACTAATTTCTACCAAACGTAACAAATTGTACTCTAAGTCTTATATTACAGATGTAATTTAAACTATAACTAGTCATGACTCTACATCACTGTCAAGTTCTGTGTCTTGATTTATTGATTTGATTTGATTTCTAAACATATTTTCTTTGCGTTCTCTGTCATTTTTAAGGAAACTGACATCAGCAACCCATTTTAGTACCGGCAGCACCCACAACCAGTCCCAAGAGCCTAAATGCATAGAGTGTTCCCTGAAACTTTACCAGCAAACAGCAGTGTGAAGGTAACAGACAGCTGGTAGACTGCGTGACCCAGGATGTTCTTCATCATGGTTCTGGAGATGAGCGGCTTGTTGCGGCCGTACGGTTTGCGTAGCAGCAGAGACTCAGTGGGCGGTTCGGTGGCCAGAGCCAGGGAGGCCAGTGTGTCCATGATCAGATTAACCCAGAGCATCTGCACTGCTTTCAGAGGAGAGTCCTACAACACACACAAACAAACACACACACACACACATACACACAAAATAACCAAATTTGAGACAACAGAAAACAGAAAAGAGGACAGAGGAAGCAGGAATCATTATACCAGCAGCAGCACATTAAATGCAAACTATTTCTGCAACAAATAGCATGCATGCTAATTATTATAACAACAACAACAATTATTATTTAATCTATTTTAGAAGTATTATTATTATTACTACTATTCTCCTAGTTTAGCATCAAATCTACAGGGACATTAAGTGTTTTATTTCAGAAAGAAGTGTAATTAAAAACACTTGACCCCCTCTACACCCGGCCCTGGTCTTAGTGTGGCAACTAATTAGGGTCAATAACAACCAGCAACAATGCCCGGGTCATAACCCGAGCTGCTATCATAAAATTTAGAGAGGTTTTACCTGTGTAATGCAAGCACCAGTGAAAGCAACGATGACAGCCACCACGTTGACCGTGAGCTGGAACTGCAGGAACTTGGAGATGCTGTCATAGACGTTACGGCCCCACATCACAGCCTTTACGATGCTGGTGAAGTTGTCGTCGGTCAGGATGATGTCAGAGGCTTCTTTAGCCACATCGGTCCCAGCAATTCCCTAAAGCAAAATAAATAAATGGGTCTTTTGGTTAAATCTTACATTGTTAAAACAAATTTCTTTTAGAAACTGTTTTAAGGTTTTACACAGAAAAAAAAAACATTGTGATACTGGAAGGAAAACAGGAAGTCAATAGAAACAGAAAAAAAAGCATCAACAAATTGTTTAAGAACAATATAAAACAAACATAAAAAAACATTAAGGTGTGGACTGCTAATTAGAGGATACAAGGGTTCTATTACCACTACCACCAAGTTGCCACTGCTGCGCCCCTGAGCAAGGCCCTTAAACCCGCCCTGAATAAGGATGTGTGCCAAATGCAGTAAATGTGATTAAATATGTAGTATTTTGCATTTGTTGGGCAGATTACACTAAAAGGAGCCTGAACGACACCCATCCAGCGCCCCCCATCACTGGGAGGTGTCAATCACACATTAACCTCTGCATCTGTAACAGGATTATCAACAGGCTCATCTACCTTTGCTGACTAGGAACATGCTTCGTACGAAGGTTAAACTGCATATTTTTATTTATTATTTTTCTAAAATTGCATTGTTTTTTAATCTTGTGCCTTTTTTCTATTTAGCATTTACTTCGTGTGGCTTTTCTTTTCTTCCTTCTTTTTATGTCCTTATAATTGATGTCCTGGATCGATTTACAGAGTAGGACTTTTATTGTATGGTGCAACAGACGTTTCCTGTACACACAACAATAAACTCTTAAATCTTCTGTAAAACATATCTTCTTGTTAACCCTAGACACAATTTACATTAACAGCATCTAACAGACACCTTTATGTCATTTATACAACTGATCAGTGGAGGGTTAGGGGCCCTACTTAGGGGCCCAGCAACGGCATATGGTTTAATCTGACTTTGGAATATACATGTTTCTCCGGGTAACAATTTATTCTCGCATCCATGTGGGAAACTGCAGGATTTTCCCTCCGATACAGGCTGAGGATGAGAACAGAAGAACTGAAAGCTAATGCCGAAGCTAACTCTCATCAAATTAACTGCACAGTGGCTACATCAACTATGATATATAAGTTTAGCAAAGCGAAGTAGCTTTCAATCGAGTTTTAAATCACACAACAAGGCCGCTGAGTGTATTTTAATGTGGGCATATGGGTGGGAAAAGAGGTTTACAGAAAAACTGAGCTAATTAACTACACTTAAAAATAAATTTTAGCAGTAGAAAATAAACGTTACCATGGCGAAGCCGACATCAGCCTTTTTGAGAGCGGGGCCGTCATTGGTTCCGTCACCCGTTACTGCCACCACCTGTCGGGTTCCTCCCACTGTGCTGTCAATGATGCCTGAGAAAAAAAAATAAGCAGTCAGTCATATCGGTGCTAAGACAACTTGATTTGTTCAATGACCTAAAAAAAAGCAGTCATTAGTGGCACGATGATCACTGCTGCTCCATTTATATGGTAAGGGTGCGAAGGAGTGCTCAGAGCTGTTTTAAAAGAAAACAGTTTGGCTAATGAGGTACTTCTTTTTTTGTAAAATTGAATAAGTGCCAGATCTGAGATTAAAAACCAAAATACAGCACAAAACCGATTTAAACAAAACAGGAACAAAGATATGATCCTTTTTACCTCAAAGTACCTTTGAAAACTGTTCTACCTTAAAACAATATGGCACCAAATTTCTGGATAGCAAATAAAATTATTTTAGTTATCGAGTGACTATGACTACCTTTCACTAGAGTGTGCTTGTCTGTTGGAGAAGAACGGGCCAGGACACGCAGTTTTGGCCAGACCTTGTCCAAGCGATCTTGCTCCACCTAGGGGACAGGAGGAAAAATTTAAAAACTTCTAAACACAAATTGAAAGTTATTTCACTGATCTACCCATGTTTAAAACACACTCTCCATGTGTTCCACTCTGGAAACATCAGAACAGTGGGTGCCAATCTCGGACAAAATATATGAACAGATATGTACACTTGAAGAAAAACAGGTTCCTCCACACTATCAGTGAGACTTTCCACCAGACAACAGAACAAACCTTATCGATTTAATCATGGCATATACTATATACCGTAACGTGTGAAATTGAGTATACGCGGCCAGTAGTATGTCCGAATCCTTAGTACGCGAATTGAAGTATCTGAGTTTCCAAATGACCTTCTACTCCATCCCAGGTTTTATCCCAAAGACAAAAATGTGCAAATCCAGTGGACAAAATAACACAAAGAGAAACTAATTAAGGAGGGAAATGAAGTGTTTGTATGACGTGTTGTCTCTGCTGTTTGTTTGCTGCTACTGTTTAGTAAAGGGAACGCAGGTTAGTGAACGGATTGATGGTGTAAAGATACAGACAAGTTTTGTCTGACAAACAAGACTATTAAAAAAAAAAAATCAGTGTAAATCCAGTTTAACTAGATGTTATTTATTCGGTTTCCTTACCTCCCCTTTGTCGTTGCGGATTTGTTGGTTAAACGTTTTTCCTTCCAGGCACAGAAAGTCTTCTCCGGGCTGCAAGATGCCACATTTGGTAGCAATAGCACGGGCAGTGTTGATATTGTCACCAGTAACCATGCGCACCGTAATTCCTGCTCTCTGACACTTGGAGATGGCCTCTGGAACCTGTAGAGAAAAAGGGAAATCGGTAATATGGTAAATGGAGTAAACAGAAGGTATCAAAGAATTGCAAACGAATGCTGTTTGAATCAACGGTCACGAGTTGTATAACTGGGATGTCTTCATGAAGATCCTCCAACTGCAGGCTAATAGAAGGAGTTAACAGAAGGATTTGAACAGGGTTATTAAGCTAAACTTTAGCTCCAAATTCATTTAAATTGTCTAGCTCTGGGTGGCCTCAAGGGTGCGGATCCCGAATTGGTAGGTGGTGAGGGTATTTTTAAGTCGCTCTCTGTGTGTCGCCGTGTCAGTCTGTGCTGATTACTCAGTCGTAGGGCTGCCAACACATAGGAAGGCCAAAGGGTGGTGTGTGTGTACATGTGTTTGTGTGCTTGTGTATGTGTGTGTACAAGGCGTGGTACTGTACTATGTAATTATCCTTGCTCACTCTCGTGATGAATCGCACCATAGCCTTTATTAGAGCCAATAAGCTCATTTATTTATAGATAATTAAAAAGCTCACTGTGTGTGCATAATGATGTCAAATGCAGTCTACTGAACCAATTAACATTAAAGGAGGACATGCCTTTCAGTTATATTGTATTAAACCTTTATTGATGAAGTTATGATGTTGGGCTGAGAATTTTCAGACATGAGCCTTCACAACTAAAGGTCAACCTAGTTTTCTTATTCTGGGGTGGGGTGGTGAGGGATGGGTGGAGGTTGGTGGGACTGTGAAATAATAAAAAGCTCCCAAGATCCTTAATATGTTACCTGTTATTATCCAGTTACACATGAGAAAACAGTTGAGAGAAGCTGATGTGTTAAACTCTGTCCTGATTAGCATATTCAGTCTGCCAGCTATAAAATAATTGAGTGGTCTAATCATAAATTAAAAAATGAAACGACTGTGTGCGCTATTGATTTCTTATTGTGGAGCATAACGCCAATTTGCTTTTCCTATGTATGAGAAAAATCTAATCCCCTACATCGCCATTTTAGGCTATTGGTATTCAATGCTGGTAGACAAGAGTGGCGACGGTGTCGAACCACGCTCCAACAAACAGACCGTGTACAAATTCTAAACCTGTGCATCATGTTACACTATCAGGGATGGACCAAGTTTTTACAAATATGCATATTACAGTAACATGGTTACAGACAAAGCACAGCAAAATCTGCCTGATTCTTGAACTGAAAGCATGCAGCTTGCATGCGTGTGTTTACAGAGCCCTCTTTTTTGGCTCTTCTTCCCTAAAAGGAGGAGGTAAATGAGCATCTGGGGATCAGCTGGTATGTACCAAGAATCTGACTCTAATCGGACTAGTGGCATGTTTAGAAACCGAGACACGCAAATGCAGGGCAAAAACATTAGGTGCAGTGCAGGTCAGAAAGGAATGACACAGTCGATTAGTCCAATTAACCCTTTAATTCATTTAGGGATGCCTGCATAATGACAGTAAAGCTTTTGCTTTGAGGAAAGAACTCAACTGGGATTTCTCAATTCGAGATGCTGCAGTGAGAACTGTGTGAGCAGAGCAAGGTCAAAATCCTTGGCTTGGAAAACTACTAAAAAGCAAAAATGCATGCAGGCATCTGGGCAAATCATTAAAATCCTCACCTCTGGACGAACAGGGTCTTCGATGCCCACCACGCAGATGCAGGTGAGGTCTGTAAGAATATCAGCTTCATTGTCCCAGTTCGGCTCCTCACCCCTGAATTCCCTCATGGCTACGCAGATGGTCCTCAAGCCGTCACAGGCCATGGGCTCGATCACTTTCTGAACCATCTCATCCCGGTCCTTGGGCTTAAAGACCCGAGGTTGACCTGCAGCATCCAGAATGTAGGAACACCTGGCATAGACCCCAAAAAAATGAGGGGTTAATATAACACCACAATAAGGCTACTATCCAGTACTATATATAGATATGATCTCATAGGGTGCAGAGGATAAAGGATAGAAAAAAAAAAACAATCAATAACACTTGGGTCCATTGGTAGTGAAGACTGCTGTACAAAAAGAATGTGGATGAAGCCAGAGAAAAGTCCTGGAAAAAAAGATGAGAAAAGAAATCTGTGTACTTGCGGAGGATGATCTCGGACGCGCCTTTGCTGTACATGCGGAATCCGGAGCCGTCTGCGTTTTTCAGCACGGTGCTCATGCTCTTGCGTGACGAATTGAAGGTGTAGACCTTGTAAAGCTTCTCCTCAGGAATCTCGTCTCGGACTGGCTGGTAATCTCTTTTGAGCTCCAAAACCAGTCCCAAGAGGGCACATTCGGTCTTATTCCCCACATGCCTTGGGAGACCACCTTCATGCTCTGGTGGCTGTAGAATAAAATAAATGAATACAGTCTAACAAAAGCAGTAGAATCATTTGGAAACACAAATAAGCTCTAATAGAAGATTCAGCATTTAAAAGCAAAGCATTTTACCTGAAGGAAACACATAAACCAACAAGTCTGTCTATACACTATATGGACAAAAATAAATGGCACACAACATGCATGTGTTTAAACCTCCTCCAGCTTACTCTCATAATAATCTCTAGACTTCTGGAACTGCTTTTAACTAGTTTGTGGAGACTGGGTATCTTTTATTTAACCACAATAAAGGTACTAACGTCAGGTGAGCAGGTCTGGGGTGCAGTCAGTATTAAAATTCATCCAATAAGGTGTTCATTAGGATGGAGTCAAACTCAGGGCTCTGTGCAAAACACTCGAGTTCTTCTTCTTCAACCAGAACACACCAAGTTTTTACGAAGCTTTGGGGTTTTATGCACATAGGCATTGTCATGCTGGAACGGTGTTTGAGCTTCATCGTTCCAAAAAAGGAATAATGTAATGCTACAACATACAAAGTCATTCTAGACACCTGTGTGCTTCCAACTTTCCAACTTATTGGTTTATAAGGTTAACACATTCACTATTGACACATATCATATTTGAAGGTATCTACCAACTATATTAAACATATCTTTCTTACCAGGATCTTGCTGGTGTAGGCCGAGTTGACAGAGATGCTGTTAACAATCAGCTCCAGAATCTCAGGGTTGATGGCCTCAGGTTCCGGAACCTTCTTGTAGTGCTTGTCACCTATGTACGCCTGCACCACAGTCATGCGGTTCATGGTGAGTGTGCCGGTCTTATCAGAACAGATGGCTGTGGCATTGCCCATGGTCTCGCAGGCATCCAGGTGCCTCACCAGGTTGTTGTCTTTCATCATTTTCTGTTGAAAGGGTAAAAACGAAGAATGACCCACTTTGAGCGAGGTAATGGCCCGTGGAAGGTTTAATTCCAGGTTACAGGTGTTATATAAAAATATACCTTTATTATATGTTTTAATGTACCAAATCCTAAAGTCAAGTTGCTCTTGTGCAATAAATGGTTTGTACCAATAAACGTACAAACAAACAATAAGAAAGGGTTTTATTTTAGCACAGATCTGTGAGGCCAATTTGGCAAATGAAAAATAGATCATTAACAAACAGACCCTAGATATATGTGGGCACTACTGTCTGCTATAGTAGCCCAGCGGGTCTTACGTAAATAATAACGTTACTAAGTGTTATAATGAAACGAAAGGAATTTGGGTGGTAGCTGTACTGCAAGGGGTTGGGCTCATAATACTTTGTAACTCATGCAGCTTATATTGTTGCTAGCTAAAAAAGATATTTACGCCAAGTCATGCTCACACTATGCATCTTAAATAGACGCACACAAGAAGACCACAATTATATCATCACTCCGTTACATGTTCGGTAACCTGCGTTCTGTAGCTAAATCGTAGCTAAAAGGAAAAAAACCCTATAATTTTACTTATAACAGCCGCAATAAGTTTCTCTTGTTTCGGTTCTGTCTACTGGACTTGATGTTTCGACAGTTTCAGAGCTCCTATTGGTTCTTGGTTTGATTGTTGTCATAGGAGAGTCTCAGGCAAACAAATGAAGGATAAAATCACCCAGTGCAACTTTAGCTTAAGGTTAATGTGTATTACATTGTGTAACGTCAATGTGTTTGGTCTACAGTCAATCAGTTATTCAGAGAAGCTGGCAAATTAAAATTACAGCAGATTTTCCGCAGATTTGGGCCAAGGTGTGTCATGCGACATCGTCAAAACACA
The DNA here is from genome assembly GCA_005784505.1 of Bagarius yarrelli. Taxonomy (NCBI): domain Eukaryota; kingdom Metazoa; phylum Chordata; class Actinopteri; order Siluriformes; family Sisoridae; genus Bagarius; species Bagarius yarrelli. The sequence continues at coordinate 936,113 of VCAZ01000113.1, read as the reverse complement.
CTTTTATTCAAAGACCTTTTCTATTCAAGTGTGTTTAACAAAGTACAGCTGTCATTAAGGGCAAGAACATAAATGTCTTCACTGATAGGAAGTTAAGAATGTGCTTCCATATTGGCCAATTTAAGTTGTTTTACGGAGAAAAAGCAGCAAAATTGCAGCAGCAAATATCAACCCTTTTTGTCTGCAACAGGGAACAAGTGACCGGGATTCATTACAAAAGTTCTAAAAACAACATTGCATTTAAATTAGCTAAATTAACTAATTCACTTTAAATAAGCTAAAATAAACAAGGTTACTCCATTCAACGCTTCAATTTTTCCTACTTAGTTTTTTTTTTTTTTTTTTTCCCACAGCGACCAATGACCTCCCCATTGACGCATCACGTATTATTCTCTGGAAAAAAAAAAAATCCAGAGCTGCCACACCCGCAGCATGCAAGTTAATGTGCAGGTCAACTTGTGTTTGGCTCACCTTGACGGAGTAGGCGAGAGAAATGGTGACGGCGAGCGGGAGACCTTCAGGAACTGCTACCACCAGCACCGTCACGCCGATGATGAAGAACTTGACGAAGTATTGGATGTAGATGGGTGTGCATTCGGCTTTCCACTCTCGTCCCTGCACCCCAAACGTATCGATCACAAAGTACAAGATAAGGATGATGACGGTCACGGCAGACATGATGAGACCTGTGAAGAAGAACGACAGATAAGGGACGGTACGGTACAAGCGGAAGGCATCAAGGAGACATTTTTTCTTCTCTGATGCAAAATATTACCAGCTGGATCGGATTTTATTTATAAGATGTGGTAAAAAAGGGAGGATCACGGGCCTTTTTTTTGGTGGTTGACACTTTTTTTAACCAGTAATTCAAATAACCACAGTGAACCAGGATAGAGTCTGACAAAGGAACTCATTTGCGAAGTTTCTCTGTTTATGATAATGCAAACAAGCAGGTGCTTCATGTATAACCTCTCAGGAACCAATTAACATAAATATTCGGTGCAGTACAAACCAGCAGGGGAGCTTTTCTTTAGGCCAACACTTGTCAAGCTGGAAGGTAATAACTATGTTAAATTTTATTTAAATCTTATGAACGTCTGCTTCTTTCCACCCTGTTAATTGACCTCAACAAAGATCCAACCTCAAAAAAAATCCAACTGGAACATGTCAGTATTGTATAATTGTTTTCGACTGATTAGGAATCTCGCTTCGGTTTGGATTCTCAGACCTGCTTTTCCGATCTGCACAGCCAATCTGGTCAGCTTGCCCTGTAGTACGGATTTCTCCTTCTTAGTGACGTTGACCTTTTTCACTTCTTTCTCCTCTTTCTCCTCACATTCAGCTCCCTCCTCACTCTTCAGAGGTTGAATCTCTAGAGCGATGCCATCCTGGGTCTTAGCTGGAGGAGAAAAAAATGGGAATAAAGAAAAAGCATGCCAAACAAACAAACAAACAAACAAACAAAACAAAAAAAACACCACAAAAAAACAAATAAAAATAGAAATGAAGGGCAGAGGGGAAACAGTAGGCAGTTCAGTGATGACTAGAAGTTGAAGAGAGCCAAAAACACGTAGATATTAATGGAATGACTTAGACTTGCATAGGAAAGGCTATTAAAGCTAGTAACAGCTTAGTGACAACACATTATTAAAATAAATTAAGTCTAAACATGAATGAAATATTGGAGATATTCAGAAATGTTATATAATTTACACCACAATACTAAGTATTCCTATTAATTCTGGTTTGTATGGTGACATGGCCTGTAGACCAAACAAAATCTATGCAGACCAAACAGTGTATTTTGCGTGCAAATATACAGACATAATATTTAAACTTGTTTAACATTACACAGTCTACAAATATTCACATGACTAAGATCTTCTAAAAAAGGTAACAGGAAATTTTTTTTAATAGTGTCTGTTTACAGTCGAATGATCCGCCGCACTTTAAAAGGTCTTAGAGATTTAAAGTTTACTTTACTTCAGGATGTCAGTGGATCCATTTGATCTTTTGCTAGTAAACTGGAGCCAAATATTAAAACAGAAGATCACTAATTTCCATGAACCAAATGATAGTGATTAGACTGGCGTGTGTCTAAGGTATGGACACACACACACACACACACACACACTAAGCAGCAGATAAGAAAGGTGCTCCCCTGGCATTGAAACCGCAGGTTACAGCGGTGTTTCTTGATTCTGGAATTGATTGATTAATTCCTCTCGAAATGCTTGCTACGAATGCAAAATGATGGTCGAAAGTTTTGGAGGCCGTGGGTGAGGATGAGGATCAATTTTTTTTAACGTGCAAAAATTTTAGACTTAGTTTGCAAAGACACTGCTGGGTGACTCAGTGCTGCCTCAGTAAACCTTATCCGATTACTTTTTCTCTAGAGTAAGACCGGGGACCAGGCACTGAACGAAAGATAGATATGATCAGGGTAAAACCCCTTTACAAAAAACACTTATCGCTCTTTATTGTCATAATTCAATTATGTCTCAGACAGACATATTGAATTACTGGACATCGGACTAAAATAGAAGCACAATGGGATCCTAGATTCAATTCTGGCATATTGCGATGGTCGAACATTGATCCTGTCCCCAGTTTCCTGTCTGTTTTAACCGTCCAGGTTGCTGGATAAACCAGTGTCCCTGTGCGACAGGGTCAAATTATCCTGCTGCGCCATTTGCAATCCGAAAATGGTCACATAAAAATTAATGATCCCAGAGTAAAACAAGGCACTTAGAAGTAATAAAGGCACCCTGAAGACTGAGACTGACGGACTGACAGCACGCATGACAAGGAACAAGGAACAGTGGGCGAGTGTGTTACGGACTCAACAAAAATCCAGACTCATAAATAAATAATAAAAAATTAAAATTCAATACATCAGAAAAAAAAACAAAAAAACACAGCCATATAAACAGTAAGCACAAAAAACAACGACCAAGAGAAAGAGAAGGCTGAAAATCTGAGGAGTTTCTTTTCTTTTTATTCTATTTGATTAAAACTGCACACACACAGATAGAGAGAGAGAGAGAGAGAGAGAGAGAGAGAATATTCACACAGTGAATATGTGGGATACAGTGTACGAGACAGCATGGGTTCCTGAACACACCCTAGAAGGAGGCAACAGTAAGACACACAGAGAAACAACAACAAAAAAGAAGAAATAGATGAAAAAAAAAACAAAAAACAAAAAAAAACTATTTACAGCCCACCAATTTGGCAAAGGGTGCAACTCCCACATAGTCGACCCCAGAGCTTTGGTTTGGGATATACAATGAGTGCAGGCGGAACAATGACTAAGAAACAAAACTGTAAAAGGATTAAGAATAAATGCTGAACGGCTTGTCCTACTCTCTGCCATGAAGGTTAGGTGAGTTTAAAGCGGATACTCTGCTTACAGACAGGAAGTGTGTCAGGCCTGTGTAGCGTAGATACATTTGCAGCATTTTTGCAGACGCTTTTATCCAGAGTGACTTACATTTATCTTTTCTTTTTAATACAACTGAGCAATCAGGGGTTAAGAGGCCTTGCTTAGGGGCCCATCAGTGGCACCTGGGTGGTGCTGAGAATTAAAGTCTGTTCCTCCAATTAGCAGTCCAACACCTTAACTACTGCACTACCACTTCCCCTCGAGATACACTTGAACGGTAAATAATCTTGAACGCCCCGTCATCACAACTTAACCAAATGTAGCCGTACAAACGTTTGCTGTATTCTTTAAGAAAAAACCTTCCCAGCACCACCAAGTTGCCACTGCTGGCGCTGTGCTCAGTTGTATAAAAGACATAAATGTAATTCGCTTTTGGCTATGGGCGTCTACCAAATACAGTAAATGTCAAATTCTACCATCTAAGATTATAGACTCTACTGTTAGCTTTTAAGAGCAACAGTTTGTTATTTTATTTTTAAGAGCATGGATGTTTTGAAGCCTTTGGTTAAAAAAGTTATACTGTAACACATCCGCTTTGTCAAATACAAATATCACTAATGAACCGCAGGATTCTGGCGTTAATTTGTTAGTTAAAAGCGTCGGATAAATCTAAGCTCTGCTGTAGCTCGTGAGAGTTGCACTCTTTCACAGGTAAAGCGAGGCGGGAAGAAGCTCCCATAGGTTCAGCAGGAAGAGTCGAAGCAACAGCGTGAGACAGAGATAGCGAGAGAGAAAGAGAGAAAGCAAGAGCTAGAGTGAGTGAGGTGAGCGAGATTAACACGAGACTCCAAGACTTGTCGCTGAATGGGAAGGGAAGAGGGGGAAAGGAAGGGCAGAAGGGAAAGGGGGGGGCTGGGGGTTACCTTTGTTGCGATTTTCAGGGGCTCCTTGTTTTTTACCTGTTCAGAACGAGAGAGAGAGGGCGGAGGACTAATATATAACATGGATTAAAGTAAATGAACTAGACACAAATCAAAAAGAAAAAATAAAATCAATACAACTTCACACTTGTGAGTGCGGGCTAAAATGTGTCATCTCAAGAAACAGTCAACAGGCAATGCTTTTATTTTGAAAAGTCGGTATAGAGAGTTTTTAGAATGTTTAGAAATCAGGTCATTTCTTTTAGGAGTATTTCTTTTTTTTTTACTTGTTAATGCTGGATGGGCTTAAAAACATATTGCTACCAAGACGTATTTGACACGAGATGTGCTTAAGCTGATTTGCAAAAGTGCCAAAATTTCTAACAATAAACTCTTGAGCAAACCCTTACATATGTTAGGGTCTCAGAAAAGCACAATTTTAAAGCAACATTAAGGAATTATTTACCTGGATAAAATCAGTGCAAACCAAAAGAAACATCTCCCAGACCTAAAAGCTTTTTTCACACACTGTATCTAAGTAAATTTCCGAATTGAGTTTACACATGCATACGCTACGCTACCTGGCCAACAAGGATGACAATTAGCGTCACGTGCGCTGTCCCGTTATAGCCATGATGTCATATTCAAATTAGTCGCGTGTTAAAGTTGTTCGCAGAACTACCGCCAAGTTGCACGAAGGACAGGTTGCAAACTGACCAGAATTGTAACATTTCCATTAAACGAAGCCCATAAAAGACAATAACATTAAAATATAACATTATAAGGATAGGAGAATGTTATATTATAATGTTACTTTTTTTTTTTTTTTATCTGGTTTATATAAAAATCGTAGAAAGTTTTTAATTAAACAGCGAGGGTTCATTTCAAAACGTCGCACAGCCTAGGCTACAAAAGCTCTTCCTGCATATATATTTAAATATATTATGTTGTTTACTATTAATGTAGTATTAAGTTGAAATTGCTTAAATTATTTCTGAGTTAAAGTTACTTAAAAACATACTTCATACATCCTCTAAACTTCAGTGAAATACCGGTTTGCAGGATAACTAACGGTAATTATTCGTACGTCTTTGACAGCATTGTATTTATCGTCATTATGCAGGCTTTACTGTTTGTAATTAACCCGTTTAACAAACATTCGACGGCGAATTGCTGCTCATTCACATGACAATCACGCAGTGGGAACGATCAGTAATGTGATTTTTTTTAAATCTTTTATTCTTTTTTGCCCTCTTACTCCAAACTTGTCCTACACAAGTTTGATTGGGACATGGGAAGCACTGGAAAAAAAAAAATCCCATTTGGGTCGAAAATAAACCTTTTCCTGTGTTTTTAAAATTCACTTTTTAATGTTTTATGTCTATTGTTTTAGCTGACCAGTTAAATAACGGGAACAGAATAATACAGATTATGTATAAACTAAAAAATAATTAAAAATATACAACAATTTCTAATAAAAACAGTGCAGTACTGAGTATTATATAACTTATATAAGCACAAACCTACAGTCTTTAATATTATTGCTGCTTGAATTTGTGCTGTAAATAACAAACTACGCTAATAAAAAAACTAAATAAGCTTTTGTGAATATGAATCATTTTAAATACATGTTTCTCTTAGATTATCTGCCAGTAGCCACCTTTAAATCCTTTAAAAAGGTAAAGCTGACAGCTACTCATGAAATGTATTCATACATTTGCCTGATAACCTGCGGTTTTAAAGGGCCACACAGCTCTTACAAACCGCAAATGCACTTTGCGGTGCAATGGTGCGAGCGGGGGGTTAAAAAGCCCTGGTTGAAATTCTGGTTGGCCAACTAGTTCAGGAAAGATTTTTCCATTATCTTAAATAGACACATGACTTTATTTTAACTGTGAAGTGTGTTCTGTTTAGGTCAGGTACAAAAGGTACATTTGGAACCACGGGCTTGCCGAGCACTTTGCCTTAGAAATGACACGTTCGGCCCAGTAAAGATGAGTTATGTAAGTCTGACCAAGGAAATCAGTTAAGTTAAATAAAAATGCACAAACTATAAGAAGCAACAAAAAAAAAAAACAACAACAGAAAAAATAAAGAATTAGCTTAATGTGAATTAAAGGGTGGGGGGGTTGGGGGGGGGTTACTGATCACCACTGATACTGTCTTCGTCTTGATCTTGTCTTCAAGCATCTCATGTGATGCTTGCTCCTAGTAGTTAGGTTAGTAAAATGAGATTCTGGATGGGCAGAAAGTAAATTGAATGGTAAAGCACTCAAATGCCTCTTACCTCTGAGGGGTTAAGATGAGAGGACTATTGCCCATGGGTATTTGAAGGGAAAGTTGGGGTGTTTTGGCAGGGTTTTACTGATACAAAGATGAAGAACTACGTGCTGACTTACCTTTTTTGGCCTTCTTCTCCTCCTCCTCACCCCCAGCTCCAAGCAGAGTGAAAATTATGCCGGTCTGAGAGTTCAGGCCGACACCTGTAACTACCATTCTTCCAGATCCCTCCATAACATGAGTTCCTGAAGGAGTCAAGAAGGTAATTGCTTAGAAGGTATATTCTAATAGTGGTAGACTATATGAAGATCTGGTCTGCTTCAGAGGTAAAAAAAAATGCATAAAAATTTTTTTATAATAATGTTAACCAACATTTTTTGATACTACTACTTCTCCTTTTCGCTGTTCCCTTCAGAGGTCACCACAGCAAATCATCTGCCTCCCCTTAGCGCTGCATCCTCTACACTCACATTTACTAACTTCATGTCCTTATTTATTACATTCATATAGTTCCTCTTTGGCCTTTCTATTTGCCCCTTTGTATGGCAGGTCAATTTTCAAACTCCTGCTACCAATATTTCCAGTTTTCCTTCTTTGCACATTTCCAAACCATCTCAATCTATACTCTCTGATTTTATCTGAGAAATGTCTAACATGAGCCCTAACCCTCTGATGTGCTTGTTCCTGATCCTCCTAATAGCTCTGCTACAACTCTGCCTCCTGTCTCTTCCTCAGTACCACTGTCTCTAAACAATACAACATAGCAGCTCTCACTTATATTTCTCTGTCTAGAGTATGTGAGTGAAGTGCAGGGGAAGCGGCATGATTTTGGCCAGAGATTGAAGCAGTTTATGTAAAAGTCAGAGCTTTGTGGTTTTCTGTCGCTCCGAGTGGCTCCACTAATGCTCCATCACAAGCTTAATGCATGTCTCAAAGCGCAACTGCATAGAGCATGAACAAATTCATATGTTTTAAACAGTTAAAGACCACTGTTACTTCCTGCATGGTTACTACAACGGGGCTTTTGTATTTAAGTTTTAAGCTGACCTCCACAGCTATTGATTTCTACCTGCTTAAATAAACAGCATGTTCAGGCTTAAGTTGCTGGTTTGATGTGTTTTCCTTGCCTCAATATTCTCACGTTTTGATTTCATGACTTTTCCCCCATTTTCAACCTCAACTCTCACTTTCGGCGCGCTCTGGCTCGGATTTGCGCCTTTGGAATATGGGATGCTCCCCTTCCTTCAGTCATGGCATTGAAAACGGGCCACGGATGGGTATTCCAGCATGACAATGACCCAAAACACTCGGCCATGGCAACAAATGAGTGGCTTAAGAAGAAGCACATTAAGGTTGTGGAGTGGCCTAGCCAGTATTCAGACTTTAATTCCATAGAAAATCTGTGGAAGAGCCGAGGGTTTGAGTTGTCAGCCTCGAAACCTTAATGACTCGGAAAGGATCTGCAAAGAAGACTGCGACAAAAACCCTACAAGGACCTCTGTGTTTGCCAACAAGGGTTTTGCCACCAAGTTCGAAGGCTCAAATACTTATTTGACTCATTAATATCCAAATTAATTCAGAACTTTTTTGAGACGTGTTTTCTGGATGTTCTTGTTGTTATTCTGTCACTTATAGACCGATACTTTCAGTGGACAGACATAGAAAATCAGCAGGGGATGAGATAACCTTTTACCCCCACTGTACTTTTCTGCTACTCCTGACTTCCCCAAACAATACCAGAGCTCTTCTTTTAGCACCCTGTCACAAGCTTTCTTCAAATCTACAAAGAGACAATGCAGCCTGACAAATCAGACTGTCTCTGTATTTCTTCACCAACATTCTCATACTAGCATTATATAAAAGTTAATTTGCATTCCAAGTAAAAACATCCTTCTAATTACAGCAGCAGTTCAAAACTTTAGTCATCAACCACTTTGGAATATTCATTTCTTCGAGGTATCCATGTGGAAATACACACATCCACAGAATGTGAGTCACAAGTGCAGAGACAAGTCAAGTCAAGTATAAGCAGAGCATCAGGACAAATTCTGCAGATCTTCATAAGTGAAGTAGTAATTATACAAGCTCTACTCTTCAGTACTGGCTTTAGATCTTTACTGTCTTTAGACTACATACACACTCTAATGAAATTTTAAAGTGCTTTTGGAAACGCTTACTAAACAAAATAACATCTTTATAATGTAGGTTTTTATTTTAAATGATGAGAATTGTTGATGTATTGCATCACGAATCAGCATACGCTGAAATAGTAAATAAACTGCCATCTTCAGACTGTAAAAAATGTTTCTGCACAATTTCAGTGGACATGCTTGAAAAAAATGTGTTAGGCTTTACAAGAAATGGAAAGCTTTTCTGTGCCCAAAGTGATGCAATATGGTATCCCACAAGGGACTGTTTTAGGCCCCTAATATTTTCACTTTAATTTCACAGATTTTAACTCTCAGATATGTAAATAGTTTAGTACCACATCTACATAAATTACATGTAAACATGGCCATGTTAAAAAAAAATCTTTTAAAAATTTTCATTTTAAATATTTTTGCAATATTCTGTGTTATCGTGACCAATGTATCGTGATATGTATCGTATTGCTTGCCAATACACAGCCCTAACCTTCCGTAACTATTTAGTCCAAGTTAGAACAAGTGGATTTATAATAATTTCAAATTTAATAACTAAATAAATTCATCTGACAAGAACACAAGCTTTTATAACTTTTAAGTCAATTTTTAGACCTTCTCTGGCTTGACAGGATTAAGGGGTCAGAGATGCTGTCTTACATCAGCCCAAAAACTGTGTTCTGGAGTAAATTCCAAATGCAAATTTTTTAATTGCGTTTCATTAAAATGCAGATTAGCTACATGCTTCGTTAACTCGGCCTATTCATTGTTCTTATTTCATTAAATGTCGTTCTTATGATTTGTAGTAATTTCAGTAAAGTAATTTTCATTGAAAACTGTTTTATTGATGTGGCCACACTTGATTTTTATTTGTACATAACAAAATTAACATTTTCCACAACTAAATAAATATAAATTATACAAATATAGTATTTTTCAATTTCAATAGTAATAGATGCTATCAAAGTAATGCTACATTATCAAACTGATACCCTCATCTACTCTAAACTGGCATATTAGTTAGGATGGCAATTGCAATATAAATATTTTAGCCTGTTTCATCCGTAAGTATACCACATTAGCAGGTACTTACCAGACAATAGCATTGGGTCTTTCTCAAGAGACTTCTTTACTTGATCCGACTCTCCGGTCAGGGAGCTCTCATCGATCTTCAGGTCATTACCTTGGATCAGAATCCCATCAGCAGGAAGCAGGTCACCTGAGGACATAGAATATGATAAGACTTATGTTGTTTTTTTTCTGTTGAGCATTGTATGCTCGTCTGATCCATGCAAAGCCTTTTATATCCATACACACCAGAACATTAAAACTCGTGACGGTTGACTAACATGATTCTTTTGTTATAGACAATACAAATCAGTCAGTTCTCAAAGTTAATGTTTTGGAAAACAGGTAAATTGGGTGAGTTTAATGATGTGAGTGTCTGTGACAAGAGCCAAATTGTGATGGCTAAACTAATGGGTTGGAGCATCCCCAAAATGGCTAAATGGTGTCAGAACACAAGAGAACTGCTGCTTCCTGCATATTGGGCTGCGTAGCCCCAGGCTGGTTTAAGTACCAGTGCTGATTCCTGTCTGCCTAAGAAAGTGCCTACAATACGCATGTGAGCATCAGAAGTGTACTTCCTTTTTTTCTGTACTTTAATTAAGTTTTTAAAAATCTGTCAACTTCTACTCCACTCGATTTTCTCAATAAAATGTACACATTTACTTCGATAAATTTCTTTGAAGCATATTCGTTATACCGTCCCTTAAAATATGGACAAACTGATTTCAGTCTCACTGTCATCTTATAATTTCTTCGATTGTGTAAAGCTGCTTTGTGACAATCACCAAGTCGAAGGGGTGCAATATCCTAAATCAAATATACACTAAAAAATTTCTTTAAAGCATCTTTCCATTTTTTACACTACTAATGAGAACTTTTAATCAAAGTGTATTAAAGTTAGCATCCGATGAACCTGTTAACACTACATTACAGTAAGTTTAATATAAAATATATAATAAATATCACATACTTTAATACTTTCACTCAAGTAATATTTTAAAAGGTGACGTTATCCTCTACCAAATTAATTTTTCAGTGAAACAGCTAAACTTCAGTGTTGCTTGTCAATACTCTATACACCTCTGGGTAATGTTTTGCTGGAATATTCTCAGGTCCTGGCATTTATCTGGCTGAAACTTTGACAAGTACGTCCTACATAACCATTCTTACAGATCAAGAGGATTCTTTTATTAGCAACTGTATTCCCTAATAACCTCTTTTAGCAGGAAATTATTTTTGCTTTCTGGCCCAAATAGTTTAGTAATAATGTTTTGAGTTGGCCTCTATATTTCCCAGATCCTAATCAGATCGAGCATCTGTCAGAACTGGTTTGATGGCACAAGATGGAACCAACACAATATTAGTCAGGTGGCTTTTATGCTATATATATCGGATCATAGTATGTACCGTTTTTTTCTATATTTACACAGGGTATAGGGTATATTAAACAAAGTAACAAAATGGTTAAAATGTAATAATGGAGGGAAAACCTAGTAAAGAAACATATAACAAGATTCAGAATCGATAAGCCATAAAGAGAAAAAGGGAGGAAAGATAAGGGGATATTAGATTGACAGAGATGCAGTAAAAGCAAGGCTGCTTGCGTTTGGCCACCATGGAGACGCCGCTCTCCTGTGGATCTTTTGTGACTCACTTATGCCTGCTAGCATGAGTCATACCTATGCTAGGGCTGAAAGAAGATACTTGGACCTCCAGGCGTATATAATGCGCTACGGTTGCCCCTATGCAGCCTAAATCATTTTTTTTTTCTAATAAAGGAAAAAAAATAATAAAATAAGAACGCTGGGATTTATACGACTTGAAACAAACTGTCATTTGGAAAGGTCATGGAGATCCTGAGGGATGCTACCTCCTGACACCACTTTTGCAACTGGTTATGCAACCAATTACAAAGCAATAGTAGCTCAAGGTCCAGAAGATTGTGACCTCCCAGGACTGACATCCTGTTTGGCCGGGAATGTAATTCTGCCTCATTAATAACTGTCTCGCTTTGGATGCTTTGCCAAACACTTAAAATTAATAGTTTACCTAAAAATCTGATTCTGATTAGGAATGAAGCACACTGCACACATTGTAATCACACTTCACTATCAGCCACCTGTCACCTTCTGCTGTCACAGCATGTCCTCGTTGCGATCTTATATTTAAGCAATGCACAATGTCTTCCCAGGTTACCTCACAGAGCTTCAGCTTCTCTTCACACTCGGCTCACACACACACAGACATCCTTCTCTAAAATATCATCTTTTATCTTCTCTTCTCATATAACTGTCCTTTCTTTCTAATGGGCGTACCCTGAATGCAAATGAAAACGTGGAAACAAACTGACAGCATTAACACTGTTGGTAAAAATGACTTTAAAGTAAGACATAAGGTAAATCTAGAAAAACTATGCAAATGTAAAAATGGGATACAATATTTAATTGGTACTTGAGTTAGTCATCACGTCACTCTTTCACTCAAACGCTTCGTCAGCGGTTTCTTACCGTATTTGATCTGCGCTATATCTCCCACCACGATTTCAGCCACGGGGATCTGGATGACTTGACCTTTGCGGATGACGGTAAACTTCTGCTCTTGTTCGATGCGACTCTGCAGCCCGCGGAACTGCTTCTCTTTGCTCCAGTCGTTGAATGCCGTCACTAACACCACGATGATCACCGAAAACAAGATAGCAGCACCTTCGATCCAACCCGCCTGCGCTTCGCCCTCATCCTCCACGCCACCAGCGGCCTGGCCACAAGCTGGAAGATAGAAAAAAAAAACAACTCGTGTATGGATACATTTCATTAAAATAGAATTATGGTCGATAAGGGGGCCTAATAAAGTGGAAAAAAAAATTATCATCTATAAAAATCATCACCACTACGAAGGTTTTATAAAAACATATATAAACCATTTTCAGCAGACCACCATTACAGACAGAGAGTCATTTCACGTATTGAGGGTGAAAACCATTTTTATTAAAGCAAATAACCCTGTTAGGACTCCAAACCTCTGCACTACAAACGCAACTGTACCACATACAACATCTGGAGCAGTTCAGAGTCAATATTTATCGTAATATTAATATAACAACACAAAAACCTAAAACATTAAATGAAATATATAATACATTTAAAGGCTGTAAGGCAGCGTTACTGCTTGGCAGCACTGGTGTGAACCAGTACGGGTGAACAAACCCGTTTCCAGGCTGAGACAAACTAGTTATCTTCAGGTTAGCCGACCACTCACCATGTCTAACTTTTCTGGAAAAATCCGCCTTAAAACCTATTTCTAAGTATGTCTGAGACAAAGTCAATTTCCCCTCCTCCGCTGGTGTACAGACATGTTTTTCTAACCCAACTGTGTTAAAATGGTCTGATCAAACAATCAAAGGAACGGAAAAATGCTGACGTCATTGTACACCAGCTAGCGGGCCTCTGGAGGCGGTCTTGAAATTTAATTGGTTAAAAACATAAGTCTTTTTTAATAATATTAACTAATTTAGTAATCTGCCACTGGTAATATAGTGTAAGTTATAAACTTAAAACTGGTTCTTCTGGAAACTGGTTATAAAACATACACTGGTTGGCGCTATTTGATTTAATGTACTGTACAGTGTTCTGTTTTGTATCTGTTTTTGCACTGTTTGCACCAGGTTGCACACATGCACTTTATGTTGCTAAGACTTCATTTATTTTTTAGTCTTTAGCCATGTGTTGTTCTTCTGTTATTGTTTTGTGTAATTGTGTGCCGTTTGTGTAGCACCATAGGGTCCTTGTTTGCTGTGTACAGCATCTGCTATATATATGGTTAAAATGACAATAACGCATCTTGAACTTGAAGTTACAATTTGGACAGGTTAGATTAACATGGCAGCACAGAAACTGAAATCTGATTGGACAACAAAAATCTAACATCCACACACACACGTACTGGAAGCAGTGCAGCAAGAGACACACTACGAAATGAAGAGAATAAACTGGTACAATTTTATAACAAATATTAGATTTCGGTTGGAAATGTAGGTCAGTGATTCTGATGGTGTTTAGGCAGCAGAGAAGACCTTGCTGGTTCTGACTGCACACCACTGCACCATGGAAATACAAAAAACACCTCAGTGACCACATGAATTATTTACCATTTTAAATGACACACCACAGACCTCATTTCCTTAACATTATTTTTTAAGGTCATGCACGAATTGTGGGCACAAATGAAAGGTTAGCACCTACAGCTAACTGGTGGAGTGTAAGAATTGGTAACAAAATAACCTTATAAATATATAAGCAAGTATAAGTATATAGCAGCAATAAAGCATTATGCAGAAAAACAGCCTACTGAAGCTAAATGCGTAAATAAAATGCATTAAGCAAAAAATTATGCAGAAAAACAGCCTACTGAAGCGTAAATAAATAATGCGTAAAGAAATAAGCTAATAAAATGTGTTTAATCAAAAAATCCAACAAACCATTTTCATATTTGCAGCACTTAAATTGTGACTGTTTAAAAAGTTATATGTTTGTAGGCATTTGCCTTTATTAATGGGGGGAGATAGAGGGGGGGTGGAGGGGGTGGCTGGGACCAGAAAGGACCCGAGCTGAAAGGACCCGAGCTAAATACCCGTAGCACAGTGCACACGATGATTGATGTCTTTTGGACCAATAGATTTTGAGACAAGTGGTGGAAAAGTACCACACGTTTACAGAGCACATACATTGATTTTATCGTTAGGCTATATCAATTTTATATAAAAAAATATATAATAATAATAAAAAAAAAATTAAAAAAAACACAGTTAATGTTATCATATTCCAAATTAAATTTATAATACTTATTTCATAAAAACTGTGAGATGCATAAATACAATTGCAATACAAATGCACAGTTTTTAGCAAATGCCCTTATTCACAGCGACTTACATTTATCTCTTTTATACAACTAAACTAAAGGGCCTTGCTCAGGGGTCCAGCACTGGTAACTTAGTGGTGCTGGGAATCAAACCCTGATCTTCAATTTTGGCAGTCTAACAGCTTAACCACTGCCCCTACCACTACCTCTAGTTGCCTTCCTTCCCGAGTGGGCAGTGGTGGCTCAAATAATTAGGGCACTGAGTTGTTGATCTGAAGACCAGGAAGACCTGGGTTCAAGCCCCACCATCGCCGCCAGCCAGCCACTGTTGGGTCCTTTGAGCAAGACCCTCAACCCTTCCTGCTCCAGGGGCGCTGTATCATAACTGACCCTGCGCTCTGACCCCCAACTTACTGATAGGATATGCAAAGAAACAAATTTCACTCTGCTGTAAAAAGTTTGTGAGATAAAATAAAGGCATTTACATTACAATTACTAAGCGTCAGTTTCACATGTTGTGATAAATGGTTTACATATGACCCGGAAGTATTTATTTATAGAACTCAACATTATATGTTTGTTAGTTTCATTTGAGCATCAAGCTAACGATTATGACACTTTTCAGACTGAACTCTTTTGTACGCAGTTATTAACTAAGAGAAAACAAATATTTGTTTCAGCTTCTTTGTCAATCTTTAACTAAACAGTAGTTAGCATGTCTCAGAGCTAGCATATCTGAACGACTAGCATCTTTTTACCCAAATCATTTTTTCTGGCATAACAAGATAGATATACACCTCTACCCCCACCCCCACTCGTTTTTTTAGTGTGCCTCACCATCCAGGGTGTATTTCTACCTCACACCCAGTCCTCCCGGTAAACTAAATACTTCTGCGGTTACCGGTAGTAGGGATGGGCAGGACAACGTTTCAAAGCCTTGTTTAAACAATATCCAAATATTTGACCTGCCACATACACACCTAGGTAATGACACGGAGGCATGTACCTATACAGCATTAATTGCGCTACACACTGCAGAGTTGTAAAAGTACACTTTGCTTACTGGGTTGAGGGAAGATGATGTTCATTGCTGCATGTTAACAAGATGGCTGCTGTGTGTATTTAGTGTTTATTCGGAGCAGTGATGTGTGCATATACTGCAGTACCCAAAGGAAAAAATAGTGGCAGTATAGCAGTGTAGCTAAATGTTTGCAGCACAGCCAGCAAATTATAGCTGTGTCTTAAAAAAAAAACAACAAATTATTATAATAAAAAAAAATTATAAATCTTTCCTACTCAAAATTCCGAAATCCTTTCCGACTATGGGGTGTGTTTAAATAAGAAAAAACCCTTATTAAACCTTCAGACATGCATGTTTGGTACTACTTTTTAGATTCATAAATTGTTAGGAAAGTTATTTGTTCCATTGTTGTATTTTGGTTCAATGTTGCCTTTAATAGTTTTGTTTATAAGGCATGCTGCAAAAATCAGTAACCCGACGTCCCGGGCAGTAACTCTGACAAGACAATGTTAAAGGAATTGGTGCGCAACAGATCTGTAGTCACAAGCTTAAACATGTGATAGAGATAAACGCACGCGCAGAAAATTATGTTCGGTTGGAACCAAATATTTGCAGCGAGGATTGTGATTTGATTATATTATATGATGGTAAATTCTGTTCAGAAAATGTTATTGATTGATCTTTTGTCTCCTTTACAATATTCTAGATTAAAAAATGTTGTTTATTCAGGCTACTACTTTAATTCAAGAGCACCTTCTATAAACGCGACCAGTTTTTTTTTTATTTTGCGCGCCTATGCGGCGGTAAAACTCTCCAAGTAAAAAAAAATAAAAAAATAAAACAAATTTAATCAAATAATAAAACAGTAGACATCAGCAACACAGGGCGCTCTAATATACTGACAGGGCCGGTGGTCCTATGACAACTTACTGTATGCTATATCAACGCTTAGTATCTTTATTGTAAGTCTGTTTTACTGACTACTTTATCATTCATATTTGTGTAGTTTTATTTATATTTAGTTCTGGTTCTTCGTTACACTGGTTTGTATACTGAAAACTAGCTGGCACTTTAATTCTGGTCAGATCTCTCTGAACCGCTGGGATTATATTCTGCCTCCTCCCCATCTCTTCAGATAAAAGCTTCTCAAATCGATAAACGCACATTTGCCGAATGTCTTAACTTTGTTATTATCTCTCAGCTACGACACAATGAAAATGTTGAGGAGTCTGAAATGCGGTTGTCTTTCTCACCAGTACTGTCATCTCCCTGCGGGTGGTAGAAGGACAGACCCAAAGAAATGATGGCAGCTATCTCCAGGATGATTAGTGTGACGTCCTGCAACGCCTCCCACACCAGCTGCAGGAAGGTTTTGGGCTTTTTAGGAGGGATGAAATTCTTCCCGAAGGCTGTGTGGCGCTTTTCCAAGTCGGCCGGGTTTCCAGAGAGCCCTGGGGATAGACAACAAATGAATGAATGCTTGGTGCAAAACAATGCTAATTATAAACCACACTAAAACTTGGAATAAAAAGGACTGGATGAGATAAACAACTAACATTTTTTCCATTAACGCAGCGTAATATAAGATTACATGGGATTTTTTTTACCCTGGTCCTTATCAGGCAGGATTATCCATGAGCTTGTGTATAAACACTTGCTATTTTTATCTTACGTAGATGTTAATATGGAATGTTTTAATTCAATAATTTTACTTGCATTTACCAATTGATGAATCTTATCAAACAGACCAACTTTAATAAATTCAACTCGAGCCATTTTCAGTCAGGGTTTTCTTAAAGGAAAAGCAGTATTTGGTCAACAGTCTGGCCCTTGTTGTGCAAAAAAATAGTCCGGCCTTGAGTTTCACAATACCGAGAGGTCATAAATGACAACGCCTACTGGAGTTTCCATTAACCGCTCTGCGAGCACATGTGAACATAAAGCATTAAGCGGCAAGAAAGGATGCAGGTTAAGCCCAACCTTAACACTCGCTCTTCCACAGAGACAGGGTGGACAAGGGCTCGGGAGCTGCATCTGGATTTCATTCCACGTTGAATTCTATCACAGATTAATGACTGCAGGTGTAAGCGGATGGCTGTGTAGCGCAAAATAAATTCACGGTTTCAATAATCAATCATCTGACGAAACTCTTTCTTGCCATTTCCGCTCACTGACAATCTAAAATCATACAGCTGGATTTTTAAAGAGCCAAAAAAAAAAAAGGTTTTTGTCTGCTGTTAAAAGAGCTTTGCAAACAAAATTCAATCAACTGCACAACACCATGTTAGAGGTTTAGCTTATTAGGTATTACATTGCACTTATACAGGTAACATTTTTCTAACTAGATTTAACTATTTATTTAGGTTGACCGATAAAGGCAAATCATTTATACAATTCAAGATGCAACATTTTAAAATAAATTAAAGTGGCACAAATTTCTTTAAATGTGGCGTATCACCACCTGTTAACCTCCTACTACCAATTCTAACATCATGCGGTGGTAGATCAGGCAAATACCAAGTCATACAGGTTGGTAAATTGGTGTTGGAGCTGCTGATTGTCTGTGATTTTTTACACACAACAATCTCAATTTTGAGTGGTGTAAAAAGCAAAAAAAAAAAAAAGCCATCAGTTCTGCAGACAGAAAAGCCTTGCTGATAAAACGTCAAAGGCGAATGACTAGATTGGAAGACAGGAAACCTATAGTGAACTGAAACCATCACTTAAGGCTGGGCGATATGACCTAAAATCAAAACCTTGATTAATTTCCCTCGATTATGAATAATAAACGATTTCCTGCAATAGTTTTTATTTTTGTTGTCCTTACAGTTCGCTGTGTTTTTCCTCTGGTACAAGCTCCCCCTGTTTGCTCAGTTGACTCAATATTTCAGCTCTCGGACATGTCACCTCAGCGCCATTGACCAATCAAGGCAGTGTCACATGACACCACACACGGTAGTATGTTTTTAAGGTAAAAGGCTTAAAAAAGAAAAAAAACAAAATATTAAAATTCCGTCGATTAGAGATCGTTAATTTCGATTAGTTTATCTTCCGATTAATCGTCCAGCCCTATCATTAGTTTTTATGTAATCAATCAAAGTGAGGACTAAAAAGCAAGTGCAATTGAGTAAAACAACAAAAAAATGGTGAAAAATAACTTAATCCAAAGAAAAAAAATTAAAAATGGGACCAAAGAAACTGTAATCGGATTGGAATGATGGACAAGAGGGATCAACAAAATGCAATACAGCTGTTCAGAAGAGGAATTTAAAGAGTAACTCGAGAACCTAAAGGATGTGTAACAGCATGGTGAACGGCACACCTCAGAGTATGGATAGGGTTAGAGAGGAAACCGGCTAAACTGGAAATACGTTTTTCTTTTAATAGAAGTGCAAAAATTGTGTTACTAGCAGTTTGTGTGTTTGGTGTCTGCGCACATGTACACGTGGTTGCGGAATGCATGTTTTCACTCAGACACTCCCCGTCGAAGCAGCCACGTCGCTTCCACTGCATAAGTCTGTCAGCTGAATAGTTAAAAAATGCATAAAGCATAAAAGTGTTTGTGTCCATAAGAGAGAGAGAGAAAAACAGACTACTGGAGGCAAATGTTTACAGTGTCCCAGGTGTTTCCTTTTACGTTCCCACCACCACCACGATCCCACCCTACTTTAATTAACTCTGATCGCTGGGAGTTTGGTTGCCGCTCTGTAATTGCACCACTATTTCTCAAGGTCTCACTTCTTTATTTTTTGCTTAGATATTGCAAGCAGCTCGGTGGCCATGCAACAGAGTCTCTCTATTGAACAGCAAGAGCAGGAGCAGGTGGTCGCTGCGAGTGGGAGTGTGTGGGGGCTTGTGGAAGCAAAGTCACAGAAAAATCTCCAGCTCTCCTCTGACCTGCCAGTTTATTGCATGGCCTGCAGACAAGGCCGGGCGGCATGTGTGTGTGTAAAGGGGAGAAAGAGAGAGAGAGCGCGAGAGAGAGAGAGAGAGGGAGAATCCATCAACCATCATACCCTGCCCACCTTAAAGGCAAAACATTCTGCCTTGCAATGTGAGTGGGAACAATAATTTAAATGAATTACTTTACTTACTGAGAGCGTTTTTATGAAAAACTCTTGATGCTTTTACACAAACTCTAGTTTAATAAGTACAGGGATATAATTCCAGCCTAAATTTCAAATCCGGAAGTGCAACATAGTTTAGGCTGTGTATTCGTGAGGGCCACGCGATTTAATACACATCACAATACATTGCAATAAAAAAAAATATATATAAATAAATAAATTAACAAAAATACAACAAAATACAATTCTGGAAACGCAATTATTTTTTCCGCTATGCTTGTTGCTAAGACAACGGCCGTTTGTGTCAGTAACAACTACAGCTGGAAGAAGGAAGCCATTCGACACACACTCAGATTTTTAATTCAATAACCGAAATATAAGTTATATATTATATATATAAGAATATCGATACACTATCGGTAAATAATATCGCAATAGTAAGCTGTATCAATATTATTACTTAGCTATAATCATAGGTGAATACACAAGTTGACATACAAAATGTTTACGAACTGTTTAAAAAAAATTTTTAGCGACTAACCCTGGACTCTTTATTATTAACGCAACACCAGCGCCTACTGGTGGAACAACCTTTCCGCTTCGTGGCTTTTATTCCACAAGTAGTTGGAAATAGAAATTGTTTTGAGATTCTGCTCCGACAGGGTGCGAAATTCAAATAACCAAGAAAGATTGATAGCTCAGAGGCGCAGAATATTCCATGCACCATTACACAATGGGGAAATGTTGGGAATTGGGACGGTAACGACTACACAAAGCTTTTTTTGGAGGAAAAAAAAAGCTTTTATTCGCTCTAAATATGAACAGTGTAAACAGTGGCGAAGTGGATAGTAATGAAAACTAGCATTTTGGCCAAAACGCAAGCATCAGTGGACAAAATATTACAGCATAATAGCAATAAAATTATATAAGTATATTAAATTAAAAATAATTAAAGGATACATGAAATAACATTATAAAAATTAATAAACAAATAAGTGTTAGTCTAGTCATAGTCCTAAAGTGGATTAGGATTTTATAAAGCCTTATAATAACCTGTATAACGGATAACAGTATCACGTAGCACATGGTAGCACCTGGTATCCTCTCTCTCTCTCTCTCTCTCTCTCTCTCTCTCACAGCTGAGTTTTTAGATGTTAAGCAGTTTATCTGTCGTTTGTGTTGGATTTGTAATGCAGTACTTTCTCTGTACTAATGAATTAATCTTTATTTTTGCCAGTTTGTTCAAGTTATGCCATGAGGTTAGGAGTCTTTTTAAACCTCTTTCCCCTCTGTCACATACTGTAGTGTGGGAAATGGCGACTAACTGCAGCGGCGTCATTTGTATGTGCGCTGGCATTTTTTACGAGATTGGAAATTAAGGCAAACGCATCAAAGGCCTCCCAAAGGAGTAGCCGAGGCGAAGGCAGCGTTTTAATGACAATGGATTCCTGCAGCACCTACATGAGCTTTTCTTCTGCACCTACGCTCTGCTTAGAGGGAGAAAAGAAAAAAAACCCTTTCAACAGTCTGTGGCGGTATAAAAGAGTGAATGGCAGCGAGCAATAATATCGGGTTAACATCAGAAAAACAACCTTAGCACCAGCTAAAAATGCAGGGCGAACGGCACGTAGGGAAAATTTGCAAGATTTTTATCCGTTCCCGTCAAACAGAGGCATGGCAGTTCTGAGGAAAAAAATGACAGTGAAAGAAATCGGACACCTTTTTCCCAGCTGAATGCAGATTGGGGGGCGAGGGGGGGGGGGTGATGTGGGCTCTGTAAATGTCCTTATTTTGTCACAAACACTTTATGGCACAGTAAAATTGGTTTCTTAGCATATTAGTTCAGAGAGTTAGAGGTGGGGGTGCAGGGTCAGACATAATGCAGCGCCTCACGCTCAGGGGCCCCAAAGGTAGCTGACTGGCGGTGGTGAGGCTCGAGCCCAAGACTTCCTGGGCAAGGAAGAACGAATACAATTTTGCTGTCAAAAAAAACAGCTGTCCTTACATAGCCTTCCGAATTAATTCCTGCAGCCTGACAATGACGCGCAAATATTTTAAATGCAACACAGAAACAGTTTTAGTATACAAAGCTTCTTTTGTAATAAACACCAACTATTTTTCTGAAATGTTGAGACACCTGGCCCATCACATTCGGATGTGACTTTAACAGCCTCTTCCGAATTTGGGGTCACTGTTGCGCCTAGAATAACTTCCACACTTCTGGACATGTTTCACACTTGGATTGTGGAGCGTGACTGTGTGGATTTGTTTATTTAGCCATGGTAGTATCAATAAGAACAGACACCAATCTTGGGTTAGAAGGTCTGGAGTGAAAATCGGTGTTCCAGCAAATTCAAATTCTTCTACACAAACCGTAACACACTATGTCTCCATGGCGCTTAGAAGCTTTGTGCACACAGGGGTTTTGTCTTGCTGGGACTTTGGGTCGCTTAGTTTTATTAAAAGAATAACGGAAATGTTCCAACATAAAACAAAGACGTTCTACACAACTTTGGGCTTTAAACTTTATGGTGACAGTTAAGGTGCCTTCTGGTCATATAGTTTCTGTTATAGCATATAGCAGGCTAGTAAGTTAAAAGCACTAAAGGAAGCAGAGGTGTTATGTTAAATAACCTTTACTTGAGGTTTTATATTTCTGTAAACTTTTACACTGTTTTTACAAGGATTTCAGCGACAAGACTGTAGAAAAGGATAGAATGGGCTACAAGACCATCACCAAGCACCTTGGTGAAAAGGTGACAACAGTTGGTGTGATTATTCACAAATGAAAGAAACACAAAATAAGTGTCAATCTCCGTTAATCTGGAGCTCCGTCCTGGATCTCACCTCATAGAGTTTCAATGATCATTAGAACGGTAAGGAATCAGCACACGACTACACAGGAGGATCTTGTCAATGATCTCCGGGCAGCTGGGACCAAAGACACCAAGAAAATAATTGGAAACACCTCACGCAGTAAAGAACTGAAATCATGCAGCGCCCGCAAGAACTACCTGGTCCAGAAGGCCCAGCTGAAGTTTACCAATGAACATCTGAATGATTCAGAGAGGAACTGGGTGAAAGTGTTGAGACCGCAATAAAGCTCTTTAGCATCACCTTAACTTGCCGTGTTTGGAGAAGGAGTTATACTTTGTTGTCCTGTCCCCTTAGCAGTAAAACACCCCAATCTCCGCATCACAGGGACAATGAACGGGGACATGTACTGTCAAATCTTGGGTGAGAACAGCAAGGTAACACAGAAGAAGCACATTAAGGTCCTTGAGTATCCGATTTATTTTCAAATATGCACAAGGCCTAGAACCGTTTTTTTTTTTTCGGCTTACATGAGCGTGGGTCATATCCCATCTGTGAAACACTGGAGCAAAAAAAAAAAAAAAGAATTAGGTCAGTTGATACATGCGGTGTAAATATGGCCATAGTGTGTGTGTTTGTGTGCGTGAGGTGTGATAGCAATGGAGCTGAACTGTTAATCAGGGCTGCTGCCGTGACAAAGAGAGGACGGCCAAGTAAACTAGGCTGAGTTTCAACAGGCCGGACCAGAGTGTGTCAAGGAGAAACCGAGAGAGAAAAAGAGAGAGAGAGAGAGACTGAGAGAGAGTAAGAGCGGGAGAGGGAGAGAGAGAAAGAGAAAAACAGAGAAAGGGGAAAAGAGGACAGAATGTAGAGGGAGGGTGTTGCACCCAGCTCGTCTTCACATGTTCTGCTGTTCCACAAGGTATCAGGGTTCTGCACTACCTCAGGGCATGAAGTTCATCGTAGTAACATTATTAATCAGCTACAGCACTACAAACTCACACACTGCAGTTTCAAATCATTTAACAGCAAATACAGGTGTGCATCATTATAAACCATCAGCGGAATAACTGACATATCCTGACTAAACCATAACGCAGTAATCTGTAATCTCACTGCTCATCCTGTGTGTTGCTCTGGTCTGAACCTGGCTAAGAGCACTGACTGATTCCATGAACACATGGACGGCATAAGGGCTGCGCCTGTTTGGCGGGCAGCCATCGCACTATCCAACCGAGTGTGTGAGTGTTTGCGCCTCATCGCAGTTTATCCATCTTTCCTTCACAACATTACTCTTCCTGAGCAGTCCCTTTAAATTCACAACTCGTTAACGGACACCAGAGCATTCTAAAGCTGCTCGGCCGGCTCACACACGCACATATGCCAAGTGGCCTCGATGTTCTCTTCACTCTCACCCTCAAAACTCTGCATTTACACGGCAGGTCTTGATGCTTAATTCCAATTGTGGATTTTATCCAATTTTCTTATTGACCTTTGTAAAACTGACTCGTATCCGACGTCTGCATTGATGACATGACTGGAAAAGGAAGTAACCGTGTGATAATCAATAGACAACGATTAAATAATTACTCACTATTTTATCTTTTTGCACCATACTTAAAGGTCAGCAAAACAAAACTCTCTCAAGGTGAAGAAAAAATTGAGCCCTTGTTGCAAAAATGTAGCAGGGTAACATAAATTTATAGGAAGATTTAAAAGAAATGATCAGTCTACAATATTTATTAGTAGGTTTATTCTACCAGTGAGACACAAAAACAATAAAAATGTTCAGAAAAACACATTTCAATAAAAATTCTAAATCGATTAGCATTTTGGAGAAAAGTGAAATAAAAATTTGATCCGCTATTAATCAGCAAGATTTCTGTCTTTTACACAGGTAACGAGCTGAGATTAGGAGAACTCTCTTAAAGGGACTGTTACTGATCTCAGCTTGTTACCTGTATAAAAGATACCTGTCCACAGAGGCAACCAATTAATCAGATTCCAAACTCCACTGTGGCCAAGACCAAAGAGCTGTCCAGGGATGTCAGGACAGGATTGTAGACCTACACATGGCTGAAATGGGCTACAAGACCACCCGCCAAGCAGCTTGATAAGAAGGTGACAACAGTCGGTGCGACTTTTTGCAAGTGTAAGAAAAACAAAATAATGACCAATCTCCCTCAGTCTGGGTCTCCATGCAAGATTTCACCTCGTGGAGTTTTCATGATCATGAGAACTGTGAGGAATCAGTCCAGAACTACACAGGAAAACTGCGACCTGAAACCGTTCTGAAAATATTGGAAGTCCTGCGTACACGGTTGTCGGTCATATCCCATCTGTACCACATTAAAAGAAAATAATCAGAATTGGGTCACTTGATACACTCAGATATGCCAAAAGATACAAGCATTGGAACATAAACCTGGCACATCGCTCATCATGGCAAAAATCCATCCCAGAACGTAACTGTTAGAGAAAATGAATGCGTGTGCACACAGCAATGACTGAATCAATAAACAAATCAATGTTTGGACAGAAAGCGAGTAACTGTTACTGCAAATTGCTTCACTCAGGATAAAAGCAGTGCGTAATCGGAGGCAGAATTAATGGCAGGCTTTATTCAGGCTCGTGCGATAGTGATTTCTCTCAGCTCACAACTGAACACTAAAAATAATCAAGACTAATAATTTAATCACCCCAATCCTAGGGGAAAAAGACAGCAGAACAGGCAGGTTTCGGGGGTGGGAATAAGAAGGGTGAGAAAAATATCATCTGAGCAAATAGGAGGTGCTCGTCATAACAGTAATCCAAAAAACTCAGCTGGAGGATGGATCTATAGGGGAATTCCTTAGTAATTAATGAAATCAAATCATTAATGATAAAGGGGAAAAAAATAACCTAAATACAGAAAATCAGATTACGTTCCATAATTAAAAAGAGAAATTAATGAAAAAATAAATAGAAAATTAAAAAAAGCAATACATTTTATAGTTACTCTCTCCATGTTTCAGGTCTATCTCTATTAACAGGTTTTAATCTAGTTTAAAAAAGTTCTTTTTTTTTAGCTTCAACTAAAGATAATGATCATAATTAATATTTATTTTTTTGGTTTTTTTATGGGGTTTATTAACTGCAGGAATTGTATTCCGTTCATCTTCTGATTTGCTGTCTTTGATTGTGACCTCTTTTAAAATGTTATTTCTTGTTAAGTCTTATGTAATTTCATTAAATTTTGCACAATAAGACAAGAACAGAGCTCACATTGACCAACAGAGTTTCTTTCACATTAATTGGAGAAAGAAGTTTTTAAACCCAGCTTGCAAAACCTTCCATGTTGTGTCATCATTTAACCAGGAAGGATATAACTTTAGTTAGTTTTTTTTTTTTTTTTTTTTTTTTTTTTTTTTTTTTTTTTTTTTTTTTTTTTTTTTACTAATAAACTGATGGTAAATTGCTGCTTTACAAAATGTGGTTGTGACAAGAAGGTTGGCAAGTCTGGAAATTAAATACGATTCGACTCAATACTGGATAAAATGGAGTTGTAAGTAAATTGTTAGAACACTTGCACACATGAATGCATCTAAGCAGCAGATTTAAAATTTTAATCATGACCTTTAGAGACATTTAGCAAAACTTTATTTGCTTCACTACTGTTTCAAAGAGTCCATAACCTCATCCGAGAAACTGCCCAAACAAGCAGATCCTAATGAGCTTTGAGAATTCTAAATATGGCCGTCCTGCCTGGACTATGAAAGGGATAAGAACAACATATGGACCAGTTTGACTTTAAGAGTGTCTAAGAATAGAAAGTGCTTGAGGGGGTGTGTTTTCAGCTATACTTTTATTCAGGGTGGTACCTGGCCATTATGTTGAGAAAACAAGGCACCAGGGAAGAATTCAGGTAAACAAAGGGGAAAGACATTTCTAGCAGAAATAGAAAAGAGAAGAAAGAATGTCTCAGGTTTTATACCCGAGAACTCTGAGGAAGCTTAAACAGGGCAAATTTAATTTAAACAATGTTACTATTATTCATTACAAACAACACACACACACACGGATCACCCCATCACCACACTCTTTACTACAGCTTTTAACCTTCGCTGCCACAAATTATCAGAGGAGACTGATGTGTTTAGCCTTTAATTCGACATTAGGGTTTTCCTACACACACACACAATATAAAAACCACACAAACACACACATGTACACACAGCCCTGTGCAGTCAGGTTTTCCAGTAGAGAAATAAAGGTGAAGCTTCTTGTCTTGGGACACATTTCAGTTTTGAGGTCAAGGTCAGGGCTCGCCATCGTGTAATAAAGCATTTCTGCCTGTGTACACAACCACCCCTCTGGAATTAGACACTATTTATGTGTGTTACTGGTCTTAAAATTGTTTGATATTGGGCATGTGTATTATTTATGAACCCCAGCTGAGGGGAAGAAATGGCCTTTTCATTACAGACAGTATTATGTTTCTGCCTTCTGAACTTATTTTGTAATTTGGGTACAAAATGACCTTTTCTTCCCTAGCGACACGACTCCAGAACCTTTTTCTTATGAACAAATTATCACATATTCTAAAAATGCTTTTTTTTTGTTACACCTCTTTATATGTCTTGTAATTTTGCCTGGATAATAGAACGCATTATGTGCGTACCTTTTTTTTTTTTTTGGAACCATTTGGTTTGCAGCTATGATTAATCTTCATGATTGAATTTTCTTCAATGCTGTAACTAGCAGTGCTCTATTTTATTGGTCTGGATCACTGCACACATTAACTGACAAGCTGTTTAGACACTAGTGGACCCATTTTCCTATATATACGTGGAAAAAGACAGAACGCTTACCCAGAATCCTGCAATACAAAGGTATGTGAATGAAGCATCAGTGCAATATACCTTCCAGTGCATTATATACAGCTGCTAGCCAGGCTCAAATAGACAGAGTTAAAATATCCAACAAGAACTTGATGCATTACGTTATTTACAAAAATGAGTTTTATCTGTTTAATTAAAAAAAGCTAATTAATTTTCCTATTTGTTAATTAACAAACTCTAGTTAAAAGCACTTTTAAGGATCAGCTAAACGTCCATTTTTCCGAATGATGTGAAGTTCAGGGTATAGATTTTTTGTTGATGCACTCGGCGTGTTGGGTAGGGATATTTACTTTACATTTTCACACGTCGGATGTTGTTTGGCCTTTAAAGCTGCTATGGTGTCCAGACTCTCTGCAGAAGGACTAAGGCTATGAGGGGGAAAGTTAGGACGATGCTAAGGGCCTAAGCACTTTGGGGGCCCCCAGAGATTTGTTTTATTAGTAGTATTAGTGCGGAATGGGTGTGGTAGAGGGCGCAACCTCATATTCTTTCATAGAGTCCAAAATTGCTAGTGGTGCCCCTGCACTGGCTACATGAGACCTTGTTACCTTTGGCATTAATAAGGATTTCAAGACATTTAAGAGTGCCATTTTTAATAAAGGTGCATAATGATAACAGACAAAAAATATATATATAATTTTACAACTGAGCCTTTTTTAAACTTTATCATCAGCCCAGACGACTATAAAAGGGTATGAAAAAGTAGAATCCACTGCTATGTATTTTAAGAACTGCTTTATATATATTGTTTACTATAGAATGATTTTTTCTCATCACAGGAATCATTGAATGCCTCTGAATTAGGGCTGTGCCTCTGAATTTTTACCATTGTGTTTTGATATTCTGGACTCCAGTGTCGATTCATATTTAAACTATGTTTGAAACTTATTTAGGTTGACATTAATATTTAATTAAAATCCAAACGACTTCCTCCTCCACTCCTGTAGTTGTCGCTGACACATACGGCCGTTATATTACTTGTTGCAGCTGAAACAGTACACTAGAGGTCTTGTGCTCTATGTGTGCAATCACCACCATCACAGAGTTACACACTGCCTCGGGTTACAGATGGTGACCAAGAAATTACGGTGATGCACCATAAACTAAAAAACGCTTAAAATTGCCGTTTAATCCTTTACAATAAAAACACCTTCTGGAAGTGCGATTAAATTGCCTTTACGCTGCTCATGACAGCCCCAATGACACCTCATTCCTAATCTCTTTTTCTACAGCCACCTGGTTTAGGTGCAAACTTTGACGACAAGTAGTCAGCTGTCACCCAGCGTCAGAGCTGAATATGTATGGTGTCAGGCTAGACAGTATCAATGTTGGGATAAATACACAATGTACTGTACTTTCGTAGTGGTAAGTAGTGCAGAAAATTGTGTTTTAAAAAAAACTAATAAGTTTTTTTTTTTACATTTATTTTATTTGACAGGTTCCCTTATCTCTTTTCTCTAACTGAGCAATTGAGGGTTAAGGGCACTTGCTCCAGAGCCCAGCAGTGACGGGTTGATGATCTTCCTTCAGCAGTCCAAAACCACAACCACTGAGCTTCAACTTTCTCTGAGTGTTAGTTATATTTTGTCGTCATTCAACAATGTATCCCTGGTTAAAAAAAAAAAAAAAAAAAAAAAAAAAAAATATTATATATATATATATATATATATATATATATATATATAGAATATAGAGTATAGAAGGCCTACATAGGACACACAACCACCGCTGTTTACAAATGGTGACCAAGATATTACAGTGATGCACCATAAACTAAAAAAACATCCTAATCTTGCGCTCAAAATTACCATTTCTTTATAATAAAAACAATTAGATTGCCTTTATGCTGCTATGTTGTGTATCATATGTAGGTATGAATTTACATGATTGTTCATACTAAGCTTATATGATTTATCTATTATTTTTTATATATCTTTAGGAATGCCTTTGACACAGAAAAAAGTCTCAAGGTTGTGATCTCTTGGTTGGTTTTGGTCTCGGTCATTGAACATTTGATGGTTTAGGCAAGAAAAAAAAAAATTTTTTTAAACCAACAATTACTTAAAAATAATATGCTGACGAATGTTCTTATAAGTAGCTCGAAAGCTCCTCGTTGCACTATTTTACCTGACTATATACAGACTATGGAAGTTACGGACTTCCTTAAGGTTTCTTCCTAATTTCTGCCACCGTTTCCAATAGCTTGTTTTTAGAAACTTTACAGTTGTTATTCCAAATTTTGTAAAACTTTTGCTAACGTTAATGAATGGAAGTGTTGTGGACTGTCTAAGAGGTCGACGTCTGCAAAAATTTTCTTATAAAGGCAGAACCCCTGTGGTGCTTGCTTACATATTCCCTTATGTACAGAGTTAGGGGAACTCCCTATAATAAATTTATTATGAAAAAATTGCATCTGGATTTAAGTTGTGTAGTCTGGTCAAGAAATAATGTTCAAGGTCATTTTATTGACCGTTTTCCCTTGTTTTAACTTGTTTTGAGCAAGACCAATTTGACACATTGGTGACATCAATCTCTAAAATGTCCTCCTAAGAATTCTGTCCAATCAAGTGCATGCCAAAATGGACATAAAAAAAACAAACATTTATCATTAAAAAAAATTAAAAACTTTTTTTCACCAGCTAAAAATACAATGGAAAAATCATCACTATATGATCGAACGTGTCCCAAACCATCTACTACAACTGCAAACACTTAATAAGCCATCAGACAGTTCTCATGGATAACCTTCTCATCTACAAACAACGTGCACATAAAAACAACCAGCATCGGAATACTGTGCACATAAACACAGCAAGGAATCCTGCCTTCCAAGGCAAAGCTTCTCAAAGATGGACCTAAGAATCTAAACACTTATCTAATTTGGCTGAAACATTGCATTTTCCACCCACTCGCCAAAGGGTGGAACAGAAAACATAATTACGATGCCTTCATTAAAATGAGTAATATGTGCAGAGCGTCAGTATAGCTGTCCCTTGATTACTAAATGGAACCAGAGCAATGATCTATTAAGTAATTAGGAAGATGGCATGGTACAAATTTTAATGCTGGACTACTGCGGCCATATGGTAAATATAGTAAAGAGCAGAACTGTTCTTAAAAACTATTCCGTTACCTCTCAGTCTGAGGAGTTGCAGAACGATGTCCAGGTGCATTTCATCAGGGTGAAATGTTTGGCTCTGCTGAAAGTTTTTTTGCTTTTGGCTGTTTAAGGACATCACAGTCAATCCTTTGATGCCTCATTACGTTCAGCTGGACCATTAGCGCTTACAGCGTTTGCTACTAGTCCTACAGTCCAACCCGGACAACACTGTAGATATGTCTAGACAGCAGACATTAAGCAAGAAGATTAATTCCTATCCATAATCAGCCATTTGAGCTGAAACAAGAGCAACAAATAGCTGGAAGCCATACTGTGAGCAATACCATCAAGCTATCAAATGCTACTTAAGGTACTATTATAAGTCAGTAAGCTTAATAGCTGGACACTTCTTTTGGTGCAACCTATTAGTTGCTACAGCTTTAAAACTTTTTGCAACTCTTTACACTTTTAGCATTGGGGAACCAAGGCAGACGAGCAGGGGATTTGTGTTTGCCATTGGTTTCTAGCTAAGAGGTGGAATACTGTTTCATTCTGGCATGCTGTGTTCCATTTGGAGTGGAAGAACCTCAAGTTTCCTGTCCTTGACTCTGACTTAACCCCACTAAACAACCTTGGGATGACAAAAACAACTGAAACACTGACTGCACCCCAAACTTCCTTACATGATATTAGTGCTTCAACTTCCTTATCATTTCCCTTCTATGGATCTAAAGGTCAGGTGTTTAAATGTTTTGGCCAAGTGCCTAATGCCAAGTGGAAAATTTGAGGGTTTTTTTTTTTAAGTGTGGAACAAAAAAGATTTTAAAAGTCTGGCGTCAAGAGCCACAGAAGCAGAACTGGCTGTATCTGTGTGAGGGTTGGCAAACTATCTCCTCTGTCAATCACAGAGTCACCAGCCAGTTTTAAGCATCTACATTTACATTTGCAGCATTTGGCAGACGCCCGTTATCCAGAGTGACATACAATATTCCTTGTTATACAACTGAGCAATTGGGGGTTAAGAGCCTTGCTCAGGGCCCCAGCAGTGGTGGCTTGGTGGACCTGGGAATCAAACCCTGGTCCTCAAGTTAATAGTCCAACAACTTAACCACTGCGCTACCACTTCCACATCTACATATTTTTTTTATATTTGCTCCCTGCTTGGTGGCAGTCATAATATAGGGCAGAGCTGGTTAGTGGGGGGATTAGCGGGTAAGCAAATAGGGAAATGGGCAAAAAAACCAAAAAGAAAAAGCCTTTCTCTGCGAGTGTGACCAAAGCAGCAACTACGGTGATCAATCAGCTCCCTGTCACTCCTGGATGTGTTGTAGCTAAATTAAAGAATATTGGTTTCTCTCCCAAGCTACACAACACATTTAAACACAGTTTCAATTTGGCCCGAAAGCCAAAGCAAAGGAAATGCATCCATATTATGAGATATTAGTATAATTTTTCCACTGTAATTTGACTTTGCTCCTGTTGGCGGCAGCGTGTGTATGTGTACGTGTTCGAGAGCTTTAACGTGCTAAAATAAATAATGGAAATATACACAGCCAAAGATTTACTAAATGTCTGCGCAATATTTCAACCGGCAGCCCCGAGAAACAGCACATACTCTGGTGTCTGATTAAACTACCCCGGGATTTGGTGAATATCTGACTGGACTCGAATTGATTCCATTATGATGCACATTTAAAGGGGACATTTAAAGAGGACAGTTAAAGGGGCAGTGGTGGCTCAAATGGTTAAGGTGCTAAGTTGCTGATCTGAAGACCAGAAACACCTGGGTTCAAGCCCCACCACCGGCAAGCCAGTCCTTGGGTCCCTGAGCAAGACCCTTAACCCTTCCTGCTCCAGGGGCGCTGTATCATAGCTGACCCCGCGCTCTGACCCCTTTTATTAATTAGTTAGTACAAATATTTTGTACGCTACCTTTACTGATCCAATACTGAGCGCTTTGTGTGAGATCTGCAGCTAAAATAAAATAAATGGAATGTGACGTGTGTGAGATGAATGCTACTGGAGTTTTATCTGCAAACATGCATGAGGTTCATTTTGGCAATTAAAAGGTGTTCAAAGGAAATGAATTATCCGCCTTTTATACTGCAAGGTTTGAAAATCCCAGACGGTTTGGGGGTGGAGATTGAAGTGGAGCAATCCTAGTATTGTGGTTAAAATAACTGATGTTGGACAGCTGTTTGGGCGGTTGTTAGCACTGCAGTCTTTAAGATGCTTAACTGCTCAGTTGTATAAATGAGATAAATGTAATTCGGCATCTGCCTAAATACTGTAAAAGTAGTAGAATCAGTTTTGGAATTTCCCTGCATGTTGGTGTGTGTGTGTGTGTGTGTGTGGTTGGTCTTACCTTCAATAGGAGAAGTTTTCAGCCGGCGGCAGATTCCCTGCACGTCTCCATAGATGTCTCTAATCTTGTTGACCGCCTCCGCGCTCCTGAGCTCCATCAGCTCCCGGAGGTCCCTCACTGTGCAGCCGAAGTCGCCATCATGATTGCCTTCAGCCACCGAGTTCCCAGGTGGGTGGTCCGCAGCGTTGTTAGCCATGCTTTCTTTTCTCTGGCTGGCGTTCTAATGCAGTCACAAAGAATACAACTTAACAGGAATGCTTTTTAAGGTCGCCAGCTATCGGAGCGGTTTTCACGTTCTGAAAGAAGGACGCTGCTGACGTCTCACAACAATAGAAGAGAACCATTAGACGAAGAAGCTCTGAAGAAAACAGCTGTACCACATCTTCAAATGCAGGGCTTCTTCAGCGTCGAGTATCTGCAACAACAAAAAACATAGATGGTGAAGGCAATACCCTAGTCGGCAAAACGACAAACAAAATTTTTGATTGACTTGATGATGAAATCTCTTATAAAATAAACACCTAAAACTGTTTCAGTTCAACAGCAACAACAAGTCTCTGTCACAAAGTTCTAGCGGTCAGAATTTCCTTGCAAATACCATGGTGTTTTCCATTTTCTTAAGGTCTGGTCATACATGAAGGTTTAATCTCTCTGTTATCCCTGGGTTGAAAGTGATATGAAAAGAGAAGTTGTTTGCTTTGAGAACAACTGAGAGAACAAATGAGAGAACGTGAACAAGACAAAAATAAGAGAGAGAATTAGAAAGGGTGGAAGTTAAGCACTCTGTTCATGTCAGATCGAGGTCCAACTCCGATGAGGCCACTTAAAAACGACTTCTGCGTCTGTATAATCCATCTGGGAATTTTGATCTGTCTAAAAAGGATCATTTCACAAGGAGAGGTTTTTTTTAAATGAATTGAACATCCTTTTAATCTAGGGATCAAGCTTTACCATTTACAAAAGGTGTGTGTAACCAGTAAAACTGGTCTTGCTCTTTGGGTGGGAGGGACTTTATAATCTCTGCTGTCAATCCCTAAGACATCTGTGAGCTGTAGAAGATCGTAATAGTTACAATTAAATAGATGATTGTTAAAAAGTTAAATAGTTTAAAAAAAAAAAAAAAAACCCAAAAAACTCTCTAAATACGCAATTATGTACCGGTAGAGATGGACAGATATAGAGCTCTTTCTAGAATCTATCTAGAAACCGATTATGCAATTCTATGTGAGCCATATCTAATATGCAAAATTGTCTTACTTCTGTTTTTTTTGTCACAATGATAACTAAACTGAACAAATCATCAGTGTCTTTGTTAGAACAGGTAAACAGTTTATCTCCAATCTGTGGATCCAATATTACAAAACTGATATCTGATGATGAAAGAAAGGCTAAAATATCAGGGAAAATATCTGTTAAACTGATCATTGGCGGAGCTCTTACTGTAGTCGGTGGTCTGTTTGTATATGCTTTTTGAAGGTTTGTACTTGCTTAGGGTTTGAAATTGGCATTACAAGCATTGTGTCTTGGTTGAAGTTGTTTTTCATAGAAATCTACATTATTTCTAGCCTAAAAAGTGGGCTGAAAGTGGAGGTGTAGCCATTTGGTTGGAAGTGTGATGAAAGTATCTTGCCACATTGGCAGGGCTAATCAGTCATCTTGCTAGAGAAACTTGGCATGATTTTAAATAAATACAACAGGCTGTTAAAACTGGGCATTACGCATGTCAAAAAAATGCTGTGATGTACAGCAGGTTGGCGTTGTCTACTTTTCTGCAAATATCACAGGGATACCCAAGGTCATACATCTATCTACCAAACAGAACATATTTTGATTGATTTGATTTGGGACATAACCAGGAAAACACTGTATCTGTAAGCCGAACTGCAAACACTGCTTCAAAAATCTGTTATCGGATTCATTTAGATCAGTAATAAATTAATTTACGCATGAACTGTACCGTGGGACATTTTTTAAATTGCTAAAAAGGAACAGGATGTCTGGAACCAGAGAGGCAGGGGGAAGCGGATCATCAGCAGATCAATCGGCTCGATCGTTACTCCTCTCTGTTTGGGAGCTTTGTGTAAAGCTGCGATAAGAAAGTCGACAGGAAGAATAAATTAACCATTTTATCGTTAATTTCGACTGCCATTTTTCCGGGGGGTTTAGGCTCAAAGTCTTACAGTGAAAATCTATGCCGTCAGGAGTCTCTGTAGAAAGGAAATGAAGACATTTTTAAACAGTCCTGTTATACAGCGCAATTGACAATGACATTAATTCCCAAACCTAATTACGCTGCAAAAGATTCTGTAGCAAACCTCCTTAGACGTCATCAGACGGAACACCACTCAGCAACTTTACCGAGATATGAAGCAGGAAGATTCTCCATTTGTGCGATTTATGTTATTAAAATGTGCTGACTGATACAACATGTGTCTTTTAGAAGGCACCAATTGTCTTAGTGCATGCTGGGACAAGTCCCCGAAAATATTTGAATATAGCTTGCAGAGACAGATATTGTGAGCTGCTTACTGCGCTACTACAGAGTAAGAAGCATCATGCCAAAGGATAGGCATGTCTGTTCTAAAGTCCCTGAACATTGCGATATCCTATAATGCAACAGGACTAATAGCAATAGTCTGAAAACGTTAACATTATTTAGCAAACACTATATATTGTGATTAAACTGTATTGGAGTAAACTGTTAACTTATTGTTTGGCAGAGTTCATATCTAGGCAACAAAAGGAAGTAGATCCCGGGGAATTCTCTCTTTCTCCTACACACTTAAAAGTTTGGACTTTATGCTCTGAACTCTTTTGCTGAAGAATATACTTGAGTGGGCAAACTAGGATTCTGCAATAGATTTGATTCATATTCATACTCTCATCACTGCAATATCTACTTCCTTTATTAGCTGTTCATAAATTGTTAAAATGCCTCAGAAGTACATTTTGGAGCTTCAAGTGGCTCGGAATGAATGATTAAATAATGCAACATGAAAAACAGACAAACTACCAACTAAATTGGATTTCCTGACCTCTGCATGACCCTGGACATAATTCAACAGAAATACAACACCCATCAATGCCTTAAAAGGAATGCCATCATTACAGCTCAGTAAACCTCCTTCTATATTAAGACAGATGGACGTGTGTTTGTGTAGACGTGATACACAAAGTCAGGCAGATTAAATCAATAGAGTTTAACCCACACATTAGCCTGATCTACAGACGTGTGTAAATCGTGGATAATGGAAATGTCAGGTAACGCGGACAAAATGGCCTCGTCTGTAGAAAATGTCATCAGCTGCCAGAGGAAAATGAGAAAAATGAAACCATGAAACAGAAAAGTGACCAGGTGCTTTTGGTGTAAGAATAAGTTAATAGCCCACGGTGCACAAAAAAAAAAAAAAAAAAAAAAGACAAATGTGTTTACCAGAAGACCAATCATGTCGACATAAAGCAGTAACATTATTTATCTCTCTAAAGCAAAAGAATGCTTTATGGCACCCATATGTGCAGTTGCGCTCAGGCAACCCGGGTTCTATTCCGGCTCTGGTCCTTTCCAGTCCCGACTCTCTCTCTGTCTCCCCATTTATCTCTGTCTGTCCTATAAATAAAGGAAAAATTCCCCAAAGATATATATAATAATTGATGAAGGACTATGATCGCATCTTTAATGTGCGACTTTAACGTTGCAATTAATGTACAAAATGACTAATACACCCTAATGTGTCAAATTATGAAATATAATAATAATAAAAAGGAAAAAAAGGGAAATAAACCCTAAATTGCACAAGGCGGTGTCTAACCCGGGCTTTTTTAAATCCTAAAAAGATCTCTCCTATAATCCTACACTAAAATTTGTTGTCTTTGACAGCTAGTTTGACATGTTCACTGACAGCTAATGTCAGCTCTGATGTCCTCCCAAGTTTTAGAAGATTTCAGACACTTTTCTGCAGTGTGGCAAGAACCAATAGGAGCACAGAACCTGATGATGCAATAAGCGCAACCACTACCAACAGAACAGCAAAGAAAGAGAAAGAGAGCTGGTTACTGAACACGTCACATATTAACCCGAATGAGTTTTATCGTGTCCTTTCGTTTTTGGTGCGTCGAACAGTTTGAAATTATGACAATTGAGATCTTACAGCGTGACACTCGGATCAGGATTGTACAGTCTGACAAGCAATTGCAAAAGACTATTAAAAATCGCACAAAGTAAACGCAGCTTTAGCTGAACTGTGGATTTGGAAACCGAGCAATCAGTGAGGCAGGGGATCTTCTTATACAGCAGCCTAAAGATGGATGGAGGCCGCAATTTTGTTTTTATGCTTCAACAACAATGCTGCATCGGTCTCTTTTGCACTGAACTCACATTAACAGTAATGATAACTAACGCTTTTGCACAACACTGCTTTGATTAACAAAACAGAGAAGGTGGAAATTCTTGTGGCAGGATTGGGATTTTGCGCAACCGCTGTGTCTCGTTACGCAGAGTGTTAACAGTGTTACACTGCAGTCGCACGCCGGTCTTGTTTATGTAGTGACGACTTTTTTACTCCTCTAAACTTGACGCTGAAAAAAATGATGTGACTGGTTGTTTTACATGTCAGTCAGATGCCCTGATGGAAAATAAAAGCTGTTATGGCACCCATCAGTCTGAAGTTCTGACTATGTAAGACTATGTGATGCAAGTTGATATGTTTAATTATTAATTAAAATAAATAAATTAATTGCACATTATTTTTTTAAACAATTTTAAAAAACAATTATTCTTTTTCTATAAGTTTACAACTGCATCACGCTAATACGGTCGAGTTAGATTTTGACACGAATCAACGAGCGCTCTGCAGGGCGTACAAATTTTTCATTAGATCCTAGACTCCTTTTAGAAATGTGAAACGAAGACACCTTTTAGAAGCAGCGAATTAAGTATGAGCAGAATCAAATGATACAATTAAGTGGGGAAAGTCATTTGGCCTGAAGGTCTGGTGTGGCATCTTGCTGGGACTTGATGTTCGTATCCCGTCTGTGAGAAAATAGGACACTGTAGTAAAACTAATTATGGGAAAAAAAGTGGAGTAAGAAAGGAAAGTAGATAAGAAGAAAGTGGCTATTTTGTAAGAAATTACCAAGAAAGTTGTCAGGATGAGGAAAAGTGTACTTTAGCTGTTCTGAAAGCTTATAAAGGTTTGTAAAAATGCATGCCATGAGCTTATACATACACACACATATATGTACACACATACATACACACACACACACACACACACACACACACATTTTATATATATATATATATATATATATATATATATATCTATATATATATATATATATATATATATATATATATATATGATCTTATCCAGAGGCAAAAATAAGGGCTTGCTCAGGGGTCTAATTGTCTAATTGTAGCGTCTTAATAGTGCTTGGAACTAAACCCGCAATCTTTTTAACAGCAGCAACACTCCAATTAATATTTTCCTAATGGTAAAAGCCCATAAAAAGCCCATAAACATTTAGAACATTCTAACAATACATCCGTTAAATTTGGTGCCTTCCATGTTCTCAATTAACGAAGCGTTACAGCTGCATGGGGGACAGCCTGCGCTTATGTTTGTGAACTTTTGACATCAGCCGTGCATTAAAGTCGTGCGCTGCTGGAAAGCCCACGCGGAAAGGCAGAGTTGGTACAGTGAGGGCAGATGAGGAGTGTAGTGCGCGAGGGACGTGCCTGCGCCTCCCACGTAAACTTCTTCATGCATATTCATGCGTCAATCTGAAGCTGCTGAGCCTCCGCAGAAACCTGACATCATATTTAAAAGCGAGCAATTAAAAAGCAGGAGCTGGAAGCTTGATTCACTGCACATGTGTAGAAATATGTCGATTTTTTCTTTTATTGTCTATTTTTAAAAGGAGTTATCGGATGTGCATTTTTCCATAAGTTGATTGAAAAAACTCTCATTAGTAGTGTAAAAATAAAAAAAACCACTTATTTTACCTCGTCAAAAAGTTTACTACATGTTGCTTCAAATGCTAATGAGCTCTGTTGACCCCACCCCTTTGTTCTGTAGGGCGTTTCCACCGATCCAAAATGATTTATCAAATGTCTTATTAATCATTAACAAACCCCATTATAACCCATATACGAAGGGAAGTTTCATCGCATTTTAAATGTGCACTATGTAATAAAAAGCAGAGCTTAAATAATTCACCTGCAGCAAACCAAAAATTTAGTCCGCTCCTGTGTGCCACCATATTTTTATCGCGCGCATAGGAGCGCGCAGTCAGCCGCCAAACTGAAAAAGGACTATAGTACTGTAGAAATGTCAAATATTTATTTCCAAAATAATAGCCAATTAAAATATTTATTTTAGATGGTTAATATGATTTTTGCCTCTGAACCTCAACACACAGCGTCTCCACGTCAGGGCTTATAAGACGTCACCTTTACTTTCACACAACATTGTAAGCTGCGAGTCTGTGAGGCAAGAGTGATCGTTGTTCTTATGCATACTTTTTCATGTTTATAATAAAGTGTCAGGGCTTCCTTGTTTTACATGGTGGCGGGTGGCAGGGCGCATATTTTGAACGGCAAAAAATGTTGTTTTATTTTAATGTTACAAAATCACCATTGTCTTTAAATTCTAAATTCTTTTTTTTTTAAAAACTACCGAACTTAAATAAAATAAATTCATAATAAATACTTTTTTTTTCAAAGACACAAGGAGCTGCAGCTGTAGGATGAAAGAGACTTGCGACTACGGGGCCACAGATTGACGACCCCCGGTCTAAACAATGGCAGATATTTCAGATACTTCGGACCAGGGTTGCCAGGTTGGATTGAAAATCAAGTACAGCCTGAAAAAAGACTGAAAAAAAAAATTGCAGTGGACTGGATGATAGATTGTGGGCTGCTTTTTGATACAACAGGTAAAAGTTTGTGTTTTATATATATATATATATATATATATATATATATATATATACACACAATCTATCATACAGTCCACTGCAGTTTTTTTTTTTTCAGTCTAACGTCATCAAAATGAGCAAAACTGGGGAACCCGCCTAATTTGGTAACACTGCTCGGGCTGGATCTAGGCTAAAATAGCAGTGCCAATCAACAATCGTGGGAGCAGCCTTGGTCTGTGTGACGTTACTAACAGGCATCTAAAAACAGCTTCATTTGAGAAAGAAGAAATCGTTTAACAAGAATAATAATAAAAAAAATAAATAAAAAAAAACACCGGGTGGATCTTTATCATTATAGGGTGGTTGTGGCTCACTCTGTTTTAGCCACATGAACCATCATCATCATTCCCTTCAAATACCACCATTTGGCGCCTTGTACGTCAACCAATTGCATTATTACTTGTTAATTTTCATCACTGTGGTCCGATTATACTTTGCCTCCCTCTTTGTGGGAAGTAGTTAAATTGTTTAACCAGTAATTAAAAGCCCATGGGTTTGATGTCCAGAATCACCAAGCTGCCACTGTTGGGCCCCTGAGCTGAACTGGGGATAAACATAATTGACAAATGCAAGTCATTTTGAATGAGGATGTCTGTAAATTGCCAGAAATGTAAATGTAAACACTTAAAGGTGCAGTAGGACATCTTGGAAATGCTAACTGCTGCCTCAGAGCACTGAAAGCACTTACGTCCCACCCTCCATGTAAATCGCCGTCCAAAGCCACACTGCCTGAACGAACACAGACCAGACACAACATTACTACAAAGTACTACAGAGTAGTAATATAGTACAGGACCTGAATACACACTGCTGCTAATTTGTATCGGTACACAAACTTGAAACACACCAAATTGAATCACACCATATTTCTACCCGTAATCATGACGCCATCTTTCAGAGCCTTTGATGTCAGAACCCTGTAGTTGACTCTAGTTTGGAAACAACATCGATATTAGTTCGGGTTTTTCGCTTAGTTTTGCTGGTTCGATTCCCAGCATCACCAAGTTACCACTGCTGGGTCTCAAAGCAAGGCCCTTTACTTAGTTGTATAAATGAGAAACGGATTAGGGCGTCTGCCAAATGTAAATCCAAGTATGCCACTTTAATCTGCAAGACATGAAATGTTAAAATGCAAATTAAAACCCGAGCCCTGTGGTGGGATTGCTATCATTACATTTAAAATCTTTGTAGCTGTGTTGCTTACATCATATCCAAAGTTTTTACTCTTCTATAAACAAGAAATTGGATAGTGTGTGTGTGTGTTCGATTTTTATAGTGTGGAAATAATAAAGACTTAAAAATAAGTCATATCTGTGGCTGCGAGGAAGCCGCCAAATAAAATTCTGCTTAGGGCCCCCTAAAGACTAAAGGCCGGCAGTGCTTACAGTGACTATTAGATGATAAGAGCTACTGATTCTCAATGAAGAATTGGATGCAACTATTAGAAAAAGGTACTTAGGAAGGCAACATGATACTACAGGATCCACCAAATGGGTTTAAACAGACTGATGACCTTTGAAGGGAATTATTAAACAGAGAAGAGTACGATAATCAAACAACCAATCATGCTGTTAAAAAGTTTACACACCCCTACCACCTAATGGGTCGTCTTTCCTGCTTGATTATCGGTGAATTTAACATCGGGTCAAGTTTTGAATTAGTTTATTTGTGCCATTTTAAATAATATTTTCTATATGCATGCATGTCAATGTTTATCTATAATATTAGAAGCGGAGAAAGAACCAAATTGTATTTATTTTATCATTGCTTAACGGTTGAACCAATGGACAGTCAGACAAACGAAGGAAAGGATGAACAAACAAATAAATTTGTCCTCACCCCAAGCTTTAAGCAATAAGATAGAAATAGAATGTTTTCGGCATTCTGCATATATTAAACTTATTATACACAGTATTTATTCCTTAAAAGTAGTTAATGTGAACAGAGTGACGATATACGGTAACTACAGCAAGCAGCCATGGCAGCAATGCAACATGAACCGAAGGCGACAGAATGAAGTGCGGGGGCAGACTGAGAGACGGGGGAGTAAAAAGAAGAGAATGAGCGAGAGGGAAGGAAGCGTTGCTCTTAGATTAAAGAGCATGAGCTGGAGCTCGTAGGCAGTGGATGTAAATCATTGGCCCATGCGTTTTCTCCGCAGTTCTGCACTGGCGATGCCAAGGTGGGTCTTAAGGCGCTGGATCCACCTCCACATCGCTGGGGCTGCACAAAAGAAAAGTCTTACTGCTGCTTCTCTTTCTCTCCCTTCTCGTCCTTATTTACTCTCGGCATTTTTCTCACTCCTTTTATGAGATGACTCATCCGTCCACATTGGCGACTTTAAACGTTGCAGGCTAAAGCGGCACCATGGAAAAAGGGAAAAGTGTCGAAATATCCAGCTGTGCTATGCTGGTGGTGCAGAAAATAAATAAATAAGGAAATAAATAAATTCACAGTGTTTAACTGTCTGAAATCAAGCGTGTTTTTCCTGCACCACATTTCATTTTAAGCCTGAGTTGCCTGTCTCGCTAGCCTAAAAGATAGAGTCTCCGATGTGATTTCTATTTTTTCCTTGACAGAGGAAGGCATCAGTAGGAAAATATAAATAAAATAAAAAAAACCAACAAAGTGCACCAAGTCATCAGGGGAGAATTAATCAAATGAACAGACGCACTTAAAAAATAATTGATGTTGGTGTGCAGCGTCTATTGAATTGGCCCTGAAAGACCTTTAACAAACGTGGCTCGGGCAGGTGTGTGTATTCATGTGTGTGTGAGTGTGTGGCAAAGATCCACAGAGATGAAGCGTTTCAGTATCACCCCATGCTCAGGTAACACAGATACGCACCAGACCGTCAAGAGCTCCCTCTGGCACACAGAGCAAAAACGAACGCTGCCGTCTGACTAGCAACTCCTGACAGGCACCTCTTTTTTTCCCCCACATATAAAGAAGGTTTGCTGCAGGTCTTGTTTTGAAATTGTTGGTTATTTTTCAACGTTTTTATTGAAATCATTGAATAGCAGGCCGTCCTTGTGGTCTAGCAATCATCAAACACGGTAACAAAAATCGAAACAAATCGGAATGCTGAAGATAAAAACAAAGATGGGAGGGATGATGGAGAGAAAAGAGGGTTTAGATCAAAGCAGAGAAATGGATGATGGATTTGCGGCAGTGTGGCAGCCTGGATGAGAAGACACACTTGATGACAAGAGAGAGGGAGAGAGAAAGAGAGAGGGAAAGTGAGGACGACTGATAGAGTAAACTAGGGTAATGAAGAAAGACTGAAAACCCGCAAAAATGAGTAAAACTAGAGTCATGTAATTTGGCCCGTAGTGGAATACGCAATTTCTGTGTGACTGTGCATTTGTGAGTGTGTGTGTTTGTGTGTGTGTGGGCGGTGGCCTGCGCCCTGCCTTTCTCTGACTGCAGACACACCTGCCTTGCATACTAAAGCAGCAGAATGCAGAGCCCGCAGCTTGGCAGTTCTCCCTGCACCAACCCCACCTACACACACACACACACACACACACACACACACACACACACACACACACCCGTGCTTACCATGGAAAGGAGAAACTCCCCAACACATTGAGGGATTGTGTAATACCTCTATAATGAGTCACAGCACACTAAGCAAGGTGTTCGTACACAGGGCTCATTTCTCTCATCGTTTGTGCGAGTCTCTGCAAAAATTACTGACCCACAGCCTTCTCGTGCTTCGATTACTAGATTAGTCAAACCTCACAATGACTGTCTAAGACCTGGGAAATGAATGAGACTGTGAAAAACAACTGCACCCTGAGCAGACAGGGCAGACTGAATACAATGCTGATCCTGTAACAGAAATTCCCAGAATTTCATGTTCTGTAACAGGCCGCTATACAGTTCATCTTCACAAACCATTCCAGAAAATCCCTAAAGTGGATGAAGTTCCACACAATACACATATAGATAAGTATAGCTAGAAGATAGCTAGAAGTTGTTTTGTAAGTAAAATACAATGGGGACGTGGTAGTGCAGTGGTTAAGGTGCTGGACTGCTAAACAGAAGATCGAGGGTTTGATTTCCAGCATCACCAAGTTACCACTGTTGGACCCTTGAACAAGGCCATTAACCACCAGCTACTCAGTTGTATAAAAGAAATAAATGTTAGTCGCTCTGGATAAAGACATCTGCCAAATGTTGTAAATATAAATGTAAGTTAAGTAATTGTATTGTAAGTTGTCTGATAATCGACTGTGCTTTTTTAAAATTAGATTAAATTGCCAAATTTGGCTTAAATATCGGGAAAATACTAAATCGTGAAAATGCGTAAAGACAAAAA
The DNA here is from genome assembly GCA_005784505.1 of Bagarius yarrelli. Lineage (NCBI taxonomy): Eukaryota > Metazoa > Chordata > Actinopteri > Siluriformes > Sisoridae > Bagarius > Bagarius yarrelli. Next base: position 891,913 of record VCAZ01000113.1, on the reverse strand, counting down.
TCTAAATATATTAAATCTATAAAAAAGGGATAAATACAATTCCTGCTAAAAATAAAACTGAGACAAAAATATACTATATGATAGCTAAAATGTAAGTAAGTAAAAGTTGGGAACTTATTTAAAAAAAAAAGAATTATTTAAAAAATTAACATATAGGTTAAACGAATTTAACAAACTAACGTTACTTGCAGCGGATAAATGGCGCAAAAGTGTTCTTTAATGTTGCAGATGGATTCCGTTTCATATCATTTTCATTGCTACACACATTTTGCTATTTTGATTAGGTAATAAATAATCAAATAAATTGTGAGACCAGGCATTTCATATACATTTACCTCATTATGTAACATTTATTCAATACTCTGTAACCTTTTTGTGTAATAAAGTTCAGTATTATTTTACATGCAGTGTTGTTTTTTTTTAATCCAGTATCTATTATGAAATCTAACGGTTAATTAATCGGTTATCAGCAAATACAATCTACTCTAGCTATCGGTATGAGTAAAGCTCTAAAAAGAACCAATTTTTCGTTTCAGCCAATCGACTTTTGGTGCTATGGGTGAAATAAAAGCAGTTAAATAAGTGGCTAAATGAACAGCAGTGTGTAAAATACGGTAGGGTTAGCGTGGGACTGTGTTAGCTGTAATAGCTAAGCTGAATTGCCACTCTTTCACTGTTTAGTGTCCTCATTTCCTTAAATACAAACACAAACACACTTGGCATTTATCAACATATAGTACCACATGCGAGTGCAAATAAAAACCCAATTTTTATTAAAAGTTAGATAAATACTTGTTCAACGTGGACTAAAATAAACGTAAGCAGTTAGCTCTGATTTCACATATAAATGAAGGGAGGGTTGCGTGTCACTGCGGCTCTCTAACTGGAAAATCAAGTTGAGACAAAGAGCATTAGTGGAAGCAGTTACTAAAGTGAGACGGCGGGTAAAGATAAAAGAGGCCAGGCTATTGGGTCAGACAATATCTGCAGTTGTAAAGAGAAAGAAAGAAAGAAAGAAAGAAAGAAAGAAAGAAAGAAAGAAAGAAAGAAAGAAAGAAAGAAAGAAAGAAAGAAAGAAAGAAAGAAAGAAAGAAAGAAAATTTGTTGAAAAGAAAGAAAGAAAAAAAGAATTTGCTGAAAAGAAAGAAATAATTTTCTGAAAGGAAATAATTTGTTGAAAAGAAAGAAAGAAATTGAAAAAAAAGAAAGAAATTGAAAAAGAAAAGGAAGAAAGAATTTGTTGAAAGGAAAGAAAGAATTTGTTGGGAAGAAAAAGGAAGAAATTAAAAAAAAGAAAGAAATCAAAAAAGGAAGGGAAGGAAAATAAGAATTTGTTGAAAGGAAAGAAAGAAATAAAGAAAGAAAGAAAGCAAGCAAATGTGACGCTATTAGGCAGCCGGTTGATCTCACTGTAATTGTTTACGGTTGATGTGTCTATGCAATTCCTGGCGCTTGCTGGATTACTCAATCATTCACAGTGACACCGAATGGGATGCCCACACCCTCCTGTCACATGACCAGTGGGACAAAAAGAAATATGACTGAGGATACAGAATGGAGAGGTAAAGGAAAGGAGGGGTGGCTGAGGGAAAAGACAACATAAGTTTTATGGCCTTGGCATGGTGTAAAGGGGAAGCTTAGCACTGAGAGGTGGAAAAAAAACCATGGAGAAACGCACAAAGAAAAAAAAAGTGCGAGTAGAAGAAGCGCTGTTGAAAAGTAAAAGAGCAGCAGAACCAGAACTGACCATGGTTTCCATTTGAAATTCCTTCCTATAAATAACACGTTGAGCTCATTCAGTACCTGGACCATGGAAATTACATTAGAAGTGTTTTAGACTACCAAAAAAAAAAGCAGCAGAGCAGAATTACGGCTACAGCTATAGGGTAAACCGGCAGGATGAAGACGAGAGGTCCTGAGGACATGAGACTAACTCGTTTTTCGCCATTAGCCTACACGTCATCCATCTTGCTTGAAGGCTGCAGTGTTATAGTGAGCGTAGTTTTAAGAGACTAAATATGAGCTAGCTGTATTAAATGGAGTTGCCATTCATGAAAAAAAACTGGTCGCTCTTCAGATAAAGTCTCTCTTGTCTTAAAGAGAAAAAACAGACTAGTCAGTTTGAGTAAATAAAACAAACAGATAGCACCTGTGTATAACGAGAGAGTTCGCGTGGGTCTGTGGTAGCTGAATTATTGGAGGATTTCATATATAAGACACTTTCTCACTGTTTAGTTGCCATTTTGAAGGTTTGACCCTTTGCTTGTATATTTAAATGTTAATTAGCCTCGACATCGACACACTTAACACTTCTTACGATACCGGTGTCAGATCAATACTTTTAAAACTGTACCGACACCAAAAATAAATAAAAAAATAAATAAAAGTTTAAGGCAGGGGTCCCCAGACTCTGTCCTAAAGGACTGGAATAATACTGAGTTTAGCTCCAACTTGCCTCAACAACCCTTGGTTAGGGTTGGAGCCAAACACTGCAGGACACCAACCCTCCAGGAGCGAGTTTGGTGGCCCCTGGTTTAAAAGTATACAGAAATACTTTAATACATGATTACAACCAAACTGCCAGATAATGTCTCCAAGCTGTTAGTCTCGAGTAGCCAGACATTAAAACTAATAGCAGAAGGTCTGGGAATCTTGACGCATGACTGACAGGTAACGCAACCAATCATGTTTTGGTTTGTGCCGCATCATGTTTAGGAGGGATAAAATGTCCCAACAATAACGCACTGTAGGTAACCGGTAAAACTTATAGGAATTTAGCATTTAATCGGTCTTAATTAATGCTCATTTCCACAAATATAAACACAAATGCTTACTTCTCCGAGAGTGCTTTGGGTTGTTTCCACAGGCAGGCTGCTAAACAAGGTGACACACATGTCCGCCGGAAATTCTGTACACATCAACCAATCGAAGGACGACCTTAAAACTGTTTTCCTTTACTAGCAATTATTGAACAAAATGTATTGCATGTCTCAGTGTCAGAATCCTTTGCTGTAAAATAAAGACACACTATAGAATGTTCAAGTCTAGGCATTTTTTTTTTTTATTTAAGCATGTTTAGCTTAGCTAGCTAGTGGTAGAATACCTGCTGCCCTCATTTCAATGTGTGCTTTTGAGATTAAATGTGAAAACACGGACACTTGCACGACTACATTTGTTGAATTTGTATTATTCGAGCTTACAGACGTTCACATGTATTCAGTTAAAAGAGGTTTTAACGTGATTTCGTTAAAAGAGAGTTCAAAAAAAAAAAATCTGTTTATCAAAGGTTCGGGAGGAATTTTACGAAGCTTTTGCCTGTATCAGCATAATGTTTAGGGAATTGCTTAACTCATATTGACTGAGCAACCAAACAACAGCTGCGGTTCTCCGAAGCTAGCAGTGCGTTCACCAAGCTATTGCATTCTTCAGTGCATGGAGTCCAGCTGGTGAAAGAGTATTCGAGAGGGAATAATTACTGACAGCTGACATTACTTAACATGCATCATGGTGTTCCTGGTGCTGTTGCTTCACTCCTCTGCCTTGGATTAGTCACAGGAATGCAGCAGGAAGGCGAGATGCAACAGTTGCGGATGTCACTGTCAGACTGAAATAAGATCGCAAATGTCTGTGCTACTGTATAACCAGAAGACCGAGTACTTATCAGAAGAAAAAAAACAGGTTGAGAAAAGCATCTCGGGAGGTAACGTCTTACTCTTGCCTATGACACCAGGGCATTAGGGGTTGGCTTATGCACTCCGAGACAACAGCAAACAAGGCACATATTTTTCCTTCACTGCCGATGTTATAATACAAGTTGAACAGCCAGCTGCCTTAGGAGTTTCAGGTTGAAGAGGGGACAAACAGAGCCACTGGGGAAGAAGCAAACAACTGGCAAATGTTTGTGCATTTTACCAAAGACACACCAAGGTCAGCACAGTGATGGTCAGCTCGCATTTCAAAGCTGTTGCAATTACATTTTGCAACAAGGAAGCGCGAACTACCTCACAAATCCCTCAAATGACTAATTCATACTCCAGTTTGTCACTGTGGAAACTCTGTGAAAATCTAATAACTACAATATTTGAAAGATACACTTGAAACCCAATATGATGTCCCATTGGAACTGTGCCTTTGTCTGCATACTGTCAAGTCGCAACAAACCTTTATTGCTTTATTATGGTTTTCAGCGCTTAAATACTGCGGTATGAAGGTATACATTGTTACCGTGGAATAAACTGCCAACCATAAAAGATTTTCTATGTTCCACGTATACCTAGACATGTAAATAAGTAGGCGTGGCCTAACTTGCATGCAACACCCGTAAGCCTGATCTCAAGACCAGAGCTTGCAAAATCACTAGCCCAACGTCCCGGAGATATTGTGTCTGTTAAGGTACCAAAATATATGTATGTATATATGTAAGTATGTGTAAAGGAAAATATATATTTTAATATGTTTTTGCATTTTCTGACAAATACAGTTGGGCATTTATGTAGTCTGTAATTTTTGGCTAACAAGAAGTTACTAGTAGTTTGTTGCATATGTGAAGTATATAAGTTTATTTATTATATAAAAGCAATGTGTGTTGATTTTCCATAAACTACCTGATTAAATAACTATATTGAAAAATATCTCATTAGTGTGAAATAAAATTACATTTACAGCATTTGGCAGATGCTCTTATTCAGAGCGACAACTGAGCAATTGGGGGTTAAGGGCCCGGCTCAGGGGCCCAACAGGTTAGCTTGGTGGAGCTGGGAATCAAACCCACGACATTCGGGTTTGTAGTCCAACACCTTAACCATGAGCTACTACTTCTATACCGTAAAATAGAATTTTAGTCACATCACCCACCTCTAACTGTTAAAATCTAACCTCTAACTAGTAAATCAGGCTATTTCGTTAGATAATACTAGCTAGGAAAGGTAGAAGTTTTATTTGATTGACTTTTACTTTTGTTTGGCTGAAATTAAGCGAATTTATATAACTCTGAAAAATATAGAAAATTAAGCTCTACATGATTGATGTACCTTGCTGATATAAACGTTACAGATGCTCAGGCTTTTAGGTCATTCTTTAGGTACTATACTATTAAACAGTTTCAGTCATTATCCAACTCATACAATTGAACAACAATGAAGAAGCGAACATTGCGATCCGAGAGATGAAAAAACGGGTACGGACATGATGGATTAGCTCAGAATTGCATGGGCTGGCCATTATAATGATAAGGGCCATTCTCAAAGCTAAGATCTTATCAATTAATAAGAGGAAATTAATCTATTTCACATGCTCTCTCCAGTCCACTTTACTCCAAGACTACATCATCCTTATCCCTAATTTACACAGACCCAATCAACTGTTCATTCCAAGCAGACTCAATTAAAAAGCTAGTATAAACCTATACATCAGCCTTTTTGTTGGACAAGCCTACATGAGATCATTTTGTACTTGCTCTTGATGGGTTTGTCTCATCAAACAGCAACTTAAATCGCACTGAATTATTTTTATCCCCCTGCTAATTAATCAACGCAACGGTCCGTGGGGAATATGATAATGATAGTCAAATCATGGTTTGATCATGGAAACAAGTAGAACTCTTCGATAGAGCATCACAGAACTAGCAATCAATAGAGTCGAAAGGTGTAACTTGTCATTGTTCAGACTGTCATCAATTAGTCAAATTTAAATTACAGTATGAGGCTTTGCGGGAGTGTCAGGTATCCGTGTCCTGTGACCTAACCTTCAATACTCAGATCTGACTTGTCAAAAGATGATGTATTCTAAGCAGTAGTGACAACAGTTCAGCTCTAAGGCAAAACAAAGGTTTTATCACTGCCTTTATCCTAAGTTGTTATTCTTCTTTTTTCAGCTGTTCCCTTCAGGGGTCACCACACTAACTTCATGTCCTAATGCATCACATCCATTTACTTTCTTTCTCTTTTACTCCATGTCCAACATTCTTATATCATTATTTCCACGCTCCCTCCTCTGAACTATCTCTGGTCTATCCGATTTTGGACCCTGAAATATCTCACATGAGCCGTTCCTCTGATGTGCTTGTTCCTTATCCTGTCCAACCTCATCACTCAAAAAGAGAACTTTAAGATCTTCAGCCTTTATTCCACGAAATTACTATAGCTAATAAAAAAAAAATCTCATTTACAGTAACCATAAAACACTATAGTGCAGTAAGTATAGCAATGGAAAATAAGAAATCGGTAACGATAGTAAACAATGTACTTCCGAGTGTTTTGGTCACATGGGTGGAGATGGATATTTTACCGAGTTGTGTTTTCTGTTAAATAAGTGAATGACGGAAGTTGAATGGTGTGGACGCTCACTTCCTGTTGACTGTTTGTAACATTTCAACATGTAGTTGTTTTCTACGTAAAACCAATAAATGTTCAAAAACCGCAAATGGGAAAAACGAGTCATGGCTTCTTTCATTCTACTTAGCCTTCTAACGGCTATAGGAGGCCTCCATATTAGTTATGTACAGAATGTATTTATAGTGGTCTCCTTATAATACAGTAACTACAGTAATTTTATATCAACTACAGTAAACAAATTATTAAAGTAACTATAGAAGATACTGTGTATTACAGTCAGAAACTCCGACATCTTATAGTAGAGCAATAGAAACTGTATCTATCTTATTGACCAGGGAGTAACTTTTACAGTACAACTACCCAAGGAATCTCCTGTTAGTCTTTGAGTAATCTTATTGTATAGCCTTTATATTTTTACAGTAAAATAACCATATTTATGTTTTTTGAAGTAGCACAAAAACAGTAACCATTGTAACAATAGTATAGAGTATTGGTAAAAAGGGTACTGTTATAGTATAGTTACTACAGTAATCTTATCATGGTAAATGTACCATAAGATTACTGTAATTAGTTACTTTAGTTTTAATATTACTAATAATCTGCTTCCTAGAGTTCTCTTACAACAAAATCCTAATCACTTTAAACTTTAAAGAAAAACATGTATGTATATCAAAATTCAATATATATTCAACTTTTAGATGCAGTATCCTGTGTTGTTTAAAGTGTTCTGACACAAAAAAGTCTCAACATCTTTAGCCTTTATTCTAAGACATTACAACAGTTAATAAAAAAAAAAAATCATCTCACATACTAAAAAATACTATAATACAGTAAGTAAAGCGATGTTTACGTAGAACAGTAATTTTTGTAGTATAATAACCATATTTGTGTTTTTAAAGTAGCGTAAAAACTGCAACATTAATATAACAGTAATAGCGTTATAGTATAGTTACTACAGTAATCAACTTTCAGTAACTACAGTAATCTTACTTTAATTATAAAATATGAATTTGTTAGCATTTATGTATAATTCACATTCAACATTCAATATAAATTCAATTTATGGACGCGGTAGCCTGTGTTGTTCAAAGTTTTCTAACAGAAACGTCTCTGCAATTAAAACCATTTGTTCCCCAGATAGAAAAGTGTAAATTATGCAGTCGTTTTATCCTGATTTTCAATGCTATAGACGGAAAAAATGCTAGGAACATAAATAACAAAGAAAAATAACATAAGACAAAAAACTATTCTAATTTAATGAGACTAACAGCGTTATCTTAATAATAATAATAATAATAAATAATAAAAATAATAATACCGCTCAAAGAAGTCCTAGTCATCATCATCATCATCATAATGTAAATCAACAACGTTTTTTAAATGTTTTTTCTCTGTCAAAGACGTAATATAGCCAGGACATCTTGGGGGGAAAAGGCACGTTTGTCCCAGTATCATCAATGGTCTAAAGGTTATAAAACTGTTTTGTTGCAGACTTGGTGCACAGTGATAAATATTACTGTCAACAAAGATGAAAGAATTTTGACAGAACACACCACTGGCTCAATGTGTTGCCTTGACGTGTCATGACAAGCAAAGTGAGTGTAAAGGTAGACTAATCTCTGTAAGGCAGAAAGAGGAGACAGCCATTTCTTAGCTCTTGGTGGGGACTTGTCTGAGTGTCTGCAATTTCGATTGCTCTGTAATGGAATAGTTTTCACGGCAGGAGGGTCACGGTCAGCACGGAGTTCGAGTCTACAGTAAATTACAGATGCATTGTGAGCCTTAATTGCTAAAAAACATGATTCAAACTGTCCTATTATCCTCCTGAGGGCATTGCACGTAAACAATCGGGCTTTTACAAATCACTCAGTAAATCTCGTTCACGATCCAGAGTCAGGCAAGCCTGAAAAATCTCTCACCTCTCAGCTTTACTGCAGGCTATCAGACACCCAGTCAATACCAATCCAACTCCTTTTTCCACACCATCTCAGTTTTGGTTTCAACCACAGTTGAAAATAAAAAAAAAAAAAAGCCATCTCAAGCTTATCCAATGTCAATTTTCAGCCTCCGATCGTATGGGAAGGAAGCGATCAGTAGGCAGTAATGGAAAATAAATGGTCTAGGAACATACATGAACCCAGTGATGCAAAAAACCCACCTCATTACTGCACGAAACACTCCATCAATACACCAACCTTACAACGTTCCAGCAGGAATACCGCCACTGTATGTGCAAGGATTTCACTGCAATATCCTGACACACTTTTCCTGTGAAGGTTTCCGCAACTCTGGAACCTAAACGCAAGGGCACGCTGCATGATCCAGGTGTGCCTCCTGTTTTTTTGGGGTTTTTTTATCACCGAGATATTTGCTTGCCTTCCTGCTGCTCACATGCACAGACCTGAGGCTCACAATACCCATGCTTGTGATTGCAAAGTTATATTTTAAAGTCACAAAACCAAACAACCTCAGACACATTTTACTGCACAGTCACTGTATTATTCCAAACAAATGTCCGTTTTTGCTGTCAGGTATGAAGCTTGTGGGAAATAAAACAAAGGCCAAGTTCATTAATAAAGGGGAGACATGTTTGTTGTGAGGTGTTTACACTGTTTACTTATTCATCTTTAGGATTAGGAGCATGATTACCACAGGAGAAGTTAATCTGGGCAGAGTTGATTAAGTCCTAGCTTCAATGATGTCACACCCATCTGTGACCAAGAGCCTAAAAATCACCAAAAGCGACTGTATGCACTCTCCAACGCTCTCTGTGCTTTTTGTAGCTCTCTCTCTTTCATCCTGTCAATCTGATAGACACAAAACAACTGTGGGCGTCTCTGAACTCACATCCGGAAAAGGACAGACAGCGAGTATGAGACAGCAGCAGACTCGGCATTAGCAGCAGTTCACGCTTGGCTGCCTTCACCTGTCTTAGAGAAAGCACAAGGTTTTCTGTCGAGAATGGGTATATTAAGTATCAGGACAAAATGTCTGTATGGAAATGAACAAGTTGGAAAAATTAGCAAGCAGAAATGACAGTGGGACAACATGAGACAGAAACCCTGAGGGGGAAAAAAGGGACAACATTTAACCGCTCATTATTATCTGCACATTAACATGATGTTATAGCTTGTTCAATCATAATTTACAAGAACACAATCATATCAGCTTGTTAATCAATTTACCCTAGGACATTTAAAAAAAATGCTAAGTGTAGCCACCCTGAACGCATGATCACGTACAGAGTATACGACATTACTACTTCATGTGTCATTCGCCATTGAGAATTTTTTATAGTACAGATAATATCAAATATTAAAATAGTGCCCGGTTGCACGCTGTTGCTGTAGTTAAGCTAATTCGTAAAGGTACACAAACTGCATAAGCTATAAGTTACTATCAAAGCACACCAATATCCAATCACACCTGTCCAAAAGAAATACCGTAACCATGACATCATCTTTCAGGCCTTTATGACTCGACTTTAGTGTGAAAACACGACGCCGATATTAATTTGGGTTTTCGCAGTACGTGAACGCGCTAATGACGTATCCTGTCTGCATGAACAGGCAACACAGAGATATGCACATACATATTAACAGCTTATCATATTGTTCAGACCAAACCTTTTGATTGGATGAACCTTTTTTGGTCCTACGCTTTCCACAAAATATATGAATAGATATAAATACATTTAAACCGCTTAACTTAATGGTTGCTATAAAGAGATTTTCCACCAGCAGAACAAAAAAAAAAAAAAGTAGTACATGTAGTTTCCATGCAGAGCTGAAAAGATTTAATAAAGAAAACAATCAACTGCGGCCTTGACCGAGAGGTGAGCTTGGGGAAGCCGTGCCCTGGTGGTGTTGTGCAGTGAGAGGGAAGTGAGGGATGTCCCGAGGCAAGCCATGGGCTATTAATAAAGCATTACTATGTGTGTATTAACAGGGAATCCCTGCGTTAATGCTCACCTCGCTAGCTCTAATGGCGCCGTGGCCTAAGTTTAGTGCGGCTTGAGGAAGAATGAAAAGTTTTTGGCTTCTTTCAGCACAGCGAGTCTTTTAATAATCATTTTCACAGACCATTAGTTCTTTCCGCCCTGACAGTTAGTTGTAAAAGCAGCCGTGTTCTGTGGCCTGAAAGGCCTAAAGTGCTTCCTGGTTTTAGTCAGAAGAAAACAAGAAAGCTTTAACCTTTAAGCAAATAGTTTTGGAGCTAGTTAAGGTTTTCCAAGATGTTAGTGTTGTTTTATACAGTTCTGTAAGACTGAATTACAGAGTGTGTGTGTGTGTCTCACCTAACACAGCCTCAAAAGGCATGTAAGAGCCCAATTCCAGGCATTCCACTCTAGTTTTTTATGTGTCAGGTTGCATTCCGACCCAGATGTAAAGCACAGCAAAGAAACCCATTCCAAACTATTACTCTATTATTTTTTTTTATATTTTTTTTTATTATTCATATTCTCTATTTTTCCGTTACACTGCTGCAACACAACTTACTCCGTCTGCCTGAATGAAGGAAACATGTCGAGAAGGAAAAACACTGGAAAACTTTCCACTCTCCAGTAAGCTCTTTCATTCCTTTTTTTTTCCCCTACTGTCCCTCCTTCCTACAGCCTAGACACACCCAAAAAAAAATCCTGTGCGGGTCGTCATTTCGTTTAGAATCTACTCGGTGTCTTAGCATGCTAAATAACAGATCCTGCTCTAGACAGAGGCAATGGAATATCGCAACCCTTATAAATGATGACAAGTGAAATGAGAGCGAGAAATAATGAGTTGCTCATTTAGATGTGTAAGCCAGTTATTTGTAGAAACTGTTGGGCAGAGACAAAACCCTGAACATGAGATAGTCAGAGAAAACTGTAGGTGCATGAATGACTGATTATAAACCCGGCAACTGTTCCAGTGACTCATCAAATGGAGAAAGAACAGTAATCATTGCACAAAGCCAAAATACAAAAGACACAAACGAGCAGCCGGTCTCATGTAGATTATCTTTACAAACAACAAAAAAAAAAATCAAGGCCAACTTTACAGCACAACAATCGGAGGCACCAAATCCCACTATTTAATAAGGCTGTGTATCGGAAAGGGCCTCACGATACAATACAGGTCACGATATATTGCAATACTTAAAAAAATAATAATAATAAAATAAAACAAATATCTAAAAATACAACAAACGCCTCCTTTTTTCTGCCAAGCTTCTTTTTTTGGCAAGTGGAGGAGGAAGTCGTTTGACACACACGTTTAGGGGGTTTTAATTCAATATTAACCTAAACCAGTTTTAAACATAATATTAATATGTATTAATATTAGAGCTAAAAATATCAACACACTATTGTGAACAACAATATCGCGATAGTCATCTGTATCAATATTTTTACACAGCCCTATCATCAACTAAACTATACTACTACATCTATCCATCTATCTATCTATCTATCCATCTTTTTTGTGATCTAATGGACTCTATTCCAGCCGTCACTGGGCAAAAGCAGGGGGACACCCTGGACAGGTAACTAGTCCATCGTTGGGGCTCATACAGCCAAACATTTACATTTATGGCATTTGGCAGACGCTCTCATCCAGAGCGACTTACATTTATCTCATTCATACAGCAATTGGGGGTTAAGGGCCTTACTCAGGGGCCCAACAGTCGTGGCTTGGTGGAGCTGGGAATCGAACCTACAATATTCAGGTTGGTGATCTAACACCTTAACCATGAGCCACCACTTCCCCAAACAACCACACACACACACACTCACACTCACTATCATTGGCAATTCAGAACCTTTCACTCTTTTACCATCAGATCTCTTATAACAGGTGCACTGTCCTAGCATGTAGTGGAGCCACTCACTGTGGGATCCAGGGTCTTTTATTAACCTGATTAACCTCTAAATTATAGTATCAGAAAACCAAATGACTGCTATGTAAAAGAAAAAACTAATCTTAGTTCTAATCACTATCAGTTTGAACATGCCCTTGTTATACCCAAATATTTCCAGTCTAAAAAAAGGTTTCCTATGTTCTTCCTTTTAAAGCTTCTGAAAAGGTGACATCATCTGATAAGGCAGTACACAGATGGGCACAGTGTTTGTTAGTGAGTGATTCATTAATGTGTGGAAATTTAAAACCGGGTCAAGGAACTTGGATCTTCATCTGATCTGGTCTGGTTGTATCTTATGCTACCGACTGCGCCAAATGTTTGTAATGTCTGTGTGCCAAAACTTTACACAAAGTGTACCAACATTGTAAATAACAGTTACTTTACTACATTTTACTACACAGTGTACCAGCGGCTTTATACATAAATTGTGATTATATATTATACACCAATCTTACCAATACAGGGCAAATATTTATAAAAAATAAATAAATAAATAACACTAATACATTACACAGTGTAGCAACATTTTAAACATGATTAATACCTTATTACACAATGTACTAATGCTTTACACTATGGACGCACCGAGTATAAGTACCGATATTTTTTCCTAGTACTCGCCGATACTGATATTGATAAATGTACTTTAATTTAGATGTGGGATTATTTGTATGTCTTTTAGGTTATTTCTTGCAATTTTCTCATCTATCAAGGGTTTGATGTGCAGAGTGCTGAAGTTATCGTGTAACGATACTTCTGCCATGTGCGGGTTTTGCAATATTTCCACACTGCTAATCCGGACAGTCTGTCGCTGATGCCGGCGTCTTTGTGCACTGAAATTTATATGACAATTTTCTGACAACGAGGTCACAAGAGATATCGGTTTTCGGTATTGGAGTGTTTTTACGAGGACACAAGCTCAGTAATGGGTGCGATACGATACCAGTTTCTATTAGCAGCCTTTCAACAGTCAGACAAGCCTATGCAAATTCACAATGTCAGCCGCACTCGCATGGCTTTTCTCACGTCTTCTGCTTTATCTGAATGACCATCACCCCCAGAAACAAAGGATACTGCAAAGCTAACTTTCGCAAACGTCCGTCTCTGTTATTATTGGTCTTCTAAAGGGTATTTGGGGGTAAACAGAACAAAGAGAACAGTGGGTTAGTGCCTTCAGTTGAAGGGCAGCTGGAGAACAGACTTACCCTTTTATACGACAGTTTATTAGATAACAATTGAAGGTTTCGCAACTATGAGAGACTGTGATGGAAAGACAGATAAAATAAAAAGAAGATGTCAGACAGGGCGGAAGACAGACACAAAGGTAAGAATTAACAAAAAAAAAAGTGGGGGAAAGTGCATTGACGCTGAACTACACCATCCAATCCTGATATGCCTTATTTCCGACAACAACTCAACAATAAACACTCAACAAGAACAGGGACGCACAATAATATCAAATCGCATATCGAATATCGTGTTATTTAGCTTGTTATCGCTTATCATGTTTATCTTCAACATCGTGCAGCTCTACTTTGTTCTATCTATGCTTGGAATTTGATGTTATTTTATACTGATACGATCCCTTACAAAAACACCCCAATCATTCTAAAGTAAAAGTAGATTATAAAGCCTTATTAAATCATCTGGTGATTTTTTTTTTAAATGAATATCGCAAAATAACAAAATATCGCAATTTAATTTTTTTTTCTAATAATCACGCAGCCCAACGTAAAAAGCTTAAAAAAGAAAAAGTAGAAAAAGGGAACATAGCTTTTGGAAACCATACATATAAAAGACAACTTCATCTTTAACATTTTGTAACAATTTTTAAGAACTGGGCCTAAAAAATAAAAAAAAATAAAATAAATAAAAATAAAAGTCTGTGGCTCTGACTGGCAGAAACTGCTGTCTGCACTCAATTGTGTGTGTGTGTGTGTTGGGCATTTACACTTTTCTTTATCATCACCAGGCCCCACTGGTGTCATTAATATTTACATTTTATCACAGTTTAATATATTATTAACATTGATTAACAAAGTATATAACAGATGGCTGTAAAGTGAACAAGCAGCTGTTTCTTCAGTCACAAGGGATTTTACCCGTTATTCCGAACCGCTTTAGCGTTGCCATTCCACCAAATCACTGAAAAATAAACACAGTGTAAGGCTGAGACGTTTAATTACCCTGTAAATAAAAAGAGGAACAGAATTATGATACGATCAAATTTGGTGGAAACTTTGCTAGGGCGCAGACGTTGCTATAGGGAAGCGCCTGACTAAGATTCAAATGACTGTTGCTAAATCGTTTTTCTTATTTTCCACACGTGTCACAAGATTTGAGCTCTTAAGCTAGTGGAACTTAAAGCAGTTCAAAAAATTCAGAAAGGTGCTCTTATAACCCAACCGAATCTTTCTTATGAAGGGGCCCTCAGTCAACTCATGGTATTGAATGCAGCGACTCTTGTCGGGTGTTGTGCATATCGTGGCTATGCGGTGGTTATGTCACATGCAGAACCCACATTAGCAGCTGGCCTTAATTCAGCAGTGGAAAAAGCAGCAAGAGGGAGTCTCCAACAAAGAGCCTTTCTTGCGCTAGGTTCTGGCACCGAGCCGCAGTCACATGTTGCTGTCTTTGCTTGTGGCCTCTCGTCCTGACTGGGAGCTCTTGTCTGGAGCAGCTCGTAAGAAAAATGCAGGCTTATAAATGGAGTTTGGTTGCAATGTGCCTTTCCAACCTACTGGAATAAGCTTTGAGATTGTACAAGGGGTGTGTGAGGGGGCAGTCATGTGACAAAGAACCGGTCTGGGTGTAACTTCCGCAAAACAGTAACAAGGACAGTTTAATTACAGCTGGGTACTTTTAAATAGAAGGCAGAAGCACTCTGACCAAAAATCAGAAGTGAAACAGATCAGCATCAGCATTGTGGACCTGTGTTGCTGAAGAGGCGGGAAAAAATTATATCTGAATTGTTTGTAAGGCGGGGGTCTGTGGTAAAAAAAAAAAAAAAGCCTTTCATAAACACGACTCACTTAAAACAATGTGGAAGCACCACACCCTGACGCATCAGACCCGAGACGGGGCATGTGAGTAACAGGGAGCTAGCGTGGTTTAGATCCTAATGTGCATTTGTTGCTAAACAGAAGTCAGAATTAGAGGGTTTTAACGTATCCACATAGAAGCCTGCTTTATATCAGGCATCGATTTGTGGTGAGATCATCGGAATGCAGACAGGTATATCAACTGAGCCTGCAGACAGCGGATAAGCGTTGGGTAACCCTGCAGCCTAGGACATGAGTCTGTAACACCCCGATACCATAGACTGACACCTTTTGTGACATCACTGACAGAATTTTCAGTGCACAGAGACTTCGGCAGCAGCCACAAAATGTCAGACTCAGCGGTGTGCTAGCAGCAAAATTAGCATACGGCAACCGACTCAAGACGCGGCAAACCCTTGCAAGACAAACAAAAAATAGTCAGAGATAACCCAAGACCCAAACAAATAATCCTACATCCCAAAATAGTACAGGTATCAGCGTCTGGTGCGATGGGTACCAGTAACATCAAGTACATTTGAAGGATGACTAGAAAAACAGAAAGCTTTTTTAAGTACACTTTAAGCATCAACTGAAAGGAATCCACCAAACTCCTAGCTGAGACTTCTGTTAAAAACAAAAATAATGTTTCCTGTACAGTTCAGCAAGTTTTACAAGTAATGCTGAGAAAATCAAGGCCTAATCCGTTAAACTCCGCCTCTTCCATCTCATCAAGCCCATCGCTTTATCAGCCTTGCACAAATGCACCTGCTGGCTTTCATCCCCTGGCTCAAGGAAGCAGATTGCATCTCCACTTAGCGCAAGAGGCTGATTAAGTTGAGCTAATTCAAGGCATCGCTCAACACGTCAGGGTTTGGCACCACCAAACCTAATCATACTGCGCCTGACGGGGAATGTGGATTCTTCCTGAAAGAAACGGCACTATTTTTAAATCGCTTTAATCTTGTGGGTGTCAGTGATTGTCTTATTTCCCACAATGAATTGCCAGAAATGAGGTTTGGAACTTCTGGTAGCATCTTAACAGCGTCTTAATCCACACCATTTGACGAATCAGAATGAAGAATCCAACGATGAGGTGGTCCATGTAAAGATTTATTTGATTCTTTCTGGAAGGAGTCTCTAGTTTCTTCGCTTCGTAACATTCAGAGCAACATCTGTCGACTGTCATATGCGGAAAAATCTTCCTACATTCTCCTAATCTCTTCGTCCCTTGACGGACAGACACATGATGGCAAAAATCTTTCTATATATTAGAATTTTATTGCATAAAAGTTTAGGTTTATTTCTCAAATTTTTTCACTTTGAGAATGAAACTAAGTAGAATTTGCATAAATAAATAATCAACATTTTTCATTCGTCACAACAACAAAAAAAATTAATGACTGCATCTTATTTGTATCTAATCATAGAGAGAAAAATGCTTTTATTTATTTTGAATTTTTTGTTATAAAATTAGACAGATTGCAATTTTCGTTATTTTATTATTAAATGCTAGCTATGCTTAGGTCAATAAACATAATATTAACTTTCAATCTGGCAACATCACACCACTCTGTCACTGGTTCTGTTCCCTGTAATGGCAACCATTTTATAACTTATTTAACTTTCTCGGGGTCGTGTTTATAAATGCGTGTAACTTGAATTTGCAGAAGTACCTCGGCGAAAATAATCTCTCCATATGATCCTCTACCCATATCTACGGGCCTTTTATAGTTTACATCCAAGCGGATATCTATTAATTAAAACTTTGAACAATAGAAACGGGTCGTCAGCTATTTTATAACACTTTATTTTTGGCCAATTACCGTAATTACAATTATTGCGATAGCTTGTTTGCAATCACATGATTCAGATGATGCAAGTTCGTATTGTAGAGGTTTAAAGAAAAAAATATAAACAGAAAATCACCAAAGTCATCTTTACATCGTTGAAGAGAATCCAAAATATTTGCCCGTCATTGAGGCAGTGTATATAAGCAGCTACCTTGTTCTCCAGACCTCCTTTACACTGAAAAATAAATATAAGCGTATACACTTACAATTTTTTTTCAGGTCAGCGACCTCAGTGTTAGTAACATTTCTATTGTGTCCTGTTGCTTAGCATGCATTAATTCAACAAGCATGCAAATCTTAATGTTAGCTTTACCGTTGCTTATTTTATTTTATTAGGTTAACTGCTCTCAAAGTTCTGCCACTGAAGGCATGAAATTATCACAAAACAAAGAAACTGGACAAAGAATTATCTGCAGCTCGGTGTAATTGCATCGCAACTTATTTACGGTCTACCTGTATTTTGTATAACTGGAAAAGTGTTTTGTGGTGTTGCTTGATGTATCCCGTTGTTTAAAGTATAATAATACATAAACACATAGTAAAAGTAGCTATGAGGCAGAAACATATGCGGCACCGCCCAGCAGTGTTTAGCAGACGTTTCAGTCCCCTTGTAGCTGGTGTCACTGCGCAAGGTGACACTCCGCTTTCAACGTTATATATAAACATAAAACACGGCATATGCAACTTACAGTAATTTGACTCACACCTGAACGCAAAGGCAGGTTTTCAAGCCGTTTTTTCCTACGTTTTTCAGTCAACTTCCTAAAAATTCATGTTTGAGATGAACAAATTATTGGTGGGCAAAAATTTCAGTTTTTATTTTGAAGGGGTCATGAACTACCTCAGTATTTTATTTATTTCGCACAAGGTCCACTTATAATATAATATAATCAAGATTTTACCATCCAAAAAAACGCAAGTTAATAATTTTATGTCCAGTTTCGTCGAAATAGGTGTGTTTAAATAGGTGTGGTGGATTGTTGTCTCGGAAGTAAATGGCCACTGCTATGATTAGTTGCACAAAAAAGCAACAGTGATCATATAATGTTGATCGAATCGGTACCTCCTGCTTGTGTGATGCGACATTACATTGATATTTCGTAAAAATAAAGCTAATCCACTGTTGAGATCGGATAGTAAGTTATGCAAAGACTCTTCACAGTCTTGTCTTTGGAGCCATCTTGTCATTAGCCCATTACGTGCATGCATGAATCGGCAGGTGAGACTAAACAGACAAAAATGTTGACTCAGGCGCTGAACTTCTTTTGCAAAGGCAGCGCTTATCTAGTCTATTACATCAAGGTAGGACATTCCAAAACTTGTCCGACTGCCTTTATATGTCAATCGGTAAAGAGAATTTTGATTTCTTGGTTCATGACGCCTTTAAAATTCCCATATTTTAGTAACCGAGAATAAAAGAATGTGAAATTCCAGTAACTGAAATTTCTTGTTGCCCAGGTTTCCCCAGCACCTGATGGGAGAAACACTCAAATTAAGTCAGTAACGTCAACAACCTCCACAGGTCGAGGGTGAAAGTATAACAAGCCACTGTTTGAAAAAGACTTGTAGAAAACTGTAGATGAACCTAGACTAGAATCAGAAAAGGAAAAATAATTAATTAATTAGAAAAATATAGAAGTGAGCCACATCTGACACCTGGCAGAGTGAAGAAAGGGTTAAAATAGGCGCCCTTGTTTTTTCCGCCATGATTGCTTGTAATACAACGGATGTATGGGATAGCGACAACTACAAGAGGAAGTTGTTTGATACATACCGAAAGTACTAATTAAATATTACATTAACATTAATCAGTTTAAAACATCATGTGAATATGCATCAACACTAAAAATTCGAAGGTTAAAACTTTGAAAAAAAGTTAGCAGTATTGATATTTTTATACAACACTACAACTTATACACATAAATCTACAGACAGCGTTCTAAGTTTACGAACACTTTCTTAAAACGTTAAATTAAATTCAGTGAAAGAAGGAATTTAAAAAATTGCATAATATTTTAATTGCCCTAAATAAGCCTGGGTGATTATCGATAGCTGTTAAAAAGTTCCAGGTTTGTTCAGCTAACAGCTAACAGCTAACTCTCACACTATCCCCCTCCCACAGTAGCGTATTGATTTTCTAACCTCTACCATCAATAAATAGTTCAATTATGTTTGAAACTGATTTATGTTTTAGTTAATATTTAATGAAATACTTTTAAATATTTAATCAACCGACTTCCTCCTCCGCTCCTGTAGTTGTCACTGACACATACACCATTGTCACTGAAGAAATAAATAAGGGCGCCTCCGGCTTTGTGTGCGTGTTCAAGATTTTACACCCCGGCAGCCAATTTAAATATTAAATTGCCTTCTTGAGCATGGGTAAATGTTTGCACATAGTCTTTGTTGGAAAAGGGGTCAAATATGCGAAGACTAGGTGTCAAATCATGCAACCGTTGATGGACCACACGAACGCGTCTGGATCGGGAAATAGTTTTTTAGGGTGTTTTTAATTTTCGAACAAAAAAATGCTCTTCTGTTAATTTTTTTTTTTTTTTTTTGCATATAAATGTAAACTGTTGGCAGGATCTTGACCCCAAGTGTAAATCTGCAAAATGTATCCTCGAGCCAGAAAGCACAGGTTTGTATACATATCCAGGAAGAAACCATCTTAGAAGCCTTAAACAAACGATAGACAGCTTTCATACTGGAGGAGCGACGGAAAATCCTGCCTCTGAAGGTACCGTAGTGATGTTAAACAGGAAAAAACAAAAGCGCCCACAAATGTCAAAGTGTTTTAAGATCTGGTACTGGGAATTTTATGATTATTAGGCTATTTGTTCCAAGTCTGTGTGCTGTGGATGGACGTGGAGTCATCCTGAAAGCTCAACGTTTATGAGATGGAAGGACTTGACTGTTGATTTGCAGCTACTTTTATTCCTTTAATTTAACCGTATTGGCTAAATACTAGAAGTAACAACCAAGTGACCAAAAATAGGCTGTTCTACTCATTTTCTTGCTGTGGCTGTGTGTAAGTGTTCACACGCTCATCACGTTTGCCGTATATAGAAAGGGTGTGGAAGACAAACAACACCCTGTTGTCTTTTTAATCGCCGAGGAAGCATGTAAAGCTTTACAAAACACGCGGAAAACAAAACGATGCCGTTTTTAAGAAAATTGGATGTCTTTTCTGTAAGCAACTTATGGGACTTTTTATATCAGTCAGTATAAACAAATATATTATTACAAAGCTGCAAGTCTGACAAAAACAATAAGACCTGCTTGGCTTTTAGCGCGAGACCGCTGTGGTAGAAGAAACAGCGAAGTGGTAGCGCAGTGTTAAGGTGTTGGACTACTACTCCACAGACCCGGGTTTAATTCCCAGCACCACCAAACCACCACTGCTGGACCCCTCAATTGTCTAGTCGTGTAACAGGGAGTAATGCAAGTCGCTCTGGATAAGGGCGTCTGCCAAATACTGTAAATGTAAACGCTTTAGAAATCTTATAAACAAGCACTTGTGATGTTACAGCATAAATAGGGTTAATATTATCTACTTATCTACTTTAAAAGATATAAACATTTCTGTGTAAAAAAAAAAAAAAAAGCCCAACAACAATCTATAAATTATCTTGGGGGAAAAACTACAAATCCGTAAAGCCCTCAGTGTGTGCAGTTATTAAACACCACTGTGTGCTGAGACATGGCAAGGAAATTGAATGTCAGTTGCGGAGGATTAGACATGACACCAATATGTTGTGAGTCTTAAACGTCTCATCAAACGAGCATTAACAAAAAATAAATAAATAAAAAAAAAAAATCGATTACAAATTAACGAGTGGAAAAAAAAAAAAAAAAAAAAAAAAAAAAAAAAAAAAAAAAAAAAAAAAAAAAAAAAAAAGTACCTTTAGAAATACCGGACTACCAACCGATTTTGGGTTGGATTCCCAGCACCACCAAGTTGCCACTGTTGGGCCCCCGAGTGAGGCCTTTAACCCCCAACCGCTCAGTGTATAAATGAAATAAATGTAAGTCGCTCGACGTTTTTTTTCTCCACTCTATTTCAGGAAACACACACAAAAAAAAATCTCAGACTTCTGTCGTTTAATCTTTAGCAAAAACCTAACAAGCTAACGGTAATGAATGATTTATATTGACCTGCTAATCAACAAACTATCCACTTGTGTTCTGTTAATTTAATCCCTCATTCTATTTAATCAATATATTTATTCATGCTAAAAAAAATATAGTTCGGCAATTTGTTCTTTTTCTTGATTCGTGGTTTGAATTTTTTTTCCATGACTTTGATTAATAATTAACTAACGATGCATTTTTAATCAAAAGCTGTCTGCATATTTTACTGCCTACGGAATAGGGTTTACACAACAAACGAGGGGGTACGAAGAGACACCAGTGTCAACATTTTTTCATACCGCCTCGTCAGCAGGCAGACTGAAATTAGCAGCACAAATAAATTGTATTATTTTAAAGTTTAATGAAATCATTTTGGTGAACATGTAGCACGGTGTTGTATAGTCTAATATGACAGACATACAGTACACTCGAGACACACAAGGTGAAATAATTGGAATAAATCAATTATTTATTCTCTTTAACTCACTTTTTTGTTGCATGATTACTTAAAAAAAAAATTATATATATTACACACACACTTTGTGACTTGAACCGAAACCCAATTATTTGCAGTTTAATAAAAAGGAACACGCTGATGTTATTGCGGGGAAATCTGGTTCCTGGGACGTCCGTTGCTGAACAGTGCAGCCTTCAGCCTTGGCTGCACATGTGTGGGAATGATAATTGCTAAGCCCTCTCCAAGCAAGTGCTCTCACAGGGGACTGAAGAGCTCTCAATGAAAGATTTCTCGCTGCCAACATTCCCCTTCTCTCTCTCAGATCTCATTCTCCAAACTAGCCTTGCAAAGCGAACTGAATCCGTTCGACAGAATGAACGATCACCGTTTCCTTTCTTCATCCCGGCCTCTCATACATCAAAAAACTGGACCTGATGATTGACAAATATCCAACAGCTGTAGCGCAGCAGTGATGGTTATGTAAGCGTAATTGCTGCGTGGGCTTGACAGCCAGCATGATGGCTCCAATAAAGTCCAGCAGGCTCTTGCCGGAACATGTTCTTCTATGTAGGCTGTCTACCTCGATACAAACTTTCATCATTAGAAGTCTGGGATCCGGCAGAAAAAAAGAGCAGATTACAGTCAGCGGTAGAGGCTAATTAACAGACTAATTACCAAAGCAAGGTTATACAGTGGTGCCTTGACTTCATTCTGTGACAAAGCTTGTAACTCAAATTACTTGTATGTCAAATCAATTTTTTTTCCATTAAAATGAACTGAAATACCATTAATCTGTTCCGGGTCCCCAAAAAAAGAACCGCAATTTTTAAATAAGAAAATTATACTTGTAAGTAAGGAATATTGTATAGAAAACAACACAATAGAAAGTATTGCAATAAACTGGTTTTATTAAGTATTAGCGGTGCAACGGATCGCAGTTTGCGGGCGGATCACGACCCATGGTTCGGCTTGCACTTGTCCCGCAAATTAATTGATCACCTTTTTACTTTATATTGCAGAATAAAAGACAATTTTACGATGCTACAGACACGCCCCCTCTATGAGAGTCACACACACACATAAATCAAGCGCAGGTACTGACAGAAGCAGAAGCACAATATAAAGTTATTTAATGCAAGTTATATGTCTTTTTTTCCCCCATTAAAAACGGTAATGTAATGAACTCATTCTAAGACATTGGCGACCCACACAAGGGCTCGTTCAGTTACAGAAACTTGCGTAGGGATCATGACGCCACATCACCACCTGTACATTCAATAGTCCACTCAAACGAGCTTGAACTCATCCGGTGGGAAGAGTTGAAAGCCGTTTATGTGGGCTGCATTGAATTTCTTTTTCCATGTCACAATCTACATAATGGAAGGCTCATATGGAAGTAGACACTTGGCAGGTTAGAATTTTTTCTAGTATTTATTTTTCTTTATCCGGCCAAACAGGCTATAAAATAATTGAATTGTTTATACTGGCTAAAAAAAAGTTGCAACTACATTCTTTTCAACGAATTGCATTAGTTCTAAGGAGTGGCTGTATTTTCCTAACTTCGTGAGAAAGGAAACAAATTTGCAGCTGCTGTAATGCAAGTGATCACAGGAACATCAGATTCAAGTAAACACAAATGAAAGATATCCTCAATTTTAACTTTTAACTTAATAACGAAAAAAAAAAGTGTGGTGTAAAAGGAAATGCAATACAGTGGTATAGTATAGTACAATAGGCTTCAAGTTACTTTCGAGAACAACAGAAATAAACAGGTCCAGGCTGTCCCCCTCCTGCCTTTCACCCTTTCAGAGACAGCTGGGATAGACTCCAGCAGATCCCTGTGAACCCGAATTAGTAAATAAGCAGGTATAGGATATAAATGTAATTTATCATTTGAAATTTCATCATGTCTGGTCAACACGAACAACAATACTAATTGTCTATCTGTATAACGAAAAGGTCACCGGACTTGATGTCCTGCCGAGTTTCGCTTGGACATGCCTCCACACACCTGCCTTTAAGTTTAAAGTAAACACAGCAAGATCTTGATTAGCCAGTTTAGGTGTTTGTGTGATAAGGTTTGGAGATGAATTCTGAAGGACACCGGCCCTTCAGAACCAAACCTGGTGACCCCTAATACAGCAACACAACCTTATAGAAATAAATAAAAAAAAAATTAGATTAAAAAATAGAAATTAGAACCATATAAAATCTTTGGAAGGAGCTTTTCGAATTGCAAAATGTCAGCCTCAGAACCTTAATGACTTGGAGAAGATCTGCAAAAAGGAGTGGGACAAAATCCCTTCTGGGATGTAAACAAACCTGGTGGCCAACTACAAAAAATGTTTGACCGTAGACAAACATACAAAATCTTTCAAAGATGCTGAATGTGTTTCACATAAATACTTCTACTCATTTTTAAGGAGTGTTTCTGTAAACACTCTTAGTCCTGTGCCCCTGCAGATTAAACGTCAGGATTCGGGCCTGTTTGTCACTGTGAGTGGGTGACTTTCACCCCACCCTTATCCACACACTCGGTAGACACCAATGTGCTACGCTCTGATTACATTCAAAGCAGGATTCGGAAGCTTGTCCTCCAGACTCAAGGGGAACCCACATGTATATTCATTTGCGCTCTTACACAAACACACACAGACACACACAAGCCGAAATAAACACACTAACCCCACAAACACACTTTACCCTGAGATTTGGAATTAGTACAGATAAAGTCATTTTTAAAAATCCCTTTTAGACCACATGATGCAATCAAATGTTAATCTTACACACAAAAAAAAAAAAAACACAAGGGTGCTAGTTCATCAAAACAGAACACAAGTCAGAAAACTTTTGTTTAATACTCAACCGGATGATGTGATTCTCATCCAGATAAGACACAGTGACAAAATAGTCACATAAAGCTGGTTATATAAGGTACGTCTCCTTTAACAACAGCAGCCGATTTTAATGCTAGTCTCACTTCCATATGAGGTTCTTATTGATATTAATAACGCAAAGCAAAAAGCACAGAAATGATATCATGCACACAGCAATACATCCATAGTGGCAGCTCTACTGTGGGTTAATTTCTGGGGTGGGTCCCAAATTGTACACCAATACTAAAAAAAGACATGAAAAAGGTAAGGACTTTTTAAGTGCATCGTCTAGGTACTTGAGATACACATCTTTTCCTTTTTGATGTGTTTCTCAGAATTACTACACAATTTAACTGTGTGAAACTGACGCTGAATGAGTAAACAACATGACTATCCACACACTAGTGAGCTAAATGTCTTTCGGAGCTGCTGCGAATTGTTTCTTTTATTAAAATTGCAGCGAAATGTGTGTGAAGTTATATTTGCAATAAACTGGAAACGACTTGGGCTTAAAAAAGTAGTCCACTGAACAGTAGAGTACAAAATGCATGGCCAGTTTTAAAAAAACCTTCGAGTCCATTTGTCGTGCACACCCCTGATAACAGCATGAGCGTCAAGGCCTGCTGCCGCATCAGAAGGGTGTGAATAATGAAGCACCTGTCGCTGGAAGTCATCCTCCAAATGACCCTTTGCACTCAGTAGAAAACTAAAACTTTGCAGATTACACATCTGTTTACAAACCCAGTTCGGTACCTTGAGCTAATTTTTAGTTTAGTAGTCAGTCATTCTCAGCTCACCTCACCTCACTCTGCGGAACCGGCTAGTTCGATTAGCATAAACTCACACGGGCCGCATTATTAACGTAAAGAGAGGAGAGCGGGCTGACAATCACCTGGACTCATTAATCATTGCAGTCATTCTCCACTTGGAAACAACTGTTGGCTTCTATAAAGGTGTTAATAGTCGCACTAATGGCAAACTGGAGGGCAAAAAGGGCAGAGGTGACGGAGCACATGCAACACACCTGCTGCTGATGCGACATCAGCGAAAATAAGCTAGTTTGTGCAAGAAGCTTACATGGCTCTGCGTTTTAGTTAATAATATATGCATTGTTTTTAGAAAAGATGGCTGCCATGGGAAAAAAAAAAAAAAAAAAAAGTCCTGACATGACAGGAAAAGTTCATCATGTGTTTCACAGAGGAGTTTACAGGAATGCATATGAGATCTTAAACATCTCTCAGGCCAGCTAATTCCCAGACATCAGCAAGTTTGGGGGTGGAGGGAGGGGAAGACAGCAATGAGAGCTAATGCTTGTTTTTGTTCGATTTAACACAGCGTAATACGTTTAAAATGAATTGTAGCTTCTCGGCTCAAGTCCGGACAAAGAATAAACAGTCCATAGTTCTGCTTTGTACCCACACTTTGTCTGCAGCTACGGGATTCCGCAAAGTCTACCACACTTATGCAACACATACTGGAGGAGGACTGTTCAGTTAACAGACGCTGTGGACCGGGTTACTACTTATGCTAAATATTTCAAGACTGCATTACAATCGCAATTCATGTTTTGAAAAGTATATGAATAATTTTAAAGAATACATAGAAGTAACTGAAATCCAAAAATGAACGTGATGTGCCATATAATGCATTTGCCACATAGTTGTATAAAGATGGCGTTACAGAATGGACAGTGATGTAATTGACATGCATGTCGGTTGCATGTCAGGTCCCATAAGTGAAGAGTAACAATGACAGACTCGATGGAACAAATGAGTCTTTATTAAATACCAGCAAATTCATCAAATCAACAAATTAAACTGCACATAGTTTTCGATGCGAACACACCGACTGCATTGCAATTTCATTTCATTTGAACTCCATTTACAGAAAAGGTAAGACTACTATTTTCAGCTGTTCCTTTAAGGGGCCACCACAGACAATCACCTGCCTCCACCTGGCCCTATGGGCTGCATTGGTGGAACAATTAAAAAAAAGAAAACAATAAGAAAACAATAATAAATAAATAAATAGAACTAGGAACTAAAATCTGTAATTTGTTAAATCACTCTGCACTTTATTCAACTAACTACAAGACAAACAAAAGAAGCTTTTACTATAAAAAAGCTTTTAATTTACTTAATTAAATCCATTTCTTAAATATAAACGAATTTACAAATTGACGTCCGAAACACACCTTAAAAGTTGAGACACACAAAAAAAACCCCTAAATAAATGTATTCTAACAGTGTTCTAAAGGTCACCGGCAATTAATTCTATTCAATTCAGCTTTCTTTATATAGCGATTTTAACAATGGACATTGTCTCAAAGCAGCTTTACAGAACGCAAGTAACAATACAAAAAGTCCACGATTAATGTTAGGGGGGAAAAAAACGTTGAAAACATTACTAGTGAGCAAGCCTGGGGCGACTGGGGCAGGAAAAAAAACTTCCTTAGATAGTACGAGTTCTTAAAAGGGAACCCATCCTCATTTGGGTGACCCAATTAACACATGAAGGTTTCAAGATGGGGTACATAAGGATGGAATATAAATCAGTCAGCTGGGATAGGATCCAGCAGAGCCCCATGACCCTGAATTAGTGAATAAGCGGGTATAGAAGACAGAGAAGATTAGAACTCAGTACGTTGTAATATTTATAAGAGAATCGTTAATCAGTTCGTGTTTAGAACAATATAACTTGTTCGATTTACATTAACTTTTCTATTGAAATAAGAAACCTATGCAGGTTTTTTTCATTAATGCCTGAGATTCTATTATATATATATTTATTATATTTGTCCTTAATAGTGGACTACGTTTGACTGTTAGCTTCTAAAATGACAAGTTTTATTCTTAATATCACAACCCGGTTTAACTGGTAACTCCTAAAAAACACGATTAAGCAGGACAGCAAACCCTACAGACGTTTCAGAATTCCATGCAGCTCTACTGCGAGGAAGCGTGAAATAAGTTCCTGTTGGCTCCATCATCTATCTTATTTTAGGAGGTTTTGCGCAGAAGGTAATAAAAGAGTGCAGAGTCCGAATTTTCATTTGAAGAAAAATTATTTCTGCGTAGCTGAAGATAAACACTGATGTGACAGTAGTTAAGTATGATGGGTGTTTTTTCCCCCTTTAATGACATACCTCATTAGTCACGTTCCACTATTACCAACTAACGATGTCACATCAGCTGCTTCAAATCACCACTAGGCGGATATTTAGGTTAACGTTTGATGTAGTAGTCAAATCATGTGTCATCGCTGTATGACGTCATTTGGTATATTCGTTTTTTAAAGCAAGCACACAGAATAAACGGGTCGTTGATCTAACCTGCCTATATTTTTTGAGACACATACACTCCATGGACAAAAGTATTAGTACACCCGATCAACCCAACTACAAGATTTGGTCTCATTTTCACCCCTATAATACCTTTACGTTTCTGGAAAAGGATTTCAACTAGAAGGTGTTGAACTGTATAGCTAACTCGCTTACCCACGAAATTATTAGGAAGATCAGGAGGTCTGGGGTGTGGACAACGTTCAAGTTCTTCCACACCAACCATCATGACTTTATGAAGCTCAGGGGCTTTCGATCAAACTGTGAGTTTACATTTGTGGTCCCTCAGCAAACAAAGTTTACGTTTTTTTTTAAAGACGCTTGCACATAACATAGATAAACAATCGTTTCAGCCCTAAATTATACGATTACTCTTACTCGGTTTCTTCCGTGGATCACTCAGATGACTAGGCATGTGTTGAGCATGTTGTAACGGCATTTTTTTCCTAGGCAAAGGAAGTCAGATGAACATGCCTGCACATGTAAATAGCACCATGGACGTTCTCAATTGTTCCAGTTTTAGAACAGAAGCCGTGCTATTTTTTTTTGCGACACGGCTCCTGTGACGAGGCATGCGAGAGTAATGGAAAGACTTGATTTTGCAACTTCCTCTTGAGCACAGAATTTCCTTAACCAGGAAAAAAAAAAAAAAAAAGAAATGTTCATGCAGATGTGCCTGGTGTTTTTTTTAAAAATATATATTAGTATTCACTTTAATCAAAACCTAAAACAGGACTTTTCAGAATGAATAGCTGTGTGTGGATGGATGAATGGATTTGCAAAAATTGAACCATCCTGTAAAAAAAAAAAAAAAAAGCATAAACCATCTAAAAAAAATTGTGGCTTATAGACAAGAGGACTGTGTGGCGATAAACCCCCAGTCAATAACAAAGATCCTGCTATTTACTTGAGTACAGATCACAAGTCATACCAATTACTGCCGAAATTGGTTTTCCAGTGTAAAGGGAATGTTACGTGACCTTGAGCCTGATTGCTCTGAGCTGCTTGAACACCAGACAGGACAACCTGGACATCCGTTCATTTAACGTGGCAGACCCCACTGGAGGCTCGATAAAGAAATCCCCAAAAATAGTTTGTTCCAATCCAAACGAAAGTAGAATATATTATATTACATAAACTCGGGTCGCTGGAGTGCAACTGCCATGGTGTAATTGGTTTAATCGATCAATGCGCAAGTTGCGCTCTGGCGACCCGAGTTTGATTCCAATATTGAACTCGGGTCGCCGGAGCGCAACTTACTTTCTGGCCCCACGTCTCACTCTTTGTTTTAACAAAAAAAAGGCAACCCCCACCCCAAAAAAAATCTTATAGTATAATAAAATCTTCATACTATATACCTGTACCTGATTCCAACAGCCTCTTAAACGAGCAAGTTGCCGCTAAGAAAAATTGGTTTGCCTTAACAGCTACTGGTTTTGAAACATGCCAAATTATTTTTCAGATTATTGGTCTGAAGCATGTTACTGTTTTTCCTAAGAAAAAAAAATCTCCCCCAACTACCTAGAATCACATCATACCAAGCACTCCTGGAAAACTTGTTTTGTGCTATAAATATCAAGTTAAATGTCATGACGCCACGCCCAAACTTACTAGTGCAGAAAAACAACCATTACTCTATTTATCTTATAGTAATTTTGTTTCCTCCTTTTTGACTGTTTTCATTTTACACCTTTATGATGGATTTTTACACTGAAAGCTGCACTGAACTAATTTTTGATGGGTAATGGAATGGCATAAAACCCAAGATATAATAATATTCTTAAAAAAATAAAGCACAGATTTATTTAAGGAAAGATTGTCGCGATGTTTCACACCACCTGCTGAATTTACACAAACCGGACCAGCCTGCTGAGCTACCTCAATATAGGGAATGGAAACTGTGGTAAATTTTATACCAACTAAGTCTGTCAAGTTCACCAAAAACATGTCTGAGACGTTACGCTAGGTTCTACTGTACGCAACTACGGTGCTGGAGGCAGAAGTCACATTGTGATTATCATATATACTATATGGTATAGTAGCAGGATGTTGGACATAGAGCTGACAGGCAGAAGGACAATAGATTAGAAGGTGCGTGTAAAAAGGATGCCAATGATAGTGCTAGCTGGAGCAAATGATGGACACTAGAACAGCCGAAAGGAGACGCAGAAGATGCTACATGATAGAATGATAGTTCTTACTAAAACTGGTCTAAAAAGCTGAAATCATGTTCTTGAGCCTTTTTATTTTAAGCCACCCTGTCATATAAAAACACAAAATGACAGATATCCTACGCTATTTCATATGAAAAACCAAACATTTATTCTCCACCAATTATTAACAGCATGGGAAGAGGAAGAGTGTGGGTGCTAAAAAATAATACACAATCAATCCATGTTCGGCACTAAATGAAAGCAGGGGCAGGACGTATATGGTAGATTGACATCTGATGATTTAATCATTCTGTTTCCAAACCAGTAACGTTTACCGTCCGCTGCAATAGCCTATGCGCGGGGAGGGGGGGGGGGGGGGGGGGGGGGTGGGGGGGGGGGGGGGGGGGGGGGGGGGGGGGGGGGGGGGGGGGGGGGGGGGGGGTTGGCCGGAGAGCGAGAGGGGGTTATCTCACAAATATTGGCAACCACGTCTTATTGATTCCACTTTACATTTCTGCCATTAAGCAGACGTCCTTATCCAAAGCCACTTACTTTTTTTTCTCATTTATCCAACTGAGCAGTTGGGGGTTAAGGGTCTTGCTCAGCAGCCCAACAGTGGTAACGTAGCGGTGCTGGGAATCGATCCCACAATCTCCCTTAAGCCACATTCCAATTCCTTAAATAAAATACATTTTGGGTCCCGGTTAGCAGTCCAATGTCTTAACCACTGAAATACCCACCCCCCTTTTTTGTTTTTACGTTTTTACATATACTGTAACAGTAACACATTTTGGGTCCCTTAAAATTAGTGATGATGATAATAACAATAAAAAAGATAATAGTCCTCACTCCTCTGGGGGGTGTCCTTGTCATTTTAGACTGCGGCTGTGCTCATTTATTCCAGTCTCGCTGTGTAGGGTTGGGTGGTAGGAGGTTGTGCTAGGTGATCGCACAAATATTGGCAACCACGACTTCATTGACTCCACTTTAAGTAACTGTCATGCTCTAACAGCAGCACATTTGGGGTCTCTTAATTCTAGGGAAGAGAAATCTTATCATACATCTCCGTGGCGATAAATGCTAAAGAACCGACTGTGTATGAGGGGAGTGTGAGTTTTAATTAAACTAGTGCAGAAAGACATGAATAAAGTATATATATATATATATATATATATATATATATATATATATATATATATAGATATATATATATATATAAAAAAAAAAACACATTTTTTAAGATGTACATCATATAAGTGTCACCGAAGGGACAAAAGGATGTAAAATCAAAATGATTAAATGATGTGTTCACGGAAAGTGTCCGGTTTATATAACAGAATAACACTTTAAACTGGAATTAAGCTTTTGCTAATAAGGAGTGCTGACCCTTTAGCCCACAAATGCATACAGGAGAGCGCAGGGGTTTTTTTGGGGGGGGGCTGAGAGATATTGATGGCTCAGGTGTTAGACTCCTAACCAGAAGGTTGTGGGTTCAATTCTCAGCACAGACAAATTACTACTGCTGGGCCCCTGAGTAAGGCACCTAACCCATAATTACTCAGAGATAAATATAAGTCGCTCTGGATAAGGGAGTCTATCAAATAAATGTGTGAACCAAGGGAGTTTTTACCCGCTCGGTACTGCCCCATGTATCCGGGGAGGCGCCTGGGGTTTAGTTTAGATCTCTTCTATGCTGAAGAGGAACAAACCGCAGGGTTTCCCCCCTCAGCGCACTTGCGCCATGACGTCACACGACTCAAACGCCGCCGACTGCTGCCGCTGCTTTTGCCCTGATTAATTAGGTGAACCTTTTTACCCCTGAAGGAGGGGAGAAAACCCTCATTCGTCCCTTCGAATTATGATTCTCCTGGTTAATTAAATCCATAAGTGGCTAATTACAATCATTTTGCATGCACGCGGACCCGCGATCATTTTATAGGCTACCCCGCATATCCCCCTCGCACGAAACACTCAGCTATGACACTGGCATGCGGCGGGTGTGTGTGTGTGTGTGTGTGAGAGAGAGAGAGAGAGAGAGAGAGAGAGAGAGAAAATAATGCTTCCTTTTCTAGATCCGAACACAGACGTGTGTGAGAAAATTTAGGGAAGATCGAAGATGCCTACTTCCGCATCCGATCTATCCGATCTTTTTTGGAAGAAAAAACTAGTTCCTACGAGCTTTGAACACTCGATTTCGATACAGGCTGACAAAATAACACGATCGCGTGGTTGTTGAACACAACATTCACAGTGTATAATACAAACACGCGCGCAGAAAATAATTCACACCTGTGGACCAACAAAGACACGTACCTTTTAGAGGTGTTTGTTTGTTTGATTATGTGGAGGGAAACCCCGGAATTAAGCACAGACTTCTTTGGACTGTCTGATCTTCCTCTACCTTTTCCTTTTTGAGGTTTCAGTGCATGAAAAAGTGACTCGTACTTCTGTAAAATCCCGTCCAAAAATCGCAGTCTTTTTTTTCTCTCCTCCGCCTCGTGTGTGTGTGAACGAAAAAAAAGGCGAAAAGTGTCCGCACGTCGGTGGAGCGACAAACACACACACACACACACACACACACGCGCGCGCAACACGAGCAGGGATCTTCCTTCTCTTGCGAAAAGTAAACGAAAGAAGAAAAAGAGAGGAGGGAAACGAGTTAATGTAGCGTTATAACGCGCAACAAGCGCTTTTAACGCAGCCCCGGTGCTGCAAACTAAACTTCAGTGCAGCCGGTCAACAAACTGGGCGTTTACGCACAGATTCTTTTTTTTTTTTCTTCTTCTTAAACGGAAATGTCCTACGTTAACGTTTACACCCACCCACACCAGGGAGAGAGAGAGAGAGAGAGAGAGAGAGAGAGAGAGAGAGAAAGTCGAAAGGCTTCTTCTGCAATCCGACAGCTTAAGGAATAATAATAAAAATAATAATAAAAAGAGCTAATGTACGCAACAGTTTCGCTGTGGCCTGTAGGCGCCTCCGTCTTGTTCCTCCTTCTCCTCCACACGCTATTAAAAAAAAGTCGAGATTCAGACACAAGCTCGCTTCTTTCTTCTGCCTTTTTTCCTAAAGTCAGCGTGTTCGAGTGAAATGACAGCACTGGGACTCGAGGGAGGGATTTAGATTTGGGAATCTGGTCTTGTTTATTAGATCCACCGATCCACGATCAGATCCCTGGATTAGGGATCCTGCGTAATGAAAACTGATCCGGAGTCTGTTTTAAGGTTAATGTGCAGTTTTAAAAGTAACACAAATAAACGCACGTCAGGGTTTTCCCGTATGACCCATTCAGAATGTAATTTTATTCCAAGATGGTGGAATGAACCTCCCATCAATGTCAGAACAGACAAGAGATGATTGAAGATCCACCACTTTTCTTTTTAAATACCTGAGATTTGACATTTAAAAAACAACGACAACAGTTTTGTTACACTTTGATTGGTCATCTTATGTACCAGAATTAAGCTGTTGATGAGAATGAAAGCGCTTGAATTAAATGATGTAAAATGTAAATGTCTTCATAGTTAAATAAGGTGGATGTCATTTTTTCCAGATGGGACATGATCTTGGATTTATATCCTTTGTTGATCCCGAATCAACCTTTCAATCAACCAATCATAACCATCTGAGGTCATCAGCGTGTACCGATCAAACCCGCCTCAATCCATAATGTGTCATAGCTGACCCTGCGCTTTGACCCCCAACTTACTAAGATAGGATATGCAAAAAATTTTTTTTACTGTGCTGTAAAAAAGTATATGTCACAAAATAAAGACATTTCTATTAACAACGGAAACGGATCGAGGCGGGTTTGGTCGTCACGTCAGATGGTTATGATTGGGTGATTAAAATGTTGAACAAAAGATGTTGATCTAAGATGGCATCCTACTTGGCAAAATCACGTCCAACGTTTGATCCGCTCTAACTCCACTGTGGTACATCAAGTAACAATTTTCACAAACTCTCTGCTATAACAAAGTGCCCCTTTGTTGCCGTTAGTAGTGTTGCCGCTGCACAGCGTCTCGCTCCCCAGTTTGATCCTGAGCTCAGGTTACTGTCTGGTTTTGCATGATTTCCTAGTGTCTGCTTTAATTACTCCTCCCTACTTCTTAAAACCTAACGGAAGATAGGCTGGCTACCTAAAAAGTTTGAATAAGTGTGTAAATACACTACATGGCCAAAAATATGTGGACATCCAACCAGCACATTCACGTAAGTGTGTATTACAGACAGTTGTTTCGAATATCCTCGTTTGTTGTAGTATTGGAACAAAGAGACTCAAACACCGTTTCAGCCCTTGAGTTTCATAAAAACATGGTGTGTGACAGTGTAGAAAAAAACTCGGACAAAAAAATAAAGTTTGTAAAGTTGTGGACATATAAATCTATTCAGAACTATTATTTTTGGATGACAAAGTCAGAAGTAACCCAGTGTTTAAGAAACCAACCAAATTAGCAAAAACTAGATAAAAACAGGCAGCACGGTGGCTTAGAGGTTAACACCGTTGCCCCGCATCAGGAAGGGGCTGTTTACTCCGGGTTTTCTTCCACAGTACAAAAACATGTATTTTAGATTGATTAGTGATTCTAAATTGCCCAAAGAATTGAGTGTGAGTGTAAGTGTGGCCCTGTGATGGACTGGCAACCTGTCCAGGGTGTTCCCCTCCTGCCTTTCACCCTTTCAGCCACGGCTGGGATAGACTCCAGGAGATCCCGAATTAGGGACTAACCGGGTATAGAAGAAGAATGAATGAACAAATGCCGAGTTAGCTATAGGACAAAATTAAAGATGCCAAAAAAGTATCTGGACTATAAAAGATAGCAATATCGCTATCTGTTATATAAAACAGTCATTTTTATTTATTTAGGGTTAGTAAATCTCCAAATACCTTTCAGGTAAGGTTTTGCCCCCCCCCCCCAAGGACTGATTGTTAACCATAGGAAATTTTCTTTACAGAGGAATAACAATGCCCCAGAATTAACTATTTAAACTGTATAAAAGACATTTTACCTTTCTGTGACCTTCACACTGTTTGCAACAACTTCAATATTGAATCAATTCATCATTTGGTTCCATATAAATCCTCCCAATATTTAAGCACTTGTTCTTGAGATATCGACCAAACAGAAATCTTTGATAGACTCAGAGATTTGACGGATGTACAGATTGACCGATGGACGGACCACCACCTAGTGACATAAAAACAAACTAAACATTCAGGTTAGTTTTCCGAATACATGATTTTGGTACATTAAAATACAGAAAAAACAGCCTAATGACTCAAATTCCAACCTGTCCGGATTTTCAAGAATAAAGATTCTGCTAAACAGTCAGTATTGTATGCTAAATAAGCATGTTTAATTTGAATAACTTTTTGGATTATTTTAAGTGCAATGGCTTTATGAAAAACTCATTTTGGTCACCAAAGACTTGAAGGTGAACCTGAACTGCACATAAAGTTTGAGACTCGGTGTCAGACTGGATGCATCTCTAAGCATTGCTGACCAAGAAAGGAAATGTTTTCCCTGGTTATTTTTATTAAGTTTCTTCTGTACTGACATAGTTGAAAATGGACACTATGCAGTCTCACAAGAAAAGACAAAGCCTGGGGAGGCATGTGTCAAAGGACCGGGGACAGTGTATTCTTAGTCTCCTGGAGGTATGCTTTGCTCAAGCACTGGAAAAAATGAGAATAGAAATATTTACATTTGATACAAGGTGTGTTTTGTGGCAGCACGAACAGATGACAACTCAAAGAACATTGCAGGCAACCATAAAAACTCTCAGGTCTTTTCTTTCCCTTTACTTTTTATATTATAACATATTGACCTGTTGCAAAATTGGTTTTACTTTAGCCATACAAAAATAGAGTGGTGTGCAACTATAAATATTTAATCTATATAAACCTTTTCATCGTTTGGAATAAGTGCTCATTGTCACCAGTGTAAACACAATGGATTCTTTCCTCCATGGAAGAAATAGAGCATTACAATAGCTTTGTTTTTTTTGTTTCCGGACCATTACAAATGCACTACACACGTCACTAAAAACAATGTGGTGGAATTCAACCAATCGCCAATCCTGTAAGTGTTTTAGATGCCTTATGGATCAGATATTCAGTTTTGCGTCCTGTTAAAGGGAAGACAGAAGCATTTAGATGATGATCCATTAAATAGTAAATTTTTAAAAAATCAGCAAACAACAATGCAACTGATGCCTTAAGCACTCCGGATATGATGTCTTTCAGGTGCAGCTGTTTTAATATGGGGTAGTGGTGGCTCATAGTTAAGGTGTCACATGACCAATCCAGAGATTGTGGGTTCGATTCCCAAATCCACCAAGCCACCACTGCTGGACCTCTGAGCAAGGCCCTCAGTTGCTCATTTGTATACATAGGATAAAATGTAAGTCGCTCTGGATAAGGGTATCTGCCAAATGCTGTAAATGTAATGTTTAATTCACACTTTTATACTTGATGCAGTATGTATTCAATGTAGCACTTAAGTCTCACAGGCAGATTCCCAGTGATGACCTTGTCTTCTAGACGGCCATCCAGACAAGAACACTGACTGGGAGACTTTGCTGCAAAATGGAAAAACCTGCTGGTTTGTCTGATCAGAGGAGAACTGGCACCCCAACTGAGCCTGATTTTTTTTTTCAAATTTGCCACCGATTGAGTTTTGATTCCTTGCTCTGGTTTGCTTAGTTGGGAACTCTTAATTTACAGATATTAGTTACACTGAACTGAGTGTTCAAGTGACTTTTCACTATTGTCTTATTTGAGTCTGTAAAGCTGCTGTGAAACAATCTCTTGTTTAAAAGTGCTATATAAATAAAGGGGACTTTGAGACAGGATACGTCATTGGAATAGTGTGTCCAAGATAGAGTTTTGGTATTTCATATCAGGGCCACTGATTTTAAAAAGCTGGCAATGTGTACATGAATGCCTGATGTATCTTTTCCATTCACCCAGATGGACTTATTATTTTGGAGCTTTCAGTAATTGTCATGCAATGCTGTGGATGATCACACATTCATCTTCTAAAACTTCCCCTCTTTAAGCCACAAACATCTGGGGTTAAAGGTTCATCTCTGCCTATACCCTGTGTGTGGAGTTGTTATTTTTTTTACCTATGCCCGAATTTGCTGGGTCCCTGGTCCAAAGACATGTACTGTAACCTGATTTCAAGGCAGTCTGCTCTGTGCACATCCCAAAATCCATCCATTTAAAGCATTTAAACTTTATTTGTCTAGACGCCGTTAGATTATTGAATTAAATTTGTATAGTGCTTTTAACAGTAGACATGGTCTTAAAGCAGCTTAATAGACATACGATGAGTTCAATTCAAAAAGACAAATTATTTAAAAAAATCTAATTAATATCTTTACCTAATAAACAATCTTAAGGTAAATGTGGCGAGGGATAACTCCCTGAGATGATATTAGAAAGAAAACCTTGAGAAGAACCCATCCCCATCCTGCCTACAAACATATATTTCAAATAGGGTTAGAATCTTACTTGCTTAGGCATGTGCATGAATCCACATCTGTTTCTGTACAGCTGCAAACCCTTTATGCATATTGTCTGTTTTCAAAAGTGTTGCTTCGAAATAAAAAAAAAATCTGAACCACTTTTAAAGATATTTGACTGGTGTAGCTTCAGGTTTTCATTCCAACCAAGCAGGAGCCACGTCTGATCTCCTGCTGTTGAACCAGCTGTTCTTAGTCCTTATTGGACTATTAGAAATTGCTGCTGCGTGTAGATTTTAGATTTGTAGTGCTTTGTATAGAAAAAAACACACACATTACGGGATAGAATGATCTCCAAGATTTCGCCATTGGACACAAACCTTTGGAACGTATCAAGAACAAAGAGGCCTGTTTACATTTGGGAAATCTGGATTAATGGTGGGGAAGTAGTGGCTCATGGTTAAGGTGTTGGACTACCTACCCAAAGACTGTGAGTTTGATTTCAAGCTCCATCAAGCCACCACTGTTGGGCCCCTCAGCAAGGCCCTTAACCCTCAATTGCTTAGTTGTATGAATGTAAGTCGCTCTGGATAAAGGTGTCTGCCAATTGCTGTAAAAGTAATGTTATTAATCCAGAGTACAAAATGTCCACTCTAAGTGTCTAATAAAGAATTTTTTTTTGCTTTTCCTATAAATCTTTAGTCCTTTTTATTATAGAAAATCCAGGATGACTAAGCAAGAAAAAAAGTGTTCATGTTGGCCCACAAAGGCTCTGTGTTATATTGTACGACTTTTTTTTTTTTTAATCAAAGGTCACTGTTGTCAAATGTCACGACTTTCCACCTGAGATCCAATTTGTCTTAATATTGTGGTAAATTGGTAAAAGAAACTAAGGTAATAAAACACGAGCAGCTGCCTGTACTCCAATTACTAAAAATGTTATATGGAGTCTAAAAAAGCGCAATAACTGAATTACAAAATTTGGGAGTGTCAATAGTTTAGAAGCTGTTCCTTTAATCTTATCTTTAGAGGAAAGCAGTTTAAACCTCTGCTATCTAATATAAATATGAATTTTGATACTTTAAAAGTACAAGACTATTCCCCGCTGCTGTGAGTTAATCAAAGAGACATATTTGACACGCAGTCCTGCTATAAACATCAGCACTTAAAAATGCGATAGCACTTAGGACGCAGCAAATGGGTATACATAATATAAGCACGCAACAAAGCGCCCACATTTAAAAAGAACATTGATCATGGTTTGTTTTTTGGAGTTGTCATTAAAAATATGCGGTACAAATCAGCAGATTTTTTGGGAGATTCTCCAGAAAAGGGTGAAAAAAAAATTCCCGAGCTCCTTTACACCCTATTTCTAAAAATAAAATTTTAGCTTTCATGTCTGTTACTTTAGGGGGCCCGCCATTAGTTCAGAATTTAAATGAGTCCACAGTCTTAATGGATGCATCCATATGGCTTGCATATGCAGCCAGCATGCCTATGCTAGGTACTGTATCTTGCACCTCGACCCCAAGAGACGCTCCATTTGTCTTACAAATCTTGACGCTCAGCACTCACACTAAGAGCGTGCGCATTTTTAGCCCTCGAACCAAATTAACACCTCGACTAACAGCATGCCAAGGTGCCAACCCTTACAGTATAGTCTCTCCACACTTCCAATTTCTCACCATTAACACCTCGGTATGCATACACTGTCGGATATTAGTCTATCTAGATTATCAAATAATGTATTCTTTTTACATATCGTATGTCTTGTGGTTTGGAAGAAACAGTCATTGTTGATGTGAATTCCAGCAGCTTAAAAAAGTTATTTTGACATGCATGAACACCTTAAATTATATTTTCCTCAAGCTCTGTATGTTAGTACGAAAATTGGCTACATTAGGTTGCTATTAAATAAGTGCTACTGTGCTTGCTGTAAAAGATTGGCAACCCATTATCTTATTTTCCCAGGTTAGTCTTCAAATTTCCTGGGTTAATGTTGTACTAAACCCTGCTTTAAACCCTGGGTAAAGAACTGTTTCACACCCTTAATTTAAAAGCAGACTTAATGTAGACAGCTATTTTATTCCATTTTTATACCATAATAGTATTTTGCTGACTTAAATCTTGACAAAACGCTTGTCTACAAAATGTGAATTATAACCTCATGCTACTTTTGTTTGAGTAGCAATAAATATTGACCACCCAACCCAGTCGCCGTGTGATTGTGTTGCTGAGATGTCCGAGATCCGCTAAATAAAACTGGTGCCGTGACCCGGATCTATTTGGTCATCTGCAGCCAGCAAGCAGTGTTGCTAATATTTCTATAGGGTAACAGATCAAGATCTTATTTGAAGCATTTTTACAGAAACTCCAAATTTCAGTGCAAAACGTGCACTTAATGCATATGGTAAAAATGTTAATGCTTAGCCACAGACACCCAATCAGACCCTGAACAGCGAGTATGTCATATTAAACGTTAAACAGTAATGAAAAGCATGTCAGATAGAGAAAAGAAAAAGACAGTTCTGGCCATTTTATACAGCTATAATTAAGTATTTAAAAAACTGACTGAAAAATTAATGAAAGCTGGATATGAATGCCTGGTTGCCACTGTAGCAAAATTAAAAAAAGCTCACAAAGATGATTACCAAGCTGTAAAAAGTTAACAATACCTCTTGAATACAGAAATTCAGACCTGTCTTTTTTTATTTTGGATCCAATTTATAAGGATTCCAAAAGGCCAAGTGTCAAGCCTGATGTTAAAAAAGTGTGACACAAGTCGGTGTTTAAAGCTGTCATGCGCTGTATTGATTAAATCATGGTTTCCGACACTGCACGTTTGCAATTTGAAAAAAAAAAAAGTTAACTCAGGGTTTAGGAATGTAGAGCGAGAAGCTTTAGATCATGAATCCCTGGGATGAATTGTTAAGCCGAGCTAATGTATGAGCAGTGTAAAACGTGTAGAAAGTTAACCCAGGATAAAAAATGAAATGGGTGAAGTTACTAAGAATGGATATAATGGATATAAATGACATAAAAGTATGTTTTAATTTCAGTCTTGTTTATAAAATAAAAGTGCAGTTTATTTTAGTCCTTAAGTTCTTTAATAGTTACATGCTGTCACAAACATTTATACACCTAATTGGTTTATTTTGTAAGCAGATACCAGCATTCAAAAAGTTCATGATGTTCTTGCACCACAGGCAAAAGCCTCGTCTGAGAAACTCCTTATGGTTAAAATACAAATAGAAAACATATTTAGGTTCCGAAAAAAAAATCTTATTCAGTGGTATGAAATGGCAAAGATTTCATCATGTGACTGGTTTTCTGCCACAAATACTTTATTGTACATCCCAACCATGCTGTTGCAGAATATTTAGTCAGTGTTCATATTTATACAGTATATGCGAGATATCTATTATTTGATTTTCTTGTTCGATTTTAACAGTCTCACTCTAAGATTGGATTTTCAAAACCAAGCAACTGCTTCAGAACAGTTTCTGCTGTGAAACTGAACATACCTTTGTGTACGATGTCTATAAATGGCTTTGTGCATGTAGGTGGTGCGTGTGGGTGTAAGTGCGCACCCAAGAGCGCTTGTGGCCAGCAGTATCCATGGCTACTCAATTCTACAATGCCTTTTTACTCAGAATTATGATTCAGGTTTTGGCCCTTCATTTTTGGCATTTGACATTTTTTTTTCAGTTGATGTTTTTTGTACAAATAACTTGATTATAGCGAGTAATTTAATATAGATAAATAATGTATGTTTAATAAAGAGTATGCTCTATTAATTATTTACTCTTTAACAGTGTATAGTAGATATGCGAAGCAATATTTAACAATATTTAACCAGCCCAAAAGCTGTGAGGTAAACGGTTTATCATGATCACCAGAGTGGATCATCATAAACTGTTTACTCACAGCTTTTGGGCTGGTTTTTTGCCTAGAAATTAAACCCAAGTCATGTTGGTAAGAATATGGTATAGAATCCATATCTGCTGAAACAAGCAGTGACTGTAAAGATGTAAAAAAAAAAAGATTATATCAGTTATACCCTTCCTTAGGCACAAAAGTCATACACGGTATAGTTGCATGTGAATCACAAAACGGAGCAACAGAAAACTCAATATCAATTTTTGTGATTATTACACTTTATGAACAAACGTTTGTGGTAACATTACCAGCATCACACAATGTTTGTACATTGCTGTCTAGAATGTTCTCAAACACTGTTCCAGCATGACAATGCCTCCGTGCACAAAATCCTCCATGAAGACATAGTGTAAAAAAAAAAGTATGCAGCCCTGCCCTCATTAACCCCCTCCACTGACAGCAAAATTCCCCCTTTTACACCGATAAACCCGCACTATTGCAATATGTCTGTATAATATCTGGGTAGTAGAATGTTGGTCTTTATTAAATTATGTAGCCACCAAGCCAAATGATTCTTGCCTGTTTTGGAAAATGGATCTTAAAACGATCTCCTAATGATCTAAAAAGGATTAGGGAGTTCCACAGGCAATTATTTAGAACACACTTTCTTCCAGAAATCATAAATTTAAGCCAAGCCCTTGAATAGACATGTCACAATAGGGACAAATAACACCCTTATTTCCCACAAAACTGGTATGTGTGTATTAAAAATATATATATTTTTTTGTAAAAAAAAAAATGGTAGATCATTAACTGGTAATGATACTAACCATGCTGATGGGACCAAACTCTACATCTCTATGGTTTCATAGACATCTCTCCTATGCCCCTATCCACAGATTTATCTACCAGCACAGTGAAATAATCCTGCTATTGTTTTCCTGAGATCATCTCTGATTGAAGTCTGACTATATATGATATTATATTGCAAACAATTTTAAAAAGAAATTGAAAACTGTATTTAAAGTTGTGTTTTTTTTATAATACTGTATGTATATGTTTAAAATGTGACACAATTCAAACGCAATTGTAAACCGTTTGTATTTTCGTTTCAAGAACGCATCATGACAGCTAAAACTGCCAAAACCCCTTCTGCGATTGCATTTTCTAAGCCCTAGACTGTAATTAGGGGTGGGACTATACAAAGTTGCTTTGTATACTGTTGCCTCACAGCAAGAAGGTCCTGGGTTCGATTCTTAGGCAAGGTTCTCCCTTGCGTGGGTTTACTCCGGGTACTCCAGTTTCCTCCAACAGTCCAAAAATATGTATGTTAGGTTAATTGGTGGTTCTGAATTGCCCATAGGAGTGAGTGTGTATGTGTGTGTGGCCCTGTGATGGATTGGCGACCTGTCCAGGGTGTACCCCTACTGTCTGGGATCTGCTGGGTTAGACTCCGGCAGATCCCTGTAACCCCGAATCAGAGAATAAGCAGGTATAGGAGATGCATGAATGAATGAATGTTGTTACTGAGCATTTAAAAAAAATAATAAACATCTGTAATTTTTTCGTCAATGGTTTGCAGCTGTATGTAACTATAC
This sequence comes from Bagarius yarrelli, assembly GCA_005784505.1. Lineage (NCBI taxonomy): Eukaryota > Metazoa > Chordata > Actinopteri > Siluriformes > Sisoridae > Bagarius > Bagarius yarrelli. The sequence continues at coordinate 848,888 of VCAZ01000113.1, read as the reverse complement.
GTTCATTCGTTTAACAACCGAAACCGATATCGTACATTTTTAGAAGCTGTCTCGTATCAACACTGACAGTAAACTAGCATCTACTGAGGGCTGAACATAAACATTTAAAATTTATTTAGTGGGCAGGATTTTTTGCCCTGACTGGGTAATAGATGTGACAGCATTGTCAGTCTATGGAAAAAGACTTTTGGAGTGCTGGGTAGTGTATGGGAGTGCCAGTTGAGAATGATTCATGACTGCTGATTGGGTAGTCATGGAAAGCAGGTTTTTCCGCATAGTAGGCTATATTTTACCACGATGTTGTCATGACATCGCTGTTTCCATATTGTACTCGAACAGCTGGAGACACATGATAGTCTAAAAACAAAAACTGCCAAGAGCCAAACCTCAGAGGGTTCATAGTTTGACCTAATTTTTTATTTATTTTTTTGTTAAGGAGTCAAAACAGCTGCTGATTTTATAGTTTATATTCTGTGGGACGTACGGTAGTGTTATACATTTTTGTGTTTGCCACTTAACAGTTAAAAGGCCACCGGTTTTATTTCCATCTTAGGTTACTGTCTGTGTGGCGCTTTTTAAGTTCTTCACATAGGGTTTGCATTGGGTTCCTTTATGTTCTCAGGTTGCCTCCTGCCTTCAAAACATGCTGGTGGCTCGTTTGGTGACTCTAAATTGCCTCTAGGTGTTAACAAGTGTGTGAACAAGTTTGTGCATGATGTCATGTTAGGGTCATGTCCCTGAGATACTTTTTTACCCCAAACAGGATAAAGTATAAAATAGATAAAGAATAAAAAGATGTTTAAGTAAAATACAGGTAAGATAAAGTTTCTAGTTAATAAGTTTAAAGCTTACAGTTGTCTAGGGTGTCTTGTATGTTATGATTTCCTTTACTAGAACTAAAAGTACCAAACCCTTTTTCAACCCGAGAGTGATCCCTGAGCTCCATGAAGACATGGTTTGCCAAGGTTTGTTTGGAAGACAAAGCTTTGTCCTAGAACCACAACAAATCTAATCATTTAGCCATGTTTCAAATTCTAGTCAAAGACTTTCATGGATACATTCTGTCAGTAAAACAGTAGTTCATAGCAGAAATGGGTCATTTTATCAAAAGATTTGAATGGAAGAGATTTAATCCTGTAATATGTTAACATCACCTTGAACTTCTTCCAGACTTTCAATCTGTCTGGGTCACATCAGTGTAAATTACTGTATGTTTGGTGCTAGACTTATCCGGCTATATCAGCCATAGGACTGGAAGTACAGGTCTGACAGCTTCTTCCAGACAGGTCTATCAGCAAATGCTACATTATGTATAAAGACTGAGGATGAGGTGCTTGGCTTTATAGCACAAATAACCGTAAATTTTTCCCCACAGGCTGCAAAACTTAATCTCGACAGTGGGCCAAGAGCAAGAACATAACTTACAAATGCATTTTTATTCTTTTTGTTACTTAAAACGAAATAGAACAGTGGAAGGAGATTGTCTTGGTAGTGTCATAAGTCTTTTTCAGCATCAAAGTGTATAAAAATTCTGTTTAGTGGAAAATGTATGTTTTAGAAACTTTGACCTTTTTCTACTTTGAAATCTAGAAATAAAATGATAAACGATAGGGCTGGAAGTGCAGAGAGTGAGAAAGCATGGATTAGTGAGGTGAGACAACGCAACACCTCAACCATGATTCAAGTATATACAATAGTGCCAACAAAATAATACAAACAATAAACACACCACATTAAACGTGATTCAGGTGCATTGAATTATACGTGACATAATAATGCGTCATAATAAATGCTGAGTTGCAGTGGCTGATGGGAGTCCTGCTTTGGATTATTTGCTGATCATTTGGGATTCAGTGGCAAAGTGGCAATCATGCATTTTATGCAAATCACACAGCTAAAGTTATCGTTTATCAGTAATCTACAGTTTTCTAAATATTTCTTGTTGGTTGATTAGAATGTCGCATATAAATTTGTGAAGAAAATGATGTAATGTAAACGTGACAAATACGCCATAGGGCCCTAGCATATACTAGAATATTGTTTAATTTTATAGTATTACATTATTACCTTACAGGCACTAAGCGGCCCAATCACTGTTCCAACATGACAATACCCCTATGCACAAAGCCCTTGAGCTCAATCAAGAAATCTTTTGTTCTATTTAAAGTGGAAAAACTCGAGTTTCCTGACTTCCCAATCCTGATTTAACCCCACTAAACACCTTTAGGATTGGGAAATCAAGGATTACCACTGCAACCCCAGACCTTTTTACCTACCATCAGTGGCTGATCTCACTGTGGCTGAATAAGAAAATTACCCTCTAAAATCAGACTCCAAAATCGAGCAGAAAGCCTTTCCAGAAGGTTCTTGTAGAAGTAAGAGTAAAACTAAATCTAGAATAGGATATTAAAAAAATACATATGAATGTGATTATCATGCGTCCTAATACATTTGTGTGTATACATGTAAATAAAAGCTTTTTGTTTCTCCTAATTTTGGAGATCATAAATATACTAGTTAAAACATAGTATATGGCCAAGAGACATCTTACTTTATGTCATTAGCCATTCTAGACAACTGTGTGCATCCAACTTTGGGTCTTCCCTTCCTTTATATAGGTATGAAGATGCGGGTAAGGGGTACACAGATATTTGGATTCATAGTGTATGTGTGGTATCATAAAATATATAAAATTAAAACGATTAAGATAAAATGGAAAGAGAGTGTCACTCTGGTAAAATGCCACTGAATGTTTCCATGATCTGCTATCAAGTCATTGGGTACCATGGTGAGGAATGAAACGATTTAGCAAACAGTGTTACTATAGCTACGGTGGAATGCAGCCTGTGCTGTTTGCACCGCTCAACATTTGTCACGTTTTCAGTTAGTCAAACGTACACATATCTTGGCAGCAGAAATGATTTGATAAGCACAAGCTTGGCCAGCTCACAAGAACACAGACTGTGCATCTTGGTAATCTCTGATAACAACTATCGCCATGTTACGGATGAGTACTTTTTTTTGGGTAACTTTGGGACACCTTAGAAACACAACTACATAAGTATGTCCTATCAGAACTGGACCTACACACAGTTATGTGGAATATCTTTAAATGAAAATGTAAGTCTTTATTTTGTCACATACATTCTACAGCACAATAAAATTTGTATCTTCGCGTATCCCATCTTAGAAGGTTGGGGTCACAGCGCAAGGTTTGGGTCATCTATGATGCAGCGCCCCTGGAGCAGGAAGGGTTAAGCATCTTTCTCAAGGACCCCACAATGGCTGACTGGCAGCACTGGGGCTTGAACCAAGGTCTTCCTAGTCTTCCAATCAACAACTCAGCACCCTAACCATTTGAGACACCACTGCCCCCTATAGTATTTTGTATGTTGTAGCGTTACATTGTTTCTTCTCTGAATTTTTATTCACATTTACATTATTTAGCAGACATCCTTATCCAGAGCGATGTACAAAAACGGGCTTTGAGCTCAATACTGGTAAGTTAGACCACAAAACAAAGTGTTACTACTCACAAAACCCATTGACTTAAGGCATAATCCTTACAACATTAGCTTTAATATGAATTAATAAAAGTTTAATCTATTTGCTTATGAACCAGATTCCTCCTATTTTGTTGATAGTTATAGGAGCTTAGTCTGATTTGAGATTAGTTGAAGTTTAGCCGTAGATTGAGACCACCAAAGATAACCATAGAACAGGTCTTTCCTACCAGTGTCTATCAAACGTTATAACACCTACCCGTTCAGTAGAGAGCAGAGGTGACGCAATGAACTATGACTGGTGCGGTGGTACTACATGCTTAACTAATACGCAAGATAGGCGACCGCTTATGGCCCCAGGAATCCGGAGGGCCCCCCAGCAAATACCCAGATGTTTATAAAAATCTTGTATAACATATCGGTTTTCTAAAATATTTTGAATGGTCAGGATATAACCATTAAAAGGTAAGGTTAATAATACATATGTGAATTTGCCTCTCTTTGTATCATGGATCTTTGAAACCTTTCATTACTTAATACTTACGGCTTTATTAACATTAATTTCTAGGTATAATTTGTATGGGTATGATGATCAGATGTATAGTTAATTGGTGGATTTATTATTTTTTTGTTTATTTGTGAATTCATTTTTATTTTACTTTGATACAAATTAATTACCGACAATAAGATGTGACATACAGTTTTTATTTAATGAATAAAAATGGGTTTTCTTCATGTTTTCAATAAAGAGATAGCTAAATAAGGGATCCAAAGGTGTTGGCATCCGCAATGTCATGTTTCTGTTGGTTTTTGAGTTCTGTTTTGTCCTTGGTTTGTATTTAATTCAAATAAAACTGTATTTTGGTGTCTTACACCTAAAACACTAACCAATTATACACACTATCCCCATTTCACAATAATTAAAACATGTACGTTAATATAACACCACATGTAATATAACACCATCATACAATATTCTTAGTTCCTTAGCAACTATTTATCAACCAAAAAAAGACAGGGGCATTTAGGGGCAGTTTATTAAAAAAAAAATAAAAACACCCAGTGGATCATAGCCATTCCTTCAGTCTCTTTAGTCTCATTTCCTGAGATAAATTTCAGTCACGGCATTCGACGAATCATCACTGGGCTTGACTCATCTAATCACTTTTTTCGCACTTACATTAGGTCCAAGATAATCGCTGATTAAACCAAAGAGATTTGTCATATTGGCTAATTTTCTCTATTTATCATTATTAATTATACATTCAAACTTCTACGTTCTAGGCAATGTCAAGTGTGCAATTATTCAGTGCTCAGTAACTCAGCGCATGAGAAAAACACACTTATCTAGTAAAGTAGTAATACCTGATTCCTTCTGTTTAATCCGTGAGTTTTGGCTTTCCAAAGTATCAGATGTGGCTTCTGCTTGCTGGGAATGAAAACCTTCTAGAACTTTTTTAGTTAATTTTGATTTATGGGTTCTTAATGCTGCATGTTCTGTTGCTAAGCTGTTGACTGGTGTCATGGTTTCTTTTTGCTTCCTATTTTCATTGTACATATGTCTTTTTTTTGTATGACATGATTTGTATTTTTAACCTTGGAATAGCAAACACAATATTTGCAAAAAGGCTGGGCAAGTTTGCAAAGATAATTAAATGAATTTTGCATGAGTATGAATAAATATTGATCCCCAGGATTCAAAATGCTTGTTCTAGACACATACCCCAAATTTAGGCTAAATCCCATCATAAAATTGCAGTAGTCATGGGAAGCAAAGCAGTGGATTTGTATAATACAAAAATTGGTTGACCCCTGTTATAGATGCTTGTATTTAGAGTTAGGGTAACCCATGTTTCTTAAATTACCTGGTTTTCGCTTGTTTTTTCTGATTACCTGGTTCAGGTGCGTTCAGTCAATCGGACGGTAGGAGATACCAGATCACCAGGTCTAACTCTACTCCACCCTTATCTGAAAAGGTATCTTTCAGCTTCTGATTGATTGAACAAACCCAAGGGCAGGAAAAGATGGAAAACAAGCCAAACAAAGTAACTTGAGGAACATGGGTTACCCAGCCCTGCCTGTAGTTATTACTTAATAAATCAGTTTACTCACTGATACCTGATTGTCATCCTATTGTTTGAAAAATGGCATTTTAATTGGCGTGCTGATCCTAAAGGTATAACAATGTTTTGCGACACAAAAGTCTGATGATGGTATTAGTCATATTATTCTAGAAATAAAAATATTCTAAAAAATCCTATTTAAATGTATTTATCGATAAGTTAAATTAAGGACTGACAGACTTCTATGATGGCCCTCTACATTAAATTTTTTTTTATGGATCACTTTAAATTTAATCCCAAAATCCTACTAGAATTTAAGATCTTTAGAATCTTTACTTATGGAAATATTGTTCTGTTATTGTGGGCAGGTGGGGAGGAATGGGGGGAGGGGTTAACTTTAAAAATGATATATACTATCCTTTAATAACACACAATTCGATTAAAATAACAGCGGAAAGGGCACCTTTAGGACTCTGAAAAGCGTATTGCGTTTTTAAAAATGTGGTTTTACTGGATATTTATATTTTTTCTTTTTTTTTAATTTTTTACCTTTATTAATAGGACATAGGGATGAAATAGGAAAGATAGAGAAAAAGAGAAAGGAGGGAACAGAAAGGACACAAACCGAAATCGAACCCGGGTCGCCGAAGCGCAACAACTTGTGCATGTGTTTGCTGGCTACACCACATGCCTTAACCTACTACACCAATGCACCAGCAATTTATACCTTTTCTCAAGCCAAATTTTGCAGGAATCCTACTAGGAAATGTATAAGTCTCCACCATTTTTTGACACTATCCCTCTTTCCACACCATCCATGTCCTTTGCATGAATTAACATCTGGCAGGAATTGTAATATGTTTAAACCTTCCTCCTCCTCAAAGTGTAAAGTGTAAAATTGTGTTGCTGTTGCTGGGGAGCGTCTCTTGAGTAACATTGCTAACGTAGGCTGTGTTAAACCTTTCCCCCCCACTCCCACGCTCGGCACCGCTGCCTCATCATTAATATGCAGGCTACACACACACACGCCTGGGTGCTTATTGCAAATATTAGAAAAGCTCCAGTTCTTTATACAGCTTCCCAGTATCAAAGCTTAAGATGCCGCAGCATAGGAATCGTGAGCCCCATTCAAAACTTGCACACACACACACACACATTTGTCTTACACATTCGTTTTAATGTCCTCAAGAAGACCTTGTAAAAATGATGCAAACAGGAACAAACAATTTTCCCTCAGGTTTTTTTTTACCTAAGATTATAAGCATTTACTTCAGAATATTGAGCTGCCTAGGCTAGTTAATCAAAAACATACCTCCTCAGCATCTGCCACCAGGAGACTAATTGGCCTGCACAACTCCTGGTATATGTTCAGAAGGCTGTCAGTGGCTTTGCTGTGTTTGCATGCTGCAGTCACTTAGCTATTTGAACATTAAGAAATGCCTCATAAACCATCAAAAGTGCGAACTCCTTGAGGAATTCACTTGCCATTAACCGTCTTCGCTTCTCCAGATATTTCCCACCAGTGTATTTTATCAGCGATCTTGGGAGGAACTATCCATGAATAATACAGACAGCAGAAGATGTTGATTCTCATCCATGTTCCCCGCTGTGTGTGACGCAATTTTCTTTTGGTGTAGGGAAGCCTAAAAAAGAGGTGTCATTAACAAAAGCTTCTCAATATGGCGAGAGTGAAGCGAGGATTAAGGAGGAGGAGGAGGAGGTAGAAAAATGTCCTCCATGAATGGATAGGATGAGAGAATTTGGGCATCCACAGCTATTCCAAGTTATTTTTGCATGCATGTTAATCTAACTGCAGTTTAATGATGTGCATGTGCTTATGCTGCTGACTGACAGGTGATAAAAATCTCCATTTTATTAGCTGTTAATAACTTTCCTTTTAGTGAACCAGCGTTATAAAGGGATTCCATTATGTGGCTTGGATAATCTCTTCGAAAATTTTCGATAATTGGGTGTCCAAAACTGTCTCTGTATCTACTTAACATGGACAAAAGTGGTCCTTGTGGTACATGGCTGTAGAGATTTGCTCAATAATCCACAGTTATACTAGTGAGATCAGAGTCTAATATTGAGCTGAGGAGGTCCTGGGGTGTTTCAGTTTATTCAGCAGGTCTCTGTACGGGACACTCGAGTTCTTCTATTCTAACTGTAACACACCATGTCTCTATTGACCTCAAAGTCTTTGTACACAGGGGCATTATCATGCTGAAACAGTGTACAGGTTGCTTAGTTTCAGGAAAACACAATCTTAATGAACTAATTAAAAAAAAAAAAAACTTTCTCAATTTCAGCTTCATTGCTTACAGGTGCAGTAGGACAGCTTGGAAAATGCCAACTGTAGCCTGATAGCACTAAAAGTGTACGTCCCACCCTCCCTGCAAAACGACGTCCAAACTCACGCCGATTGAATGCATGAATGTGCACAGTCTGGACTACCAGAGACAACATTACTACAATACATCATATGCCATTAACTGGTCAGACAGTTACCTGTAATCACTAGTAGTACAGTTATATGGAGTACTCAACATTACCAAAATACCAAACATAAAAATACTACTCGATTACACACTGATGCTGTAGTTAAGTTAATTTGGAAAAGTACACAAACTACATACGCTACATCCAATCACACCATATTCCTACCTGACCTGTTCCTACTGCAACCATGACGCCATCTTTCAGACCCTTTGACTTGGCTGTACGCTCTTTTTTTATCCAGGGTGAACAGAGGGATATATAAACATTTATACAGTATGTTTACAGACAGGTAGGAAAGCCTATTACAAGGTTCAGACTGAAGCTTTTAATTTCTTAGTTCTACAAAATATATAAATAAATATATAAATACATTTAGACCGCTTAACCCAATGATTGCTATTGGAATGTAAAAAGACAATAATCCAGCAGAACTAAAAATGTTTCTGAAGACAATCAATTATTGTACCTTTAAGTTTAAATCTTATGTTAGCTTTTAATTTTGCATGTTTGCGCTCAATTTAAATTAACCTTTACTATTTTACAAAATAGGGCCTAATAAAAAAACCCGTCATAGTTACATAGGATGACTTCATTGTAATTAATGTTATGTTGTCTCACAGGCTTCTTAAAAAAAAATAGAAAAAAAAAACCTTTTACGCCTATGACACTATTTTTTTTACCCAGTTTCTATTTGTTGGGGTGAATTCAAAGCCAGGTTTTAGAGGTCAAACAACCAAAAAATCTAGTCAGGAATCCTGATGTAAATCCGGAGTCAGACGTTAGTTTCAGTAGTTTTGTCAAGGCAATACCGAAATCAGCAGACTATCACCTGAAAAACATTGCCAGAATTCGGGGTTTTGTTTCCAGTCAGGATCTGGAGACTCTTGTTCATGCTTTTATCACCAGTAGACTGGACTATTGACCATCAGACAGCTGCAGAACCCTAGCACCAGAATTCTGACTAGAACCAGAAAATCTGATCACATCATGCCGGTCCTTGTGTTCTTACACTGGCCGCCAGTTACATTTGAAAGTATTGTTCCTCGTTCATAAATCACTTAATGGCCTATAGGACATAAATACTTTTCAGATATGCTCACTAAATATAAACCAGATTCCCCAGATTATTAGGATCAAGTCAGTTAGACCTACCAAGGGTTCAGTCTAAACATGAAACAGCCCGCAGTTGGAACCAGCTACCAGAAGAGATCAGATGTGTTAAATCAGTAGCCATCTTTAAATCCAGACTCAAAACACATCTGTTTAGTTCTGCATTTACTGAATGAGCACTGTGATACCTCCCAACCGACTCTAATCATTTTAGATTCTTAATTGTTTTCTCTGATTTTAAATCTGTTTTTAATTTTGATTTCTCGGTTTTTCTTCTCTGAAGCACTTTGGATTACCGCTAAGTATGAAATGTGCTATATAAATAAACTTGCCTTGCTTTGCCTATAAACAGATCTAAATTTATGTCTGTTACGAACATATCATCTATATGTATAGTCTATTTTTTACATCTTTATCCTTTTTAATGGTTTTAAATTATAAAAAGGTATCATTTATCATCCCTGGATTACTAATCATCTCCACCCACCCACCCACACTGATTTAAATGCTTGCTTCCGCTGCATGCATTCAAATTGATGCACCCGGGGCAAACAAACACAGACAGGCAGCACCCCCATATAGCAATATAGAGAGACAAAAACAACAAAAGGGAAAGACTTGTAGCATGCAGTTATTTAAGATATAATGGATCTCAAGGATTTATACAACATTCGCTACAGCATGTAGGAAATGTATAGACAGAAGGGATGTATCTGGCTTTCTGCAGGATGTTAGGATGTGTAATCTTGTAGGAGTCACATATGGCTTGATTCACAAGCACATTTTTTGTTTAATGCTTTCCAGGAATCAACATTACACTTGGCTTTGGGTAGGTTTTTATTTTGGATTCATGTCAGGTATCTACCTGCTGATGATTCGAGGCTTCCCTTGGGTTCCAAACTGTTATCCAGCCAATATCTCTCCTAATCTCTTCTGCTCTCATTCTTTTTTTTTTTTTTTTTTTTCATTGTGTTATGTTTTGCCGCAGCGATAGAAACAGCACAACTGAGTGTTTGTCGCATCGTCCTCAGCCTCCCACTGCTGATCTAAAGCTGTTCCTTTTCCAAATGGCCAACTGTTGACAAGCCGTGCCACAGAGAACAGAACTGCCAGGGAGACAGACTGAGTCAGCACAGGGAGGAAAAGTTGGACAGCAGAGAAGCCTTCGACCCTGGGATCTGGACTGAGACCAGCACTTTCCAAGTTGTGACGTTTGGAAAAAGTGAAGAGCTGCTGGGATTCCCTGTGAGAATAGAGAACAGGGTGTGTATCAGTCCTTTGGAACAACGACATGTTTTTGTCTTATATTGATTCGCCCAGCTTACATAAAAAAGAAAAAAATGAGCTTTTCTGATCTAGCTGATAGAGTGAAACTATTAACTGTAGCTGTAAATTTCTTTCTGGTGGGTATCAGGATGCATCAGAGTGAAGAGGCTATAGAGACATGGACTCAATGAAAAAAAAAAAAATCAATGCACAATATGTCTACCTCCATCTGGCATTATTGATCACTTTGAGGAGAGACTAGTGATTTGTTTTACCAGTGAATGACTCAGCCTCTTGCAATCTTTCTCACTGCAACTCACTTGCACACGCATACATTTGGGTGCAAACAGAAAATTAATCATGCAAGATATAAAAAAAAAAAGAGACACACTGACCTCAGAGTCAGAGTTCTATAAAACTCACTCTATAAATGTTTCCTATAAAGACATATTTATGTTATAATTTACAGCTAGTCGATATCTAATAAATAAAACATGACTGGAGGGGAAGTAATAGAATAAGAATCGTCAGCGGAGTAATGGTAATGCGACATGGCAGGAAATTGATTTAAAGCACTTCACAAATTGAGTTCTTATGCAGTAATTACAATCTTTAGTAATGAAAGAATTACCTGTCCTACCAGGACTTTACAGGAAAAATGTAAGCAAAATTAAGCACTCTCTAGGGTATAGAGAAGTTTTAATTAAATACTTTTATTTTTTGAGTTGAACAACTTTCCTGCAAATTTGGGCTAAGGTTTATCATGCGGAATTATCCCAACACACACCAATCACATTGCATACGATTGTTGGGACTAGGTCATGCCTACTAGGTCCGTTGCCCTGCCAGTCCACCGGAGGGCAACAGCAAGACTTTTAGTTTGAGTCATGTGCTCAATGTTTGTTTGCCTTGTCATGTGATTTCCCTGTCCAGGTGTCATGTCTTCACTGGTTTATTTTGGACATTTGTACCTCATTATGTTCAGGTGCGTCTTGTTTAGTTGATTGTTTCCCCCATTAGGTTAGGTATTTATACCCCTGTGTTTTGTCTTTTTTTTTTTGGTTATAGTCAATGTCAATGTTATGTCATGTCGTGGCCTGTCATGCTTCAGCTTCAGGCTCATGTTAAAGTTATGTCAGGTCGGACTGTGTTAGGTTAGTTTTATGTTTTTATTTAATTTGTTAATTTCTTGAATTTGTTTGTTTATTTGTTTATTTCAATAAAAACTGCGTTTGCATCTAACCTTATCTTATGACTCGTGACAACTATGTACACTTTACTATCCCATGCGGTCACGGGAGAGATGATTAGTTAAGCTACTTTAAAGTCAATGCTTTCTGCCACTTCCACCCATGACTAATCACATACAAGTCACATGTAGTATACGGCCATGCTGTGCTTGCAATTTTTTGCCAATTTAAGTAGATTTCTTTGAAAGACTGCACAACAAAAACGGTTGCAAGTTGCAATAAATATTGAAAATTACATACTATTTAAAGTATGTAAAGTATGTAAAGTATGCCATAGTATTTAAAAAACTCTCATTATAGCAGTTTTATTGACATTTACAGCGTTTGGCAGACATTCTTATCCAGAGTGACTTACATTTACAGTATCTCTTTTGTACAACAGAGCAATTGGGGGTTAAGGGCCTTGCTCAGGGGCCCACCGTGGTGGCCCATTTTTTTTGGTATCAAGCCAACACTTTAACAACTGAGCCACCACTTCCCTGTTGTGTAATGTTGTGTAATATTTTTAAGCTAGCTCATCTTATCAGCTTAGCAGTTAATAATGCTTCTCTGTCTTAATACTGGAAACTCTATAAACATTATATTAATGTCTCCCCTGAGGAAAAGGTTTAACTAATAAACACTTCTATATTAAATAACACCACCGCCTCTATTAGGGTTAGATTAAGAAAATCATCAGACATGCAAAATGCTTGGAATGAGTTGTTACTATAGCAACCATGACATATTAGTGTGAGCACATCAATATAAACCTGTGATCTGAATTACAGCTGGCACAGCTGTCTGATCTGCTGTTGTAGAAAATTAATTTTAAAAATTAATATAAACATTACTGCCCTAGGGTATCTAAATAATCTAATATAGAATGTTAAATATTGTATTTGTCTCCTGACCTTGGGCATTTCTCATTTTATACTGATGCTTTAAAAGATCTATGTAGTCTAAGATATAGTTTGAAATTAGACAGGCTGTTAGGATAATAGAAGTTCTGGGTTATTATTAATGCACGACTAAGAATTATAATTGCTTGGCACACATAATCATTCATGCAATTTGCAATTAAAGCTGCTGTAAGTCATTTTTTACTCACTTTTGCGAACACTTAAAAAAATCATTTATACAGTCCACCAGTAGCCATTCAAATTGGTGTAAACACTGGTGTAAACAAATCGGTGTAAACAAAGGTTTAAATGTGAAATCAGATGTATATCAATCCTTGTCTAATAAAGCAGATCTTTGGATCTGTCCACTTTATCAGAGTGGATCAGAGTGATCTTAAAGCCATTTTTAAATAGTATTTTGCTATTTTGCTGCCTTAGGATTTAGGCTTCATTAGCTTTGAGTCTAAGCTTGAATCTGTGTGTGTGTGTAGTTTTGCATTTTCTTTCTGCATTTGCATTGGTTTTCTTCTCAGGTTTTTTTCCCACCATCCACAAACATCCGGGTCGGTCTGGATCTTTTAACCTGCTGGTAGGTTTGTTTGAACGAGTGTAGGAATGTGTGTGTACAGTTTAACTGGTATCTCACTCAAGGGGCTGTGGTAGCTCAAATGGTTAGGACGTTGGCTTGGTTTTAAAGGCCCGGTGTTGCAAAGGACGTTTGAATGACATGTAAAGCAAACCAATGAAGTTTGGTTTTGTTTGACATCTGGTAGATTACCAACCAATCAGAATTCTTTTTAGATTTTGTGTGCCACCTGCTTCAGATGTTCCACTATCATTTTGTGGGTGTGGTTTAGCATGTTTCCTCACACTTCCAGGGTTAGGGGTTTTATTCCTGTCTCTCTCTCTTTGCTCGGGTTTCATGTTTTCTCTTTGCTGTGGTAGGTGCGGGATTTTTGCTTATCTTCCCTAGTCCAGAAACAAGCATAGTAAGCTGAATGTTATTTTTAAATTGTCAGTGTGAGTGTGTTCGTGTTGCTAACCTGTGATCATTTGGCTAAATGCTACAAATGTAAGCAAACCAATTAAAATGCATCAAAAGACTTTTTTTTGTTCTGGCAACTGGGTAGTGGAATAAATTTACAGTCCTATCATGTCAGAACAGCTGAGTCAGTGTGTTTGTGTTTAAATAACAGCTGAAGACCAACTGCTCTAGATGCAAATGTAAGTTAAAAGTAAGTAAAAAATATATATAATATATAACATATATAAATGTAACATATCTGTAAAGCTATTTTTCATGTTTTACACTGATCATGTTCACGTTTTGTTCATGTTTTATGTTTATGTTCATGTTTTAGTTCATGTTTTATGTTTATGTTCATGTTTGTTTTATATAGTTCTTGTTAAATGTTTTGAGATGACATTTGCATTTATTGTTCATGACTTTACTGTCTCGTTTATTGTTGATGTTTACTTCCTGTCTTGTTTCCTGTCATGTGATCCCCCGGTCCTTGTGTCATGTTGTTTGGTCATGTTTGGTTGAGTTAAGTTTATGTTACATAAACTGGCAAAGGTTTATGTAGAGGGTTCAAGCTACGATAAGCTATGCTAAGCTAAGATAAACTACGCTAAGCTAAGTTAAGTCAAGTCAGGTCAAGTCTAGTTTGTTTGTTCTTTTGCCAAGTGTTCTCCATTGTAAATAAACTGCACCTTTGGGTTCTCAACTACTTGCTTCAGTGGGAGTCCATTACAATATTTATATAATGACTATTCAGTATTATTTATTTTTCTAACATGAAAAGCAGGGAAAAAAAGGAAAGGAAAAACCATTAAAGCTAAAAACAGTCCATTATGGAAGTGTCCAAAGACAAAAAGCTGCAAAAAAGAAAATTATCACCTGCTCTCACCTGAGCTGTCACGCCACAAAATGTGTTAGACAATCTTGTGTGTCTGTAATCTTTTATTAATATATACAGCAGACTGTTATGTTATGTGCTGCTACTGATTTATGTCTCTTTCTTACTAAAAAAACAGAAAAAAGCCATAAGTACAATGTAGTTTTTTTGTAAAATTTCTTATTATTCATCTCAGATTTCTTAATTTTGAATTATACGAGAAACAAACCTTAAAAAGGAAATCCAAAAGGATTGGCAGCTTTCCCTTTTTATTAAAAAAAGGGAGTGAAAACTCATCTACCAAAAGTCCATTTAAAGACTGTGGAGGTTAAGTTGGATCTATAACCAGGAATGAATAAAGATGACATCATTCAGCACTAACGTTTCAGAAAGAGAGATCACAAAATCACTGGGCTTTGTGATGCAAGGAATGAAAAGGTAAGCAATAACGATTTCCCTGTTCACATACTGCAGTTGTAAGGCAGTCTTCTTGCTATGTTCATGGTATGTGCGGCATAATTACATTCACACCTCCTAATTGTTCTAGAATACATTCAACGTTTAAAGAGCACCTTTGATAACAAACGATGCTCAAAAAAGCAGTTTATGGCACTATTTTAGAAATAAGTACAATTGTAATAATGTGTTATTTAACTGTAATTAATAGTTGTGTAAAAACAGGAGACATTTTTATAGCATTATTTTGTACTGAAATCTCACAGACGGCTTTTGTCAAAGTAACTATAACTAAAGGTGAACCATAAATCGCCCTTATCATTAGGGAAACTAAAGCCGGGCTCTTACTGTGTGATTTTGAATAGTTTTTTGTGATTGTTGCTTGTCAGACAATATGATGATCCCCACCTGTCACACTGTAGGATCTCAGTTTCCATGATGTCAGACTGTCAGGCTACATCAAAAACAGACACACAAAACAAGATACGTCTGGAATTTCATGCCATCGATCGGTAACCTGTGTTTTCCTGCTAAATGGTAGCTAGCAGCAAAAAAACCCCACACTGTAGCAGTAATTTTGCTTATGACATGCAAGAAGATTCTCTTCTTGCTTTTCTGGCCACGTGACCCGTTTAAAATTTCGTATGAAGTTGTCATGCTCATTACGTCATCAGGTTTGGCGCTCCTACTGGTTCTTGGTTTGATGGTCTGCATAGAAGAAAGTGTATGAAATCTTTTAACACTACCAAAATTTCACTGGCAGCCATTCATTCGTCTCATGGTTAAATTTGCACAATGCAGGCCCAACTTAAATTGGACACCCCAGCAAAGGACAATACTGGTACAGTCTTTTCATTTAGACCCAAATTTATTAAAAGTGCATTTTTTTTCAATTAGTCTTGTATCCTTCCTGTCAAACACCTGAAAAAATTGTAATAAATAAAATACAAATAAAAAATGATCTGTAAAATAACACCATAAACTACTATCAAGCAATTAAATCCTGCACGTTTATCTAGTCTCAATCAATTTAAAAGGCTTCTGTTGTAAGCATGTAAGTTCTCTTATGTAGGGATGACAACATATAAAAAAATTGACATTTATGCCAGGGATTCTTTATGTACCAGTAATAATGTATTGTACATTTTGATTAAATTTTTGTATAAGAAGAATTAGCTTAAATATTATCAACCATCCTAATGCAATTTGGTGGTAACCCAGCAGCATTGGGAGGGAACCGGGCCAATCTGGCAACACTGGGCGGAAATCCACCCAATCTGGCAACACTGGGCAGGAACCAACCTAATCTGGCAACACTGCAGGTTTTTCCACCTGCATTCGAAAACTTTTTATTTATTTAGAATTTATTTATGAAAAATGACAATTTTCACCCATATCGCTTGATAATTTATCTGTCCGATTAATATCGTGCATCCCTACCCAGGATTAAATTTTCAAGTATGAATAGTCCTTAAATGTCTCAATGGGATTTTGAGCCAGGAAGTGTTTTGGCACAATCTATCCCATTCATTCCAAAGCTTTTCTGTAAATTACTGTTATAATGACATCACATGTTGATGTTAATCTACTTCTATACCTCAGGTCACCTTCGCACGTGTGTCTTTTAGGCCAGAACTGTTTTACTGTAACTGTAACTGTAACATCTTACTATGGGACATGTTGTTCCAAACAATGCCAGAAAATGTCACCATAGCCTCTAAAATGGTATAATAATAATTTAAAACATTTTTTGGAAAGAATCTGTGCACAAAATGTTTATTATTAAATCACATTATCCCTCTTAGGAGCAGGTGTGGAAGCTGTACTTTTTGTCTGTCCTTCCTACCACGTATGAACTGATAATGTGGCATGCCACAATTCTAATCTAGTGAGCTGTGACCTCAAGGTGTCCTCTGGATAAAACCTGCTGTTGCTCTCCAAAGCCCTCTATGTACTGGCTCTGTTTATCTTACAAATATGTTGTATTACAATTTACTGTGTAGACATACAGACTTTATTCACATACAGTGCCTTGAAAAAGTATTTATACCCCTTGAACTTTTTCACATTTTGCCAGCTTAAAACCGTAAACTTAAAAGTGTTTTATTGAGATTTTATGTGACAGACCAACACAAAGTGGCACATAACTGTAAATTGGAACAAAAATTATATACTGTTTTCCAAAGTCCATAGTGTAATGCAACTTCACTGAGGCAAGACTTACTGAACCCAAGTGCAGTTTATTTACAACTGTGACTATTTACAAAAACACTGGACAAACAGCAAACAAGGACTAAACTAAACTTAACAAGAACAGGAACATCGCATAACCAGAAGCATGAACAAGCTCTTACCGCAGTGAAACACAGACAAACAATAATCCACCAAGACAAAGCAAATCACAAGGGCTATAAATACACTGAACACATTAACTGAAACAAGACCCACCTGAACACAATAAATGAAAACAACTAATGAAAACAATTCACAAGGAAAAAATACAAGACAGTAAGACATGAGGACAACAGAAAGTAAACAAAGCAAACTGCCTAGGCTATCTTAGCTTAGCTAGCTAGTATAGCTTAGCCTAGACATAAAACAATAAACATGAAACATGAAACAAGAAAAACAAAACAAGAACAAAGTCAAAGTCCAGACTGTCAGGCTACATCAAAAACAGACACACAAAAAAAAGATACGTCTGGAATTTCATGCCATCGATCGGTAACCTGTGTTTTCCTGCTAAATGGTAGCTAGCAGCAAAAAAACCCCACACTGTAGCAGTAATTTTGCTTATGACATGCAAGAAGAGGTTGATGCAGGGGGGCTGAAAACAAATGAACACCACACTGTTTATATTTTTATTTGCTTAAAATTTTGAAAACCACTTCACAATTATGTGCGAATTTGTGTCGGTCTATTACACAAAATCTCAATAAAATACATTTAAATTTGTGGTTATAAGGTGACAAAATGTAAATAAAGTTCAAGTGGCACTGTATATCTGATTGTATATCTCCAAATCACCACAACATAATTTTAATAGAATGCAAATAGGAAGTGGTAGCACAGGTGTTAAAGTGTTCGACTGCTAATTGGAAGATCGGGGGCTTCGATTTCCAGGACCACCACTTGCCACTGCTGGGCCCTTGAGCAAAGCCCTTAACTCTCATTTGCTTAGTTGTATATAAAATAGATAAATGTAAGTCGCTCTGGATACGGGTATCTGCCAAATGCAGGAAATATAAATATCGTATAAGTCATTTCACTATATTCTATTTCCTGTTTTACATTGAGCACAAAGAGCCTAATACTTAGCTTATTATTGGAATTAGGTTTAATAGATAGGGCTATAGTGGAAATCGAACAAATGTTTAATCCAAAACCCTTTGGTTTATTCTCTCAGGGAAACCATTAAAAGGTCCGTATCGAGCCGTATGATATAAACTAGGGTACCAGGTATAAAAATATAATTAATTATTGTTTAGTGATTAATGATAAAATGCAGATTAAAATGATAAAATAAACCAATTGAAAAAATTAGGTTGGTCAAACTAAAGAATCTCTCTCTCTCTCTTTCTCTCTCTCGATCACTTAACATGTAAATCACATTTAAGGTCTTAGGAATCCAGAAACATATTCTCAAATTTTGTGACCTGTTGCTTAGTTGCCGAGCTCCAAATGAGAACCGTTATTTATTCTTACACCTCCCTGCATTCAGCTTCTGGCAAAAGAGTCGGCAGCTAAGCAGCCTACGCCAAACAACCCCTGCTTCGCACAATCCCACCGGAGCAAATGGGCAAAAGGAAGCGTGCAGGTTGCACTGCCACTACTCCTCATATTTTGACCTTTCTCTTCCAACAATTTATCTTCTCTTTATATGCCCACGACAGCTCATTTTAAATAAATGTTCTGGCTTTCACCTCGGCATTCACATGATTATCAGTCAGTGCTGCTAGTCTGATTGCTGCAGTGTGTGGAGAGGTTCGAAAAAGAGAGGGAGAGAGAGAGAGAGCAGTCGTGGATATTAACTAAATACTTTTGTTATAGTACTTGAGAAGATATTTCCATTTTTTTGGAGTATAATTCAATTGTTATACTTTTACTTCCAGCTAAGTTGTCTAAAAAATTCAATGATTTGACTACAAATTTCAGATAAGGATAAGCTGCGGCTTTGCAAAAAAAAAAAAAAAGAAAACATTTACACCACTTCACGTCAGTTTGCGTTCAAAGAAGCTTTATCCAAAAAGCGTGATGTCTGCAGAGGAAACCAGCAGACCATGTGATGATGATGAGAAGCCTCATCTTTTTTCACTATTCTGTTCATTAATTACAATTTTAAACAATTATTATCTAAGTTTTGATTTAAATTAGGCCAAAAATGTAGATATCAAACTTGTGTATTCTGATGTAACTGAATACTATAGACAAAATTCAGCAGCCTAAAAAAGACTTTCCTGAGAAACTTTTGCATCATTTTTGTATCACCAAAAATACCACAGAAAAAACAACTAGACTAAATATTATAAACCTTCAACATAAATAAAGAAAAATAAATGATGATAATACAAATAATAACTTCTGAAATAAGAAATGAGTGAATTTTCTTTTCCAAATTTACATTTACGTTCAACAAAATTGACTGTTTATAAGGATATTTTGCCAAATTTTGCATATATTTATGATCTATTCAAGTATAAGACATGAAAGACAAATCAATGAAGAATTTGCCCACTATGAGAGGTACTGTAGCTTTCTGTGTGTGCAGCACAGAAAACACCCCATAACTTCCACATCTTTCTTGCTGCTGACTGATTTACAAGCACATTTTACACAATGAACATAATACTTATTTACTTTTTATTTGGATCATATTATTTTTCAGTTCATCCGCTTGTACTCAGGTGAATTATTTCTTAGGTAGCAATACTTTTAATTAAGTAGATATGTTTAGTACTCTTTTCATTACTAAGAGAGAGACAGAGAAAGAGAGAGAAACAGAGAGAGAGAGAGAAAGAGATGCAAAATGTGGTTGAGTGGGTGGGGGGGGGAAGAGGACAAGGGCAAAGATTCAATAAATACTAATCTCATAGATACAAAGACATTTAAAAAATACAACACCGACCTGCAGCACAAACAAAAGCGAAAGCAAACGTACAATAAAGTGGATCTGATACAGAACAAACTTAAAAGTAATTCTAGATTTAATATTAAGATCAGGCTAGTATTAAGGTAAAATCAGATTGCGTCCATCCACCTATCCATCCTACACAGGGTCATGATGAATTTTAAAGCCTTTCCCAGTTGCTTGAGGGCAAAGATGTAGGAAAAAAACCTTTATAGGGCACAATCACAATTACACACCCATTCCCACATTATGGACGGTGTAGAAATGCAAAAGCCTATGTCTTTGGACTGGAGAGGGATTAACTAAACACACCCGGGAAACCAAAATGTTGCCACACAAACGATTAACATGATGCGGGGAACCTTCTATTGTTACATTCTCGCGAGACCAGTGGGATCTCACGATATACATTGGATCTGGCGAGACCTTGTGTCACGAGATCTCGTCACACCCCTACTCCTTATTTTATTTATATTTATATAATATTCATTTGCGCTCTTTCATTATGTTTACTTATTCATCCATGTCTTTTTATTTTTAAATTTTAAATTTTATTATTAAAGATCAGTGGCCCTAAAACAAAACCCTGAGCAACTGTAGTTGTGTTTTTACCAAAGTTACCAACTGCTGCTACCTTAGCATTCAGCAGCAATAGCAACTAATAAAATTCAGCAAAACAAGCAACACACAACCCTGCCCAGAACGGCTAATGTATAACTTTAATCAAAAATCTTTCAGTACACTGTTGAAACATAATCTAGACAATATGATTTCATGAAAAGCATAAAAAAAACCCCATAAAATAATAGGATTTAAGTGAACAGCTGCACATTCATGTAGAAATTCAAAATATGGACCTGGTGGACTGTAAATATTAATTAGTGAAAATAATTGTGGCTAAGCTGGTGCTTAGGGTCATTAAGCACCATTTCTGGGTAATGCCCAGATTATTATTATTATATACTGTATAAATAGTTAATTGGGATGCCTCCTTGTTGGCCAGTTAAACAAAGGCTGGTGAACATGGTTGTTTCTAGTAGGATTGGTCACATGATCCCATCAAAGTTTCTGTACAGCTTCTGATTAGTTATAGCCTCACATAAAAGTGTATTCGGTACGAATTTATGGCAGATGGATTGTAAGAACAGTTTTCTGCATTTTTTTATTATGTTCAGCACTTGAAATCGACACAATATAAAAAAATCTGAATGACACTTAACATTTGCGGATAGCCAGTTCAGATGGCTCCCCGTGACTCTTAATTCACCCTGTTCAGCTCTAAAAAAGCTATTGTTATTGCAGTATCATTTTGACTTCATTTTGATTAACATTTTCTTAATCATATCCTGCTGTATCCTATGCTAAACCGTTCACATAGCTTGTGACTATGAGTCATAACAGATTCTGGAAGATCTCATAATCTATTTAATTCACTTTAGCTCAGATGAGTCAGTCTCATTGGTTTAACCCCTTGAGACATCTAGCTCTTTAGATTCTGGGTCTTGAACTTTTGCGTTTTCTCAGCAGATACTTTCTGTAAGTTCTGTGGCCTGCTATGGCAACAAATTCCCTTTTCTTGGAATGTACTGTAATGAATGTAAATGAAACTATTACATGTCCTATAATTTATGTTACTATAAAGCTACCAGTTTGGTTTATGCATAGAAATAAAGTAAAGAATGAAAGTCTTGGACCGTCGAACCCTGAACTGAACCTGATGACATTTTTGAAAATGTCAGCAGGGCTAATGAATGAAGGTTGTAGGTGGTAGGCACGAAGACGCCTCACTGATACAAAAGAGCATACCATCAAAGAGAATTGCCAGCCTTCTATTAATTACCACTATAAGTGAATTTCATTAGGCCTATGCTGGGGATGTCCATTCATAATTAACTGCCTTTCTATTAATAATAGATACGCCCCAAGAGTAGATACTCCACAAGGGACTAATGATTAAAACAAAAAGAAAGAATGAATATAGGCTTTAGACAGGTGAAGGTCAGATTGGATATAAGGTCCATTTTTAAAATATTGGGAATGGTCTAGTGCTGTAATAAATAAATAAATAAAATATATATATATATATATATATATATATATATATATATATATATATACACACTGCCACTAGCAGTAGGAAGGGAAAAATTAAAAGATAATAGAGGGAAAAATGAAATAGAGGCAGATAGACAGACAGACAGACAGACAGGTCTGAAATTAGATTGTCATATTTATGTAAATATGATAAATTATGAGTGTCTGCCTATGAGTATTCTAATGGTAACTTAACCTATTACTGTAAAACCTATTTACCCATGCCTGTAAAAAATGTGTACCTGTTTTCATAAAATGCCATTAAAATTCTTTTATTTTCTTTACTGGAGAAGAAAAAAAAATCGTCAAGAAGATTTAGCACAATGTATTCCAAACTATCTCTATTCCATCTGAGATCTCAACATACTCCTGTCCCTTAGTCACTTTTATTCCTACATCTGTGTCACCATCTCATATCCATTCCATCCATTCCCTGCGGATTTTCCTTTTTTCCTAAACCTTCCGCTTTATTCACATCCTTTTTTGCCTCCGTGTTTTGAATGGTAAATAACATGGGCTTCCCAGGTAAATTATAGAGAAGGTAGATGATTATCACCTCAGAGAAGGTCTTAGAGGTTAGAGTGAAGGTTTTGCAATTTAAGAAGATGATTTCCACAAAACCATGAAGAATCACTGCAGCATTTGTTTAACAAAAAAAAAACCCAGAAAAATAAATTGGGAACGGGTGGCAAGGAAAGGCATGATAAACGAGCATGGCAATGAGTGATGAAATGCCCAAATCTCCATTTGGAGGATAATTGGATCTGCTCTGCTGCCATATAAAATGCACAGCTTTAGGCAGAGGGGAAAAAAGAAAGGAATTTGTTTGAGGAACCACTGCCTGTAACCTATTATACCACACAATATTGAGGAAAGTGGTAGCTCATTGGTTAGAGTGTTGGACTGCTAATTGGAAGACTGTGGTTTCAAATCGAAGCATCATCAATATTTCAATGCTGGGCCCCTGAGCAAGGCCCTTAACCTTTAACTGCTCAATTAGTTTAAAAAAAGGGATAATGAACAAAAAGTCTCAAAAAAAGAATAATTTTAATAAAAGAAACTTAAAGGTCCGAGTCAGTAAACTCATTCCAGAACGACAAATTGCACAAAAAGCAAATCTCTTCATATTAGTGATAAGAAGTTCAGATCAGTTTACCATTTAAGACTTTTGAGTCTCTTTCAGCAAATCGAACAAATCTTTTTTCGAATCATTTCGTTCATTTTACCAGAATATAATTAAAAGGTTACGGATTGCTTCCCTAACACATCTACTACTTACAAAAGACACAGTTATAATGCGACCAAAATATAAGAAACCGATTGATTAATTCATTAGTTTATCTGGTTCTTTAGCTCACTTTACCTCTTTCCTGCCAAAACTTCTGGTTTCATCACATAACAGCATCATATGCTTAATATATGCAGTCTGACTGAGTTATTTTAATGACAAAATGTTAATTTCTTTAATGTCTTTTGATATTTTTATGCTAATTTCTTAATATTGAACATATTATATACATTATATTAGTATCATTAAATGTAGAATAGAGAGCCAGGAAATGGACATGTGACAAACAAACGAACGAACGACTCGTTCGTAAGACAAATTAACTAATCATTTCTGTTTCCGCCTCGTACTGCGTAAGTTATGTTTGAAATGAACTAAATGATTCAGTCATAACCAAAAGGTCTTTCATGGGAAGATGTTTGTTTGCTGGATTGGTGAAAGAATAACCAGCACGTCTCAGCCATGCCTTTATCTTCTACGTTATCAAAGATCTCCTTCCAGCATAGGCAGTCTCAATACACTGACAGCCTGAACAAATAAAAGCCTGTCAGAGGCTGTTGCGGCATACAGATTTCATGGTGTTTTTCTCTCTCTCTCTTTCACTTATGCACACAGAAACAAATAGAAACCCATCTTTAGAAATAGGGGTATGTGGCGGGGGTATGTGGCATATGTTGAGATGAAAATGAACCCAGTCGCTGCTGTAAGCTGCTATTTTTAATTCATCATCCATCAACTCTCCATGCACCAGAACATACAGATGTGTGATAAATGAACTGACAAATGCTGTTTTCGTCATGCTGTAGAGGTCATTTTTCTAGCATAATTTGGTTTCCCACAGAGCAGAAGGTCAGCGTAAAGCAAATAAATACACAATGCTATCGATTTATAACACAGATAGATACATCAATATATTTATCCCAGAGGGAAATTTACTTATCCTTTGATCAAACATTTCAATCCTCATGAGAGGATGACTCCGCCTCTTTTAGCAGGGCACATTGGTTTACCGAATGATTTGCTGTAAATCACATTTGTACCAATCACCAGATGATATGCCAGTTGTAGAAATACTTAAATAAAATAAGTATTTTTTGGAAAGAATTTTTTAACTATATAGTTCGATAGGGTTGGTCAAGATGATACATCATGAGTTCCACCCGTTTCCCTCTGGTATTTGATATTGAAGATTTAAGGTAAGTAAGTAGACTAGCTAACAGTAACGCTCAGTAAGTAGACTAGCTAGCAATATTTTGTAACGTGCTAACTGAAGGTGCTAGTTCAAATAGCCGCTTATCCGGAATTGACCCCAGAAATAAACTCAATATAACTCTAAGCTTTCTTGTTCTTCTGATGGTGGCGTTACAGTGTTGCTGTTTTAGCAGTTCTAAAACTGTACCTTGGCTTTTCCTCCAATTTATTTTTAACAGTTTTCTTTAAAAGCAATATGATGAAACACATCAAAAGATTATCTGATGTGGTTATAATCGCATCTAAGTGGGAGTTTCTTGATTTCAATGTTTGTCAATGAATTTCAACTAAAACATGAAAAAAACCCCTCAATATATTTCTACAATTTCTTTTAAAGTTTATATTTATGTATATAAATCATGAATTAGGTTAGCCTACCTGAAAAAAATAGAACGCTTTGCAGCACAAAATGGAAAATCCTAGCCGAATGTTTAAGCCCTGCATCCCATCCTGAACATTATCGACCGGTTGGTCTTGTATTGATTGCCACAGTGCTAAAGGATGATGTGGAATGATTTCTGCCTCCTCTTCTGGGAGCCTGAGGGCTGAAACAAGCGATGGAGAACCGGTAAACACCTCCGTGATCTCCTGCCTGTAAATTCCACTTTAGACTTGTTGCTTAGGAGTGTGTGTGTGTGTGTTTGTGTGTTTTAGAGGAAAGAGTGTGATGGAAAGCTCCCAGGCTGATCTTACTGGTAAAGCCCTGTTATAAATCGTGGATTACGTAAAAAAATTCTTCTTTTGGCAGTTGATTTGGAACTTACCATACTTTATTTCCACAAAACCATAGCTAGTAAAAAAATTAACACCGGCATGTATTAGACATCATTGTCTCTACAGCTTTATAGAAACCGAGCAAAATTTCCTTATTGTTCAGGTTCATTCACATGTATTATGGCTGATTGTAAACATTTGGTTCACCAACTACTGACATCGTATAAGACTGTACGTTTATTTTTACTTATATGCACCCTATATGCAAGCAACGACAAATAATCTTGTGAACCTTACAAACACACACATTTATTAATAAACTAAACAGCAAACTGGGACGTCGTGCATTAAACAAAAAAAAATCACTAAAGTTTTTTTTTGACATCTGACTAAAGTGTAAAACATCCATACAAAATCAAAGCAGAATTGTATTTTATTTTATTCCTACCTAAATTATACATTTACATAAACATAAAATGTACAAATAAAGGAACTGCTATTAAAAGGTAGAAAAAAAGGACTGTTAAACAAATATCAGATTTGATTGTAAATGACAGGTGATGTGATGTTAATGTCCATCAGAGGACTGAGATTGACTTTTCTTTACTTTAATCTGTTTTATATAAGCAGAACAAAGAGACTTTGGAGGAGACGGGATGTAAAAACTCACCAAGTAGTGTGAAATTCAGCGTTTTTGCTTTGTGTCAATCAGATCAGAAGTAACTAATAACTACTTGAGTAATTATTTCTACAAGTATGTGTACTTTTACTTTGTTATAGATTTTGGATACTCTACCCACCTCTGATTGTTTGTTTGTCTTAATACTCAGTCCTCTAGAAACATTAACCTCTTATTTCACAGCAACATTCAGGTTTTTATGGTGGGGGGGGCCATGATTCACAAGTTGAACATGATCAAGGGCAGGGATCCTCAAGCAAGAACAAACTGAAACACGGGGGGTGGGGGTGGGGGGACGACGACACACAATCAACAAACAAGAAACACCTGAAAGCGATGAGGGTACAATTAACCAATAAAAGGACAGAGTGACTCACATGACACAACACAGACACAAACATCGAGCACTTGGTTTATAATATTGACAAAGAAAGTCTCTCTGTTGTTCACCGGTGGCCCGACAACCCAGCAAGCCTGACCAAGTCCTGACATTTCCAAACACCAATCCATTCAAACCCCTAAAAATGGTGGTGGATCGGAGGCAGACCTAGACCTTGGGGCACTGGAAGGCTGTGGTAACCTGGAGATGCTGGAGAATGAGGAGGGGCAGGGAGCCATGACAGTCTGGCCCACAACCCAGGCCAGTTCCCCAGGACAGACTGTGCTGTCCCTCTACTTAGTCCTTATCCCAAAAACATTAAACATAAAACTAAACTAAAATCAGACCTTACCTTACCTACAATAACATAGCTAAAACATGAACATGAACCATAACATGACTAAGACCAAGGCAAACTGAAACAAGCGTATAAACAATCAACCAATGACAGGGCAGGGAGACTTACATGGCACCTCACAGACAACATAAACAAACATTAAAAACAAACATGGGTTACAATATTGACAAACAAAGTCTCTCCTTTGCGCTCCTGTGGCCCAGTAAGGCAATGCACCCGGTAAGCCTGACCGTTATCCAGTGGCGTACCGTGGGCTTTTAGTCAGGGCCTTCTACGTATAAGCAATCACATATACACATTTTGATGAAACTCAGTTGTTTCCAAATGTGTAAACTAAAGGGGAAGATCTTGTCAAAGATGTCAAGGCAGCTGGGACCATAGAAAATAATTGGTAACACACTACGACATGAAAGACTGAAATGCCCCCCTGCTTAATAAAGCACATATACAGACCTGTTTGAAGTTTGCCAATGAACCATGCCTATGTCTATAACCCCAAATACACCATCCTAACCATCAAACATGGAGGTAAAAACATTATGCTTTGTGGTCTTTTGCTGATAAGGGAATAGGACAATTTTATCACATGAAAAAGACCATGGACAGGTTTATTTGCCATCTAATCTTGGCAATGGCAACAAAGCAGTGGTTCAAGAAGAAACATTTCAGCAGGGAATCAAATATTTTTTCCATTCCTGCATACAAGATATGCAAACAATTAAACAACAGGCAAAGAAAATAGAAGGTTCCTATTGGCTGGAAAGTACCTAAAATTATTTTTTGCATAAAAAGTTTGTAATCGACTTTCAAACATGTTTTAACACAAATCTTGGCTCATGGTGCTCGTGTAACCATGCTTACCATACTGCAACCATGACAACAAGCAGAAATAAAGGTTAAAATTAGGTCTAGATTCACATATCACTGTGCCTAAAACAGGAGGAAATGAATCAGATACTGTAGGTTTACATGAAAAGCAAAGGGATATGGACTGTTTGGAAAGGAAACGTTAGCGTACTTGAAACGAAAATGGAATGACTGAAGATAAGTCCGTCATGATGTAACCATAACAACGTGTGTGTGATAGTGCCACCAGATGTGTGTGTGTAAAATGGAATTTCAAAACATGCTTAAAATCTTTTCATCCTAAACATTAATACGTAACCATGGTGAATTAGAATTAACATCTGCTTTAAACTAACACCTTACTAACAGTTTTATTGTCTCTGCTATAGAAACATGTGTCAGATAAGGTAAGTGGTTGCTCAGTGGTTAAGCTGATGGATTGCTGATTAGAAGATTGATGATTCAAATCCTCTTGGACCCGGAGCAATGCCACACAATCCTCAGCTGCTTAGCTGAAAATGGGATAAATACAAGTTTTTCTAGGCATCTGCTAAATGCCATGTACAGTAAATGGCTGAGCATGTGACACAAACCTCCCTGACATCAAATGTAATGGAAATATGACCCAGCCACACTACACATAATAGTTTCAATGTTTATTGTCTTTTATCTACCAAGAAATTCTTGTGCTACAATTGTGCACTCTTTCCCAGACAGAGTCAAATATTAGTCAAACTATCTAGCAGAGACTGTAAATGTAATAGATAATAAAATGCAGTGGGTTGTGAATTGTAGTCGTGTTATTGGTTGAAGTCCAACTATTCCACAGATGGCTGGTGTGGGATCTAATGATGCGGTGAGATCAGTCCATGGTTTGGGTGGCTAGAGACTCACACCCAGTTTTTACACAACGCCTGGTGTAGAAGAAAAACACACCTGGGGCAATGGTGTAGAAGAAAAACACACCTGGGGCAATGTTCTGGAATGTTTGAACAACTCTCTGGTTGATCATTTTTGATCCTATACCACGATGCAGCTAGTCAGAATCCTCTTTATAGTGCAGATGTAGAATATCAAATTAACTTTGCTGTCTGAGGAAGAAGATGAACTCTCTTCACTGTCTTAGTTTGAGTGGTCCATAAAAGGCCCACTGTAGTGTTAACACTTGACATTTTCCACTGGAGTCTCGTTAGTGTGCACTATGTTCTGTGTCCTAAACCATCTAAAAAAAAATACTTTAGTATACTTTATACCTTTGTACTACAGCAAGATTGTAAATTGTGGTATAGTGTAGTATATTACAGAATTTATTTTGTGTTACTGCAGCATACTGTAGTATCATTCATTTATTTATTAATTTATTTATTTATTAATTAATCTTCTATCCCCGCTTATTCCCTAATTCAGGGTCATAGGGATCTACTGAAGCCTATCTCAGCTGTCCCCGAAAGGGCGAAAGGCAGGAGGGGACACTCTGGACATGTCGCCAGTCCATCACAGGGCCACACTCACTCACACTCACTCCTAGCGAATTGATAAACTGTAGTAAATACTGTAGTACACTTCATGAGATACTTGAGTAGAAGGCTGTGGTATACTATATTATATAATAGTGATTACCAAAGCCTTCACTATAGCATTTGGTTTGTCATAGTATTTAAACTTCATTAATTTATACACCATACTAAAGAAAGAACTAAATGTAAATGATCAACTATATTTCTTGCTCTATTGAAAACAGTGTGAACAGCCAGAATCCATTTCTAATGGAAAGCAATGTCAGATCACTGATTTAGCAAAAGTAAAACAATGCAGATTTTTAACGTGTTTTGTTTTATTTATTTTAGAGATTTAGACCCTTGTTTGCAATCACAGAGGTCAGATGTTTCTTATAGTTGGCTACCAGATTTGCACAAATCTCAGAAGGGATTTTGTTCCACTCCTCTCACGTTTGCCAACTCAAACCTTCAGCTCTCTCCACAGAGTTTCTATGGGATTAAGGTCCAGAGACTGGATAGACCAATCCAGGACCTTAATGTGCTTCGTCTTGATCCACCCCAGTAAACACAGCCTTAGCCGTGTATTTTGGGTCATTGTCATCCTGGAATACCCATCCACGACCAATTTTTAATTTCCCTGGCTCAGGGAATATTTATTTGTTAAAGATATTAGTCTACGATATTGATTTTCTATCTGGTTTTGGTGGTGTAAGTTGCATTATAACAATGACATTGTGAAACTTGTACCCTAACCAGGATAAAGCAGCTTTTTGTTAGCATGTGTGCTGCATGCTTTTACTGAGATAATGTTTTAGACTGATTAACATCTCGAAAATACCCTGCAATCCTATTGGAATTGGTGGGGCTTGAACCCAGGTGTTTTTGGTCTTCAGATCAACGGCTCAGGCTGGCAGTGGTGGGGCTTGAACCCAGGTCTTCCTGGTCTTCGGATCAGCAATTCAGCACCTTTTGAGCCACCACTGCCCCTCATTTGAGCCACTGCTGCCCCTAATATATACTGTAGTTTGACCAAGCACACTAAATCCTTATAAAAACATAATCGATATTAGGTTGATCATTTTTCAACACAAAACAAAACCCTAAACATATACTAACCCCGCACTGTGGTGTATGACTGGCACAGCTCTAGTAGATCTCTTTTCAGGACCCTGCAGAACTGAAATACAAAATACATATACAAAATACAAACAAACTCCATCATAGTTCACCTGTAAAACTGCGCGTGTGTGTGAATCGTTATAAATGTAAATAAGCTCTCTGGCAGCTCCAAATGATTTGCTAATTCTGCAATGCTGCTTATGCAATCTACCTGAGTTAACTAAAAATAATAATTTATTATTAGTAAATATTGTAGTTGTACAAATTGAAAATTAACAATCATGCTGGAAAAAGATAAACTATAAACCAGAAAAAAACCTTTGCCTGTCAGGTATAACTAATTATTCTGCATTTTCCAACACAAAAAAGAATTGTAATGTTACAACGTTTACAGTAATTCACTTGGAAAATTAAACACATCCTGCTTTGTCAAGCTGGAAAGAAATTTATGTCAACCAGTTCATTTCTATTAAAAGAATTTAAGCACGGTGGCTTAGTAGTTATCACTGTTGACTTACAGCAAGAAGGTGGTAGCTGAGTGTTTAGGGTGTTGGACTGCTAACTGAAAGATCAGGGTTCGATTCCAAGCACTATCAAGTTGTCACTGCTGGGCCCCTGAGCAAGGCCCCTAACCCCAGTTGTATAAATGTAAGTTGCTCTAGATAGAAATAAACTCGTCTGCCAAATACCGTAAATGTAAATGTCCCTGCTTCCCTGCAGGGAACTCCACTTTCTGTGTGGAGTTTGCACGTTTTCCTTGTGCTTGATTTGGTTTTTTCTGGTGTCTGGTATGTTAAGTTGATTCTAAATTTGTCCATAAATGTGAGTGTGTGTGTTTTGTTGTCTGTATGTGGCCCTCTGATGAACTGGTTGACTTGTTCAGGGTGTACCCCTGCCTCTTGCCAAATGACAGATAGGCTCCAGCAGGTTCCTATGACCCTGATTAGGAATATTATAGACAGTCAGTCCTTAACCTTGTCAATATCTTCAATCATGCTATGTTAGTTAGCTTGAAGAGCTAGCTAGCTTCTTCAACCCTTCAATAATTGTTTCCAGATTGCTTGCATGTGATGTGTTTAAGGTAGAGAAAAAAAATGACACTGCTGACAAGGAGAGCCATGAATAATAAACCGATGCTATTTCTATGGAAATGAACTCTTTAGGAGGTAAATCAAATGGAATAGAAGTGGTGTTCTTGAAGGTACTAATGCACTTAGGGTGTGTGGCGAGCATTTTCTTTTACCATATGATGAAAATGCATCCTAAAATCCTACACACATGTAGAAACATGGGGGTTTTACTGAGGGATGAACAATGTCAAAGTCTGCTTTTTTACTGATGTGGACATAAATTGTGAGTAAATGTATATAGTATATCTTGTATAATATAGATTTTTCATGATTTACAGCATAGCAGCAGGGCCCTAGTGGAAAAGCAACAGAGATAAAAGAGGCCATTAATTGTTGCTGCAGATTAGAGATATACAGTATGACTGGCATTAAGCTCATCTCAGGAGGAGCTTCGAATTTACTTCTAATACTAGTTGGAAAATAAAATGGATATGACAGGCTACAATATTAAATGCTAGGTCTTGACATCTTGACTAAAAAAGGGGGTGCAACAGCAATCAGCATCAATGTGAGCGAATGGCATTGGTAATGCTAATCATGTTTTAATTATTCTGGTAAAAGAGAATAACCACAAAAAGATTCTTTTGTAATTCCACTGAAAAAAAATTGTATTTAACATACAATCTCTCCAGTCCTCTTATCAAAAAGCTTGCCCAGGATTTTATTAAAGGAGGGAAGTTTGACAAAAAAATATATATAACTTCTTTTTCTTTCGGCTGTTCCCTTTTAGGGGTCGCCATAGCGACTCATCTGTCTCCACCTAGACCCTATTCTCTACATCCTCTTCACTCACACCCACTAACTTCTAACATCCTCCTACCAATATATTCACTATCCCTCCTTTGTACATGTCCAAACCACCTCAATCTGGCTTTCGTCTAACATGCGCTGTCCCCCTAATGAACTTGTTCCTAATCCTTTCCAACCTCGTCACTTTCAAAGAAAACCTCAACATCTTCACCCTGCTACTTCCAGCTCTGTCACCTGTTTCTTCCTCAGTGCCACTGTCTCAAAACCATACATCATAGCTGGTCTCACCACTGTCTTGTACACCTTTCTCCTTAATTCTAGCTGCTCTTCTGTCACACATCACTCCTGACACGTTTCTCCACCCATTCCAACCTGCCTGTACAATGCATCACCACAGCAAACAAGAAGGGGCTCAGAGCTGATCCCTGGTGCAGTCCCAACTCCACTTTGAACTCCTCTGTCTGGGCTACTGCAAAACTCACCACTGTCCTGCTCCTCTCATACATATTCTATACCACCCTGACATACTTCTCTGCTATTCCTGACTTCCTAATACAATACCACAGCTGTTTTTTTGGTACCCTGTCTTCTCCAGGTCTACAAAACACAATGCAGCTCTCTACGACCATCTCTGTACTTCTCCATCAGCATTCTCAGAGCAAAGATTGCATCTGTAGTGCTCTTTCTGGACATAAAGCCATACTGTTGCTCACAAATATCTACTACCCTCCTTAACCTAGCTTCCATTACTCTTTTCCATACCTTTATTGTGTGACTCATCAACTTTATGCCTCTGTAGTTTGTTGCAACTCTGCACATCACCCTTGTTCTTAAAGATAGGCACCATTACACTTCTCTTCCATTTCTCAGGCATCTTCTCACTCACTGAAATCCTGTTAAACAATCTAGTAAGAAATTCCACTGCTGCCTCTCCTAGAACCTCCACCGGTATTTTATTAGGACCAACCGTCTTTTCTCTTTTTATCCTCTTCAAAGCCGTCCTAACTTCGCATGTACTAATCTTTTGAACTTCCTGCTTCACATTATTTACCTCTTCTACCCTTTTCTCCCTCTTATTTTCCTTACTCATCAACACTTTAAAAGTACTCCTACCATCTTCTCTGTACACTCTCTTCACTTGTGAGCACCTTTCCATCTCGATCCTTAATAACTCTAACCTTTTGCACATCCTTTCCATCGCGATCCCTCTGCCTTGTTAACCTGTACAAGTCCTTCTCTCCTTCTCCAGTGTCTAACCTAGTGTGCAGCTCAGCATATACCTTCTGCTTGGCATTAGCCACTTCCCTCTTCACTCTGTGCCACAAATCCTTGTATTTCTGTCTACTTCCCTCAGTTCTTTCCATGTCCCACTTCTTCTTGGCTAACCTTTTCCCTCTGTATAGTATCCTGAACTACCCTATTCCAAGTCTCTATCTTCTTTTCTCCTTCCATATGACACACCTAACACCTTTCTTCTTGTCTCCCTGATCACTTCTGCTGTAGTTTGCCATTCATCTAAAAACACCAACTGACCGCCCAGAGCCTGTTTCAACTCCTGTCTAAATTCTTCACAGTATTTCTCCTTTTCAGCCTTCACCACTTGGTTTTCTTCTCTACCTTTGATCTCTTCTTCCAGACCAACAGCCATCCTACACACCACCATTCTATGCTGTCTGGCTACACTCTCACCCACCACAACTTCACAGTCACTAATCTCTTTCAGATCACTTTGTCTACGTAAGATGTAATCTACCTGTGTGCTCCTTCCTCCGCTCTTATAAGTCACTATATGCTCCTCCCTCTTCTGGAAAAAAGTATTTACCACAGCCATCTCCATCCTCTTAGCAAAGTCCACTATCATCTGTCCTTCACTGTTCCTTTTTCTGACTCCAAAACTCCCCAACACTTCATTACCTCTGTTCCCCTCATTAACATGTTTATTGAAGTCTGCGCCTATCACTGCTCTCTTTCCTCTTGGAATACTCACCATTACCTCATCTAACTCACATCAAAAGCTCTCTTTCTCTTCTAACTCATAACCTACTTGTGGGACCAGCTCCAACCTGAAAAAAACACATAGAGGTGTTCAAGTTTTATTCATACACATTTAGAATATTATGCCCTCTCGTACAAGAAATGACAAATATCTTGTAAAAACACATTCATGAAAAAAACTATACGATAATGACTCTCTCTTTGGTTACAGATGACTTTTTGTGCCACAAAAATAAAATCAGCTTCGCAATGTGGAATTAAGAAAAGCCGGGTTAAAATAAGGAAATATATCTTATTCTAGGATATCAGCTCAGCACAGGGTCACAATTCAGTCCAGTTTAGAGCTTTAAAGATTGTGTTTCTACATGAAGCAGGGAACAAATCCAAACTAGTCTTTATGACCCCCCATGTGTTGTTTTCTAGTGATTGCTGCCTCACTGATGTGATTAATTCAAACAATTAGGACTATAGTGCAAAACAATACCCAAAATACTCAATACTCATTGGACACTTTAATAGGAACCCCTGCCTACTTGTTTATTCGTATAATAAGAGACTATAATCTGTATAATCAGTGCAATGCCTGATGCAAGCAGGTGCAAAGCTCTAGATAAACAACATCATATGATGACAGGAAGCCTCTTTAACTTCTTTAACATTTACAGCATTAAAAATATTTTAGTAAATATCTATCAAAACACAATAAAGTGTGAGCCTGTAACAGGAACAGATTGCACGTCAGTCGGCTAAGAAAAAAAAAAATAAGTACAGCTGTAATAAACACCTGATGCTTACTAAGATGTATTGAAGGTATTGAAACCCAAAGGCCATTCGATTTCTATATCTCTAAAAATATTTCCAACTAAATGTACTAAATACCATTTTAAATACCGTACTATTTGACAAGTAATTAAAAAAAATCTTAATGATTGCATGATTTTACTCCTATAGGTTGCTTATATTTTCCACATAAACATTCTTTCAGTACCCAAGATTGTGTTATTGTGATATGTCTTAAGAACACTTGGTTTAATCACCACAACACAACAATGAGATCTTTTTCATCCTTTAAAAGGTGTAGGTTTCAAATCACTCTCGGTGCTAAATGAAAACACTGTAAATGTGGACCTAAAATGCACATTAATTATCAAGCTGGGCTTCGACATTTGGCCATAAATTTTCATTGTATCACAGTAGATCCTTCATTGTGCAGACACTGTGGGAAAAAAACCTTCTGGCATGACGAATCCAGGCTTGATATTGTGCTGCAGTTATATCATACACCTTCCACTTCAATGTACAATAGAATTCATCATTTAGTTGGAGGAAAGGAGAGTATGGGTCATAAAAGTTGTGGGTCACAGATGTGCCTTAAACCATTCCCGAATCAGCACTGCATGGTGATAACATAGATGACAGATCTTCAGATATAGCTCCACACATTCAAATCTTTTCCCCCACATTGTCCAGGCAATACGACTGAAATTATTTTACAACAACTTAGTCAAATACTTTAATTTTTACATTGTTTATCCTGGGCATAATCTCTGAACTTTTAATTGTCTCTTGTATGTTACGATAGCACGACTAATGTAGCTTGTACCCTACACTTAGAATAGCAAGCACAGTAATAGCATATACCTTTATCTAATTTCCTCTTTAATAACCTCATCAATCGGTATTTCATCTACGTATTTAAAATAGTCCATTAGAACATTGTTTAGAGCCCTGACAGCACCAGAATAAGTTATCGATGCCCTCAGGGAAATGATTTATTTCAATAGGTGAACTGTATTTGCAGTATTAAATGAGGGAAAGCTATAAGCAGATTTTTGCCCCTCCCCTGTGTGTCTTCTTAAACATAAGCTTGTCACAATAAATCGCTATTTTTCTGCACTAAACAAGTGCATTTTTCCAAGATATTTCAAAGAGGACGTACAATATGTTCTTGAATAATAATGTGCAACATCCGACGCATTTTCCCAGATCGCATCACATATTGTTATGAAATTTACATATAAATTTGCAGAATTAGACTTACATTAACCTCTTCTATTCAACTAAGCAATTGAGGTTTAAGGGCCTTGCTCAGGGACCCAACAGTGGCAACTTGGTTGTGCTGGAAATCGAATGCTGATCTTCCAAATAGCAGTCCAACACCTTAACCACTGTGCTACCACTTCCCACATAATAGTCTTATGGTGTAGAACATGTAAATGTCACAGTTTGATGTCATTTGCAATACAGTTAAATGCAGTACAGGTAAAATGTTGACAGCATATACTTTTGTATTCTCGGAATTAGCACCTAGTGGTGGTCGCCCATCTGTTTTTAAAACTTGTCTGGGATGGAAATGGTCAGGTAAAAGAATGACATACGGGTGTCTAAAAACAAGCAGGCTAATAAAAATGGCGGTAAAATAATCCAAACTTCTAATCAATATTAAGCTGTTTATGTAGGTCTTCTAGGGTTCATAAAGGGCTTATAAAGCTGCCATGAAGTTAAATAAAAGTATCTTTAAATGTGTTACCAGCTAAATAAAATTCTGCAAATAGCTTATATTTTGAGCTGAAGGTACAGTAGGTCTCCCAGTGAAACAGCACAATCTATTCAGACCTTGTTACAAACATCATTATGCCTGAATTTAAGATATATAACAGCTTATTGAAAGCAGCCCCTGTTTCATTTTGACCAGATTCCAGCCGGACGTTTTTCTTTCCTGGTAATTGCTGCCCTGAGGATAATAGTCTTGATATAAATGCTGGTTCCAGAGCATTAAAATGTAAAAAGGGTCCATTTCAAACCAGAACACACATACACATACATGCACACGGCCAATCAATATAGGCTCCACCTGTCACAGGCTTCATCTGCTGTCTGACCTTTTTGTAGCCAGCACATTCAGCAGATCAATGCCTAGATCAAGCAGAAAGCAAAGCACTATGGAACAGCTTCGAGGAGGAAGATGTGCATGACCAGCATACAGTGAAGAACTAGCCTGAATAGAGGAGGAGTGGGTGAGTATTAGTCAGTTTAACCAACATGCCAGGATATGGAATAGACCGCACACACACACACACGCTGATGTCAGCAATATACTACAGGGAGGCATCTGTGTTTGACTGATGTTGCTTTCAGAATTGAAAAAAATGGCACTTCTGGCTGATAGCATCCTTACAGAGTGCTCTCCATTAGGCTCTTAATTACATCTAGGGTTTCCCATGACCAGAGAAAAGAGCGGGACAGAGAAAGAGAGTAAGAGCAAAAAAAAAAGAAATAAAATATAGAGGATTGAGGAATGATTAAATAATGTGAAATCAAAAAATTAGAAGGGTGAGAGATGAATATGTGTGTGTGTGTCACACAATCTTGACTACACTGCTGGAGTGTATAATTCTCCTTTTAACTCCAGCAAGAAAAGAAATTTATACCACCGACAAAGCGCATTTCTAATTCATTATATAGGTAAGTGGTAGTGCAGTAGTTTGCTTCCGAGTAACATTAAGTTACCACCGCTGGGCCTCTAAGCAAGGGCCTTAAGCCCTAATTACTTATTAAAGAGATCAATGTAAGTCAGATGGGTTGGGGGTCTGTCAAATGCCATACATGTAAATCTATAAATAACTTTTTGCTCATATGCATGCAAACATGAGCGCTAATCACATGCTAAACTCCTTGTTCTGTTTGTCAGATAGCAAAACACCAACACCAACAGCTAAACAAGGGGCAGATAACATGTCCACTCATCCAGATCATCTCTTTATATGGCAATTAATAGCAATGTAAATAGTATATATAGCCTCCACTTAAACTAAAAAGCATGTCAATGCACCATCTGTGCATAAAACATTTAAATCCTAGTTTCCTGGATGGATAAATCATCAAAACCATTTGGAGTCTAATTAAAAGTTCTCCCAGAGGTGCGGGAGTAAAGCTAAATCTGAAACAGGATCTTTCAAAACACATATGCATGTGATGGTCAGGTGTCCTAATACTTTTGTCTATATAGTGTGTGTATAGCTCATTGTGTCTATACTATACTATACAGTTCATTACCCTAAATTACCTTGAATAAATGACCTTCAGACAACCATAATGTTTGTATATAATGCTATTAATTATAACATAGTTTTTAATGCAGATGAAAGGATGGAGAAGCGTTAAAATTTTTTCTTGCCTCTCGGTAGATGAATGATTGTGTGACAATATTTCAGACACCACATAACCTTGTCTCGTTCACTCCAAAAATCATGGCCAGAGACTCCCCAGTCACAGACTGCTTATTCACGGAGTGTGCTGTCTGAATGTCGATGAGATGCCTGTACTTTATGCTTCCTGCTCGCTGCTGCCCCCTGTAGGGGCAATATAAAAGCATGACAGGGGAGAACAGAGAACATGACTGGATCCTGTTTTAATTCAGAACACTTCTGTCAGTTACCCATGGTGCTTCCTCTTGGAAAATCAGAAGACTATCTTATGCAGGACTATTGGAAAATCATAAGTTGACCAAGGATTTTCCGATGTGGAAGTGAGGAGGGAAGTAAGGGACAGCTGTTTTTAGTTCTAGGTTGGAACAGGGTGTTAACGTCGGCGTAAAAAGATCTTTCCACTCGGCAAGGGAGCCAAAAACAGTTATTACGCAGTTATTACTTAGTTCCATAATCATCGGAACAGATTATTTTTAGAGATGTACATTTGACGTGATTTTTTTTTTTCTTCATTCGAAAGAAAGACGAAACGATACACTGTAAAATGTATTAAGTTGACTTAGAAAAACTGAGAAAACCGATTGCCCTAAAATTAGCAAGTAGACTATTATTTTCAAGTTTAAGTATTTTTAAGAGACAAACTGTTAATCAAGTACACTTTAGTAATGACCTACAACTATTATTTGAGTTAATCTTTTATTAGTGTTCACATTAAAAGGAAAATATTAGGAAACCGATTGTCTTAAACATTTCAAGTAAACTAAAAAACACAAACCAACCAATTTTGAATTATATGTTATATTACATCTCTTTAGGTACTACGGCGTACCAAACAAAAAAAGATCATTATAATGTAGCTTTGTTACTTTAAAAATGGAAAAATCTCACAAAAGTTGATGTCACTTAAAGAATTGGGACTATGTTCTACATATAGCTAATCAAAATTGTTGCTCATCTAGTCAAATGTCTACAATGTTGTATTTTTAGCAATACAAAGGAGTAATTAAGAAAAATGGAACAAAAGCAGAATTATATATTCTATATTCTAGTCCAAAATTGAAGCGTTGACTGAAGCATAATGTAATGCATGTGTAGGGGTTATAGTAAAGGTACTTACCAGTGCTGTTATATAGGTAAGTGGTAGTGCCAAAGAGAATTGCTGTGGGCTTTGCTGTGATGTCAGTGAACTGGAAAAAAAAAAAGAAAATATAATTACATTTCACACTATGTATAAAATAACAATAAATATGAAATTAGCTAAGACAGTAACAATTTAGTTTAGGAAAAAAGCAAGTAGAATTGGTAGTGCACTGGTTACAGTGTTGGTGTAAGATGTATATTGAGAACCATAGGGTGCAGTACAAAATTATTAACATACAAAAATATAAACTAAACTTAACTTGAATACATAGACACACTAGCAAACAAACATGAACTAAACAAGACTGACTTGACAGAACTAAACAAGGAACACCTATGAACAATAATGACCAAACTAATCAATGACACAAGGACAAGGGAAGCACATGACAGGAAGACATGTGGAACAAAGAAGTAAACAAAACAAACTGCCTAGCCTAGCTATGCTAGCTAGCATTGCTTAGCCTAGGCATAAGACAATAAATATGAAACATGAACAAAACATGAAAACCAAAAAACAACCCAAAACATTACAGTTGGATTGCTAATTTGAACATCGGGTTGGATTCCCAGCACACAGTTTTTCCAACAGCCCCTATCTTGCTCTCAAAAATATACAGAAATGGTGAAGCATATTGATCAAGTGCATGTAAAAATTCCTGCTTGAAGTTTTTGCTTGTAATTTGATTGAACTCTGCATTGTGCTGTAAAAGAAAACAGAAAAGTCTATTAGGCTTGCAAATTGTTTACCTATCTCGCACTCGCACTATGCTGTCCTAGATTCACACGACTACCTTCAGATGAATTCAAACGAGTACATTTATGCTATAAAATGCACTAGAACCTATCCCATAGAGTTCATAAAGAGTTATATGGATTATTGTAACAATATCCTTTTGTGTTTTTCTGCTTTCACATTATAGCACAGTGTTTTTCAGCTTATTACACCAGCATCTGGATTTCATATAGTTTGTTCAATCACCAGTTACTAAATATACAGATGCAGTCACACAGGCAATATTAAGCACTCCTTTTTTTGTAAGTTTTGTAAGTAGAATGTGACAGTTTAAATATTTTTTGCATCGGGGGTCTACCGAGGGTAAGAGCCTTCAGGAAGCAAGCGTGTTGAGCAGAGCCTTACTCAACCTCATGGCCTACCAGCGACCACTGAGCCTCATCTCCTCCCACTCGGGGGAAGGATATATGTAGGCAAAGATCCTTAGTGTTAGCCTTAGTGTTTCATTCACTCATCTTTTAATGTCTTGCTGGGAGACCTGTGTAGTGCCGAGAGCGAACCAGACACACTCTAAGTACTCTGGATGGGAAAGCTGTGGCTGGTTGGGGAGGATTGGGAGGTTGGACAGTGAGCGTCCTTGCCACTGGAGGTTTAACCCAGTAGAGGAGAATTTAGCTCGGGGTGGTGAGATAGGAGCCTGACCACGTACCCTCTCTGGGGGAGCATCCAAACCGGCCCGTAATCTCATCCCTGGGTCACCAACCTCAGGAATGCTTTAAACCCTTTTGAGGTTTTTTAATGTCCTGACGATGGCCCTGCACCTTCCTGCAAATAGCCAGGTGGACTGGCTTGGCTGAGGGTCCTGATTGTCTCGGGGCCAATGCAACCCTTGCAGGGGGCTAACTCCGGGGCTAAGGAGATAGGGCCTGCTGGCTGGGGGAAGCGGTGGTAGCAGGACAATATTAATATGTAAGGGTTTATAGTCTTAGTAAAAAATAAGTAAAAAATATCTGTGCCGGTCGACTGTTTAAATTTAAATTTGAACTCAACTGGTTAATTGTAGAAACAAAAAACGATTTTTTTCAAATGCGTCTATAAATAGAATTTGGGAAAACATGTAAAAAGCAGATATTTTAATTATGCGCTGACTTTGTACTTTCGACTCCCTTCGGGGAGGCAAATGAGTTATGCTGAAAGACGATGATAGTCTGTGGACAGGATATCATAGTTTTTGATACATTAAGGATATTTAGAAAACATGTTTTACAGTTTTGTAATAAATTTTGCAGTATACTGTTTTATTGGCCATTGCAGGTCACTTGTAACAGGTCAAACACAGCTTCTGGTTAGATCAATAAGACATAAGCCATAATTATGGTTAATTACATTTTGGATGTTGTGAAAAGTCAGAGTAAGAACCAAACTTACCCCCATTTCAATTCATTGTTGAGTTTCGTCAGATGGGAAAGGATCACATCCAAAAATTGATTTCCTTTTCAGGGCTTATCCCACTTAATGCTCATAAAGGTCACCAGCAACAGTACCAACAGGCAGATGGTTTTCTGCCGGACACCCTTATTTAGCCAGTTTATTTGGTATTTCCTTTCCTTTAAGACAAAAGTGTGAGTAGTGAGATTTAAGGAATTACAGATAGGTTATAACTTTCATTGCCATTTTATTTTGGTTTGTCTCTCACAGCATCACATATGTCAAAACAGAATATAATTGATATAAAACTTATTTACACCAAATAGGTTTTGTAGAATAGAGACATGTGAAGAATATTCCAAAAGGATAGACTGTCACATATGCATGTCGTTGAACTAGTTTTGCAAATCAAATTTAAAAATTAAAATAAAACAGCAAAATATAATTTAAACTGCTTAAGTAACAACACATGGTTCTAATGCAGCCAGTCAATAAAATAACTCATATCTGGAATCTCGTGTGCATTCCATACCTCTGTGACATTTCTGATGTCAATCCTAGCCATCTGGCATGTCAGATTTGACACACAATACTAAAACTAATAAAAAAAAATATGTTGTCCTTCATGACCAGTTCCTCCTGGTCCAACAGCTGTACCAAAGGGTAGTTGACTCTGGCATTCACCTCTGACCACATGGCTCTGTCTATGTTTTAAGAATAGTGTAAATATGCTAACAGTCTTAACACAATGCCCTAATTGCAGGAAACTAGGATGTTCAACAACACATTTATCTTACCCCTGTAGAAGGTGTTCGAATATATGGCTGCCTTAGACGATTGATTCTGCTAGCTTTTCCTGGAGGAATAATGTCAGGTAAAACTCTATTCCACAGTCAACTCTG
This sequence comes from Bagarius yarrelli, assembly GCA_005784505.1. Lineage (NCBI taxonomy): Eukaryota > Metazoa > Chordata > Actinopteri > Siluriformes > Sisoridae > Bagarius > Bagarius yarrelli. Next base: position 806,318 of record VCAZ01000113.1, on the reverse strand, counting down.
ACCTGCTCCCATAGCCCATAGAAAGCATAGCAGGTCTGAGGATAAATCACCGACAAAAAAAACCCATAACATTCAAACAAACAGCAATAGTCTATGTCATAGATGCCATAGAGGTAACAATTTATTAAAAAAAAATAGAAAAACCTGAAAACTGGCTAATTTCTTTATCATTTACAAGACCAAACCACCTTGTATTAAAATACATTTAAGTCACAAGTCCGCCCTAAAAATTTTGAGAACCAATACTACTAGTAAAATTATTTAACCTAACGGGAAGTAGACTTAAAACACTCTGTTAGAATCAAACAGTTCTCTTTTATTCCAGAAGTAAACACTTACAGCAGACTGCGGACTTATCAAATGTAGAGTCTTTGAAATGAAAGGAGAACTTAAGCAAACATAGGATTACCCAGAAGTCCTTTGAAGTCTATTTAAATCTGTAATCGTGCACTTGGAAGCGTTAGACGAAACCTTGGAAACACAAGAGATAAAGTCCTACTTTCTTTGTTGAGACCAGACAGTGAACTAAGGTAAGTGACTTTTAAATAGGAAGAGTAGAATAATAATGAATGAGGTGCAGGTGCATGTGATTAGTATTCTGTGGAAGGTGAGCATTGAATCGTGGTGGAGCCTGGGGTGTCTGTGACATTACCTGTACACTGCCTCATGAATAAATATATTGTTTTTTTTATTGGCATGGTGGAGTAACTGACCACCTTTTTGCTGAAACCATCAACAGCCATTACATGGGTCACTTCAAACATAACAAGCTTCTTATTTTGATCTAAATGCAGCTGGTGACCCATGTGTTCAGCCATGTAGAGTATATGGTTTAGATTTTGGGCAAAATGTAAGAAACACATTATTCATTCATTTGGATGATTAGATCCCGAATCACCAGTGTGCTATGGAAAATACAAAACAAAACAGAGCTATTTGACCTTAATTGCTGTCTTTTTGCAGTGTGGTAGGTTTGGTGAATATCTCTTAACACTTTAGATACTCTGCACTCAGAAGCTTTAACCCTTTTATGCAGATAGATATAATCAATTTTAGACCAAAAGACAATCCAGTCTGGGGAGGGGATATATAAATAACTAAATTCTATAGTATGTATACACATGTCTGACTTATTATTTTATTTAGTTTGTGTAGCCTAGAATTAATTTGTTGGCTATGTTTAAAAACCTATTCCAAAAATACCATTGGGTACTTCAACGGCTGTCAGGGAAAAAGTCAATATCACCACAAGTCAGTCCAGTTGTTTTTTTTTTTCAGCTATAAGACCTGCATATTTATGCAAAGCCATGTTTCAAATGTATAAACCGAACGCTTAATCCAAGACTACCTAAAATTAGGATATGTGATTTTAACACGGGTTATTTTAATTCCAGAACTCTATTATAGGCACATGTTACCCATTGTCCAACAAAAAAATTGGACACCGGGTAATAGTTGGACAACGTTTTCACTTTTCTATAATCTATGCAAAAAAAAAAGGAAAAAACTATTTATTTCCCAATTTTTTTGTTCTTATATTTAAGAATGATAATTGGAAACTAATTTCAAAAGGAAAATCCGTTGGCCGCCAAGTACACGGACCAATCATCCCTTCATGCAGCTATTTCCGACATGACCTCAGCGATATAATAATGAGGAAAGATTCTTTGGAAGCAAAGATGAAAAAAGATATCCCATGGAGCAAGGCCTTGCTCTCTGCTTCAGGCATGCTGCTGTTTGCTCATCAGCTCACTGCTATTAAAACAAGAAAATTTCCGCAAGGAAGACACATCAAAATAAACACAACCCCATTACAGAAGAAAAGACTTTCTTTTTTCCCTCGAGGTTAGCAGTCTTCAAAAACATGCCTCCGCTGCCTAAACCTTTTTGTTTTATAGCCAGTTTTAGGAATGTGATTTTCTCGTGTTAGATGACAAGCTTAAAAGAGGAAAAAAAAAATCACACAAGTTTAAACGAAAAGAACTTGAGAACTTTGACCAACAAATTGAGAGTACATTCACTTTTCATCATAGCACAGAACTGTTAAATTCCTGATCAGAAGTTTATCAAGCTCATACGCCCACTTACAGTATATGGTGGATGATCTACATAACCGAAGAGAAATGAACAGATTTTAAAAACTTTTCTGTGCTTGTTAATATGGAAGTTCTTATGGAAGGAATCTTAATTTTAAGCAATAAGTTCACTTCTAAAACATGCGAAAGGTAGCTCTACTTTTAGTATAGTTTTTGCCCACCCTTCATTAACTTTTAGTTATTTCTTTCTTTTCAACATAACTATTAAAATAAAAAAAGAAGAAGATGAAAGGGGGGACGACAAAACGAGATATAAAGAACTAAACAGGTCACCAGAAGAAGCACATACAGTTCTTACATCCTTGTTATACAATTATTTTCACGACAGGGGTTACTCTCCTAATGTTGATTCAAGTCTGTGCTGCTGCAAAACACTTCATATATACTTATGTATTATCCACTTTTCTACGTATTAGACATTTTGACCGGTTCTTTTAAGGTCATTTGTGGTGAGTGGAAATTAACTACAAGGAACAATGTTTTTATTCTAATGTATAGTAGTAGTAGTAGTAGTAGTAGTAGTAGTAGTAGGTCCTTCCCTGGGGGAAGTTGTGGCTCGTGGTTGAGATGTTGGACTACCAAGGCAAAGATTGTGGGCTCGATGCCCAGCCCAACCATGCCTGGGCCACTGAGCCCCCAACCCCCAATTGCTCAGCTGTATAAAAGAAATAAATGTAAGTCACTCTAAATAAGGGCGTCTGCCAAATGCTGTTTATGTAGGTCATCAGGAAACTTTTCTCGTACTGCAATTTGCAGGATTTGGACATACTACTCTTAAAGCACTTTTTAATATCCCCCTCGATAAGCGTGTCGCTAAATAAAGTAAATGCAAATGTTAATGTCTTGTATACTTAGTTTTACACACGATATACTATGGAAGTATGTGATTTCGGACACGAGTTAAGAGTCCCCGTGTATGATACCCTTAAGATAAAAAAAGCAAGTGAGAGTTGCAAAATATTAAAAAACAAGTTTATATGCTGGTCTCATTGTCTTATTATATGTTACTAAAACACTTGTGGACAAAAGTATTGGCATCAAATTTATGCATATTTTTAAACAGCTGTTAAAAAAAGCTCTTACTTCTGTAATAAATTCCCATGATTTCAACTAGATTTCCAAAGCTCAAACAGTGTTTGGGTCACTAAGTTAATACTGTATCTTTTTTTATGAATATTGAATAATGCAATAACTACTAAATTGTTGTGGTATTGGAGACATACAACAGCTCTGGATGTGCTGTTTTTAAAAATGCTTTTGTTGGGCCTCATCACAAGCTATTATTGATTGATTTCTCCTTATTTAAGAAGAGGCAGCAACGTGTTATGCTACATTCTGCAAGCACACAGTACAAAATGGAGTTAGTTTTAACACAAATATATGAATCTATAACACGTATTCTGCTCCAATTTTAAGCCCCTAAGAGTATGACGCACCACTCTGGTTCTGTTGTTCCAGCAATCTAACTAGCTGCCTCCAGCTACCAATATATAAGGCGTGGTTATTTTTTTTTAATATATTTTTTTAACAGCTTCATCCCTCTGGTCCCCCTTTCTGAAGGATGGATGGCTTCAATTAGATGTGTTCCTCAGTGACACACGGCATTTCTGCTGATAAATGCTCTGCTATGAATTCAGAGCTCTATAGAGGACTGTTGATACCTGGGCTGTTATTAATACATGGGAGCTGTACCCTTATTTTTATTAAAATAAAATGCAAATAGAAACATTAAGTCCTGTTGTGTTTTTACATTGTGAGTTAAAAAAATCAATACAATGTACAGTGCTGTAAAAAATATCTATTTGCACACTTCCATTCATCCATAATCAGGGTAACAGGGATCTGCTGGAGTCTATCCCAGCTGTCATTGGGCGATAGGACAGATCGCCAGTTCGTCACAAGGCCACATAAAGACAAACAACCACTCACACATACACACACACACACACACACACACACACTAAGTCTAGTCGGCAATTTAGAATCACCAATCAGCCTAACATGCTTTTGGGCTGTAGGAGAAAACCGGACTACCCCGAGTGAACAAATGCAAGTACAGGGAGAACATGGACAACTCCTCACATAAAGCCAGGGATACGAATAAAATTATTTGGTATATACTCTGATTACCCCTATGCAATTTTAAAATATATTTGTTAATTTCAATAATTTAACTGTAGCAAAAAAACAGAAAGGCTGAAATTCTAACTCATTAAGAAACAGTAATACAAATCTGAAATCCAAGTCTGGGACAAGCAGTCAAAATATGACTTTGCTCTATCTAATAAATTGACACTAGGTCATACTTTATGCTGACTGTATAATCAGTGACTGAATAATGATGTGCACCAGACACTGATGAATGTATAGTCAATACTTTAGAGTGTGTGACCTTTAATGAACTCTTCTGCATTTATATCCACATTTACGGCATTTGGTAGACACCTTTATCCAGAGCGACTTACGTTCATCTTAAGTCTATCTACATTAACCTGTTCTATACAATTAAACAATTAGGGGTTAAGGGCCTTGCTTAGGGGTCCAGTGGTGGTAACTTGGTGGTGCTGGGAATCGAACCTCGATCTTTCATGTATCAGTCCAATACCTTGAACACTAAGCCACCACTTCCCCCATGCCTTTGCCCTGTGTCTTTCTAATTTTTTTACATTCTGAAACATTGCCCAGAATTAACATATCAAACATTTAACATGTTTTCGAATTACAAACCTAATTTAATTTAATTTAACACAATATTTACCACCAAAAAGTTTTTAGTGTTTTTATTAGGAAACTTCATTAGAGATTCTTTATAGTATAGATTAGTATAAGCAACCCAGGAGCTGAATCTATCCTCTGTCACAACCCGAGAGTCAAGACATGACAGCCTATGTTAAAGAAGCTCTTGCTTCTGGCTTTATTTGTCTTTCCATCTCACCTGTCCTTCCACCTCACCTTTTTCTTTGTAGAAAAGAAGGCAAAACATCTGTATGTCAAGGCTGAGAAGTCTAAGTTTTACCAAACCCAGGTTACATTTCTTGGTTATTGCATCAATTAGCAGGGGGTGGTGATGAACTCTGCCAAGGTGGAAGCAGTCACTGAGTAACTTTTATCCAAAAACGTGAGAGAATTACAAAGGATTCGTTAACATTTCATTATGACTACAGCCCGCATAACCTTGCTTTTAAAGAGTAAGCCTGTAAAACTTAGGTGGACTGAGACAGCCACTAAAGCCTTTGAAATATCATAGATCAAGTTTACCACAGCACTCATACTCCGCCACCCCAACCTATCACCCAGGATTAAACAATAGTAAAGCTGACGATATTGTCGATATGATCCTCCTCAAAGAAACCAGTGCCCTGGTCTGGTGCTTAATCCCAGTATAATTCTCACGCCCATTCGATGGGACATCTCTAAGGAGTTATTGACAGAACAGCAGGACGATCCTCCCCCAGCCTCGTGTCCTCCCAACAAAGAGTATCTGCCAATCAGTTTACATCCTTGCATTATGAACTGGGTTCACTCCTCCCTCAGCTCAGGATATCCAGGTATATAATGCACTGTGGAACTAATCAGTAACGCCTATTGATGGCCCAATTATAAGAAAGAGGTGGAGAACTTCATCAAAGCATGCAAGGTATGTGCCCAATCTAAAACCCCACGACACGTACCTGGGGGCCTACTGGAACTCTTACCTATTTCCCAAAGACCTTGTTTTTACCTCTCTATAGATTTTGTCACTAATCTACGTTGTTCTTATAGTTTACAACAGGCCCTACCATTATTTACTAGTTGGGCCAAAAATGCCCAAAATTCTATGCCCACTCATCCACTTTAGTTGTCACTAATTCAGTTATTCAGACATTTGAAGGAAGGTTATTTCACCACCTACATGCCAAAACAGACTTGTATGTCATATTTGTATGCTGAATGATAGTGCAACTGTGAAATACATGACCTAACAACATAGAGTCTATAGACTACAAAATATGCATTCCATGTTTGGGACAGGTTTTGAATTTTTTTTGTAACTCGCCAGTTTTGTTAACTTGTCATTTTGGAATTCCTCTACTAGAATGATCAAAATTACTTAAATTACTAAACATATATTTAGGGTAAAATTCCCTGAACATCTTGAGGTATAACAGACTTACAAGTCACACTCTTTTAAACAAGCCACATTAAAAAAGACTAAGAATTCAGAAATAAAACATGGCCATTTTTGTCAATCAAATGGCAGTCAAATGGCAGACAGATTGCCTATGAATCATTTGGTGAACATCTTATTCATATGACACACAAAATCAGCCTGGTTGGATTCTATTGGATTTCTTTAAGACCTGTGTGTCGCTGTTTTAGCGATCTGCAACCAACAAAGGAGGATGAAATCTATCATGTTTAGAACTGTGATCAGCTAAATGTTGGATTTTGCTAGTTGATGCAAAATTCATCATATAGTCTCAAAAACTGCTTTATCAACCATCTATGGTTGCGCACTGGTTGTACATTTGATTCGTTTCTAAACATATCAGTCAGTTATGTCAGTAAGTCAGATGTCCTTTTCTCAAAAGTTCTCAAAAACATGATACTGACTCAGTAGATCAACAGAAATGCTCAAACATAAAATCGACATTTTTAAATTAATCATGTTAGCTTAGCCTATCTATTTCGTTTATTTTATTCTCTTTGTTCTTAAACAGGTTCTTAAACTGCTGTGCAGAGAATGCTTTACTGTTCAAATAGCAATCTGCTCAACGGTGGTTCTTTCACATTGATAGACAGGGTAGGAGTTTAAAAAGGCGGATTAACTCTTGGTTTAAAATCAGCCTTGCAGCTTTTTTTAGATGCAACAGCTTTGTTATCCTCATTGAAAGAGCTAGAAATATCAGATTGACTGTAACATCTTCAATGTCCTCTTTTACAGTCCAAGGACTACAGAAATGTGGCTGTAATTAGCTGCTCTGCTAATGATCAAATTTACTTTCTTGGAGTAACACTCAATCTGTCACCCTTATTAACAGATTCTAACCTGGTAGCCTTGATATTCACTGGCAGCAGCTCTCATTATCAGTGAACGTGAAATTTCAAACATAAACATTTTTTTTTACTGTAGCATAGAAGTATTTGCATAGAAGTATTTTTTTTTTTGGAAAAATCTTAACGATAGAAAACACGATTTATCCTGTAAGTTATTGTCTGTTTGCTTAAACTATATAATGGGATTAGATTGCATTAAATAAAATTAAATAAAGTGTTACCCTAAAAAAATAAATATAAACAAAATACACACAGAATATTTATTGCACTTCTTACTAGTAAAGGAAAAATACCTTAATATATTCTTTATCTTACATCATTCTCTGTAAGCATTGGGTTTAAGAGACAAGGTATGTAATTGAATAAATATAATGAATTAATTTAAATATAATTTCGGATATGTGATGAATAAAGAGATAAAGAAAAACTTTTGTGTAACAACAGACAAAAACCGTTAAAAAGCACCATAAGTCCTTTTATCTCAAGTGCTTAGGTATTTGGAAAAGAGGAAAGTCTTACATCGTCTCTCAAAGACAACCAGTTCCTCTGCTGGTCTGACATTGATAGGAAGTTCATTTCATCATCTCGGTGCCTTAGAGTCTAGAGGCTGACCTACCTCTTGTCCTAGGGGATGGTGGGACTAGTCAAGGTAGTTGGGTAGAAGGGTGCTGCTCCGTTTATGTATTTGTAGGCAGTGTTTTAAATCTGATGCATGCAGCTACTGGGAGCAAGTGGAGGGAGCGCAACAGTGGAGTGGTTTGTGACATTTTGGAAAGGTTGAAAACAACATGTGCAGCTGCATTCTGAATCCTCTGCAGAGGATGAATTGCACTCATTGAAAGACCTGCCAGGAGTGAGTTGCAGTAGTAGAAATTACAAAAGACTGCACAAGCAACCAAGTGGCCTGAGGAGATAAGAACGGTCACATCCTCCTGATGTTATGGAGGATAAACCTGCAGGAAAGTTTCAATTAGTAATATGTGAGGAAAAGTAAAATTGATTGTCTATAATTACTCCAAGGTTGCGAGCAGAGATTAGTGAACTGTCCACGGTGATTGCAAGATATTGGCATGGGGACGAGTCTGGGGAACTGGGATGGGTAGTTGTTCAGTTTTGCAAGGGTTAAATTTCAGCTGATAAGATAATTTTACTTTGTGTAGCCAGGACCTTTTAGGCAACTTATCAATATGAGAATTACCACATTGATTTTTTTTGTCGATATTCGATTATGTAGACTTGCGCTAAGTTGTTTGTATTGATCACTAAAAATCGATAAATTACTGTGTGATATGACTATAAGGTTATGTAACGTTACATGTGTAACAGTCATTGGTATCCGGTATGAAATAATTTTTAGCATCAAGCTGAAAAATGTTCGTCATGTTCTGTTTATATCTGTACTTGTATGCAATCACGTGATAAAACCTCTACTTTATTTTTTTTTTTAGATTTGACCGGTTTTGCGCATCCATACACATAAAAATGCCATTAAATTAGAAATGGACAACTATTTATATCAAATGAATTAAATAATACTCTTTTTGCTATTTAGCAGGTTCTTCTAGGTAGAGTTTTCTTTCTTTTACAGTGCTCTGAAAGCCATTACTCATCCAACACCTATTACTTCATTTGGTAACAAAGCCATTAGATGGAACTTTCCAGTTGTCAGAGTGAAGCACAAACTTGTCCATTATCCAGCAATGCATGAAAGTGGCATGCAGAAATGCCATTGGATGTTCACACTGCTAAGCAAACGTTCCCTTATATAGATGATCTGACTTAAAAAAAAAACAATCTTCCATACTTGGCTAAGTACAGATGAGAGGGCAGGCTGAGTACACCCCTTCATCAAAATCCTACCCGACCATCCTATAAGTCCAATGAGAACAAAGAATGATTTAGAAAGGTTGGCTCTATTTTTTTGGTTGCATACCTCTTCCACAAAAGGAAGAGGAAGCAAGGAGATTCTTGGTGATTCCAGAGCTAATAGTGAGCCATGCTGCTTCACAGTCCTGCAGTACTCTCTCTATTGGTATAAGCATGACACTCACACAGACCTTTTTTGTCAGTCTGGCTTGCCTTGCACTTATTATGACCAGTGATCATTTGAGATTAATAAAAATGCTGTGTCTGTCCTTTAGTGTTGCAGTTTTATGTTACCATCAATAAACAAACAAACACTAATCAGACGAAATCATTTTATCATATCAAATAAAAGTATATACATTATATTGATAAAAGTATTGGGACACCCAGTCTCAGCCCTAGACCTCACGCCCACGGACCGCTGACTGACCACCTGGATATGGCACACTTAGCTGTGAAGCTTCAGGAGTTTTAAAGTTGTCCTTCGATTGGTTGATATGAACAGGATTTCCAGGAGAAGTGTGTCTCTCCAAACTTTGTTTGGTCTGCCTGGAAAGAACCCTAAGCGGTCTGATCGAAGGATAGCAATGAACATTAGTCAAGAGCAATTAAATGCTGGATTCCTAAAGTATGCAAGTTTTCTAGTATAGATTGAGTTTTGCTTGAGGCGCTTGGTGATGTTCCCAAACGTTCCCAAACCTCATGGACGGGCCTTAGCCATTTAAACTGACTACCAGATCCATAACTCCAGACGTTAACATCCTTTTTCAGGTTAAGTTGTAACCGTTTTTTTTGTGATGTAGTATCGCAGTGGTTAAAGTGTCGGGCTGCTAATTGGAAGATCATGGTTTGATTCCCAGCACCACCAAATTGCCACTGCTGGGTCCCTGAGCAAGGCCCTTAACCCCAATTGCTTAGATGTATAAAGGAGATAAAGTAAGTCCCTCTGGATAAGGGTGTCTGCCAAATGGCACAAAAGTAATAACTTTAGTCACTATTTAGTTGGAATAACAGTTCATTCCAAAGTTGTGGTTCTGTGTAGGACACTTGATTTACACTTGTCATGCTGGAACAGTGTTTTGGTTTTCTATTTCCAGTGAAGAACGCTTAAGCATATAAAGACATGCTAGACAACTGTTGCTTCTAGTTACCAAATCACTAATACAAAATCATAAATGTTTATAGGCATATTTACATTTACACATTTATTGTATTACTAATTTTTAGTCATATAGTGTTGCTTCAAAAATAACGTTTTAATATACGTATTTATAAGTTTTTTTGTGATTATAAACATGAACATTTGTAAAAAAGTAAGAGGGCAAGTGGATTTTTAGCAAGCCACTGTGTTAAATTTCATTTTCACTGAATTTTAAGGAATGCTGTCTTTTACATATTTTACACTCTGTGCATAAAGTTGTACGTTGTTGATTGTCGATACATGCGCATTCGTGGGTTTCTCACCCACCCACGCAGTACTCCTGAAGTGCTCTCCTTTTTTTTTTTTTTACCATTGCCTCTGCTTACATTCATTAGTTTGTTGGCTTTTTTTTTCTTCTGCAGCAAAACATTCACATTTACATTTACAGCATTTGGCAGACATTCTTATCCCGAGCAACTTACATTTATTTCTTTTATACAACTGAACAATTCGGGGTTAAGGACTCAGTGGCAACTTGGTGGTGCTGGAAATCGAACCCCGATCTTCCAATAAGCAGTCCAACACCTTTACCATTTCCCGCAAAAGAAATGTCGTCTTTTATTGTGTTCTATATTTTCTGTTTATCATCGCTGTACAAAGTAATTATTTGAGTTAGTGACTTTTAAAATACAATGTGCCTTTCTGTTAGCTTAACCTAACCTTAAGCTTGGTCAATCTTCTCTGACTTTTCTTATAAACATTATAATTTTTTGTCTTTTATGCTATTAACTATTAAAATCCAAAATACACTAATCTAAACTTAATACATTTTATTTATTTGATTTAGGGGTATCAGAGTGCAGGGAGGGCTGAATACAAATGCACACCACACTTTTTAGATTTTTATTTGCTTCAAATTTTGAAAAAACGTATATCACTTTCATTTCACTTTACAATGACGCTACTTTGTGTTGGTCTGTTATATAAAATCTCAATGAAATACATTAAAATTTGTGGTTGTAAGGTGACAAAATAAAGACTTTTTTCAAGGCACTGTATAAGCAACTGTAATTAAATGGAAAAAAGAATGCAATTAAAGAATGCAGACCAGCAGATTCTGGTTCAGGGTTAACACTAACCAGCAGAGCTGAAATGTGTTAGAATGCAGTTTTGCATGCTTGAGGATGTAATCTGTTGTGTGTGGGTGAATACGGTCAGGATGCATGTTGCTCAGGAAGGAGGCTTGACTCAGTTATTCGATTGCTTAGGGCAGCTAGGATCACTGAGAGGTGGATGGATGCATGTTTTATGTGTTCCTGTTTGCTAGTTTGGCTACACACATACACACACACACACACACACACACACACTCAGCATGCTGCACTACACCCCCGCACCATATGCACCTATGTGCCACCCCTCCCTCGCCTGGTCGCGTGGGAGGGAAGCCCCTGGTCCTTCCAGCAAAGCAATCAATTGGTAAAATACAAGCTGAACCAAGGTCACCTTCACAAGAGAAGAAAGGGATGTAGAAATAAAAGAGAAAGAGGAAGAGGGAGATGGATAAATGAGGAATTCTGTATTAGGTTTAATGAGCAACAGTGAAAGAAAAAAGGTGAAAGTAAAAAGGACCATGAAAAAAAGGTGAAAGAGAGGGAATAGGATGAAAACAGTTAAGCAAGAGAGAGGAGAGATCTGTAAGAACACAAAAATGAATGTAGAGTTGATAAAACTGTTATAAAATGTAGAATGTGTAAAAAAAAAACTTTAGCAGGTTTTTGAAATATTAATAAATCCAGAGACAGAAACCCCAGACATGCGCCAACAGATGGAACAAAAATCTGCAGACTTCCCATACTTTACTATTAAGCTTCCATTTCTATTCAAAGCTTCTTTCTTTCTTTTTTTCATGCACACAATATTTTTAAGTGCAGTTAGTCCAGTCTGTCATAATCCGACATCTTCCAACTCCTCTCCTGGATCCAGAACGAGGGTTTCTAGACAGTGACTCCCTTTCAGCAAATGAGTTATGTTTAAAGAGATTGATATGTGAAAACTGAAGGATGTGTCAGCAAAAGAAAAAAAACTAGGACAGAGGAAAATAAGTCAATAATTATGCTGAGCCATAAGCCTAAGTCCTTAGCAGGACATTTTAAGCACTGCTAAGTACGTCTCATTCTCTCATCTGCTAATGAAATGCAGAACTCCGGGTAATGGAATCCAGCCAGGATAGTGCACCAGAACAAGACTCAGTGTTTCCACTGCTACATTTCTTTTGCAGGGTTTGCTCCTCGCCCAGAACAGCAATGTCAAACTTTGAGCAATCTTTGTGTAAAGATAAGCAATGGCAGAACATGGAGATCTGCATTACCCACATCTATTTTTACAGTTGATATGCCACGGTGTCCTGATGTACGTTGTTAACTTACAGAAAGTTGCTGCATTTCATCCACATTGGACACCTATTGCAAAATTTCAGAGGCAGAAATAAATTAATAACATGTACTGTAAAGCTTTTTTTTTTTTTTATGTTATACATTCATAGGCAATTCTGAAGAAATTGATACTGTATATACTTTACATACAGTAATGTTTTGGATGATGATTCCCGAATATCTTTTTACATGAAGATTTCGGCTTTCATGAAGTTGCTTACTTAAATATGCATGAATAGTAAGTCGAGGCATGTGATAATTACAAACTAATTAAAATCTAATCTAACTCTTATAAATTGTATTCATTAACTTATGTTTAAACTCCATCCTATTTTTAAGACTCAAGAAAAAAATTATCTCGTAAAACACTACTTTTGACTAAATATTATTGTAATAATGTCCTCCGGTGGTTAATAGAGCAGAACCTGAGACAGAGCTCAAAATGAAAATTACTGCGAAGTAAAATAACTGTTACTGCGAAGTGATATTAATTTTCCCACCAAACATTATTAACAAGTTAGCCGGTATTAACAAACCATGTATTAGGTACGCATTGATAAAAAAAAAAAAAAAAATCCCAGTACCACCCAGTTACCATCCTTGGACCCCTGAGCAAGGCCCCTAACCCACAATTGCTCAGTTGTATAAAAAACATCAATGTTAGTCTGTCTGGATTTGGACGTCTGCCAAATGCTGCAAATGTAAATGATATTAAAAAAGAGCTGTCTGATCAGTTGCTACAGTACTACACCACACAGCAGCAAACCAGGAAGTGGAACAGAAAAATTGTCTTTACCGCATTGCAGAACTACGTGGCTCATCACAAAAAACTGCACCAGAACAGACCAGTTGTTGAAGCTGAGCTAGCCTCAGATTCCAGCCATCTTGCCACTGCTGGTTGCCGGATCTGTGTTCTTTGCAAGACATTGCATGCCAAGAAACAACAAGCACCCTGGAAATGCCAAGCATGTGATGTACACTACTGGGATGGTCCGTTAGGAGGCTGGTGGCCCATTAGTGGAGGGGCTTCGTTTCCTCAGGTGTGTAACCCATCAGTATTCAGGACCATTGACACTCCCTCACATATGGCCTTTCTAATACAAAAATCAGCGGTTTTCATACTATTCTGTATAAAAATCTCTGGTCCACCACATTCAGTACTCAAAGGTCTTGTAAACAGAATTATATGTTTTTGTGTTTTTGCTGATTTCAAAAAGTTTTAGGTTATTATGTATAAACACTATTTTCTTGAAAACTAAAACGTGTATCTATGTGGTTAATATATTATTGTATGCATAGTTTGTACTGAATTTAGTGTTACCATATTTAGACATATTTAGAACAAAAAACAGAAACAGGTCTAAACATTTCCATGGCTCAAAATCCCCTTCCGACTCGAGAGGATGAACCTTTTTATATGATTTTTTTTTTAAATATGGAACATATGGAAAACAGTCTATTTCCTCTTATTACTTTCCTTATATTTTTCTAAGTAATAATACCACCAGCTATTTCTCTCTCTATCTCTCTGTATTGTTATAATAAATAAAGCTGCTTCTCATGCTACCAAGAATGTCCTCTGTCCTGAAGGTGAAAAAACAAAGAATATTATACAGTGCAGACACCGGTCATTCCATTCATATGTGTGTTATGCAAATATCTTCTCAAAGAACGTCTTCAGTATATAACCAATAATTCTTTTTTGTTAAATAACAATAAATGATAGTTGTTGTTGTACACCATACAATCGAGTCCCAATTGCTTTTGACAGATTAACACTATGTGCATTAATAAAAACCTGCAGCTCCACTAGTATGTGGTAGAAGTTCATCAAGACCTTTCGGCTAATCAAAATTGGGAGTTAAACAGTGGTTATGGTTAGACACATTCACATCAATTAATGTAGTTGGACACCCTTTCTGCATGTAGGCAACACACAGTGGTGGGCGGTGCATTTGGTACCTGGGCTTTCAGTGGGAACTTACCCGACTGATACACCTCTTAATGGCACCACTATGATGTGGGAATTATAGAAACCATCAATACTATACAAAAACGCAGTATAACAGTATTACAGTATAAAATGCATTTCATTGGCTCTGTACATGTACCTTGCACAATGAAGTTGAATATTATTATTATATATTATTATTATTACGTTTTATGTGTTGAAGATTAAACACCATTTTTATTAAAGCAAGAATCCCCGTTAACACAACTCCTAACCCCTACAATACAACTGCAACTGTGCCACATACATCATCTGGAGCAGTTCAGAATCAATATTTATCTTAATATTAATATAACATCATAAAAACATAGAAAATTAAATAAAATATATAATACATTTAAAGGCTGTAAGTCAGCATTACCGGTCATCACACTGGTCTGAAAGTGGTTAACAAACTCTTTTCGGGATGAGACAAGCTAGTTATTTTCAGGGTTAGCCGACTCGCCTCACAATGTCTAACTTTTCCGGAAAAGTCCACCTCAAAAATGTATTTTTAAGTATGTGAGAGACCGAGAGACCAAGTAAATTTGTTTTTCTCTCTTGGCCATTGTGGGCGTGAAAATTCTAATTTAACTGTACAGACGTGTTTTGCTAGTCTCTGCCAGGCTGAAAGAATTTACTCTGATCAACCAATCAGAGGACAATAAAAAGGCTGATGCCATTGTGCGCCCGCTAGCAGGCTTCGAAAGGCGGGATTAAAAATCCAACTAGTTAAAGAAACCACTGCTAATATAGTTCAAGTTACACGGGCAGCACCACTGATTCTAAAAGATTTGGGCAGATTATATTAACATGGCAACAACATAGAAACTAAAATCTGATTGGACAAAAAAAATCTAACATCCACATACACGTAGTTTAAACAGTGCAGCAATGCACGAAATGCTACAAATTAATGGAACAAATATTAGAATTTCGCTTGTAAATGTAGGTCAGCTTCTGATAGTGTTTAGGCCAGCAGAGAAAGACTTGCAGGCAAACTGCTTGAATATAGTAAGATCAATTAAATCATTATATACTCTAAAAATAATTCATGTCAGTGGGCAAAAAACAGGATTAGCATAAACAAGCCACAAATCGAGCAGATTTCACTGGTTTCATGAGTTTCTGCTGTGCAAATTTATTAATCCTTACAGATTTAACAGGGAATAAAGTCAGTTATGATTTATTCAACAATCACACTTGCACTACTTGCAAGCTATCCATACATGATATTGGGTTAACACTAAATTTATTATGCCATGTTTGTCATTTTAATGGATAACCGAACTCAAAAGCGGTCTCAGTAAACGGAATGGAAGGCTCAAATGGTGCTTATAAAGCTTAAAATAAGCTAATTAAAATCATTCAACTGCCACAATCTGGCTACTGAGATGGTAAACACCGGGGTTTAAACAGACACACAATCAAACACAGGTGAAGCACATCAGGGCGGGGCTTAGTAGTCACACCAGAATGACTTATAAGGTGTACTATTGGATTTACAGCTGGTGACTGACGGGGCCATTGACGTGCACTCAACTCTTTGTCCTCGTTCTCAGTGACATGATAAATTGTAGCTATAAAAGGATAGTCAGGTTTATAAACAACACTCGGGTCTAATTGTGACATTTTAACAACACTGGATTGGTATTCAGTGGCCCAATTTGTGCCAAAAAAAAAAACTTTCACCATTATGCCCTCTCCTGCAACCAGACCAGTTGACTCAAGGCAGACTGGGCCCTTAAATCTATGCTGCTTACAATAAATAGTGACCTTGATATATACAGTATATCAAAGCAAAAATGCCAAAGAAGCCTTGGATTCTTGTTTTATTGCTAACAGAAACCAGATGTAGAGAATAATAATATATATTTTGTTTACCAATCACATGGAGACAATAAAGTTGATTAAATTGATGCAAACACTTTTACACTAAAGCCTCAATCAGTGAACAATCAGTACTTTATCATGACAATCTCTGGTGTCACTCGTTTAAGGATAGGTTTTTTAGATGGAAGTTTACATTTATATCTTTTATACCACTGAGCAATTGGGGGTTAAGGGCCTTGCTCAGGGGCTTACAGTGGTGGCTCAGTGCTGCTGGAAATCAAACTTTGTTTTTTCTAGTATTAGTCCAACACCTTAACCACTGTGCTCTACCACTTCATTACATCTCAGGGAGTTTTCCCCCCACTATTGCCTCTGGCTTGGTTTAATTGAGAAGTGACACACTTACACTTTTTAAGAAGTATATTCTAAATTGATATATTTTTGCAAAGCTACTTTCAGACAATGTCAATTTTAAAGCAAAATTAGTTCGAGTGACATCATCAGCTTAACATCTGTCTTTCTACAACCTTATGTTGGGGTTAGCATTTCTGGGCATCTTATGCTGGGATTGGTCTAAAATTAGCAAAAACAAATCAAAGACTGCAAGTAAGCATCTGAAAAATCCCTACATGTTTCTATGCACCATTTTACATGATTTTATAAAATAAGAATCGAATCTAATCTAGTTTTTGAAAAAGCTCGGCCTTTTGTAATTTGTTAGTCATATCAGTGATGGAGATTAGCATTATCTCAAAGATGTAGGCCCCAGGCAAAATTAGTAGATGAGGCACTTTTAAAAAGATTATTTCACCTTGTTCCCTCTGCACCTTCATTTTTCTACAGAAGATACCTTATGTCTTTGTCTGGTCATGCAAGAAGACACGTTATCTTGTGACACTTAGATTTCTTTCCCGTCCCTTCCAGTCCATTCTGTCTCCTAATGTAAATGTAATTGCCTTTATTTTTGTCATTTAGACTTTTTCCACAGCACAGTGAAATTCTTTCTTCACATATCCCATCTTAGTAAGTTGGGGTCAGAGCACAGGGTCAGCTATGATACAGCGCCCCTGGAGCAAAAAAGGTTTAAGGTTCTTGCTTAAGGACCAAACAATGGCTGGTTGGTGATGGTGGGGCTTAAACCCAGGTCTTCCTGGTCTTCCAATCAACAACTTAAGCTGACAATGATGGCGCTTGAACCTAGCTGTTCCTGGTTTTCAGATCAACAACTCAATGAGCCACCACTGCTCCCGATCTCTTCCTTACCTCGGCCCCATTTTTTCTAATCAACTTAAGCTTCAGTCCCCTTACGCCATGATTACCCTCTCTCCACCGGTTTTCTTCCACTTGCAATAAACGTGTCACAAGTCTGGTTATTGTTACAAAGATAGACGGGCTCATGGTTAAGGTGTTGGACTGCCAACACCAAGATTGTGGGTTTGATTCTTAGCTCCACCAAGCAACCGCTGGGTCCCTGAGCAAGGCCCTTAACCCCTAATTGCTCAGTTGTATAAAATGTAAGTTGCTCTGGATAAGAGCATCTGCCAAATGCTGTAAATGTTCTAAAAGATACAGCACGAGCTTCATATCTACAGTAACAGATTGCTACTGCTAAGTGTAACCCACAATAACCTGTTACCCAGTAACTCTATTAGTAATAAAACTTCTACCAGTTACAGATAATTCATTTTGCAAATAATTAATTAAAAATAAGCTGAATTAACAACCAAAACATTTGTTTGTCATATTATTCTTAAATAATTTATAGCTCTATTATTTCCGCTGCCATGTTTCCTCTTTCTGCTTTTTCGGCTTCTGGCTGCCAGTCTTCAATATGATTAAATTATCAGAAGCTCTGTGCTAGTTTGAAAATGGCGGCCGTCGCATTACAACGAAGAAAAAACTATCACAGCCAGTGCAAAGCGTAAGGGTGCCCCCTGGGGGGGGATGCGGATATATTGCTCCATATTATATTAATAATGACATTTCTGCTTGTTTAAAATCATAGCTGACCCTGCGCTCTGACCCCAACTTACTCAGATGGGATATGCGAAAAATGCATTTCATTGGCTCTGTACATGTACCTTGCACAATGACAATGAAGTTGAATATATAAAAAAAAAGTATGCTGCCAGGGGCTCCTTAAAATGCGAGGTCCCAGGCAATTGCCTTCTTAGCCCGCACCATCGCTACACGTCTGTGTACGTGTATGATTGAATCATACTATAAATACTTAAGAGTTGCTAAGCAATACCTTAAAACCACCTGTGCCACATAAGCAGATGAGCTGAAATAACTCCATCTTTAATATTTAGGATTTAAGGATACCCAGTCTAAGAGGAACTCGCAGAACTGTTTTAAAACAATGCAGGAAGACATATTTATTAGTGCTCGGTAAAATGATGTGATGTATAATGTGATCCATGTGTGGAGGCTGAGCAAAGAGTACCTGCTCATCTGTAACACCATCAAAAAAGACGCTGAACGCCACCGTGTGGTCATTAGTAAGTTAGGCCTCTGAGTGAGACAGTGAAGCTTTATTATCACACTCATTCCTAGAGGTAAAAACGTGTTACAATTTTAAACAAAAAAGCAAATTGAGGGTACATTTTTTAGGTGTCTGATATTAAGCAGCAATTTAAGTAATTGAAGCATATTATGTAACATAATAAAAATAAAATACAGTAATAATATGTGGGTAAAAGATACTGTAATGAGGCTAAAATATTTTCTGTCTATTAATGGGGCATTTTGAGTGGTCAGATGAGTAAATGATTCAGGGCAGATAGAGTGATATTACCTAATACAGTGGTTCTCACAGCACATGTTACAACTGCAGCAGAGGCAGTCAAGTAGCCATATGTTCTTTTACCCTCAGTGTGAGTTTCCCACAGGCATTCTTGGCAGGCAGACATAAGCCCAAGCATACCGGTTCACATCCACCGGGTTCCCGTCCAATCGAATGTCTTCCAGAGGTTTGCGTATGTAGCTTAGGTCGTGGCTGTTGCAGAATGTGTCTTCATTTAAGCTCTGGATGTTGTTGTTCTAAAAACAGGAAGGTGATTAATTCGCCATAAAATTAAACAACATACTAAAATTGTCTAGCTTTTTTATTTAACTTGGATTTGAATCGACATTTTAAAAATATATATATATTAAAATAAAATCTTTCAAATTAGTCTCTAAGAAAAGCCCCACACACATGAATACCCACATATTAGATGTTAAATACTTAATAGGTTTGCATTAAGTTACAATATGGTTTTAATTATTATATAAAACAATATGCCATTATTGGACTTTAAAACTCACAGCACTTCATTTTTCCTTTAAAACATATGTGACAGGGGGATGTTATAAAATTGTGGAGGAAATTTATAGTATTATTTGTTTTTTAATATTTTCAAGGTGGTTACTAGCTAAATCGAGGAGTTCCAAACTGGTGTCACTGTCATGTGACCTGACAATTATTTAAAAAAGTGATTCACTGCCTTTGCAGAAAGACATTTTATTATAATTATAAGTCCAGTTTAAAAAATATTTCTCATACAGAATGACCTATTAAGGCTTTAGCTCAATATAAAACCCCGAAATCAATTCTTACTACATTTAAAAATAGGCTTGATGGTTGTATTTAAACATTAATGACAACTGGTTTTAATATTCCACAATCGATAGAGTTGTGTGTCACTAATGATGCATGTTGCACTTACTTAAATAATCAAAATTCGAAATTTTCAGCTTGCTTATCAGGGACAAACTAATTTTTGATTCATTTGCATTTTATAATCTCTTTGCTTGTGTACAGCTGCTTTGTGACAAAGAGCATTGTAAAAAGCGCTATACAAATTAAATTAAATTGAATTAAATTAAAAATTTTACACTCACTGCAGCTTGTGCTGCAAAATCCATGGTTTTATAGCTATGATAGATTCTTTTTTTATTAGATAGTTGGTTATGTAGGGCCGTTTTATGATGTGCTATAAGATTGTAAATTTCAAGACCACAGTAGAGAGCTGGCATATATACATTACATGGACAAAAATATTATATAGATATATAGATATATATATGGATATATGGATGAATTGTCCCTTAATTATATGCCAATTTTCAAACGTTGTAAAATAAACCAAACATTTTGAAATTAAGATTCACATTAACTGTTTCAAACCATGCTTTTATAGAGCTCATCCCATTGTCATGCTGGGACAGTGTTTGTGTCTCTTAGTTCCAGTAAGGGAATAAGCTGTGTGCCTTCATCTTTTGCTAACAATCTGGGAAACACACATTTATGTGGTTGTGCTGATAAGGTGTCTATATAGTGTTGGCTATGTAGTGTAGTTTTGCATAGCTTTCATGTCTTGACCAGTAATATTAGAGCAAAGTTAATGGAGAATGCATGAGTGTGGAACCTGCAAATGTAGCACTTGTAGGCTCTCAGGAAGCGGGACAGGAATGTAGTCTAGTCGGTTGTTTGACAGGTACAGGAACTGCAAGTCTTTCATTTCCTGTTGAGGGATTTTAAAAAATGAGGTGAAGGATATGTGACATGGCCAAGCATGTCTTTATGGCGGCCAAATAAAAGCTTCGCTGAAACAATTCAACAAGGTTGGGACATTTGTTTAAAATGTTTTCCAGACCTTATTAGAGATCATCTTTTAACTAAAAAAAAAGGTTCCATTTGATGAAAAATGTCTTTGTAATTTTACAATGGCGAATATTTATTCTAAATACTATTTTAAATGTTTGTAGCTGTTTTAGCTATTCCCCCAGCCCAGAGAATAAGTAAACTCAGCAGCTGTTAGGGCCCCTGCGGACACCAGAGGGCCACCAAGAGTAGGCTACATAAAATGAAAATATATTTTTTAAAATATGTCAATAGACAATGGAAATTATACAAAAAAAGCTATATCAATTTAAAAAAAAAACAAATGCAAAGTTATATTAAGGAGCGGCAGGATGCGTGAACAGCCATTACGTTTAAGTTATTAAAGTTGACTTAAGAAGCGGCGACACTGCAGCAAACTTCTCATTCATGTCACGAAGAAGGACAGAGAAAAGAAAAAAAGAAGAAAACTGAGGAAGAGAACCCCCCCTCCAGCGAGATAAAGATAAGTTACGAAACCTGATGTAAACTAAACTATGCTATACTGTTTGCTGGTTTTTCAGTACACAACATCAATTATACCACAAAGTACTTTGAATGTTAAAGTGCAAATGAATGCCTAAGCAATCTTACAGGTTTAAAACTGTAACAAAGGGTTAATTATTGGATATTATCTAACCAATGCTGTAAAATTGATTTATTATAGATTTAGTGTGCAAATATAGCTAAAACAGCTAAAAAAACATGACAATTTTTTTTTTACATTTTTCATCAAATTGAACCTTTTAACTTTTAATAATTTATTTTGTTATTCGTTTCAAATAAAATTCAGCTTAGGCCCCCCTGCACTCATGAGTGACGTAATGGAGGCTTTTTTAATACAATTAAATTAGAGTGCTTTTTAATGAAACAGACAACTTCTTTACATTATTTTCAATTACCTTTGCAAAGTACAAAAGACTGGAAGACAATGCAACTTTTAATTTAAGGTCCTACACAAGATAAAGCATTTTTCTTGCTAAATATTTACACTTCACATGATAATTGCCTTGTCAGCAGCAGCGATGTCTGAGGCAATGAAAACAAGAAGGAATACATGGTTAATTTTTTAGGTAACTGGGTTTTCGAATGAATATCAATAAGCAAAAACAAGTAATGTAAGCCAAAACCTTTGGAGCTTTAACTGAAATTACAGTATCCAGATATCTTAAAGCTTTTGGTTTAAAAAATTGGTTAATAGTTTATTTCCTCGAAACTACGTAGCTCAAAAAATATAAATAAAAGTGAAGGACGGTAGCTAGCTAATGTTACCTTCACTTTAATTGTCTTTCTACAAATAATGATAACGATGTTGACTTTAGCGACTTCTTAACACACTGCTATCCATAACACCAATTTAAATTAAACAAACTAGGCAAAAGGTCGTTCAACCACCAAATACTTCATAAGCTAAACCACTGCAATCCCGTTGCCCGGGTTATAGTTATAACTTCCCACAAAAGACCTCACATGCTGATATAAAGAAAACGGCAGGTGGTATCGCAGTGGTTAAGGTGTTGGTCTACTGATAGGAAGAAATGATGAATCCCCAAACCACAAATTTGCCACTGCTGGGCCCTAGCGGAAGGCCCCATATCCTCAGATGCTTAGTTGAATCAATATAATAAATGTAAATATAGGTGCTGGATAAGTAATGCAAAATGCATCAAGATAAATATACTGCTCATTTCTAGTTTATATTCTGTTACATGCGTATATTGTGCTATATTATGTGTTCATTAGGCCGACTCTTGTTTTATCCTGAAGTAATTACTGCATATTTCTCTGCGTCTTTACCATGCTGTGCTGCACTTTATTCTATAACACTGTATTAAATGCGTTTTATTTATGCTTCTAAATACATAATGTTTCGCTAGCCTTTCATTACCAAAAAAGTTGGGTGTATAGCTGATTATTCACTAGTTTAATGTCTGGCCCACCTGTAGGATCAATAGAATGGAAATTATATCAAGTGTTTGATTTGCAGTTAAATAAACCAAATTTCTATTAGTATCAAGAGTGAATGTATGCTAGTTAAAGTCAGTATAACTTTTAATAATAACCCTAGTGCATTTAATGCATGCAGAAACTGGAAATTAGTCACATTAGACCAGTTCGGTCATAAAGATGAGCTGATCCCTAGATTCTGTTAATTTTTTTAAAATGTAATTTTACCTATTTTGGTAGCCTGATTTTTAATGATTAATATACTTTAGATTTTTAACATTATTAGAAATACAAATCTGCTTTCACTTATTCGAGATTTGAATTAATTGAACCACTTAACTGATAATAGAGTTTGCACAGCTCCAGTTAATGTTGGAACAAGTATTCATGCTTAACAGTTTAGTCTGAAACTAGGCAAGGTTGTTTTTCATTGTTACGGTAACACCTATCTCCTCAGCGAATCCTTCTAACACACAAATCACACAATCACCAGAGTTCTAATTGTAACCACCTGTTAGTCATTTCCTAATCACTTTTACCCTCACTGTCTGATCTTAGACTTCGGTATTCATGCTAGACTACGAGGTTATGCTAGACATGCATCTTGCCTTGCTAACTTCCTGCTTTCCAGTTCCTGTTTCCTGACTTTAGATTCTCTCTTATGGCCATCACCACTGGCTCTGTGGACTGCCTCTTGTTCTTCTACGTCCTCCGTGATTCGCTAGCCCTTCCACATATGTGATCCATTGGCTCCACATGTATTCCATCGCTATCTTCCATTTATCTCGCTTCCTCCATATCTAAATAAATGCACCCATCATCATCATCATCATCTGGCATTCCATGATGGCCATAGAAATTGTAGAAGTTGTCTTAAAGACCGCAAAGCAGGCCCCCTGATGGTAAATCTAGGTTACTAGAAAGTAACCTGGGCATGCATTTTAGCCTATACGTACCAGGGTTTGATCAAATTTATTGAGTCTTAAACTAAATCAATAACACTGCAGGTGTGTGTAAGGAACAACCACAATTAGATTGCAACAACAGCCAACATGCCCGAAATGTAGAAAGCATCTCTGTCTTGATGCAATGTTGGAGAACCTCCATAAATTCACAATGCAGAATTTTATTGATTTATTCTAATTCTGTGTCTTCTGGCTTAGTTTCTGTTTCTAGCCCATTCAAAAAGTCTCCTGTGGTAGGCATTCTGCAGTGAAGGGGATCTGCTACAATAACTGAAGGCCAGGTCATGCTATCAGTCAGACAGAAGCAGTATTCTGAGGCTACTGTGGGTTTATATTTTGGACCTTAGAAATGATATATAGTGTTTAGTCATTTCTTAAACTTTTGACCCACCAACTAATATATTTTTTATTTGATGTTTAGTCTTTATCTGCATCACATAAGTGGCTGATTAAATGATTGCTTGCACAGGTCAGTAGGTCCTGTTCCTGTTTAAGTGGCTGAACAGGTTGAAACTACAATTTCACTTCTCTTGAGAAAAGGATAAAACATTCTACATTAGAAAACATCTTACACCAACAATCTAAACGTCTCTTGTGGTTTGAAAACTTTCATGTACTTATATGGTCTGTTACTCTTTATAGCATTTACTACTTGCCTTAAAGGCTTCTCTGTGCATGCCGGCACTCGTCAGATGGTTATTGCGTACGTCGATGTACCGCATAGTGACTGGAAGCTCAGGCAGGGATGGGATTCTGTTGTCAGCTAAAAATAGGTCCTGGAGCTGTGGGAGCTTGTGGAAGGTGTCATCATCCAGCTTGTAAATCTGATTCCCTGTTAGGTCAATTCGCTTCAACTGATCTAATAACAGTGGAAAAAAATTGCTGCTTCTAAATAATTTTATAGTTGCTAAAAGTGATAAATAATTTTAATAAGCATTGAAATACAGTCTATCGAAATACAGGTTTACTACAGACATGGGCTCAAGTCATAGCAAGGTCAATTCCCTTTGAGTTTTCATATAGAAAGGTCCATTTTTCTGGCCAAAAATCTTAAAACTAATGATTAAATGTAGGACTTGTAAAAGTTTAATCTTTATATAATTAGCTGATTATATTTTGATTGAATCTAAATATTACTAAATAAGACAAATAAGATATTCAGTAGTTTTTTTCGTGTCAATCATACATTAACACAGAATGTCCACCAGGTGGACATGATTTTCCCAAGTAGGATGTGATCCTGGATTATTAACAGCCTTTGTTGATCTTGGATCAAGGTTTCAATCAACCACTCATAACCATCTGATGTCATCAGTGTGTTTCGGTCAAATTTTTCTCTATTTTTTGTCCACAAAAAACTTAATGCTGAGGGTAGCTTATTGGCTGAGACTAATAATACATTGATTCTGGAACTGTTTACTGACAATGACGATTCCTAAACTAACGATGAATCACAACATGAAATAACACAAGCTATAATAAAATAATTTATGATAGTGAAGGAACAGCATTAGTGTATTAAGACTGTTTTTATTATTAATGATCCAAATTAAACTGACCAAATTAAATAAATATGGACAGTAAATCATAAACGATCACTAATGAACAGTTGAATGTAAAATAGGCTGAAATGATGATCATCTATTTTTGATCATGAAGGTAAAAAAAATGTTTGCACATTAACATGTTTTATGCAATTGTTCAGTAGAGCATGTAATATATTACATATGTCATTTAAGTATTTTTAATTCATTAAATAAATTTATAATAGTACATTTTGATTTACAAGGAGGGAAAGATTCGAAAATAAAATTAGATTAGATTAGATTAGATTCAACTTTATTGTCATTGTGCAAGGTACATGTACAGAGCCAATGAAATGCAGTTAGCATCTAACCAGAAGTGCATAAGTGCATAAGTGGTAATACATTTATTTAAAAATGAGGTGGGTTTGGTCGACACACACTGATGACATTAGATTGTTATGATTGGTTGATTAAAATGTTTATCCAGGATTAATAAGGAATATAAATTCACGATCACATCCTACTTGGCAAAATCAGGTCCACCAGGAGTTTTGTGCACAGGGACAGTGTCATGCTGGAACAGTGTTCGAGTCTTTTAGACCAGAATGAGTAGTTACATTTTACATAATACATGTTTACAAATGTACCTAAATGGCATAGTGCACAGTTTTGGCTTTATAGAAATACTTAATATCTTACTTAGGTTAAGAAAATCCTTTGCTTTGACGGCAGTAATCTTGTTAAAGCGAGCGTAGAGGTGTGTGGTGTCTTTAGGCAGTGGGGGGATCTCAGTCAAACCAGCATCATCGCAATACACACTGCCGCTGAGGCACACACAGAGCAGGCAAGTAGGCATCCCTGTGGAGATACATGCCATTGTAATAACCGATTTCATCACTAGATGGTGGAATATTCACAAAGAAAGGCAAGTTGGGTTGTTTGGGGATGTTTCTGTATGTCTGTAATATGTCCACTTACCCAAGCCAGTGTCAGGACCAAAAAGTCCAGGACCCTGGAAGTCTAGAGTCGGATGGATTGTTGGCCTGGTGGTCTGGGGTAAGGGTGTCATTTCGTCTGTTTTGTTTTCAGGAACATTTTCAGGGGGTAGATGAGTACTGACTGCAGGAGAAGCCATGGTCCCAACCTCAAAATTTAAGAAAATATACTTTTTTCAGTCATACTTAAACACATGCTAATGCTCAATTTCAGCATTGGATGACTCATTGACCCAACTTAAAGACATGAAAGCAGATACAAAAAAACATACTTATTATTATGCTTATCAATAGTATAAGGGGTGATCATGAAATTAATGTTGTCACATTAAAAATGAATGTAATGTAAACAAAAATTTAATTCAATTAAATTTAATTAAATTTTATTTGTATAGCGCTTTTAACAATAGACATTCTCAAAGCAGCTTTACACAGAAAGCAGTAACATTGAATCCTTAGATTAAGGAGGAAGACACTTCGGAGGAACCAGATTTAAGAGGAAACCCATCCTTATTTGGGTAACACTGCACATTTTTGTTAATTATAGAACATTGGTTTTGATCTGAGTCATTCTCTACATATCCTTCACCCATAGCAACACACTTTTTCAAACCATGGATAAGCTGGTGGAGACCATCTGCAAAGAAGCTTTCTTTTTGGCTCCTGAGGAAAAGTTCCACCTCAGTGATCAAGTGATTTTTTTTTCAACCAGGTGCACCATTTTGGTTTTAACCTTCTAACTAAGGAAGTAATGTTCATGAACATAATTTTTAAGGACATAATTTGGCCAAATATTTTCTCTTGACCATTTCTGTATCTTATCTTTTTTTTTTCTGATACCACATTTAGATAAAGAATTTAATGAGACAAGATTCTTATTCATTATTTATGGGCCCATATTAACAAGAGAGAGAGAGAGAGAGAGAGAGAGAGATAATCTGTTATATTGCTAAATATACAACTGGATTCAGATTATTAGATTAAACAGACTTCACAGTTTATAAGACTAATTTTAACACATTGTTTTCAACACTAACCGAAATCCGAGCATTGTCAACTTCTTCATCCAAGTCATCATAGTCATAGGTTTCTCCATAGGTGTTCAGATCCCACGTGTCCACATCCACATCATAATTCACTTGATCGGAATCAACTGGAGGAGCTGCCCAACAGGAACCAAACAGAGCCACGGCAACCACTGCATATAGCGCCATCTGAGGAAGGGATGACGAATTACCTTCAAACTACATTGTCTGCATTTCCAGTCTTTGTATCTTTATTTACAGAATGCTTATATTTCTTGTCATTCATTGTACAACATAGTTTATACAAATATTCAATTTTTGTTCTAATTGGTTCTTAATTATAAATAATTATGTATATATAGCACAGTGTGTCATGCAACCAGTATATAAGAAACCAGCAAGTACAAATGTGAGCATCTATTGTGTTGTGTGTGATTTAAGAGTGGAGCACGCTAGGGCAGCTATCACAACAGTGGCCGTATGGCCAGTGACCTCTCGGCTGAGGCCCAGCAGCAGCTGATGTGAAATGTAGATTAATGTTAAGATGGGCTTAGCCCTATTGAAACCGTCCCAGCTAGCCCGATGCTAACAGAGAAGAGGGAAGTGCACCTTGCGTTTTTTTTTTCTCCAAGGATTTTTTTTCTCTTTGGGCCTCCAAGCAGGGGCCAAAGCAAAGTTGGCGTCCTTTTCATTTTTAGGCACCTTGTTTGGCTGCAAGGGAAACTGTGACTTGGTGATATGGCTCCGTGGGCATCATGTCCCATAGCATTTAAACACAGCTTGTCTCTAAAATTAATGAATGCAACCTTGCAGGGAATGAAACACTCCATTTTGTGGCTATACCACTGACATCCCTGTCTATGCGCCTTAGCTTGAAGCCTGACTTACCATGGCTGGATGCTAACCTCTGTAACTCCTGATTGGTTAAATTACCACAGTGTGTCACTGGTACTTTTCGATTTCACACATGCTTTACAGTAAGACGCTTGTAGGAAGCGTTCCAATAGCGTTCCGATAGCGTAACCTTAGAGACAATAGCAAAAGAAATCCAGATGGTGGGAGTAAAAAACCAAATCAAAGACATAGCGGAATGTTTCAATTTTAGCAGTTTAAGAATTTTCAAAGAAAAACATAATCAGATTCTTTTTTTTGTGTTTGCGCATCCGTAAACAGTGCAAAACATAGGCATTTTAGTTTATACTACCGATTCCTATATAGAAACATTTCTTCCGCCCTCCAGATCCATTTCACGTCAGCAGAGATATGTGCAAACAACCTATTGCTTGCCAAACCTATGAGTCTTTCTGCTTTATCCTACAACAGATATCAACCAAATTATTGAATTCAGAGCAATTAAATTTGGATTTCGGTTGTGGTTAGGTGTTGTCTTATATCAGTTGCCACTGTTAGGCCCCAAGGCCCTTAACCCCCAAATGCAGTTGTATAAAAAAAGATAAATGTAAGTCGCTCTGGATAAAGATGTCTGTCAAATGCTGTAAAATGTAAATGTTATATCTTCTAATAACTGTAGCACTAAATGTTCTTTAAACTAAAATAATTGTAGTATGTATTACTAATGGGCCTGAATAACTACCTGAAATTTAGTGGAAACATTGTAAAGAACACAGTATGTAAAGTTGTTTTTTAGAATAGCAATAAAATAAAATCTAAACATCAAACAATTTACAATCTCATTTTCAATTTTGTAAACATTTCCAAGTATATTTGGATTTCAAAACATTTTTTATATTATACCTCCGACTGGTATTTAAGTATTAAATCTGCTTTGTAAATATTAAAATGGCAAATGAAAAGCAACAAAAATGAAATGAAGTTTTACAGCAAAATGCAATAAAAAGCTAACATTTTGCTTGCAACAGATTAAGACAACCTTTAAATCATCATTTGACAAAAACGAACTTCAGCCCTGCTTTGTATAACATGTTTAAAATTTAAAACCCTCCTAGTTTTTGCCTAGAAGTCAACACAAAATCAGTAGAAACTGTAATCTGAAGACCCAATCTGACTATATCCTTCAGTTAAAAAATACACCTTACCTTTTGCAGGATATCTTAATAATTGGGTTTTATAGACAGCTACAACAAAAGGCTGGACTCTGAGCACTGGTGGTCAGCAGAATGTCTTAGATTGGGACACAGGGCTAACGTAGTCAAATAGAAAAGGAATGATGGGTAAAAAAGGGAAAAGGCCCTGGATCCTTTGAGTGTTTGTTTGTCCAGCTGTCACTGATTTTACTGCCTTTACCATACTTTCTCCTTTGCTGGCAAATCTGTCTGTTTATATAATTAACTGTTGAGGTTTTTAGTTGTCTAAGGTAAGTGGAGTATTTTTGGACAGTTTTATTAAAAAAGGGAAAGTAATGAAAGTTGTAAATTAAATAAATGGCTATTTTTATAAAATAGGTCGCTATAATATTTATAAATTGTAAAAAAAAAGGCCAGTCAACCTAATTTTACTAACAATGCCCACGTGTAACTTAATAAAAAAATAGTTTTACTGGTAACATTTGACATCCCTGTGTGAGACACCAGCATTTTTATTACCACACACACACTCACCCACACCCTCGCACAGAAAATGAGTCAGACTGTGTGAGTCGTAGGGGAGTATAAGTCTCCCATCCCCCCCCCCCTTCTATGCTCTTCAGCTGTCCTCATTAAACTGTGTGTTTGGAACATCAGACATTCCATGGCTAAATGTTTTGTACAGCTGACCGAATGCAGGGTTGAAAACTGGGGGAAGAGCTCTAAAATACTCTAGCTTTGTTTCTTTTTCAACATTATTTGTATGTGTTGGTAATAATGCCTAATGCAAAATCGGTGGAATAAAAGCTTTCAACCAGTTACATAAAAATATGAATAGAATCGAGTTTTAAAGAGTTTTTATATCCATTGATTACAGTGATTCATTCTGCTTGTCCTTATGTCCATAGTGGATCTACTAAAGCAAGACAAATTAAAGGAAAATCGAAGCTCTTTAAGGCTTTGCTTTTTGTTAGTTTGGGTAAAGGAGAAGGGAAAAAAAAGAAGCTGCTTATAATCCAAAACCTAATAATCATCAATCAAGCATCGCAGATGTACTGTATTATTATCCCTTGGGTTTGCTTCTGAAACAGACTCTGTTATCTAAAACAGACTCTGTTATCTAATCTTTATTGATTATGCAACAAATGAATTCTAAAAGTCTTCTTTAATTTGAAAGAAAATTGTCATTCAGAAAGACAGTGCCCTGACTCAATTACAAGAACTTAACCCACTCATGCATGAAGCAAGCAATATTTAACCAAATGACAAATCTTATAGTCAAAATCGGTTTTAATTATTTTGATCAGTGGTCCATCAGTTCTATGAGTTGATTTACATCTAAATGTAAAAATAAGAGAAATTAAAGCAGAAGGTCTGACATATCATATCTTCAGCATATAGCAAACCAAAAAAAATTTACATTTAACATTTACAGCATTTGGCAGATTTTATCCAGAGCATTTAGACATCTAAGCAATTTGGGGTTAAAAGCCTAGCTAACGGGCCCAGCAGTGACAACCTGGCAGTGCTGGGAATCAAACCCGGTTGTTTAATTCGCAACACATTAACCACTGCGCCACCAGCTACCCAAAATTAGTTCTGATGTTTTAATACTTTTGTTCTGCATTTCACTTTCATTGTCTATTATGCAGTTATGTTACTTATAAGTGTGATGTATAAGGGTTTAGCTTTATTTTGGAAAACTACTTTTATTCAGTTCCAGTGTACTACTGTAATGAATACCTCACTGATGCAAGACTTATTAAACCCTTATTAAACTATTGACTACAAAAACACTAGACAAACAGCAAACATGAACTGAACAGGAACAGGAACCAGAACCGGAACAGGAACATAACCAGAAGCATGAACGAGCTCTTACCACAGTGATACATGAACAAACAATAGTTTTTGTTTGTAATATCAGGACAAGACAAACGACAGGGGCTATAAATACACAAGGAACACATAAACTAAACAAGGCACACCTGAACACAATCACAAACACAGGACTAAACAACCCATGAAAACAAGACACAAGGACGAAGGGAATCACATGACAGCAGCAGGTAAATAAAACAAACTGCCTAGACTATTTTAGCCAGCTGGCATAGTTTAGCTAGCTAGCATAGCTTAGCCTAGACATAAAACAATAAACCGTAAACATAAATCAACAGAAAAACATGAACAATAACAAAACATGAAAACCAAAACCTAAACGTTACAAGTAGTGGCTTGTAATATTCAACATTTTTACCTCCTACCTTCCCCGGAAGGGTTACTATAAAATTGCAGCTACAAATATGTAAATAAAAAAAAAGAATTCTAATGAAGCTAAGTGGTGTGAATGTAGGTATTAATTCAACATTAAGGTTATTGTTTGGTTGTTGTTAAGTTTTTTAACCATTATAGAGACTTTTGTATGTGTATAAGGAGTTGATTTGTTGGGTTCTGAGTTTTATGGCCAAAGTAATATATTCCATCTGAAAATAACCTCATGATCTCCTCTAGTTGCATCGTTAAGGCAACTAAGAACACGAGAGATAATGTTTTGCTCTTATTTCTTTCTGTCTCTCTCGCTCTCTTTATATATATATATACATACACTGCTCAAAAAAATAAAGGGAACACTAAAATAACACATCCTAGATCTGAATGAATGAAATATTCTTATTAAATACTTTGTTCTTTACATAGTTGAATGTGCTGACAACAAAATCACACAAACATTATCAATGAAAATCAAATTTATTAACCCATGGAGGTCTGGATTTGGAGTCACACTCAAAATTGAAGTGGAAAAACACACTACAGGCTGATCCAACTTTGATGTAATGTCCTTAAAACAAGTCAAAATGAGGCTCAGTAGTGTGTGTGGCCTCCACGTGCCTGTATGACCTCCCTACAATGCCTGGGCATGCTCCTGATGAGGTGGCGGATGGTCTCCTGAGGGATCTCCTCCCAGACCTGGACCAAAGCATCCGCCAACTCCTGGACAGTCTGTGGTGCAACGTGGCATGGTGGATGGAGCGAGACATGATGTCCCAGATGTGCTCAATTGGATTCAGGTCTGGGGAACGGGCAGGCCAGTCCATAGCATCAATGCCTTCATCGTGCAGGAACTGCTGACACACTCCAGCCACATGAGGTCTAGCATTGTCTTGCATTAGGAGAAACCCATGGGGAAACCGCACCGGCATATGGTCTCACAAGAGGTCTGAGGATCTCATCTCGGTACCTAATGGCAGTCAGGCTATCGCTCGCGAGCACATGGAGGGCTGTGCGGCCCTCCAAAGAAATGCCACCCCACACCATTACTGACCCACTGCCAAACCGGTCATGCTGGAGGATGTTGCAGGCAGCAGAACGTTCTCCACAGCGTCTCCAGACTCTGTCACATCTGTCACATGTGCTCAGTGTGAACCTGCTTTCATCTGTGAAGAGAACAGGGCTCCAGTGGCGAATTTGCCAATCTTGGTGTTCTCTGGAAAATGCCAAACGTCCTGCACGGTGTTGGGCTGTAAGCACAACCCCCACCTGTGGACGTCGGGCCCTCATACCAACCTCATGGAGTCTGTTTCTGACCGTTTGAGCAGACACATGCACATTTGTGGCCTGCTGGAGGTCATTTTGCAGGGCTCTGGCAGTGCTCCTCCTGTTCCTCCTTGCACAAAGGCGGAGGTAGCGGTCCTCCTACGGCCTCCTCCACGTCTCCTGATGTACTGGCCTGTCTCCTGGTAGCGCCTCCATGCTCTGGACACTACGTTGACAGACACAGCAAATCTTCTTGCCACAGCTTGCATTGATGTGCCATCCTGGATGAGCTGCACTACCTGAGCCACTTGTGTGGTTTGTAGACTCCGTCTCATGCTACCACTAGAGTGAAAGCACCGCCAGCATTCAAAAGTCACCAAAACATCAGCAAGAAAGCATAGGAACTGAGAAGTGGTCTGTGGTCACCACCTGCAGAACCACTCCTTTATTGGGGGTGTCTTGCTAATTGCCTATAATTTCCACCTGTTGTCTATTCCATTTGCACAACAGCATGTGAAAGTGATTGTCAATCAGTGTTGCTTCCTAAGTGGGCAGTTTGATTTCACAGAAGTGTGATTGACTTGGAGTTACATTGTGTTGTTTAAGTGTTCCCTTTATTTTCTTGAGCAGTATATATATATATATATATATATATATATATATATATATATATATATATATATATATATATATATATATATATATATATAGTATACAGTATGTCACAGAAGTGAGTACACCCCTTACATTTCTTGTTAATATTTATTATATCTTTTTATGTGAAAACACTAAGGAAATGAAACTCTGCTACAATGTAAAGTAGTGAATGTACAGCTTGTGTAACAGTGTAAATTTGCTGTCCCATCAAAAAAAAAATCAACACACAGCCATTAATGTCTAAACCCCTGGCAACAAAAGTGAGTACACCCAGAAGAGGAAATGTCCAAACTGGGTCCAAAATGTCAATATTTTGTATGGCCACCATTATTTTCCAGCACTGCCTTAACCCTCTTGGACATGGAGTTCACCAGAGCATCACAGGTTGACACTGGAATCCTCTTCCATGACATCACGGAGCTGGTGGATGTTGGAGACCTTGCTTTTCTCCACTTTCCATTTGAGGATGCCCCACAGATGCTCAGTAGGGTTTAGGTCTGGAGACATGCTTGGCCAGTCCATCACCTTTACTCTCAGCTTCTTTAGCAAAACAGTGGTCGTCTTGGAGGTGTGTTTGGGGTCGTTATCATGTTGGAATACTGCCCTGTGGCCCAGTCTCTGAAGGGAGGGGATCATGCTCTGCTTCAGTATGTCACAGTACATGTTGGCATTCACGGTTCCCTCAATGAAGTGTAGCTCCCCAGTGCCAGCAGCACTCATGCAGCCCCAGACTATCACACTCCCACCACCATGCTTGACCGTAGGCAAGACACACTTGTCTTTGTACTCCTCACCTGGTTTCCACCACACATGCTTGACACCATCTGAAACAAACAAGTTTATCTTGGTCTCATCAGACCACAGGACATGGTCCCAGTAATCCTTGTCCTTAGCCTGCTTGTCTTCAGCAAACTGTTTGCGGGCTTTCTTGTGCATCAACTTTAGAAGAGGCTTCCTTCTGGGATGACAGCCATGCAGACCAATTTGATGCAGTGTGCGGCGTATGGTCTGAGCACTGACAGGCTGACCCCCTACCCCTTCAACCTCTGCAGCAATGCTTGCAGCACTCATACGTCTATTTCCCAAAGACAACCTCTGGATATGACGCTGAGCATGTGCACTCGAATTCTTTGGTCGACCATGGCGAGGCCTGTTCTGAGTGCAACCTGTCATGTTAAATCACTGTATAGTCTTGGCCACCGTGCTACAGCTCAGTTTTAGGGTCTTGGCAATCTTCTTGTAGCCTAGGCCATCTTTATATAGAGCAACAATTCTTTTTTTCAGATCCTCAGAGTGTTTTTTGCCATGAGGTGCCATGCTGAACTTCCATTGACCAGTATGAGAGAGTGACAGCAATAACACCAAATTTAACACACCTGCTCCCCATCCTGCTCAACACACCTGAGACCTTGTAACAGTAACGAGTTTTATGACATCAGGGAGGGAAAATGGCTACTTGGACCCAATTTGGACATTCCCTCTTAGGGGTGTACTCACTTTTGTTGCCAGGGGTTTAGACATTAATGGCTGTGTGTTGAATTTTTTTTGATGGGACAGCAAATTTACACTGTTACACAAGCTGTACATTCACTACTTTACATTGTCGCAGAGTTTCATTTCTTTAGTGTTTTCACATAAAAAGATATAATAAATATTTACAAGAAATGTAAGGAGTGTACTCACTTCTGTGACATACTGTATACTGTCTCTCTCTCGTGCCATATATTGTCAGTCTTGCACAATATGCGCATTATTATTTAGGTAGGTAGACAGACAGACAGACAGACAAGACAGACAGACAGACAGACAGACAGACAGACAGACAGACAGATAGATAGATAGATAGATAGATAGATAGATAGATAGATAGATAGATAGATAGAACTGAATCCTAAACAGTTAGCAAAGACCACATGGTCACTGACAGCAAATTGTCAAACTGCATATAAAAGTTTAATAGACGCACCATGGAATTTCAATAAAATACAGAAAAAGGATCACTGTTCACTGACTTTTGTAAGAGGAGTGAATGCAGTCCTGTTCTGGAAATCAAGACTGAAAAAACTATAATAACTGAAAAACACTGCTTTTTTTTTACTGAGAAGTGTTGAGGTGTGTAATAGAATTGTAACCTTATTCTCATTTAACAACAGCAAAATGTAGAGTTTTAGAGTTTAATGAGATAGTATTGACATAAGATAGTAAAAGTGAAGAGTGGTGGTGCCATGTTTTATCTCCTGCCAAATGCATTCCAGAGCCAAGCTTGATTATAAATAAAAATTGTATGCTAGAGATCCACTGTAAAAGCTATGTAGTTTTTTAATTTATTATTTAAGTGGATTTATTTATTAATCAAATTTAGCATGAGTTCTATTTAATTTTATATTCTTAAAAATGTTAGATGTGTTGTAAAAGTAATATTTATTTTAAGAATAATAAATAATAGAACCTGTTCTAACATAAGAGCTTTTAAGTTTTGTGGTACATTAATGAGTGACTGGTTTGGGGAAAACCAGAAAAACTTACTGTGAAGACATTTCAAACTGTAATGTAAATTTTATGCTATACAGTTATTATGTTGTATGTAAAGAATGGCATGTAATTGCCAGATATAAAATTGATAGGTAAATAACTCATACATCCTTAAAATAAATGGTCTTGGAGATAATAGAGTTATTTTAGTAATAATCATCTTCTTTTCTTTTCGGCTGTTCCCTTTCAGGGGTCGCCAGAGCGAATCATCTGTCTCCACCTAACTCTATTCTCTACATCCTCTTCACTCACACCCACTAACTTCATGTCCTCGTTTATTGCATCCATATACCTCCTCTTTGGTCTTCCTCTTTGCCTTCTGCCTGATAGCTTCATTTCTAACATCCTCCTACTAATATATTCCACTATTCCTCCTCTGTATATATATATATATATATATATATATATATATATATATATATATATATATATATAAATATATATATATAATATTACTAACTGAAGATTTGTTTTTGCTTTCAACATTAATATATTATTTTATATTTATTAAACAACTTATAATTTTAGTGTGTTTAAAATTCTAAAGTGTTGGGCAAGCAACTTGAAAAATGTAGTGAGCTAAGCTATCAGTTTATTCTTGTTAACTGAAGTTACACCCAGCCGGGAAATGTAACAAGTTACAGCAACATGCTTACTACATTTAAGAAATTTTTTTTCACATTTAATTTCACACAAACTTTCAGGCTCCCCACACATAAAATATTTTGTCATTAGCTACATAGTGGTTGGCTGTTGCTAACTGTGTTCTTTACAGACTATTGAATTGCACTGATTGTGTTTGCAAGCTAATTTAAGAAGCACCTGAATGCACATTTGTGTTCGATGTCTTTAAGGACATCACAATAAGCACCACCCAAATACATGTTCTACTTTGTTTTTTTAATTAGTAGCCTGTACTTCTTAAGGTATGGCCACAGCAATGAATTCCTCGTTCTCTGCCATCATTCCATCAATCAAATTTCTCATGTTTTAGCCTAGTGATTGGTTTGTAACGTCACCATCCGTAAAAAAAAAAAGAGGTAATGCACCAAAAAAAAAAGGTTGCTAACCACCATAAAGAAGAAGACATTATGTTCCCTTTCTGTCGCTCACTCCGATGTTGTGTCGAGTTAGACCTTTGATCTAATTTTGAAAAGGCCAATGAAATTGGACAAGCAGAATTTGCATAGCCGGTAACGCCCCGTACTTCCGGTATAAATAAGCCGGCTGGGATACTGCTCATCGTTCTGTTTTTTGGAGCTGAATGTGCGTCTTCTCAGCAGCAAGCCGGAGAAGAAGCGATTAGGAAGCGATTGCCTTAAAAAAAAAAAAAAAAAAAAAAAGCGTCGCTGGATCAGGAGCACGATCAGCGGTCTCTCTCGCGGCGGCATCCAACCAGGAAGTGCAGGAGGACCCCTGGGGTGCGTCGGCGGCGTCCGCAGCAGTGCCTGAGCAAAAAATTCCTAAGAGCGATTTTTTCCTCGGTTAAGGGCGTTTTACGGCAAGAACGTGATTTATCATGGCTTCTCGGCCATGTGTTTCTGGGTGCGGTCAGTCTATCGCGTTCGATGACCGGCATGATTGCTGTTTTTTTTGTGTTTGGGTTATTCCAACACAAGAAAATGCTTTCATGCATGGGACGTGCCCCTCTTGTGAGGCACTGCCCACAGGCACGTTGCGTGCTCCGTTGGAGATTTTTGCACAGCAAAAATCCCCAGCCACCCCAGCCACTCATCACTTGATTCCTCCTGCCTCTGGGCCTGAGGCCATAGTGGTGGGTTGCTGGGGAGAGAAGCAGGGAGGTGGGGCAGCACCGCCGGGCCAGTCCCTGCGTGCACCCCTTTCCTCCTCTACCTCGGGCCTGCCTGTACTGGTCTGGGCAGCCAAAGCCATCGGGCTGCGGTGGTCTCCTCCACCCAGTCCCGAGAAGTCAAGGCTGGTTAATTGGTTCTTGGGTGGGGGACATCTCATTCCTACGGGCAGGTGTGCCCCTAGAGCAGGTGTCCAGGCGTGCTGTCATTACGACAGATGCGTCGACCACACGAGCTGGGGCACAGTATGCAATGGGCAGGCAGCCGCGGGGGTGTGGACGGGCCCCCGCCGGCAGTGGCAGTGGCATATCAATGGCCTCGAGCTATTGGCAGTGTGGTTAGCCCTGAGGAGGTTTCGGCCCATGATTCAGGGCAAACACGTGTTGATCCGGTCGGACAA
Source organism: Bagarius yarrelli (assembly GCA_005784505.1). Lineage (NCBI taxonomy): Eukaryota > Metazoa > Chordata > Actinopteri > Siluriformes > Sisoridae > Bagarius > Bagarius yarrelli. The sequence continues at coordinate 767,838 of VCAZ01000113.1, read as the reverse complement.
CACTGCGACGGTGGCCTACATAAACCATCAAGGTGGAGTATGCTCCCGTCGCATGTCCCAGCTTGCCCGCCAGCTTGTCCACCTTCTCTCCCAGGGCAGGGGCACGTTATGGCACCCATGCCCGGATCTCTGGATGCTCCATGTATGGTCCCTGAACGTGACCAGGAGGACTTAAGAGATCTGTCACCCTCTGTGGTGAACACCATCATTCAGGCTAAAATGGCATCAGATCGGTTCTCTTCTTCCTGCAAGCAGGGCTGGATAAGCGCCTTTCTGCCTCTACCCTCAAAGTGTACGTCGCTATCTCAGCGGGCCACGACATGATAGGGGGCAGATCGGTGGGGAGACATGATCTGGTGATCAGGTTCCTCAGAGGCTGCAGGAGGTTGCGCCCTCCGGCACCGCGCCTCGTTCCCTCTTGGGATCTATCTGTGGTCCTCCAGGGACTACAGGGAGACCCCTTCGAGCCCTTGCAGTCGGCAGAACTCAGAGCCCTCTCTCTGAAGATGGCCTTGCTGACCTCACTCACCTCAATCAAGAGGGTACGGGACCTGCACACCTTCTCTGTCGACAGAGCGTGCCTGCAATTTGGCCCAGCAGACTCTCACGTTGTCCTGAGACCTAGGCCGGGCTACGTGCCCAAGGTAGCCACCACTCCCTTTCGGGATCAGGTGGTGACCTTGCAAGCTATTCCTCCCCCTCAGCAGGGGAATCCCAACCTGCCTTTGTTGTGTCCGGTATGGGCCCTGAGGGCGTACCTGGACCGCACACAGAGCTTTAGACGCTCTGATCAGCTCTGCTATGGAGGAAGGCGGAAAGGGACGCCGTCTCCAGACAAAGGATCTCCCACTGGATAGTGGAAGCGATCCTTGAGGCCTACAAGACCAGGGGCCTACCCTCATGTGGGTTGCCGCCACATCAGCCCTGGCAAATGGGGCTTCATTAGCGGACAGGTTGGGCTACTCCCAACACATTCGCTAGGTTTTACAACCTATGGATGGAACCCGTGTCTTCCAGAGTCCTTTGCGGTGCACTAGATTCTGGGGTTAGGGCCCTCCCCTCTGGGGTAGGATTGCGCCACTTGGATCCTGTATGGGTCTGTTCCTGATGCAGGACCACCTCTTATCCTTCCATCTAGCTGCCCCCAGAGACCAGAGCTAGGTGGTTCTTTCTGAACCCTAGCTAGGTTAGTCCACATGTAGTGGCTCCTCTGTCGGCCCCATGTGTGTTTTTCCACTAAGGTAAGTGTTCCCGGCACAGTGTTCCCCTCTCCCTGGAGGCTTTGTAGGTCTTAAGTCCCCGGGTCTGGTTGTCTCCCCCCTGGTGCGGAGCCCACCCCGGGGCCTTTCCTAAGTCATACTGCCTTGTATCAGTCCTTGGGTGACTCTTCACATATTACCCCCCCCCACCCCAGCTGGTGGGATGTGATCTCCGTAGGGCCCCTGCACACGGTTTCCAGCGTGATACGTACATATAAGGTGAATGTTATGAAAAGGCTAACGCTGTGGATATTGCCTACGTTAGCCCTCCCCCTTGTGGCAGGGGGGTGGGCTCCCATGCTGCTGGTAGGTCATGAGGTTGAGTAAGGCTGCGCTTCGACACGCTGGTTCCTGTCGGCACTTACCTTCGGTAGACCCCTGACGCGGCCCGGCAGCAGTGGCGTGTTGGATAGGGACCCCTAGTGTCATCACTCGACACAACATCGGAGTGAGCAACAGGAAGGGAACCTCTCGGTTATGTATGGTAACCCTCGTTCCCTGAGGGAGGGAACGGAGACGTTGTGTCCCTCATGCCACTGCGCTGGGCTGCTCCTGGGGAGTCGTCATTCGGCTCCTCAGGACAGAACGATGAGCAGTATTGCAGCCGGCTTATTTATACCGGAAGTACGGGGCGTTACCGGCTATGCAAATTCTGATCGTCCAATTTTAAAATCACCAATCAACCTAACATACTGGTTTTTGAACTGTAGGAGGAAACCGGAAAACCCGGAGTAAACCCACGCAAGCACAGAGATAACATGCAAACTCCACACAGAAACACCTGGGAATCGAACCCAAGACCTTCTTGCTGTAAGGCAACAGTGCCAACCACTTAGCCATCATGCCTCTATTATAAATTATTAAAAGAAAAGAATGAAACTAAAAAAATTATAAAAAGCCTTTTACCAGCTACATGAAGTTGACACTTTTATTCATATAAAAGCATAAAAATGTTTCCCTAAAGTTTTCAAATGTTTATTTTTACTGAATTGTGCAACCACATCATGTGTTTAACTACATTTCAACATTTCACGGGATATCCAAAAGGATTAATTCTGTTTAACCAGAACTTCTTGTTTGTTTTCACTCAGGAGCTTAGTCAGACCTAAAAGGCTAAAACAACAAGCTAAAATTGTGCCTTGCCATAGTATACAGAAAAAGAACATTACACTTACCAGTCTTACAAAGCATTGACATCCAAGTGCTAAACACTTAATGATGCTGTAGTGGGACATATTACACAACAATTTTAATAGCATTTGCTCAAATCCATTCCCTATTCTGAGTGTAAACTAAACACATGTTATAAAACTCAATGAAAAACTAATTTTTATATAGATCATCTTGTTGTACCTCATAACCAAGTTCAAGTTCAAGGAGCTTTATTGTCATTTCAACCATATATAGCAGATGCAGTACCCAGTGAAATGAAACAATGTTTCTCCAGGACCCCATGGTGCCATACAAAACACAAAAATTACACAAAACAACAAACAACAAAGAGCTACTGAACAAAACAAACATAAAGTGCATGTATGCAACCTGATGCAGAACAGACAGTGCAATTAACAATACAAACATTTCAAAAACAGCAATATTTTGCAAATAGCATTTTAAAGTGACTGTGCTTTTTTGGGGGGGGGGTTGTTTTTTTTGGTTTCCATCTATTTGTGTTGAATGTGTGTGTGTGTGTGTGTGTGTGTGTGTAAGTTGAGGTAGTTCAGTTCTGTGTTGAGCAGCCTGATGGCTTGAGGGTTGAGTGTGTGTGCATTTGTGTGGATTGAGGTAGTTCAGTTCAGTGTATTGAGCAGCCTGATGGCTTGAGGAAAGAAAGTGGAGGTACAGTAGGTAAACCCAGACAGATGTGTTTATGGATGGATATCATTATCCAAAGATTAATATTCAGCCGATTGAGTAAGTTGACTGGTGGAGTTTGTTGTTACTGTAAAACTCATAGGAATTTTATGCAGCATGTCTAATAATAAACACACCGCTCAAAATTCAGTGAAAAGTTATGATTACTAATATAACTTGATTACTTATCCCAAATTCTCCATAAACCTCAGAGAATGCATTAATCTAATGCTAAAATGTAATGTGATTTTCTGTCTTATTACCTGATAAATAAAGTAATTATCAAAGTTAAAAACTAATGTTTAAAATCATGTGAATACAAACAAGAAGAAATATTTCTTTTTTACACTCATAAACGAATGACTTAATGGGTGTGGTGCTCTTGCAACCGCTTTGGAAGAATGACACTCTTCTGGGAAAAATTCAAGTCAGTTGAGAGTCAGTGATTGTATGTATCACAAACTTTTGCCTTATGGAAAGTCACAGTTTGGGTTGTTTCCAGACAGACCATTAAACAATGAGACACACATACGTCTCCCGGAAATCCTGTGTGCATCAGACATTAAGCCAGTGGTCTGTGGCCGTGACATGCAAGGCTGCGACAAAGTGCATGTGGAAGAGAACAGAACAGTAAGTGCATGTGGAGGAGAAAATGTGCAGTTGATATTTGACAGAAGGCTTTTCTTGGTCGTTGGAGGATTGTGCTGCTGACTGGATTCTTACAGGTGCTATGTCGCGAATGCATTTCCCAATTTATCCCAACTCCATAAAAACATTCTGGTTGAGTATCAAATCAAATAATTGTACACTATTTAAGAACTTTATTAAGAAGTTACATTAACCAGTTTTTCTATAAACAACATATATAACCTTAAAACCTATTAAAACATCTATTTTATATACCAGTATTCAGGAAGAAATTTAGACTGTGTCATGGTTGGTTTTGGTTTTTTTTGTTGGTGTTAATGTCTGTACCATCATTTTAGTTTAGTTCCTGGTTTTGGCATATGTTTCTTGTTCACAATGTGCTTATGTCATGTGCTTCTCTTGTCTTTTTGTCATGATACAATTGATTGTCTTTGTCATGTCCTCTTCTTGGTTGATTTATGTCATGTGCTCATTGTGCCATTGTCTCATTGGACTCATTACAAAATATTTAAAGGGATTATGTCCAGGACTTCTGTGGACTTTGTGGCCAGGTGGACTTCAATGGACATTTTTCATGTGGGCCTGGATGACTCCTTTATACAATACATGGACTTTTCCCTGTTGCCTGAGTGTCTGCATGCAAGCTTTTTCTAGGTATTTGCAGTGCTATAGTACCCAAGCTTCGGATGCAAAACGTGCTGTTCCTGTGGCCTTCCTTGTCCATGAGCTTGCTTCTGAGGCCTCCCTTGTTCATGCATCCACAGAAGAACCTCCAGAGGTGGTGACTCTACTGCAGAACCTTCTAAGGTTCTACTTCTGAGCTCAATGTCTGCATTGTTATGGTCAAGTCAGCCATCCATGAACTGTCTGCTTGTCCTGTTATGGCTGCTGTGGTAGTTGATAACCAGAATGTACTTTCTGTTCTGTCTTAGTTTCCTCTATCATTCTAATTGTCTCTTGTGAAGTATTGTTCATACAACTACTATTTCAACTACTATTTGGTAAAACCATGTCCAGGCCAAGCCATATCTTTGTTTATTGTTTGGTTACTTTTGTATCCAATAAAAGCTGGACCTGGGTTCCCTTTAACTCTCCTTTAGTGGACTCATTACATTACAACTCAAAATCAGTAGAGAAAAAATGCCTGATACATCACGCACAACATGTCGAACCCTGAAGCAGATGAGCTACCGTAGCAAAAGACCACACCAAGTACTGCTCCTCTCAAATAAGAACAGGAAATGGAGGCTAAAATTCACACAAGCTCACTAAAATTGAATAATAGAAGATTGGGATGGTAGGGTCAGAATTTGGCATAAAAAAACATAAAAGCATGGCTCTATTCTGCCTTGGTGGTGGTGGTGTAATGATGTGGGGGATATTTTTTGGCACAGTTTGGGACCCTTAGTACCAATTTAGCATCGTTTAAATGCCACAGCCTACCTGAGTATTGTTGCTGACCATGTCCATCCCTTTATGACTACAGTGTACCCTCAGTTTATGACTACAGTGTATCTTATGATACTTCCATATTTCCATAATGCACTATGCCACATCATCTCTGACTGGTTTCTTTAACATGAAAATGAGTTCACTTTACCAATGGTGTCCGCAGTCACCAGATCTCAATCCAATACAGCACCTTTGGAATGTGGTGGAATGAAAAATTTGCATTATGGATGTGCAGCCGACAAATCATGTCAATATGGACCAAAATCTTTGAGGAATGTTTCCAACACCTTGTTAAATCTATGCCATAAATATATGCCATTTTTTCCCCCAGAGTAGCTGCATTACTCTATATCTTTTATAGGTTTGTTCTGAATCTTTTGGCATGCTCATACAGCTAATTCCTTCAGGAAAATAACACTGAATGTAATATTTAAAAAAAATATATGTATCCTGTAGAGTGTGGTTTCTCGTAAAATACATGATGTCGAGAAAAGAGGAGGGTGGGAGGGATCTCGGCTGCATAGAGTTTAATAGTGCTGTAGTGAGCTCAAGTCTTTTCACTTATTTATTCCGTCAGGAGAACATGCCCTGTTTGACTGAGTATGTTTATAAAACTTACAAGATTGTTTTTTTTTACTGTGGTGAGGGTCATAACTGTGAGGGTCATAACTGTTTTAGACAAAAAAGAAATTTAAAGGATCTCCAATGTACCTAAATGTGGACTTTGTGCATTTCTTTCTGCCTAAACCAGCCAGATGAACACACACATAACAACCCACAATGCCAAGGTAAGTGTTTTAAAAAGTTATAATCAGAAACGTTTTAAGCTTTAGGATAGATAATGTCCTTTGCATTTAAGTATTTATTATCGAATGAACATATGGCTTTTCATTCGGGACTAATATTTTTTTTTTTGTTAAATCCCAAATTCCTTGGATGCTAAACCAATCCCAGGAAAGTACACCGATCAAAATGTTATGCTATATTTTTTTCAGCACATAACATTGATGTAAATAATTTTACTATAAAACTAAATAAATAATTTACAATTTTAACATACAAGTTTCAAAGAAAGCAATCCTTTTAATAAATATAAAATATAAGAGAGAGAGAGAGGGGGGGGAGTGAGAGAGATACAGACTGGCAAACAGACAGATGCAGCATGAAAAGTTAAAGGTTAGAACAAGCAAAAAGTTGCTGGTATTTCAATCTCCAAACTCTTCAGCCCACACATTTTTTCCTATTTTTTCAGTATACACTACTAAACTGAAATGACTATTAATGCAAAAACTAGATAAGAATGTGGTCTGATACACAATTTTGTTTTTTAGCATTAAGTATGATTTTATGTAACAGTACAGCAAAAAAATTCCTATAAAAGTCATTTAGTTTCCTTGCATGTTAGGGAAAAGTTCTTTAATTTACGATTTTACGGTATAAAACACATGCTTTAAATAGGAGGTGCTCCCTTCATTCAAATCATCCACCAAAGTTGATTGAACAAGGATACAAGCATATGATAACTGCAAAAAGACTTCATTTTGATATTATACAAACGTTTGTGAACACCCGATTATTCCATCCATACATATCTTCCTCAAACAAGATCTACAAGAATGTAGCATTAAATATCTTCTCAGTGGAACTAGTCCAAACATGTTTCAGCCACACTTTCAAGGTTGGAAGGGAAGGAAAAGGCATCCACAAAGCTCTGACCTCAGTACCTATAAACACCTTTGAGATGAACTGGAAAGCTTTACTAATGGCTTTACAAAGGGCGGCTGCCGAGTGCTGCAAATGTAAATTTAAATGTAAATGTAAATCAGGCAAACAGGCAAAAGGAATAATCCAAATGAGGCAGACAGACAGAGAATAGAAACATTTGGTAAGTAGTAGCAGTGAAACTGGCAGTACTTTGCAAAGGGATGTTTGGCATGGCCAAGCTATTATGGGCGCCAATAAAGAAGTGATGGGTAGAAGCAGCAAAGAGAGCTCCCTCTGCTGGTGTGGCATTACAGGATCAGGTGTCTACAAACATTACATTACATTACATAATATTTGTTCCATGATTAGAAAAAGTAAATTATAGGAATAATAAGGATAATCACATCCAAAAAAAATCAGGATAACATATTTATAGACATTGGATTGTTTTCATAAAATGATTTAGGATATTGAGACCACCAAAGGTCATGGTGGTCCACAGACAATCCTGCTGTCCTACAGTTGAAACCTAAATTACTGACAGAAGCATTTAAATAGTGTTTAAATTGGTAATAATGTGACTGTTTTTTTATGTGAATGAAGATATGGCATTTGTGCTCCTGCCTTTTCCTGTGCTTGCATTTGGTCTCTGCTTCTATACCTGGTCCTTGTCAACATTCCATTACCGAGGAGCATCTGCTGATTTTAAAAAAACTGGTGAGGCTTCTATTTTTATTTTAAAGGAACATATTAAAACATATCTTAAAGCAGGGGTCCTGCAGAGTCTAGGTTTAACTTGCCTAAACACACCTGCCTGTAAGTTTCAATTGTACCTAGCAGAATCTTGTTTCGCTAGTCCAGGTGTGTTTATTACCATTGGAGTAAAACTCTAATTGCAGCACACCGGCAATCAAGTGGCAGCAGCTCAATGCACAAAATCATTTTTACCAAAGGTCAACAATATCAGTAACTGGTAAAACATTAAAATGGAAAAAATATAGAATCTCTGACTTCTCTAGTGAGCAAACAACAGGTTTGTGGGGGAAACGCCTTATTGATAAAAAGGTCAGACGTCACTTTTTTTTAGTGATGCTCAATGATTTAAGCTGCCAAATAATGTTGTAACTCGAATCCAAAAATTAAACGTTAAATAAACTACAACAGCAGAAACCAAGTTGGGGTGAGATCATTTTGCTTTGATCTCTGTTATCACTTCAAGCCATATGTGGTAGTTCAGCGGTTAAGGTGTTGGACTGCTAATTGGAAGATCGCTGTTTGATTCCCAGCACCACCAAGTTGCCACTAAAAAAAGGCCATTTACCCCCAATTGCTTGACTGTATAAATACGCTAATTGTAAGACGCTCTATATAAGAGTGTCTGCCAAATGCCAAAAATGTAAATATTAGAGCTTGCAAAGCCTCTGTTTTCTCAGTTTTTTTGATTGATAATACACATTTCAACACTGTCACAAAATTGAATGCTAGTGTTGCTTTTAGATGGAATAAAAAGTTTGAAATGTCAAAAAAGTCTTAATCTCAAAAGATACCACATGCATGTAAATGTATTACAGACATTGATATTTATTTTATTTTATTCTTTTTTTTCATTTTCAGATTATAAACCAAGTCAAAAATGGCTGCTTAATATCCTTTACGTTTACAGAACGCCAGCACCTGGTATGTATGTGTTTATGTCCTTTGCTTTGTACAATAATCAAATTCTTTGAACATTTTTAAGATTTTGCCTTCAATTAACCAATATTACATTTTTTTTTTATGTATGTACAAGGTTTTATGGAAAGTTAGCCGTCACGTACCTCTCAGGCCAATGTGGTCATTGATTACTCTAGTTGGTCATTGATTACTCTAGTTGAAATATTTGAAAAACTTTGCTACTAAATACTAAAAAAAGCACAATAGTTCTAGTGGTAATCAAATTGGTGGCCCTCGATGTAGTTGTGCAAGTTGTGCATGTATACTTTCATTAGCCTGAAGCTATAGAAGCACCAACCTAAACCCCCTAGTCTATTTCTTAACATTAAAACTCAACATTAATTTCTTATTTATTGGTGACATAGTGTTTGATGGGGTTGTTATATTGCAGTAGTCAACATCTGGATCAAAAAAGCTTCAAAGCTGTCCTAAGACAAGAATGGGTATTATGTTGGTTTTAGGGCAACTTTGATAAAAGTTATTGATCCGTTATAAATTTTGACTCGTATAGAAAAAATACCAATACTGACCCTTCCAAGCCCCATATAAAGTTTAGCTGCATAGCCTAAACAAAAAAATAATATTTATATTTAATCACATGCATTACAATTTACGCATTGGTATTCGACTTCAATTATTCATGTATCTTCTATACCCACTTATTCCCTAATTCGGGTCACGGGGATCTGCTGGAGTCTATGCCAGCCGTCTCTGAAAGAGTGAAAGGCAGGAGGGATACACCCTGGACAGGTCACCAGTCTATTACAGGGCTGGTATTTGACTTAAGAAGGCAAATTTTATATAATAGTCTAAAACCCCTAAAGTGTATTAAACGAGCTGAGGGATTTTTTTTAGTACTGCGAATTACTAAGCATTAAAAGGTACTGAGCAAAAAAAGGATAAAATCTCTTGTATGTTATTTTATCATTCCAGAGTGAAGTCTGTTATATTAAAGCAGCATTCCCTCACATCCTGGACCTTTTGAGCACACACTTTACATATGAAAAGGGTTCTGATAATTATAGATACACTAGCTCACTTGTCAACCGGATCTACGACATTTATTCTCAGAAATGCATCCCTCCTATCAATGAAGAGCTCGAGGTAAATTTTTTTTCAAAACTGTATATAAATGTTTAAAATAACAGTATAAAAAAATTATTTATTTACAGATCCTTACAAATTAAAATCAAATGTTATTTTTACAATCAAGCAATCAAGGGTGTTTTCTTGGTATTGCTTTTTTGCTATAGGTTAAAAGTCACTGCAATGCAATGTCACCATCATCCAAACATTTTGCCCATGAAATCTGTTTGCGTCATCAATTGTTCTGGGTTGTGACTTTCTCAGCCGTAGATGACTTTATGTGGCAAATATCATAATTTCAAATTAGATCAAATTTACATGTCACATCATATTCTAACCATAACTATGTCTCTGACACACCAGAGGTTCACTGAGCTATACATTTAAGTGCCAAAATCTCACATTTTTGGGAATAACATGAGTTACATATTTGAGGTCTTATTTAAAGTGTTATATTTCAATCGCTTCAATCGACTGACAAAATTATCACAGCGGTGCCTGATAGGTTAATTTTTTATAGGGGTAGTGGTAGCTCAATAATCTAAAGCTCAAAGCTCACCAGCACTGCCAAGCTGACACTTCTGGGGTCCCTGAGCAAGGCTCCTAACTCTCCCTACTCAGGGGATGCTGGTTTTTTTTTAGCGTTGACCCCAACTTCGTAAAGCAGAATTTAAGAGGTTTATAACAAATGTTATGAGATCTAATTATACAGGGTGTCTCATAAGTTTCCAAACATGGGGAAAAAAAACTATTTCCCCAGATCCCCAGATCTCACCCCACTTGATTTTTTATCTTTGTGAGGCCATGGTGTATCAGGAAAAGATACAAACCATAAATCATCTCAAGGAATGTATCACCAATGCCATAACTCCAGCTGTGCTTATACATGTTCTTCAGCAGTGGAGGACATGCGTCCAAATGTGTTTTCAAAACAATTGTAGTCATGTAGAGCAGATTGTATAAATAAAGTTGGATTTTTCCCATGTATGGACACTTATGGGACACCCGGTATTTAAAAAGCAACGATTGGATAGCTGTTGGTTTAAATGCTAATTTACATTTGTCATTAATCACATATAGATTTGGCAACAGACACAAACACATCATTTGGTGCTTGTTCAGTTTCCAGATTTCTATCCTTATGCATGAGGCCCTTTTTAAGCTCTGTAGTTGTTAACTATTACTAGAAAAAAATAAATTGCTGTTTTGTACTCCACTCAGGAGAATCCAGTCATGTTTGCAAGACAGTACATAGCATTGCCCAGGGAGGCTCTACTAAAAATTGAGGAGATATTTCATATGTACAAAAGGCTAATGAGTGAGAATGACAAACCTGTTGACTGGAACTGTGAGAATGATTATTCAAAGAATGTTCCAGAATCCACCACTGCACTTTACTCCAAAACAACAGGTAACCAGTTTTTTAAAACTATAATTACATATTGCTGTTATTTAAGGTTGCTGCTATAGAATATTAGACAAACATATATAAACATCAAAAGGTCTTTCGGTTTGATTTTAGGTACCCCAGCATGCCAGTGCCCTTGTCCTCACCATATGAAGGAATTTTTTTCAACCGAAATTGCTTCAACTGTATCTACATCCCCCCACACTCAGTCAGGACTTCCAGATAAAGACAAAATTCCAAACTCAACTCCAAATCAGATTTCTGCAATTTCACCCGGTTCTAGTCTCTTTCCTGGCTTGCACAATAAAACTAGCCTGGTCTTTACAGACCAACATTTTGCAGCAGGTCATGAGGAGTCTCGTACCACTCCGAATTTGATGGACAACAGCATTAATTCATCTGTACCGATGGGGCCTGTGCCACAAGCAGTTACATCCCCTCCCATTGCATCCGCCATTAAATCAGCAAGCATACCAACAAGAAGTGTTCTTCAATCAGCAACATCACAGCCCTCGGAAAAATTCAATACAACATCAACGTCTGATGGAATCCCAGTATTCATACTAGCCAAAAGATCTTTAAACAACAGGGAGCAAAAACCGGGGAGCTTCTTCAGAGTTCAGAGTAATAAAAGTAAAGGTGTAAGAAAGAATAAAAGGGCTGAACTTTTAAAGATAATGTCTGGAGAAACAGAAAACTCTTCTATTAAACATGATAAACACAGAAGTCCTACACAAGTCCAGATGGATCTTCACACGGCCAAGGATTTACCCAGGAATGTGTTTAAAAATGACAGCAAGGAACCAGACTGCAAAGGTAAAGTATATTTATCATCTCCCTTAAAAAATTGACTCAATCATGGTCGGTGGATGTGATTTTTGCCATGTAGGATGTGATCCTGAATCAACATTTTAAACAACCAATCAAACTGCACACACAGGTTGTATGTAATTGTTCAAGACAGCAAGTAATGTATTACATGTCACTTAAGTATTTCACGTTTTTAATTAAATTAACAGGCAGCACGGTGCTATATGAACACGGCTTAGTGATTAGCACTGTTAACTTACAGAGAGAAGGTCTTGGGTTCGATTCCCCTGCAGGGGTCTTTCTGTGTGGAGTTTACATGTTCTCTCTGTGCATGCATGGGTTTACTTCGGGATCTCCGGTTTTCTCCAACAGTCACATGTATGTTAGGTTGATTGGTGATTTTAAATTGCCCATAGGAGTGAGTGTGTGTGTGTGTGTGTGTGGCCCTGTGATTGACTGGTGACTGGGTGTACCCCTCCTGCATTTTGCCCTTTCAGAGATGGCTGGGATAGACTCCAGCAGATCCCTGTGACCCAAAATAGACGACGAATAAATGAGTTTAATAAATACATTTATAATATTAGAATTTGGTTTAATAGGAAAAAAAAAGATTCACAAATAAATTAAGGCGGGTTTGATCTGCACATACTGATGATATCAGATGCTTATGATTGGTTGATTAAAATGTTGATCCAGTATTAACAAAAGATGTTATCCAGGATCACATCATATTTAGCAAAATCCACTGTTTGCATGTGTGTGTGTGTCGCATTATATCAACATTATATTGTTAATATTCTTTACACACACATATATAAAAAAAAATTAAACTTGCCCAAGAAAGTGGGTGCATTTTTTCCCTTCCCTCTTTGTGTCCTTAATATTTGAGCAAAATCTTATAAAATAAGCGATTTGCTGCAATGAATTCAAGACAGATTTTTTTTAAAGCTAGTGTTTTACTTGCTATATATGTGAAAAAGAAAGACAACAGAAGAACAAACATGCTCATTCTTGCCTCTTTATCCTGGATAAAGAGTAGACGTACTAGCTGCCTTAGTGCAGTTTTATTTCATATCAGCAAAACTAAGTATGCTATACAGTGCCTTGAAAAAGTATTCATACGCCTTGACCTTTTTCACATGTCACCTTAAAACCACAAAATTAAATGTTTTCATTGAGATTTTATGTAATCGACCAAGACAAAGTAGCACATAATTGTCAAGTGGAACAAAAATGAAAATCTGAAAAGTGTGGCGCGCATTTGTATTCACCCCCCTGTACTCGGATACCCCTAAATAAAATCCAATGCGATCATCTGCCTACAGAAGTCACCTTATCAGTTTATAGTGTCCACCTGTGTGTAATTTAGTCTCAGTATAAATACACTTGTTCTGTAAGAGCCTCTGTGGTTTGTTAGAGAACACTAGTAAACAAACAGCATTATGAAGAGCAAGGAACTCACCAGACAGGTCAGGGATGAAGTTGTCTAGAAGTTTAAAGCAGGATCAGGTTATAAAAAATTATCCCAAGCTTTCAACATTTTAAAGGAGCACTGCTCAATCCATCATCCAAAAATGGAAAAAGTGTGTCACAACTGCAAACCTACCAAGACATGGCCGTCCATCTAAACTCACAGACCGAGCAAGAAAAGCACTGGTCAGAGAAGCATGTGCTTTTCTTGCTCGGTCTGTGAGTTTAGATGGACGGCCATGGCTTGGTAGGTTTGCAGTTGTGACACACTTCCAGCATAGTAAAATGCTTTTAATCTATCATAATATGTTTTTCTTGGAACCTTGCTTGTTTGTTTGAACCCACATACAACTTTCACATTCCCCACATTCCACAAGGATTCTTATCTATCTAAAAAACTTTTATAACAGCATAGCACATCCCTGTATAAAATATATAGATCAATTCTCTGGTCTTTCACAGGTTCAAGCTGTGGAAAACGCACTGAAGACATATCAGATCAGAATACTGAATACCATGTAAAGAAAGAGCCCCAGCTACTACACATCTCTGTGAACACAATGTTGTTGATTCCAACTGCATGTCTATTTCTGCTGTTTATCCCTGTACTTTTCTACGGCAAGCAGAAGCAGGTAAAAGTTTCTGCTTGTGTTACGATGGCCTGAATGGCAAACAATTTATTTACATTTTAAGTGGAATTGAAACGCATTGCAAAACTTTAAACACTACTTCATACCAAGCCACAGTGGGTTTAAGTATACAAACAGTTCCAGCATTTTAATGGCTTTCTTGTATGTTTTGGTAAAGATCAAGTATCAGCACAAAAAAAAACGGGACTATAAACTTTTGAAGGAAACAACTGGTGGGTTGCTTCATATATTCCTTCTTTACATAGATCTATTACACATTACTTCTGTTATGCTAACATGACAACAGCTTATTTTATAAAATCAGTATTTCATTAGACAAACTTGGCACATGGCACTATCATTTTTCGTAATTGGGTTTAAAGTCACATAAATGGTCACTTCTTCTCTTTTATTATATATTTATTAAAAATATGTTAACTGAACAGTTTTTTGTACTTTAGGAAATGAGAATGAGGCCACTTCGTGTCAAATACATGACTTGTGGAATATTCCACATATTTCCTAGGAATGATTGTGTTTATGTGAAAGAGTGAATGTAATAGTAAAGCACAAGTATTATTTTCAAAGTATTTTGATAATTATATTTTAAGGCCAAAAGTTTTGGTATCCTGAGTAAAAGCTGTGCTGTAGATTATATTTTTATTATATAAAAAGTTATTTATATTAAAACAATGCAAACCCTTGTGGTTGTGAAAGAAACTTTTTCAATATTTGTATTTTTTGTATCTTTTCATGTATTGCTTAATGTTTAAAATATGATCAGTGTTGATTATTTTACATGAACAAATTGTGTTCATGGCTTTCTACTAAAAATTAGCTAAATTGATTCTTAAACTAAATATATTTGATTTGTTTAAAAAAAATGCATTAACTACAGAATGCTAATAAAATGATCAACTGCTTTCAACTAAGCAATTCTGTCTCTTGGTCATTTGCTGTATTGGGTCAATTCTTGAGTTTTAGGTTTGACCCTGTAGCATGTAGCATCGACTGTAACATGTGACATAGCAAGACAAAGACAGACTGAGACACAGGGGTATAAATGCTAAACCTAATGGGGGGAAACAATTAACTCAGCGAGACACATCTGAACACAATGAGGGAACACATGACCAAAATAAACCAATAAAGGCATGACACATGGATAGGGGAATAACATGACAAGACGTGAAAAAGAAACATTGAGGACATGGACTAGAACATACATGATAAAAGTCTCTCTGTTGCCCTCTGGTGGCCCGGCAGGACAACACCAGCCATCAAGTCTGACAGAGTCCTGACATGTTTAATTGTTTATAACAAAGTGAATTCTTGCTTCTTTATAATTCAGTATGTTTACTTAGCTGACACTATAAAAACTCCGAAATATCTGATGCAGGATAAAATTTTAGCACTTTTAATATGTAGCTTATATTACATCCCACTGAGCCACCAAAAATTAGATTTCATTGCTTTAATCACTGAATAAATCACTTTCAAAGCATGCACTAAATCACTGTTAATGACTGTGATTAATGTGTAGGAATGACCTCTCTGGCTGTACACTAACATTTACTTTACCAAAAAAACTCATGACTGCAAGTAAATTTTCCCCAATACTTTCAGTTTCAGTTTGACACATCGGGGAATAAATCTTTTTTTTCCCCTCTGTACCAGACCTTGACCCATCTGGACAATTAAAACAGACAGTGCCAAAACTGCTTATTGGCCAGAGTTTAGCAGCTGTTTTATCTAAAAAGTTGGTCTCAAACTAAACTTGGACCCTAGACAGATTGGCAAAACACATCATCCACATTTTAAGCAATGGAAATTCCCTATTCCCCATCCGGTAAATATCGGACTTTTGGTAAAGTGTTTATTTATTGTGCAGCCAAACCACAGTGATTAAACTAACCAGCAATAATGAGTCTGCCTAGAAAAGGGGCATTCTGAAAGGACCTACCTGGTTCTGATCACAACTTCTTTACAAATAAATAAAACAAGAAACACCAAAAAGCAACTTGAACTTAAAAAATACCAGATGATACATACCAGATGACTGTATAGATAATATAAACCAGATGATTATCAATTCCTGACTGACAGAAGTGCAACATAATTTGCTCTTCTGCTGTTCTAGCCCATCCGCCGCAGGATTCAATGTTTCGTACATGCTAAGATACTTTTTTATGGTTGTAAAGTGTGATTACTTAGATACTATATACTTTCCTGCAGCTTGACTTGATCTGGCCTTGTTTTCTCAGACCAACATGTTTTCACCCAAAGAACTTTCATTCACATTTTTTGCATTATGTCAACTCTGGAAAGTTGTGTGTGGAAATTCCAGCAGAGGAGGACGACTGCACTGGTCTAAGCCGAGAAGGCTTTTAACTGAAGTTGAGGAAGATTTAGTAAACATAAAAAAGGCAAAAAAACTATTAAATATTTAGGTGGTGGCATAAAACAAAGACATAAACAACCTGTTAAAAGCAGCAGCTGCAAAACAATGAGGAGTTTAAATGAGGTGGAACCCGTTAATTAATTCTAAAGCATCTGAACGTAATCAAGAACGTTTTTGTGAAAACCAATAACAGGACATGGGCGGGGACAATACATAAAGTCCATAGAGAGCATTTCACACTAAAAACAAATTAATAACAGAAGAAAAGAAAAGAAAAAGATGAAGATTTATTTAAATTATTTTTGATAAACAAGACAAAAAATCAAAACATGATTTCAACAAAAAAACTCTAATAAACTAATAATTAACCTTGGTACATAGATTTGTTCCTACTTTAGGGAAGTCATAGTCAGTATTTTATTAATTGTTCATACAAATCTGTAACGTTTGTATATAAAAACACAAATACAGAAACTGAAAATAAGCGTTAATTTTGTCAGCCTGCTGAGCTGCACGCAGCAGTTCCTTCCTAACAGGATATTGAGATAATAATCAGTACTACAGGGTGCATTTTATCTGATCAAAAACATCACATGGTGAAAACCCATGCAAACTATACCTACAGTAAAAAATAACCTGACAAACCAGCACTGAAAATAAAAGCAGTACTTTTAGCGCATCATCAAAAATTATTATTTACTATTATTATTTTTGATTAAAAAATAGGGAAAAAAGTGATATTTTTGAAGAAAAACAAAGTAAAATTGTGTTTTATTTAAACACAACTGTGGTGTAATCGACAGAATTGTCATCACTCTCATCGCTGCTGCTCTCACCGCTAGTTTGACTCTCGTCCTCGTCTATTTGATCCATTTTCCTGCCCTGCAGTGGAGAAATGCCCTGTTGTTCCATAATATTTACATAGTCTCTGTTTTTCTTTGCTTTCCTCTTTTCATAATTTTGTGTGTTGGTGGATTTTCCTTCAGGAATATTTTCATAATGTGGCCCTTGAAGGCTGTTTTCCAAACTCATGTATTGCTGTTTATCGGTTTTCTGTTGATCTTTCTGAAAGGCAGAAGTGGGCAGATAATATCTAGCTAATCATTTTACATAAATATTTACATTTTTATTTTAATTGCATAAAAAAATAAAATGTTTATTTGTAATGGAGTGAAATGCATCGATTTTTTTTAAATCCCAGCATTACAAAAATCCAGGCATATTCATATTTATAGGTTCTCTTTTTACTAATTTAAAGTATACAGTATTAAATAAACAGTATTAAATATATTTCCAATTGCTCAAATAAAATTCTTTTTGCATTGCATACCACTAATTATATGCACGGCACCTAAGTAAAATAGGTAAAAAAATTAAATTAATTTATTAAAAATTAGCAACCGACTAACCATTGTAAGACAAGAGCAAATGGCAAGACAAAATCTGAGAGCCAAATAATACAAATCCCACATCCCAAAAAAACCCAGGTATCGGTACTGGTATCGGTGAGTAAAACATGGTATCAGTACATTCCTATTAAAATAAATTCAAAAGAAGAAGAAGAAGTATGACTATACTTACTGATGAACATGAGCCGTCAGAACTAGTTGAGGATGAATCATTGTTGCACGCAGCTGTATAACAAAATAAAGCAGTTTATACAAAGCAATTGTACATGAAATAAATATTTACAGAATCTGGTAAACGATCCTTACTGTAGGTTTGTAAATTGTTTAAATGATCGTTATCAGGATTATCAAGGTCTGGATTACAAATGATATCACTCATGCGAAAAGTTCCGTCCTTAATGTCCGACACATTTCCTGTAAAACATTAGCAGTTTATTTTATTTGTTTTTTAAGTATTTATTCCTTACAAACTGTGTATTTTCTGTGTTGTGTTCATTTGTAGCATGTGGCTTGTAGGTGAGACTTAACATTCCTGCCAAATAAACTTTTTAAACCTCAAATTAAATTAAATACATTTTGATTATAAATAAAATTATAGACTTGATTAAATAGTACAATAATCATGCAATATGTTTTAGTGAGACTTGATTTAAAAAAAAAGTTAAAATATAAAATTATATATATTTTTCTTTCTATCAGTGTTAGGGATGGAAGGGGGTCCCAGTGTAAAACCAAACTAAAAACATAAATTAAATCTACAGCAATTGGCAGATTACATTTATAGCTTTTATTCAACTAATAAAGACCATGGATTAGAGCAGGGGTCCCTAAACTTTTGTCTTTGAGGGCCACAGAATCTTTAATGGCGGAGGGTCTTTCTGTTATGGAAAACTGCAAGCGCCGGAGTGACTACCGGTATCATTTTGGAAATTTTATTAGAATATTATATGCATTTATCATTCCTTCTAAAGCTATTATTTTGTATTATATTAAGTGTAGTATGGGTGTAAAAATTACTATTCAATAAATATGTAAACTATTAAAAGATGACAGATGTTTAAAAATGTTTGGTCACTTTGTCTGTCTGTCTGTCCGTCTGTCTGGTTGGCGTGCAGTAGCACCTGCTCCATCACCGAGGAACATTATGTTAAATGTTGGTGGTGAATTTGACAAATATTAAGGCACTTGTTGAGACTTTGTTAATGAATCTTCTGTCCGACCAGCATTTCCCTGATTAAGAGCTGCGTGTTTATCTGCTCTTGATCTGACTAAAGTAAAAAAAAAAAAAATCGGAATATTACATAGTATATTTCCTGTTTTTATCTTTCTTTCCTTCAGTCTTTTTTCTTGCTTACTTTACTCCAGTTAATATATTTTCTTCCTTCGTTCCAATTTACTGCTTTTCCTATTGTTCTTCCTTCATTCTTTCCTCTACCCTTCCTTGATGCCTATCTCCTGTCTACTTTATTTTCTACTGTTCCTTTTTTATTTTATTTTTTTACTGTTTTTGCTATAGCAGTTTTACTTTAAACGCTAACTATTATTACTGGATACAGATATGGTACAAATGGTATGAAATGAAATTTTTTTAAATATGTCTCTGGCATTGTTTCGAGGGCCGGTTTAAATAAGTGACCCGTTTAAATTGATCTGGCCTCCGGGCCATAGTTTGGGGACCCCTGGTTTGAACTCCTGCTCAAGGGCTCATCAGTGGCAGATTGATTTCAATCAGTCCTACACCATAAACAATACACCACATGAGTATTAAATAAACAAACGTGCTGTTTTTGTCTGAGTGATTATAGCACTAGTACGCTTTTTTCGTTTTCTGGTACCCCACTTATAAAATTATTTTTTGTAATAAATATATATATATTAACAATTAAATAAATATATTCAATATGTCTTAAAAAACCTAGTGTTACAATAGTCACAATAAAAAAGATGATATGCATTTAGTTCAGTTGAAGGTTTTTTTTAAACTCACTATTGCACTTTTTGCAGTTCTTTTTGAGCAGTAGAATCACTAGAAGAACCATTATGATGCCAAGAAGAGAAATGACACAATACAGTAATGGCACTGTGCTGAAATTGAACAAAAATTCCAAACTAATCAATCAGTTATAAAAGAAAATTAATAAATCATATTTTAATAAATGATTATTACTTAGTTGAAATAAATCATTTATTAGTATCAAGCATCAAGTAACAATATTTACATAGAGCTAATAATAAATAAGTATTTATTAAACATTTGAATTTTTTGTTACTTACTTAATAATATTTTCATCGTTGCCTATTTTTTAAATTAAAAAAATCACGTCAGAAAAATCATGATTGTATTTGTAACAAAATCAGTCATCAAAATAATACCTTTTTTTAATAAATAAATCATATTTATAACAACTGAAAATCGTTTTAGTATCGGCTTTACCTTTTGTAATAGTTTTGCCGTGTCTGTTACTATTTCTGGTTGTGGTAGTGCTGATATTCATCCTGCTGGCTTCAGGGAATTCCCAAGAAACGCTATAGAAAAGGTTCTAAAAGGTTCGATTCGTTGATTTATTTCTTTTTAGTCAATTTTAGTTGCTTACACATGGTAGTGTAGATGTGTGATGAAGCAGTCTGGCAGTGAATAGCGAAAAAAAATCGAGAGGCTTCACTATATATATAGCAGCTTCCTCTTCCCTGAATGTTCTTATCAGTCACATGTATTAGACGTATAATTTGACACATTTTATTTTATATATATATATCCTAATCATACAGATATCCAGTACTATAATATATGTATAATGAACAACTGGTAAAGAATATTTAGTCGTTAGCAATACATTTTTTTCCAAATATATTTTTGACCATTTTTTATTATATATCCTGGATATATATTGTGCAGATACATCATCTTTTATACACAGAACCATAATTTAGCATTTTTGCAATAGCAGGGTAAAAACAACTACAACTTTGTGTTATTGGAGGCAAATTTGGCTTAAAAGGAATTCCAACTATATAGTAAGGTTTTTTTTTTTTAAGTATGAAATATTTTAGACCAAAATATGCAAGTGTGATTTGCTGGGGATTGTCAACAACTTCTTTTTCTGTTTGTGTATATTTTGGCTTCTTTGGTGTTAGTGTTAGTGTGCTCTGTGAAGAATCCTGCATTGCATCACACTGTGTTTTCTCTAAATAACATTGTTGCTGAGCTCTCTGCATTTTACTTATAATCAGCTAACAAAGTATTAATAAAAAAAAAACAAAAAAAAACTGTAACGATTACCCCCAGATCAAAATCTTTCGTGTGCTTACTTCAAGGAAGATGGATATGGTGAAAATGTCTTAACTTCACGATTGATTTGAAACAGTTTACGCTTCATAAAAATGTTTGGGAATTTGGCAAAGAAATCAAAAATTCCAAAAATTAGCAGTATTAAAAAAGTGGGGACTTTTTTTTACATACAAAAGAATTTTATTGTAATGATTTTGCCCTCCCACCACAAGAGAGCACCATTACCAGAGTACTAGCTTTTTGGTAGTATTTCCGGTGTCACTTCCTGTTGTGCTAGCTATATAACTCTTATACTCTTATAAGTATTGTTTTGCTGTGTGACATTCCAAGTGTTCTTGTTTTTTGAACGTCTTCATGGTAATGATCTTTGCTCGGTTTTTGATTACGAGTCATTGACTAGTTTTTTTTATTTGTTTGCCTGGTTTTTCTTGGATTACTGTGTACCGACTTGATCTGCCTGTTTTTCTGAACTGCTTTACCAACTTTAGCCATTCTCTGCGACATGGATTCCTCTTCGACTGCTTCTTTACAGTCTGCATAGAGGGCAGGTTTACACTTAGTTCCAAATCGAGTAATACCCACAAACTTTTCTTTAGCTAATGTAAATTATAAGAGCAAAAGGGGGCAGCCTTGGCATGTGTCTCGGTGAAGGGAAAAGTTTTTCGAAGGCATTGTATCAGTGTACACTTGACAAGGGAGGAGTATAACAATTGAATCCATACTACAAAAAACAGGAAATCGTTATTGTTGAGCTTCTTTGGTACTGAGGTCATTGACCCACAGCATGCTTTTCATGCTTTTGTCCTTTAGTGTAAAGGAGATCCGGAGAAAAGGGTAGTTGTTGTATCTACTGCCTTAATGACAGGCAAATATTTTAGATTTTTCTCCTTTTCATGATGTAAGGATAATTTCCAACATGTTTGAAGTTTTCGCTTGTTACCTCTGAAATACTGTTTAAACCAGTACAATACCAACTGACCATGTGTTCCTTTGTGTTTTTTGACTTCTGGCTCTTCTGTAAGTTTTTTTTTTTTTTTTTACAACATCGAATTCAAGTTATTGCAAATGCGCTATTGCCCGCGCATGCCTACTGTTCTATATTCTGTTCATCACAGCCTCATAGGCTTAGGCCTTCTTAGTCTAGCGGAAACAAACATGATTAGTTCATCTCCCGAGTCTTCAGGCACAGGCCATTCGCTTGTTCATCACGTTACAACTTCCTGGCTTAGTATTCTACAGTAAATAAAGTTCTGTCACGTTTACATGCTTGCATTCCATTAAACATAATTTTTGTTAAAGTCCTTATGTCTTTTACGAGTCTCTCCATGTTCAAATGAAAGGTTTTTTTCAAATAAATGATGATGATGATGATGATAATGATTATCATCATTATTATTATATACAATCTTGCTTAAATTGTTTATAGTGCATTTTTTTACAAATATTTTTGCTTTTCTATTTAGCATTTACTTGCACTTTTACTTGCAATGTTTAAGTACATTTATTATTAACAAATACTTTACATGCATACATGTACATACTTGAGTACAATAAATATTACATACTTTAGAACTTTAGTCAGGCTTCGTATCATCTAATTGAGGGAAAACCAAACCAACCCCTATCAGTCCTAAGTGCTCAACTGGCAAATCTTAGACAGGGCGCCCTACTTAAACACAGCTTGTCTGCTTGCTCTTCCGCTCCCTCAACACCCCACCCTCTCCTCATCTCCTCCTTTAATTTGCTACTTAAAAATGTCATTCTGTTGTCATGGTTTCATGCTCTGTTCTGTTCTGCTGCCCTCCTATTTTAAAAATTGCTGCTGTTTCCCTGTCTAGACTGTTCAGGAGCTCATGGAAAGGAAGGAGATTTTTTTCTTTTTTTTATTTAAGAGGGCCTGACTGAATTATACTTTTACACAAATGTTGCTTTTGGGTATTTTAGGAAGTTGCACTGTTTACATAAAAAATAATAGTAGAATATCTAAGCTTACAAAATGCAGGTTTAATATTTTTAGATGCTGCTGCTTTGTAGGATGTGATGAATCAACTGACTGCAGTAAGTAGTTATGAACCCAAGTGCAGTTAATTTGATTACAGTGATACAAAACAATAAACAAAGACTAAACATGATTAGACTAGACTATAACACAAACATAACCTTACTTGACAGCGGTACAGGGGACAATATCTCACAAAAACACAAGGCAACAACAGGGCTAAGTCAAACTAAGCAGGGGAACATTAACTGAACGAGACACACCTGGACACAATTAGGGAACAATCATCCAATGACAGGCCAGGACAACATAAAGCACATGCACTATAACAATACAGTCTTCCTGTTGCCCTCTGGTGGCCTGGCAGGGCAATATACCCAGCAAGTCTGACATAGGAGAACAAAATGTCTTCTTAGCCCCTATAAAACATTTTTTTCTCTAACGTCTCTAAAGTCTCTAATAAGTAGCTCCATTATGTTGTAGACCAAAATGCAAAATCCAAAACTCATATAGAAGAAATAGCTAATAAAATATTTTTCCATTTTTTCTATTGCCAGAATTGTCATTATAAGTCTTCCTGCAGTGATTAAAGTATATCAGACATTATAGGTTGTGTGCACAGGTGTTAAAAAGGTTTTGCAATTCAGTTGCTATAGTTTACACAAATTTTTTACTAAAATGGTTTCTTAGTAGTGGTAGTGTCTTAGTGGAACAACATGCTAAAAGCATCCCTCCTAAACAGAACCCTACTGCCAGCTTTTCTGCCAATCAGCTCACAGATTTTCTTTTTCTTATCAGCTCACAGATTCTGTTCTTCCAATCAGCTCACAGATTCTCTTCTGCCAATCAGCTCAAGGATTCTCAGATTGATTTTTTTCTTTTTTTCTTTTCTGGTCTGCCTTGAGTAAAGCCACAGCAATGCTGGCAAGATAAAGTGAAGACAAACTGCCTTAATTGCATTAGACATGAAATGACAAAGCAGTTCAACTGAAAAACATGATTATTTTTGTTAAATTCCACCAGAAATTTGGCTAAAATAGAGAAACATATCTTGTAAATTAAAAAAAATGCTCATTTAGGATTTCATTGAAGTTTGTTTATTTAAAAGGGATAGAAGAATCGATCACAACATCTAACTACAAATATCTGTTCAAATGAACTCAAGATATAACAAATATTTATGGTAACCATGGCCTCCTCTCACTTCCCATAGCGAAGACCGAATGAATTAAGATTATACGACACTAGATTCTGCCTTCTCTTGCTTTCAAGATGAGGGTTTTTAACATGCCACCACCAGGTGCTGCTGGGAATTCCAGAACGTAGCCATGGTTTAGACATGTCTGTGAAGTAGTCAGACGAAAGTTCAGGTGTGGGCCGTGTACCGATCCTCTGCAAAATTTTAAGTACTTTTTCATTTGGGGTCGCATCTGAAACAGAGGAAGGAGGTTACGAGATAACAGCATGTGAAACTAAATATAAGCAGGGGCGGTTCTAGACTCCCCAAAAAATAGCAAAAAAGCTCATCCTGTACCAGCACCCTACCCCCACTCCCCCATCTCACTCACTTACTCTACACCCTGTTCCCTGCAACCTCTACTGTGTTCTCCTGTCCCTTTTACTTGTTTATTCTCTCTCTCTCTCTCTCTCTCTCTCTCTCTATCTCTTCCTTTTTTCTTGCATTTCTCCTAATATTTTATTAATCACCCTGACTTGTTTATTTAAAGTCGTGCCTGCAACAGTCATCCTGACCTAGTACAACATCTGGTTTGTAAGTTACTCCCATACAGAAGCGTTTACAACTGTTCTATAACTGTTATAAACGGCGTTTATAAGTCACTGTCTAAGTCCCTGCTTATACTAAGTGGTGTCCATAAGTCACTGCTTATACTAAGTGGTGTCTATAAGTCACTGCTTATACTAAGTGGTGTGTATAAGTCACTGCTTATACTAAGTGGTGTCCATAAGTCACTGCTTATACTAAGTGGTGTCTATAAGTCACTGCTTATATTAAGTGTTGTGTATAAGTCACTGCTTATACTAAGTGGTGTCTATAAGTCACTGCTTATACTAAGTGGCGTCCATAAGTCACTGCTTATACTAAGTGGTGCTATAAGTCTCTGCTTATACTAAGTGGCGTTTATAAGTCACTGCTTATACTAAGTGGTGTGTATAAGTCACTGCTTATACTAAGTGCCGTCTATGAGTCACTGCTTATACTAAGTGGTGTCTGTAAGTCACTGATTATACTAAGTGGTGCTATAAGTCTCTGCTTATACTAAGTGGTGTGTATAAGTCACTGCTTATACTAAGTGGTGTGTATAAGTCACCTGCTTATACTAAGTGGTGTCTATAAGTCACTGCTTATACTAAGTGGTGTGTATAAGTCACTGCTTATACTAAGTGGTGTGTATAAGTCTCTGCTTATACTAAGTGGTGTGTATAAGTTTCTGCTTATACTAAGTGGTGTCTATAAGTCTCTGCTTATACTAAGTGGTGTCTATAAGTCTATAAGTCTCTGCTTATACTAAGTGGTGTCTATAAGTCTATGTCTCTGCTTATACTAAGTGGTGTCTGCTACTAAGTGGTCTATAAGTCTCTGCCTATACTAAGTGGTGTCTATAAGTCTCTGCTTATATTAAGTGGTGTCTATAAGTCACTGCTTACACTAAGTGGGTCACTAAGTGGTGTCTATAAGTCTCTGCTTATACTAAGTGGTGTCTATAAGTCTCTCTAAGTCACTGCTTATACTAAGTGGTGTGTATAAGTCACTGCTAGTGGTGTTATACCACATATACCTCTATTAACTTATGATATCTATAAGTCACCTTTTATTGCCCCCTCTTGGTATTTTTACTCTAATTTTTTTTTCGCTTCATTTGTCAGCCTGCTATAATGCAGAAAGAAAATGATACATTTCTTGAACACAAAGTCTAAATTTAGCCATCTAGGAGTAATACTGGTTGGTTGATGATAATCATGATCGTCTCTGAATATCAGCACTCAAATTTTACATACAAATCATACAAACAAGGTTGACCTTAACCTTGCTGAGGTGCTTTAGTTCAGAATCCTCAAATTTAAATTTAGAGAAATTAAAAAAATGTAAAAAGCTTTTAAACTTTAGTGCTTCTTATGCTTACTTTATATGATGTTATGTCAAGTTATAGGCTGTAAAAGTAACCTTTATTTAACCAGGCTAAACTTCATTAAGCTGACAAAAGTGATCTGGCCAAAAAAAGGTGACAAGAGACTTGACAAAAATAAACACCAAACCCACCAGATGGGAAAAGTGAGTGAAAATTAAAAAAATAAAAATATAAGAATTAGATAAAATAGATTAATTATTATGAGATAGATATTTAATACTAATAATAATAATAATATCCTAATTTGTTTTTTGAAATACCTTCGGTGTACACTCTTGTGGGATTGCTTTTTCCAAGTGTCACTGATAACAGGAGTATCACTGCAGACAGGAGCATTTCCAGAATGCTTTACAAAATCTCTGGAAGGAAAAAAAAAATTAACCCTAAATAAATAATAAAGCAACTATCGACAAGCATATACGATTAACCTCATTGCTGATAAAATGAACACTAAAAAGAAATTCAGATATCTTTGATCTGAGACAAGCAAAAAAATGAAAGTTTATTAAAAAAGGTTAGATTTTGGTGCAATTTAAATGAATAAATAGGTTTATTTTTGCTGCCAATTCTCACACACACGCACAATAATACTAACCTTCAACTCACAATGATTACTATGTAAAAAATAAAATATTGTGGAGTTCATTTCAAAACCAAAAAAAAATTCCTTATATACACACACACACACACACACACACACACTTCAAAAACAGCAAACCATCAAAGACTGGTTGATGTCACAGTTTCCTGCTGTGGTTTAAAGCTGAAAGGTTACTCTTGATACCATGATACCATGTGATTTGAGATTTAACCAGATCTAAACAGTCAGTAGTTAAAATGGTCAGTAATTTTATGCAGTAAAGAAAAGGTGATCATATTATCAATCTTATTTGTCTGTTAGTTGTTTTTAATTTGTTTTTGTTTTTTTGCTTTTCTAACTTGTCATAACCAG
Source organism: Bagarius yarrelli (assembly GCA_005784505.1). Classification (NCBI taxonomy): domain Eukaryota; kingdom Metazoa; phylum Chordata; class Actinopteri; order Siluriformes; family Sisoridae; genus Bagarius; species Bagarius yarrelli. The sequence goes on along the minus strand of VCAZ01000113.1, from coordinate 740,606 downwards.
TTCAATATTTTCTATTTATTTCTTTACTCTCCATAAACACTGCACTCACAAAACACCCATGACAACCTACAACAAACACATGAACAAGAAATTCTGTAATAAAGGGAAATTAATCTGTAAGAAAACAACAAACCTGTATATATGGCTTCAGCTCTGGATGTGCAGTAAATACGGACCTCCGTAATACCTGAATCACACCCTGTGTTCCTCTCTCTGAACTCCTGTTATACTCCAAACGTTCCTGCGTCACTAGTTTCGCAGCAGGTTAACCGTTGGTGAGATCCCTGTAACACTGCCTTCTACCCCCCACCTCACCCTCCGATTTATTCTGCATCTATTCAACTATTCACTAGGTTAATGAAGCATCTTCCTGGAATTTGCCATCGGTATTGATTTGTTTAATTTTTTTTTTAAATATACTTTTGAACAGACAAAAGAAAGAAGGGAACAGCTGAACAAAAAAAATGGAGATGAAGAACTTCAGCAGGTCAACAAGCTTTGAAAACTATTCTGAGAGCTTGGTATCATTTATAGTTAATTAACTGCACAAAGAAGATGCAATATACAACCATAATCCCGAAAAGATACATATGGTCTGTTGTTAGAAAAAAAGAGGAGATGCTACACTGGGGTAAACATGGGCCCTTTCACCAATTTATTTTTTTCAAGAGATGATCTTTTTTATTTTATTCATGATCTTTTTTTCATAAGATGATTTTATTTATCTTTTTTTTCTATTGTAAATAAAATATAGATTTATAAAATTGGATTCGGTTTTAATAACATTTTTTTTTTTTTTTTGTGGAATTGGGCTTGTACACACAAATCCTTCAATTATTCCAAAGCTTTAAAATAAAAAAGAAAATAGTTAAAAAACAACATTTTTAAAAAAATAATACACACATAAATATTTTCAAAATAAAATACATTCCATACAGACAAAAAAAAAAGACGCACATTGCACATGTGACTGAGCAGATGTGTGTTTTGGGGTGTTTTTTTTAAGTTAGTTGTTCTTTAAAAGCTGCCACACACCACAGCAACAGTTGTGTTTCCATAAGTCACTGCGCCATCATCTGTGTGAGACTTCTTACACCATAGACGAGCTGCTTCCTGAATAATTAAAAAGCTAAAGAAGAGAGAAGGGGGAAAGGAAAAAAAAAAATCATATTACTACTGTTATTACATTATAATAACAGTGTCATAGCTGAAGAATAGGACTTTATCTTGCTTACTGTAGTGAGGAAGGGCAAATTGAATACTGTTCCAAGAAATCCAAACGCCATTGGAAAGAAGGACCTGAAGAAAAGACAGATTGTTATTCTGATGTGATTATATCTTTAAAATAAGGGTGACACCTCTATAGCAATCTACACTGACATTAGCGATACAATAACTCTATAATTATACTGTATAATTGATGATTATAGATGTCTCCTAAAAATGGGGGTAAAAAAAGTAAACTAATCTGGATGATCTACATCAGCAGTCACCAGACTTGGTCCTGAAGGGCTGGTGTCCTGCAAAGTTCAGCACCAACTTTCCCCAACACAGTTCAAGTACACATTATCTAGTAAGACATTACTTAGTTGATTTAGGTGTGTTTGATTAGGGTTGGAGCTGAACTCTGCAGGCCCTACAGAAACCCCTGATCTAGAAAGTCTGTAAAACTTTCAGACTGTGTACAGAGCATGTTACTGGGGTTGATCTCATACTGTTACTGGGATTGAGTGGGTGTTGGAGTGTTTAGTATCATTGCTCAGACAGCGCTTAGACAATTACAAAAAAATTAAATAAATAAAAACAATAATTAAAAATTATATTGGAGTAATAAGAATGACTTGTGCACACTTCAGACATCTTCAGATAAAATAAAAACAGTCTTGAACCAGAATGTACATCCCATGCTAAAACTGTGGCTATTTCTACTTCTTTTTTAGGCAGAGGTGGGGTGGGAACCCATTATCTTTACTTAGTTACATTTACTTGAGTAGATTTTTAAAGAAAGAAAATGTTCTTTTAGGAGTCAGTTTATCTGCCCCTAACATGTATGTTAGGTTGATTGGTGCTTCTAACTTGCTCATAGGAGTAGAGTAAGTGTGTGTATGTATGTGGTTGTGTTTGTCTGTACATGGCCCCGCGATAGACTGGTGACCTTTCCAGAGTGTAACCCTCCAGCAGATCCCCGTGACTCTGATAAGAAATAAGCGGGCATAAACAATGGCTAGCTTGATATTATTTTTATATTAATACATCAATATTTATCGATTTATTTTGCACGTTGTACATTTGTACACTTTCACTTGTATTTGATCAAAATTCCATTTGTCATCAGATAACTGAATAATATGTGCTATTACTCTCTTCTAAGCTAAGGATCAGATAAATCCAATAGCATATATTTAGAGCTTTAAACAGATATATGATTATATCTATATTTTTTAAATATATATTATTTACACTGCTTTAGATCTAGATTTGTCTGATCTTGTAGTAGGAAGGCTACACTCGTACCCAGTACCCACTGCAGAGTTTTATGATGTATATCATTTTTAGTTATATTTATGATATAAAAATGTTTTACTCACTTAAAACAGAAGCACACAAAGCACCAAAGCCATAACTCTCCACAAGCATTCCTATGCGTGGCCATCGGAGCACCACCAAAGCCACACCACCCAAGAAAGAAAAAAAAAAAGAGGAGGCTCTAAGTTTCTGCCTCTGGAAAAAGAAATGGGCTGTTCTCCTCAGCCCAATGATGAAGGCCAGGACCAGTCAGAAACAAAATCTGAAGGAAGAGGCAGATCACAGCAAGAATAGAATTATATGTTGTGTATTTACTGACAATACCCCTTTCCACAGATTGTGGATATGTTGAATTTGCAGTCGGTATCAGAGAAACTTTTATTTATCTTTTGAAAAAGAAGCGTCACTTCAATATTTTCTGTTTGTTATTTATTGTCGATCTATACGCTATTATTAATATATTTTATACTTCCAAATTCCATTACTGTTAGGCTGCTTTTACACTGCAAGTTTTGATGCACAATTCCAATTTTGTGACAATATGCGATTTTCTGATGAACAGTTTACATCATCTTTTAAAACTGACCCGTATCTGATATCTGCATTTACGTTTATACATGGCAAGACAACCCAAGGGACATGAATTAACCGGAAAAGGAAGGAAAAAATGACACGATAATCGTTAGACGCAGCAAATGAAGATGAAATGATTAATCAGTATTTTTGCTCCTGCATCAAATTTAAAGGTCAGAAAAACAACACTCTCTTTTGGAGTCGAAAAGAAGAGGAGAGCCGTTGTTGCAGCCTGGGCGAATGTAGCATTGATCACCAAGTTATAAATATATACAGTATTTATATTATATATATATATATATATATATATATATATATATATATATATATATATATATATATATATATATATATATATATATATATATATATATACATAGATAGCGTGTTATTTTTTATCTTATTGTGTAAACAAAAATAATAAATATCAAAATACACAGTTGCAAAATACAAGTTATTTATATTGTATATCGCTGTTGGTGTCCACCTGAGTTAACGTCCATCGTCGCTTATTTAATGGCTTTAGACTAACATTGACAAGTGAAAATCTGCACCAATTCATAGTCAATTTAATTCCACAGATCAATGAGGCCTGAAACTGATCCAAATATATCAGAACCCATGTGATTTCTGCTTACACAGTTATCGGTCATATCGCTTCTGCACCACATTGAAAAAAAAAAATCGAAATTGGGTCACTTGATGCATGCGGTGTAAATGCGGCTAAGAAGCATAAACCCTATGTGATTTTAAAAAAGTGTAATGTGTTACACAAGCCATTCAGGACAAAACATATTACACAGCTTCAATTTATAAATGATCACATGAGGCATAATGAACTTATATTAAAAAAAAAAATAACAGCGCCTATTTGCAATTGCCAGATTTGTGTGTACAAACAAGACATTCATTGATTCAATTGTTCATTTAGTCACTTGTCTATCCATCCATTCGTCTATCTATCAAAATATGGAGCTTTTGCTTTGTGTAACTTTGTAGTATATTTATTAAGTATTCAGTATTGTCTTGAGATTTCACACTTAAAGTATAGCATCATGCAGGATGAATTATAACCCTAGTAAAAATCAATAATTTCTTAAAAAAAAGTTCCTTTTAAACTTCACATAGTATGTTTAATCACATGTCCTGCTTCCATCAAAGAAAAGAAGCGTTTAGTCTGAGACCGAGATAAAAAAATACTTACGTTACCAAACGCCAGCAGGACAGAGTCAAAGTACAGCAACACCCCGAACAGCAGGAAGAATATACCAAAGCCTGACAAACCCACACCCATTTCTATAGCAACATTAAAAAAAGATTGAAAAACAACAATACTTTAATAAGACAGTTATTTTTCCATTATTTTGCTTTCCGCATATGTTCTCTCTTAAAAATGAATGTAGATCTCTCTATATATGGATTCCTTTACCTCATCCATCTGCTGTTTTTAGCCTAGCATACAGTGTATTAGTAAAGAGAAATGCTGTCTAAAATAGATTTACTTCTAAGGACACAATAAGCACACAAAACACACTTTATAAATGTGCTCCTAAAATGCAAACCATAAAAATAGCACTCACTCTGAATCTCTGAGATTGCCACCATGACGCTGGCACTGCTTCACTTTCCTGATGGATTCGCTCACCTTTTCCTCTTCTTCTTGCCCCTTTGTGCCTCTCGTGTCAGTCTGACCTTTGAACTCTGATGTCAGTGATTATGTAGTGAACATTAACCAGGCCGGTACAAATGATGAAACACAAATAAATAGATCAGTGAATCTCTTAGTAAGACTCTGATGACAGATGGTTAATACAGCTCGGTTGTTGATTGCTATGTGAATTTAATATGTGAATTGAACAGAATCTTACCACTACCATTAACGCTAAAGCTTCTAAGCAACAATAAGCTAAACTTCATTGTGTGTATAATTTATTATTTTATATATTATTATATTATTTTATAAGGGTTGAGGTTTTCTTCTAAGAAACTATCCATGGAAAAATCCTAAAATGATGCATTCCTGAGATGAATGAGTGATACATACAGTGATTGAGTAATAAAAACAAAAATGGCGGACTCTGTTTTTTGCTAAGTTTGTGATTGTTAACTCACCAAATTTCACTGTCAGTGTCAAGTTCCGAAATTCTTCACTGAAAACCATAACCATCGTTTTAAGCTGTAAGCAGAGGCTGTTGGGAGGAAACACTTTTAGAATAACTGTCACACAATTACTTACAGGATGTGACATCTGAACAGTTACAAAGCCATTTATCACATGTAAGAGAAGAAATGCAGCCTCAGCTAGAAGATGAATGTTCTAAGAACGTTGTTCCAATGTCTATGCCCAGTTTGTTTATATGTTAGCAAAGGTTATTTTATGGTGTTCTAATAATATTTAGTTATGAGAACAAAGTACAAATAATGTCATTAGGATGTTCCATGAACTTTGTTCAAAGAACGTTTTTTTCTCAACATTTTGAGACCATTCATTAAGTACAAATAATGTCATAAGGACATTTTTACAAGCTGCCATGAGTTGTAGGATGACCTGATATAACTGAACCATGGTGGCTTAAATGGTGCTAAGCTGTTGATTGAAAGCCCAGGAAGAACAGGGTTCAAACCCCAGCACCTCCAGTCAGCCATTTTCATGCGAAAAAAGAATTTCATTGTACTGTAAAAAGAATATACGACAAAATAAAGGCATTTACATTACGTTGCACAAAAAATGTTCCAGGAATGTTTCCTTTTAACATCACAAGAACATATATTATCTGTTAATATTGCTATGAGAATGTTCCATGAACATTATTATATATTAAGAAAATGTTCTAACATCCAGACTAATTTTTAAAAACGATTTTGCCAGACGTCCTTATCCAGAGCGACTTACATTATTCTCTGTTATACAGATGAGCAATCGAGGGTTAAGGGCCTTGCTCAGGGGCCCCTCAGTGGTAACTTGGGAATCGAAGCCTGATCTTCAAATAGTTAGTCTGACTCTTTAACCACTTCGCTACCACTTTCCTTTAAATGTTATCTGCAGCACTGATGTCCTCTATATAGTTAAGCTCAAACATACAATTAACACACATCGCTCCTGATAGAATGATTAATTGTTTAGATTCAGATTTCCTCCGATTTCCAGAACTATGTAACATTGGGGTTTAAAAAGATGACCACACTTAGAACCTGCTGTTTTTTTAAAGCAATGTGCCACACAGACAGTTTCCTGTTTATGGAGTTGCACTACAGCGTTGCAGAAAAAAAGAGACTCTTTGGTGTCACCCAGTTGGGGGTGGGTTTCCTGTTCAGCCTGCTTAAAGTTTCTCGCAATTTCTTTCAGAATTTTCTTCCTTTACCTGCATAAACCATAAATACCGTGTCTCTAAACTGTGTTTTGAGCTTAATACTTGAGCAATGTGAACAGTGACGTAGCTACAGTGGTGTAATGGTCCAGTGGTAGTGCAGTTCAGGGTTCGAATCCAGCCTCCCTTTTTTTTCCTCATTAAAACCAAAGGTGTTCATTGGCGATTGTATATCAAGAGCAAGGACACGTTTGTGTGCATGATTTTTGTGCTTTAGTGTTGTGCTAAGCGCTTGATGGTCTGTGTGAAGACTTATTGTTCACGAGGACAAAGAGAAAACCGATAACAGCAGCCATGAGCAATCGCCTGTTAACATAGACCAACGAATGAATTATTGAATAGAGATGGGGTTTTTTTAAAGTACTTTCGTGCATGCCGCGAGAATGTGGCAAAACATGTCCCACCCGCAAATAAATATTAAACTTATTCTACAGAATAAATCTATAGTTTTATTTGTTAGATGTGAAGTGAGTACACATGCTTTTTTAAAAGAATTTTGTTCGAAAATTAGTGGTGCCTCTGTCTCCTTTTACACTCGGACCAATCATGAAACGGCTGTGTCGTTCGAACCAGCATGCACTGCTTCAGGTCAACCACCGATCAGTCTGTGCAGCGTTGCATGAAGTCAAACACACCCACTACACTATTACGTTCTGATTCTTTCATGTGTGTGTGGCCACAAAAAGCTGGCAACCGCGCACACTGAATCGTTGAAAACTACCATGAGGGGAAGTGGTAGCGCAGTGTTTAAGAAGATTGGGGTTAGAATTTCCAGCACCACCAAGTTACCACTGCTGGGACCCTGAGCAAGGCCCTTAACCCCCAATTGCTCATAGCATTGGTGACATGAGTGGGCGGGTCCAGCGTTCAAGTGTTGTCTCTAGGCATAAGCAATGTAGGCAATCTCCTTGTGGCACCACCAGCTGTGTGGGCGCACTCGTCCCATCAATATTATTTTATTTTCTTGGTATTTTTGCTATTTTGACATATAATTTGGCTACTTACAAATATCAGTATTATTAGTCTTTCTGGTGATAGCAACCAATGCTGTTAGGAAAACAAATAGAAATGTCAGGTGTGCTGTTGACACTGCGGACAGGGGGGGTCATGACACCTCATAATTTTGCAAAGATAGCAATAGCAGGATATTTAGCAGTATCACTTCTGCCTGTCTCAGCTGCAAAACTGTAAAACAGAAAAGTTTTGGCCTTTCTTAAAAAAAAAAAAAAAAAAGTTGGAATAAATTTCATAAGAAATGCTAACTGTTATCATTTTCTGGAAATTGCAAATGGAAGTCTGAAAAAAAGAAAGGAAATAGAGAGGATCAGATTAAGCTATCCTTCATCTCTAGTCATCATTTATTATCATAATTTCACATCTGTAGTGAGAGCAGAAAGCAGGTGAAGGAAAACCTGGAGAGGTGGAGGTTTGCTCTGAAGAGAAGAGAAAGTTGTAGCAAGACGGAGTGTATGTGTTTGAATTAAAGGGCGGGAAGTAGAACAGTGAGATTACAGGGTGAGAAGGTAATGAACATACAGGAGTTTAAGTACTTGGGGGTCGACAGTCCAGAGCAATGAAGAGTGTGTAAAAGAGGTAAAGAAGTGAGTACATGCAGGTTGGAATGGGTGGAGAAACGTGTCAGGAGTGATGTGTGACAGGAGAATATTAGTAAGAATTGAGAAGGTGTACAAGACAGTGGTGAGAACAGCTATGATGTGTGGTTTAGAGACAGTGGCCCTGAGGAAGAGACAGGTGGCAGGGCTGGAGGAGGCAGAACTGAAGATGTTGAGGGTTCTTTTTGGAGTGACGAAGTTGGACACACGAGGTCACCACCTGGATGATTAGGAATGAGTTCATCACGTTTGATGTTTTGGGGAGAAAGTCAGGGACGCCAGATTGAGGTGATATCACAGTTGACTGTGAGGGCAAACTAAGTTTACCATCATTCTATATTATTTTTTTTACCTAACAAAAGTCATCTCATATATTTTGTAGAATATTACTGTAATCAATTAATGTTAACAGCTAACATAAAGTGTAGAGAGTGCATGACGAGTCAGTAGTTTTATTGAAATCTTCATATCAGATGATTTAATATGCCAAACTATTTGATGCTGTCTGTTTGGATAATGAGCATGTGGTAACCTGTGTTGAATCTCGTCTAGGGTGCCAAAAGTCTCGTTGGTGACTTGGCGCGGGTACGTCGAGCGTTAGGCATGTGAATAGGCGTGCCTGGAACAGGTAATCTGTGGGAAACCGCACATGCTGCTTTCCATTCGTCTCGTATATAATGCTAAACAGTATATTATTCAAAAATGTTTTCAAGAAAATTATTCCTTAATTCGGTTAACAAATCAATTTTATAGTAAATATAAAACTGTCAAAGTATGAAAAATAATTTGTTAAAAAGACATCTAGTGGACAAAATCATGAGGAGGCTCGATGAAGAAAGCATTAAAACCCTGTCATCCACATAAACAGTGGTGTATGTGGTGTATAATAAAAAATATTATTCTAATTTTCACTTCTTACTAATGTATTTATGCTATCTTTCCCAACTATCCACTTTTTCTGACACTAATTAAAACTATTTCAGACTATTCATGAAATTAAGGGAAAAAGTTTTTATTTTCTAATAAAATACACCTATATTCTGTAACATGTAGAAAATTATTTACACATGAAAGGGTTAATATAAGCAGATGGCATCAAATCTTCCTGTTTTTATTTACATAAATACATTCCGAATCTCTCGGCTGTATATTAATGATCGGTGAGGTTTTACATTCGAGCTACACACACACACACACACACACACACACAGAATCCATTTTAAATACATTCACTTTATTGCATGAGGGCATTTCTAAAGCAAGCATATCGACTGGATGGATTTGCATAGTTCAAGCAGGTTTTTTTTTTTCTTTTTCTAAACTCAAAGTAGCAACAGTAACAGTTGGGCTAGATTATATTTGGTTTTTAACATATGTACAGCGAACAGCAATGTTTAGTCCTTAAAATCAGCCTGATTTGCTACATTTTGAATTTAAATATTAAATACCTCCTCCTGCTCGGGCTGTTTGGGATTCCTGATACGTTTCATCCTGTTCCATAAAAATAAAAACGAAGCTTAATTAACTAAGGCGCCCGAAAACGATGCTTTTTAGAGTAACAAAATAAAGCCTTAATCCTGCCATGAAAAAAAAAAAAACCCACGCAAGACACTTTTAAATTCTCCGTTAGAAATGACTGACTTATCAGACTTCATCTAATATCCGTGTGCTTAGAAAAATACGTACTGCATTTGGATGTCTCTCTTTCGTCAACTAATAAAAATAGAATTTTTCGACTCCCCCTTCCCCCCCCTCCCCCTTGTAAAACTGATGATCCGATTCTTGGGTCATTCATTAATGTTTATCTCTGTATCAGTTATCGATATGACTGCGTTAAGCACTGGATGTGCTAATGAGTACAAGAAAGAGAAAATCCGCACAAATTCACGTGCTTTGAAATGTCTCGAGTTTTAACGCTAGCTTTAATAGTTATTTAACTTGAAAAAACAGCTGATATCCTAAAGACTACGGTGTGTCTGGTTTCATTGTGTCTTACGATGCTTAAGAATTCTAACACAAAAAAAAGACGTGTACAAGTTTTGGCAAATCGGTGGTGATAAATCCAGAATCTTGCTTTTTTTTTTTTTTTTTTTTTCGTCATCGGTTACAAAAATACTCTTTAATTAGCCGTCCAACAGGATTCATATTTACACGACGGACATGTTTGTCTAAGCGCAAGAAGACAAACCAAATACCCAAATGGCACAGTGTCACACTACAGGCTCTAGATTCACATGGGAAATTATGGGCTGTAATTTCACACGTTTTACACGTTCAGGCGCAAGGTGCTGTTCCCATCTTCCATACAACCCCCCCCCCACCCCTCTCCCTCCCTCCCCTCCCCCTCTCCAACACACAATGTTTTTACTAGCAGTCTTACAATTCTAAGGGCACTTTTCAACAGGAACTCTATAGCCTACTAATTGTAAAGGAGTTTTTACCCACACACAGACCTTTTTCTTTACCATGTCTGGCAACTTAAACTCTAGATATGAATCTTAAGAAAAGATGGCTTTGATTACAAATTAAATTAAAATATTTATATATATAGGTTTATATTCACTGTCTATAGATATACTGTATATACTGTGTTTATTGATATATAAGGAACCTGTGGTGCAAACAGAACTCTAAGGTGGTGGTGATTGGGATCCAGCGTTCCCATCAAGCCCTATTCTTAATATTTAGCGTAAAAATAAGAGGAAAAAAGATTAACAGAGTCACAGTGAGTCTTGATCTCCTTTTAAAATAATGGAAATGAAGGAAATAAGGAAAGAAGTGCCCATGCAAGTGCTTCATACTGAGATGCTTTCTCTTTTTGACTGCGTTCTGCTTTGGGGTGGTTTTCACTGTGGACAGGATGTGATATCTATGTCAGGTCTTTAATGACCGGATGAGTCTGTTGTGGCAGAAACACAGATCCAGTTAGTCCTCAGTCTTTCTGTGGTTAAGTACTGATGTGCGGAGCTACTTCCTCTCGTCGTCGCTCTGGGTCCTGCAGCCTTTTGTCTATAGTCCCGGATTTTCTTGCGCTTCACTTGCTGTGACAGTATTTGTCCCCTGTCTTTGTAACACTGTATCTTGTCTGTTTCTTGGCCATCACTCTGTTGCCTGACATACTTTCGTCTTGCCTTTTTTTTTCCCCAATCGGTCTCTTTAGTATTAGTTCCCAACAGTCATAACAAAGTAGATAGTTTTGTGTAAACAAATCTCACTTTCTGGCTAGTTTGCAGCTTTTATTATGTTACGATATCAGTTGTTTCCATTGTCCAAATCCTGCATTCAGATCCTAAGTGGAAGGGCTGAAAAGAGAGAGAAGCGTGTGGCTGAGAGCAGGAAAGGTTCAGCGTCAGGATCCTGCTTCGGAACCCTTTCTCTGAGATCACGCCGTCTAACCTCCGATCTCCAACTTCCAAACATGTTGTAGTATTTCCTCCTCCTGGTGTGTCAGTAACTGAGATAAATACACAGTTTGAGGGGAGATGGGACAATATACATGACTTTTTTTTAAATTTCCCTGTGTGTTGTTTGTATGCTGTTCTTAGAAGGGTTCACCGTCGAACTTGACAGTAGCCAGCGCCTGAGCTAGAAATAGTTATAGAGAAAAAGAAATGATACTGAGTGTCACAATCATGCGAAAATGTTACAGATATAGTTATTCATAATAACATACTGCTATTCTGAAGAAAGCTTATAAAATCCTCCGGTGAGGCTGCAGAAAATGCTTGATCATCATATAATCCGGTTATCCAAAGCAAAAAGCTCCTACAATCACAGTTTTTACTTATTGATCAGGTTTTAGTAGTTTCAGTAACAATTCTTTTCTAATTTTATAGTATGATCCAATCAACGTATCTTGAATATGGCTTTTAATTAGAAACAACTTACAAAAATATTCAACCAACCAATCATGTGGCAGTGGCTGTGCTTTCCGTGATTATAGCATGATTATGAGTATTAGATTGGCTGGTTTTTAGAAGCTAATGATCTCCTGGGAATTTCACACACAACGGGAAAAAATGAAACGATCCGGCGAGCAGCAGATGCACAGCAGACAGGCCTTGTGGATGCGATGTTGTTAGGAGAAAAGACAACCTGGTTCCAACCAGTAGAAAAAATACGATCGGTCAAAGCCAACAAACATATTATAATAGCTGGGTTATACAGCAAGGTTTGAGCAGCAGATACAAAATTTTTATACAATTGTGTCGAAATTAAAATAGTCAATCCACCACTTCAACGACAGGTCACAATTTTCCCCATTTTACAGTTGGATGTAAACACTAACATAATATTTAAATCTGTAGCCACATGGTTGATTGCCTGGATAGGTGTATCATTGTTTCTACTAAATTGTCTGGTGATCAAATATTGTGTATTAACACACTAGGCTTCAGGCTACTTGCTAAAGCTGCATTTACATTGCATGTATCCAGTGACCCAATCCGGATTTTTTTTCCTCCAATGTGGTGCAGATGGGATATGAGGGACAACCGTGTAAGCAGGAAAAAACAAAACGAATGGATTCCAATATTTTCTGGATCGATTTCAGGCTTCATTCATATGTGGTAATAAATCGAATATAAATGGAATATGTGCATTAGTGTCTGCCATGTAAGCAGAGAGATCAGATTTTCATTCGGCAATGCAAGTCGAACGTCATTTAATAAACGACGATGCCGCATGACATCAAATTAGGTGGACATCAACAGCGATTTATATATAAACATGATGTGAAAATAACATCCTGAATAATCATTTTGTCTTAAATTACCTTCATCTATTGATTATTGCGTATCTGTTTTTACTTCCTGTTCCGATTAGTACGTCCACCTTGGGTTATTTTGCCCTGTGTAGTGTAAATGTAGATATCGGATACCTGTCAGTTTTAAAAAGATGATGTAAGCAGGTCTTAAAGAAAAAATCGGATATAGTCACAAAATCGGAATTGGGCAGCAAGACCTGCAGTGTAAATGCAGCCTAATAGGTTGTAAGTCCACACTTGGTAAATGTGCCCATACCTTAGTATGTCTGTGAAACAGTTAAAGAAATGAATTAATTTCCATTTTTATCTTCTATCATCACTTATTTCTTTGCAATTTTAAAATAACTTGCAATTGTAAGAGAAGCTCCACTAAAAAATTAAAATGTAAGCGCAAGCCAAAGGGAGCATTTTACCCCTGTGCTCCAATCCTGTTTTATCAGTCAAACTGGAATGATATCTGATTACCTTGTAGTTCTAGATAGAATAATCTACTACATCAAAGCAGCCGAGTGGATCCAGCAGTTAAAACAGGACTGGGGCACACAGGGAATATACAGGTAGAAGGGACGAGGGGTAATTGTGCAGTGAGCGGAACTCACCTTCACACACTCACACCTTCATGATGTGGGAGGAGTCAGAGAAGCCAGAGGAAGGGGGAAGGGTCAGAGTGGTCGGGGAGGCGGGAGGGCTTGAGGGGATCTGGGCTGCAATGCAATGCAATGAAATGAAATCATGGGAAAATTTAAACACATAAAATTAAAATAAATAAAAAAATTAAGACAGAGTTATGAAATCGAAAGTTAGATTGTTATATTTTTCGAAGAAACGGGGAAAAAAACATGACATAGAAAGCTTCAGGAAATAGGAAAAAAACTATAAAAAAGGTGCTGGACCACACAGTCAGAACTTGTTATACTGAGTGATTCAGCATCAGCGTGAAGGAACATAACCGGTACTGATTATTTAGCTATACAAATCAAACACAAATTTAAAAAAAGTACTCCAAGAATAAATTAAATAACGCAGCAAGACGAGAGGTGCTTCTCTTTAGTTGTTTTGCTGTTACAAATCTAACCATGAGCGCTGATCTTTCCTTACAATTCCGGACATGTATGTATGTACACATGATGTGGTTGTGTTTCACTATATGAGAAAGGAATGGCGTACAGGAGGTCACTTTTAATGATCAAACATTAAGCTTTCGTCTGTGTTCTGTTTTTCCTTTTCTGTTCTGGGAAGTTTCTGTATTGAAAGAGACAGTATTTCAGAGCAGAGGTGACAATTTCATATTTCGTACAAAAAATCTCCACAAAATAACGATCAAGGCTTTATGATACAGTAGAGCGTTCCATCTTTCAGTTTAATCTTATTAGAAAACTAGTCAAAAATTCCATGTGCCACCTCAGCTCTGAAGTATGAGTTTTAAGACAGTGAGAGACAGTGACAGGTTGGTGATCGATACGAAGGGTCAAACAGGGGTCAGAGGTGAGAGAGGGGTTGCTCGGGCTCCTCGGGACGGCAGGCTTCCTCACCAGAGAGCAAGCGGGAACGGCGAGAGGCCTCAGCAGCCAGAGCACAAGATATCTCGATACGTTTCTCCTGCTCCTGCAGCTTCTGCTCAGGGTTAGCCTGGACTTCCGTAGGGCCGTCTAACACCGGGACGATGTTCTGCAGGCTGGAGAGGCACACAAAACCGATTAGTCAACGTCTGTCATTAAATGTCGTCTGCATGTAGTTTATGGTGTGTTGAACCGGTTTGTATGTTCTAGTTTTCTGGCTCTACTTTTAAACTGCTTTAATAAAATGAATAGGTGAATACACACTCGACACACATTCATGCGGTTATTTAATCAGCCATACCAGCGTTTACACATACTGATGTCAACTAAAAATTTAATTGGTGTGTGCGTGTGTGTGGAAATGCCTCGTTAATAGAGGTCAAAGAAGCATAGCACAAAATTATTGGGACAGACTGGATGGAAACAAAAGCCAACAGAAGTCTTCAGCTTTAGTTCGTCCCTCAGATTCTTGTTTAAGGCTGAAATAAGTGGGACTAAAGAACCTGAAATGAATAGGACATATATCTGAATCTAAACCTAAAATATGACATAAACACTGAGTGTGACACACAAGAAAGCAAGACAAAAACAGAGTATGGGTATAAATACTAAACCTAATGGGGGGAAACAAACAACCAAACGACAAAACCCTTAAACACAATAAGGAACACATGACCGAAATAAACCAATAAAAACATGGCAAATGGACAGGAGAATCACGTGACAAGACATACAGTAAATAAACACTGAGCACATGGTCTAGTCACTAGTACAGGGGTCTGTCATGCAGAGTTTAGCTCCAACCCTAATCAAACACACCTAAATGAACTAATCAAGATCCTGCTATGTACACTTGAAACTTACAGGTAGGTGTGTTTAGGCAAGTTGGAGCTAAACTCTGCAGAACACTAGACCAAGAGTGCCCACCCATGCACTAGAACATGAACACAGAAAGATTCTCTATTTCCCCCTGGTGGCCCGTCAGGGCAACGCACCTGATTCCTGACAGTGAAAAAAACCAAATGAACAATTAAATTTTTTTTTAAAAAGTACTCAAACTCATCTAAAGATAGCAAAACCATGCATGGTTTCCCACTCTGGTGTTCTATATGAACATTAACTAAAGCGGTTTTAACCTGATTTTACGTATGCACTGCAGGGCTATCACATGGCTGGCTGATTAGATAACTGCATAGACTCAGTAGGTGTAATTACAGTCATGCCTAATTGCATTTATTTAAGACTATAGTTAAACGAAGCATATAAGACATAAACTGTTACAGTGTTTACACAAATGAATCTAGAAAGCAGTGTAAGGTGTAAACTTAAGGTTTAACATGTATTTATGGGTTGGATATTATATGCAGATTTATAGTGTAACTTTGAGAAACCCACCCACACCCATCTGCAAATAACCACAATAAAAAATAACATTATGGCTGCATTTACACTGCAATTCAGATTTTTTGATGACCTGCTTACATCATCTTTGCATTTACACTATACACGACAAAACAACCTAAGCTGGACAAACTGACCGGAACAAGAAGTAAAAACAGCATGGCAATCAAAGGACGCAGTGAATCATTCTTTCATTCATTCATCTTCTATACCCGCTTATTCCCTAATTAGGGGCCACGGGGACGCAATAGATAAAGATGGAATAATTATTCAGTATTTTGCTTTTCGCACCATGTTTAAAGGTCAGCAAAACAACGCTCTCTTTAGGTGGAGAAAAAAAAAAAGGAGAGCCCTCGTTGCAGCTTAGGCACATTGATTGCTAAGTGATAAATATATTTTTTTATTTGTTTACAGGCAAAACAGACTTTAAGGGAACAAAAAGAATAAATCTAAAAATACAAAGTTGTGCTAAGTTATATATACACAGTATCTCGCTGAGTTGACGTCATGCGTCACCGGCGCTCATTCAGTGACGACTCGCATTGACAGGTGAAAATCTGATCTGTCTGCTGACATGTACGCTAATGCACGTATGTGATTCACATCCCATTTATTACCACATATAAACGCGGCCTGAATCTGAGCCGAAAATATCGGAACCCATGTGTTTTTTTTCTTGCTTACTTAATCATGGGTCATATCCCATCTGTGCCACATTGATCAGAATTGGGTCTCTTGATTCATGCAGTGTAAATGCGGCCAAGATAACATTAATGTTAAGTCTAACATTTTTGTCATTCAGATACAAATCCCAGAATCACTACTATACAAAGAAGCTGTGCATAAACAAAAGACAACAGCGGCCTACTTTGACTTAGCAATGAGTGTCTTTATCCGTTCCACCTTCTTCTGTTTCTCTTTTTCCTCCTCTGGGCTGAGTGGCGTGCTGGGCTCTATGTCCAGATACCGCTCTGGAATTAACACTTTTTCTGGGGCAGACAGCTGAAAACATAGCCATAAACCTCTATAAACAGCTCACTAAGCTTGCACGCTAATAAAAACTATTATGCTAATGAATACTATAATAATACTATAAATACTATAATAAAAACTACTAGTTGAAGATTTAGTATTTGCTACATTTAAGCCATTTTTGTACATTTGACCGTTCAGTAGAAACAGACAAACTAATAAAACAACCTCTTAATAGTTGTAAGGTTCACTTCCTGTCATGTGATTCCCCTGTCCATGTGTCATGTTTCCTAGTTTTTAGTTCTGTCTTGTCATTGGTTTGTGCTGGTCATGTGTCCCCCCTTGTTAATATTCAATGCCCTTGTGTTTCCTGGTGTCGTTTGCCTTGCATTGTGGATGTTCTCTGTATTACTGTGGTAAGTCTTCTTTGCTAAGTGTTAGCACGTTTGTTAGCATCAAGTCAAGTTAGTTAAGTCAACTTGCCTCAATGGATTCATTACAGAGAATATCCACAATTTAAGACAAAAGACACCAGGAAACACAAGGGCTATAAATATTAACAGAGAGCCAGAACAAACCAATAACGAGACAAAACTGAAAACCAATAGAAACATGACACATGGACAAGGGGAATCACATGACAGGAAGTAAACAAAGGGCATGAACAGAAACATTAAATTTAATACATTAAAATAACATTAACATAAAACATGGCAGAAATCCAAAACTTACAATGGTATTAATAGTAAATCTCATCTTCGAAGTCTTTATATATTTTGTTACTTTGTTCTTTACCTCTTTGCTAATATCCAGCTCAAAATTGTCAGGCTCCACTTGTCTCCGTAGACGGGCAATTTCTTCCCTTGGAGACTCTACGCCTTCTCCTCGTATGGCCGCTTCCAGGCCCTTTATGTCCACCTCATGGGCAGTCACTCTTCTCCTAACCTATAAGTCAACCAATTTACATTCCTGTATAATCAGCTAATTAAGCTAAGGTGCCATGTGGCTTGGATGGCTGATACAGAGAATAGAAGTAAAGGGTGAAGAGATGCTTACCACTCTGTAGTTGACCGAAGATTTGAGGGCCTCCAAGTTCTGGTTAGTGGAAAGATTAAGGCTGCGTCTCTTGTCTTTGACAGAACTACTCTGGTTCCGACGTATCCTCTCATTCTGCTCCTCTACACTCATCTTAGACTTTACGTCTGCCGGAAACACAGCGCTTTTTGGCCTTTCCTGGAAATGAACAAGGATAATAATCATAACTTGTGTCATATAAAAATACAAGAATTGTGCCATATAAATTGTTCTCAGTTGCCCATAACTGTTAATGACAATTTGATGTTGAATGAGATTATTAGTGACATTTCTACTCACTCTGGAGATGTGACCATTAGGCACTTTTCCATTCCTCTTATGGACACCATTTCTGTTATCTGCGGGAGATTTTGTCCTGGGTGGGACAACACCAACTGAACATACAAAAAAAATATTTTATTCTATAACATCCATTTATACTATACCAAATTATTCATTTTCAGTTGCAAATATTTCACAAATGAAAAACCCTATACCGTATATATAAAATTTTGCTAAATAAATATACCATAAAAAAGCTTGTGCAATGGTTGGGTTCTGTCCTACCTTTATTGCCTTGTTTGTCCTGCGCCACATCGTAATCATTAGTTCTTTCTTCTGATGAATTGAGGTTGTGCTTTACAAAAAAAAAGCAGAATTTAAAATTCTCATGACAAAAGAAGCAAAGCAACACAACTGGTCACCTGATTCCGGTTGATTTATTTACCAGCACAATCATAAGTAGGACTATATGATGAATTGCTGTAATGCCTAAGAATCCAACTGAATAAAACAGCGGCATTGAAGCGACAGAAGGGACTGTCACAGTGTACACACCAGCCAAGATGTTTTTGTCTTTGTCCAGGATAAAGAGGACAAAAAAAGCTTTTCAATATAGCAAAAGAGAAATTCATAATAAGTAGAAAGGTAAATGAAGGTAAAAAGAATAAGTAGTAATGAAAGGATGATGATGATGACCATTAATGGGAAAGGGATTACTGGAGGGACATGATGGACAATATATAAAGAAATGAAATTGGATATGACTGGTGTTAGGGACAGGGGTCTGTTACGTTATTGTTCAAATGATATTCCTACTCTCTGATACCTTTCGACTGTGCATGTCTTTGTCTTCCTTATAGCTGTCCGTGCTGTGTTGCCAGGCATTGCTGTTGTAAGGAAGGGGAGGGACAGGGGGCATGATCGCAGTGGGGTCCAGGGGCTGGTAAGACTTAGGGAGTGGGGGCCGTGGAGGACCAATCTCCTGAAAGTGGGAAGGAATGATAGAGAAAGAAAGATAGAAAGAAATCAAAGAGAGGAATATATTACAAGAAAGAACGGGAGAGCAAAAAGGGGATAAAGAGGAGGAGGAGGTGGAGGAAGGAGTTTCTTTGCATCAGGAGTTACTCAGCCAGGCAGCGAGCAAAGAGGTGGAGCATTTCTATAAAGCTCCCCTAACATAAGCATTAAAAAAGCTTGGAGACATAATGACTATTCTGCCAAACTAAACGAGATCATCTCCGGTTTATGTGAATTTCAGATCAGTTTGATATCCATGGAAGGCAAGACCGCTGGTGAGCATCTACAAAAATGCCTACAAAAAAACCCTAAACTTTTACACAAGCAGGCAGGGCAGAAAGCCTAAAGCTACGACAAAAACAAGGGCACGGCCAGTAAAGAAAACAGGTAATATATTGTTAGAGCACTGAAGATTACGGTTGACCGTGTTAAATAAAGCAGAATAAATAAAGAAAATATTTGAATGGAAGTTTAACAAACGACATTTTAAAACAAATGACATTCTAAAACACTTCTTTCCAGGTGTTTTACTGTAAACTGATAAAAATGCTGTATGTTTGTTAAGCTACAATCAAACAATCTTTAGACAGTATTAGATACGCTTTTTGCAATAGTGACGCTTTTTGATGGCCCGACGCATCCACCCTCCTTCCCCCAACCAATGTTTGGATTTTTTAAAGAATTAATTATTATTAAATATTTATTTAAAGTACCAGAAACCCTAACCCTAAACCCTAACCCTAACCCTAACACTATTCCTGTTTGTTGTTGACTATTCAAGCAATTGATGCCCAATTGCCAATTGGCGCTAATTCAAAAGTGTAAGTAAAATGTGCACAGGCATTTGTAAATGAATACAATGTAATGGAAAGCAAGGAGAAGAGGAAAACTCCAACATACACAAACACCCTCACCCTCATGTTAATGTCACATGTTCATTAACCAATGGAAAAATTTCCCCAACGTCACAAACCCTGGTATCAAATGTCAGAATTCCATTATTGTACATTTATCCTTTTCTTTACAAATGTACACTGGCAATCATATAATACTAAATAAATATAGTAATAAATCGGTATAGTACTGTTGTGCTAAGGTGTTAGGTTATATTTTTTGTTGGCTTACCTCTGTGGCCAGCTGTTTACTGGGTGAATTCTGGGAGCCGGGTGCAGATGAGAAAGGGCTGAGGGGGCTGGTTAGACTCACAGAGCTTAGTGGGCTGGCAGGACTGTTTGTGCTGAAGGAGCCTGATGCCGCACTGACTGCTAAAACACAAACAACTACAATCAATTAACCAGAATCTTTAGTAATCCTGCTCAAGGTTTTCTCAAACATTTAGTAGGCCTGTGGCCACTGTATCATCTAGTTTGGCTGAAAGGCGCTGAGACTGATGTGTTCATCATCGTTTTCAGACGTAATAAGACTGATTATCTGAGTTACTATTGCTTTCCTTACCTAAATTAACCCAGTGCATTAGGGACCAACAAACATGCCACAATGTCAGTGAAATAATACATTTTTTCCATCCTGTTTTTTAACCTAATGGCTTTGCGACTTCTATGAGATTAGTGATACATGGGAAGGTGTACAGGATTTTCCATATAATGTATGCAGGTATGTACAGGCTGAAAAAAAATCAGGCTTCTAATTTCCTGTCTCCAAAAAACTGTGAGTAATAAAAGGACCGTTTGACATTCCTGAAGGCACAGAGCTGCTGATAGCGATCAAGGCCTATAAGACAAGGACAGAGGTGTGTACACTGGCGTGTCTGCTATGAGTCACACCATTTACACAGTCTGCTGATTGGTCAGTTTAAATGTCTTACATTTAGTTCTTAGTCCCATGGTCAAGAAAGGGATAAAAGAAGATTGTAACTAGTGCTCTTCCTGGCTCTCACTGTCTTTGCTGGGGCTCTCTTCTTGAGGCTTGGTTTTCCTTCTCTCTTTTTCTCCCTCTTTCTCCTTCTTAGATAATATTTGACAAACATGCTAGGTACAATTAACTGTCTATATTGTACCATTCTTTATCTATGTTAAACCAATTCAAGTGTGACCAAAACAAAATATTGACAATAAACCATTTAAATTTCAACTATTTCCGTTGATGGGATAAGTGGCACTGGGCGTTAATAGACAAGAAATGTACAGTTGTTATATCATCTGCAAGGAACCAGATAGAGTAGAATCCATAATGCAGGTTTTGGTGCATTATGGATAACGATGTAGATAGGGAGGAGGCAGAGACGTGGTCAGTAAACGGACTAAGGTCGATATACAATACAGGCTAGAAAGATCGGCAAACAAAACAAAAACTAAACCCAAAAAACAGATGTAGTAGCATAAATCATACCCATAAATACAGAGACATGAATTAACCGCTTTGTAAGTAGACAGGCTAACAATACTTCGCAACATGCTATCAGTACCGCTTGCTTATAAAGGTTAGCGGCAGGAAGTGAAACCGGAAGTGAACAGGAGGTGAACTGCTAGAACTCAGGCGAGGGACCCCTTCTGTGGACTGAAGCTGAGGACATAACACCACTGTGCTGAAATCCTACAGCCTGAACCACCTTAACAGTATAAATAAAAATATATACACATATAACAGCTGACCTCTGTGCTTAGCTGTATCTGTGCCTCGAGAGGGATTGTTCTTGTGCAGCCCCTCGAGCGCATCCTGAACCCTCCAGAACTCTTTCTGCAGGTGTCGGTGGACCAGCTCACTCTGGAGAAACAATAGAAAAAGTATAGAATATTTACATTTACATTATGGCATCATGCAACCAATCTGATCCAGAGCAGTTTACATTTATTCTTTATACATCTGAGCAATCAGTGGTTAAGGGCCTTGCTCAGGGGCCCAGCAGTGGAAGCTTGGTGGTGGTGCTGGGAATCGAACCCTGATCGTTTAATTAGCAGTCCAACACCTTAACCACTGCCCTACTGTCTCTGTCTAGATCTCAAAAAAATAGTTCTCTGCTCGAATTTTTGACCCAGACAACTAACAAGTTAATCAGCCTATCATGTTCAGACACCAATAAAGCAGGAAGGGTTAAGGGTCTTGCTCAAGGACCCGACAGTGGCAGATTGGCGGTGGTGGGACTCAAACACGGGTCTTTCAATCAACAACTTAACGCCTTAGACAAGGTCAGTCTGCTGGTGTATGTTTTATTCATATTGCCTATTACTGCTAATCATGTAATCAGTCACTGAAATTAACTGTCATGTTACTAAAAAAAAAAGAAAAATCCCAGAGCATTATGAAACGCTAAATGAAACGAGCGTGTTTTCACAGATCCTCAAAGAGAACCAGATGGCATTAACGTGAATTGGTTAAGGATGATGTACCTGTCCTCCAGAATTCAGTTGCTCCCACAGGTCACCATGAATAGCATTTACCTCGTCCTCCAGACCTTCAAACTCCATTTTAATTGTGGTCAGACCCTAAAAACACAGGCATGAGGCTAATTAACACCTTTTGGGTTTGACAATTACATGAACAGACAGAGCGTGCTGTCCCTAAAACTGTCAACTGTGCAAAGACAAAAGTATTTGGACACCTTCTCCTACTCTCATAGTTTGATAATAACCTCCACATGCCTGGAAAAGCTTTTTACTAGATTTTGGTGTGTGGCTTTGGAGATTTGGTTCTTCCACACCAACTAAAACACAGCGTGTCTTAATGGAGTTCTGTGGCTGTGAAATCTAAATATAACAGAATATTAGGACAATCTAGAGAACTGTGTGTATATTCACCTGGGCAACAGAAGTTTACAGAAAACACAGCATGTACTGGTGAGGTGTCCGCAAACATTTGGTCATTTACTGTATATGAGCTATTTCTACTTGCATGTTGGAACACTTTGGATGCCTAAAATCTTCAAACATTTTATGAATTTCTTTGATTTTTTAAAAGCATTATTCTGTAACCATGAAATTCTTAGAAAGGTTTTTCGTGGTGCACAGCGTACACTGGAGGCCTGAGAGAGCTCCCCCCGGACATTGATGAGCTGATTCTGTAGGCTCTCCTTCTTCAGTCGCAGTTTCTCTATAGCCAATGGCTGAGTCCTGGACAGCTCCATGTCCTGATGTGTGGCCACCAAACTCGCCTCTAAGTTATCCTTTAAAACGTTAAAACACACAGGGAGAGAAGAATCACTACCTTCACAGCAACAAATGTGCAGCTAAACCAGATTAAAGGTTAAATTCTTCATCTGCATATTAATCCATCAATGATGATATAATTTTTGGGGTAATTTGGTCTTAGAACAGAACGCTGATCTGATATATTCAGCTTTATTTGCTACATTAACTAACTAATTGCAGTGCCATTGCAGTTTAGCCCTTAACTTTATTACTAGCTTAAATGTGCGATGTAGCAGTGTAGCTCTTTTACCTAATTGTCAGATTAGCTTCCACAGCTTCAGCTTTCATCCAAAACACCATTACGCTCATTACCTTATTAACTTACTAACTTAGGGCCAGCGCTGTGGTCTAGTGGGTTAAGGCGCTGTGCTCCTGCAGCCCGGGTTTTATTCCGGCTCAGTTTTTTTCTGATCCCACCTCTCTCTTTCTCTCTCTCTCTCTCTCTCTCCTCCCCATTTCATTCCCTTGTTTTATCAGTAAAGGCAAATAAATGCCCAAAAATATCTAACCTAGGGCTCACCAGTCCTGCAGAGTTTATCTCTACCTTTATGGCCTTGTCTCAACACCCACACCGCCCACTAAGATTGCAAAATTTTGCACAGTTTTTGTAGCCAAATTCACAAGGAAACAAGTGCGCTGAAGTGCAGAATTTAAGGTACGTCACCAATCTGCGTCAAACGTAATTGATAGGTCAACGTTGCGACACAGCAGTGCCGATAGTCACGAGTATGCAGTATTGCTGCTAAAAATTATAATTATATATATATAAACCTTTACATGCACTTATCCTTTATATCCGACTACTATTACAGTGTAGTGTCTTATAGTGATCTAGTACCAAAGTTTTACAAATTGTTGGATTTCTTATTGATATGATGCTGAAATGTTATGTTTGGTAAATAAATAAGAAATCTTTCTGTTTTGTGTGAAGCCAAGTGGTATTTAATTATTATTGAAATATTATTTAAAATTGAAAATACAGCAGGAAATTACCACCAATAAGTTACTATGAAAAGCTTAAGGATGGATATTTTGTTTAATGCCCCATTAAAAAGTAAATATTGGATCTACCTTGTCCATTCGCAGCCGATGTACTACAGATTCCTGCTCCTTCAGAAGCCTGTTCTGCTCAAACAAGCGATTTAGCAGTTTCTATATACAAAGAAAGCAGGCGTATTATATACTATTCCTCAAAACCTAAAAGTAGCCGTTACTATTGCACATTTAGAACATTGACTGTAATTTGCTGATAGATAAAAATTCAAATGAAGTCTTACACTGGTCTCGATTTCATTGAGCTTCAATGTGGGATGCAGGTCCCTGTAAATATCATGCGCTGGAGGCACCTAAAATCAGTGGTAAAAAAAAAAGATGCCTTTTTTTACAAGACATACATCAGATTCGGCACTTAGTTCTTAAATGCGGACGCCTACAGAAAAAAAACTGTGTCATGCTTTAGCATGATCCATTTCCATATGCCGCAATAATGATGCGGTGATGATAAGTGCATAGAAGCACTATAGTGTTTTCTGACACATGGTGAAGGAGACATTACACACATGACTCATAGACATAACAAATAAACATGGCACAATATTATTACATTAAAAGCTATGAACACAAATGTATGAGCAACAAAAATGAAACTTGAAATGACACAAAAAAATCTGCTCTATGAGGAGGAAGTAGGAATTAGTATCAGAGCAATGAAAAACATGCTAGGATTTCGAGAGGCAGACTTTATGATGGCTTTTGCTAGCTCATATCAGCTAAAGATTCATTTGAGCCTAAAAGCGGCAGCGAGAGGCTGAAATGATTCCCAGCAGTGGATCTGGCGGTATATGAAACTAATGGCTGCCTCATAAAGCCATTCTCCTAATTGCTCTTACTTGTGAGAATAACTTTGCTCTGGGGGTGGAGCGATCAACCATTCGGGTTACCATTCCCATTAGGTAATCTCCCTCCAATGCCTGAGAGAAAAAACATTCGCTGAGGGGTATAATAACAGCGAGCTGGGAAAGTGCCGTCCATTCAGCACACGTTCTCCTACTATTTGCCATAAACAGTATTTTCTGTGGACTGTAAACTAAATAGGATCTTTTAATGATTAATGACTTGATCATTATTATTAATGTATAGCTGGGAATGTGGCCCCACTTAAATCTAGTGTCAGTCTTTTCTATTTCTGAGAAGATTATGCAAATTATCTTCAAAATTGGAAGCATGCTTATATATTCACTACTTCTTACAGAAACTAAACCAAAAAAGTTAATAAGGCAGAAAAGGAAAATATAGTCGCTTATTAAACAGATGTATCTGGTGGGTTTTAAGTTTTTAAGCACATGACCACCCTACATAAATGAAATAATCACATATAACTAGAGATGAGATTGAGATACTCCAGTAATGGCTGTAACTTAACAAATATCTGAATGGGAATTAATTAAAATAACTACAGACCTCTCTTTCCCTGTAAGGGAAGGCTAGGAATAACAATGAAAACGATTGTCCTATATAGAAAAATCTTTCTTTCATTTTTAAAAAAAAAACATTCTAGGCTACACATATATAACTCAAACTAATAATCTGGAATCTTTCTACTGTATATTAGATAAAGCTGCTGCCAGAATTTTCCTTATATGAAGACATTAGAAATAAAGAAATAAAGTCGATTCATGCTATTTTTAGTTAGTTGATTAGTTTTGACGCTTTGTCAGACGAATAGCAGAAAATAAAACTATTCGGTTCTACCCTGTCAAAAATGTCAATAATTTTTCTTTTTAATGTTACTTTTCAAAGTATATCGCTTAGGACAATTTATTACACTGTAATAACAGTATAATAATAAGTAGTATAATAGTAAGTTTGCCCCGATCGTAATAGTTATTTCTGTTGCCTATATACTTATAGTGTAGTACTTTTGCATGTCTTTATTTTTTTACAGTTATTTCTCTTAGGATACACATTTGTATATAAGACACGAGTTACACAAAGAGGGAAACACTCATACACAGTGTGGTGAGACAGTGAATGTAGAAAGTTTGAGTATGACAGGTTAAACAGTTAACAACTTCTTGTTATCATCCATCCTGGTCCGTTTTAGATTCATTGATAGAGAAGTGTTAATGCTTGGAGCAGTGCTGTATAGTGTAGCTGAGCCATACACTGCTGGCTGGCTGTGCTGGGTTAAAGCATACCTGCTGATCAAGGTAATCCAAGTTCCTCTGAAGCTGCATGTCTAAAATGTCATCCTGATGTTTAGTAGTCGCAGCAGCAGCAGCAGTAGCAGCAGCAGCAGGTCAGTCACATAGAGAAGACGCACATGACATGGATATAGCAGCAAAGCCCAACACATACATACACACATATACAGGGACAGAAAGACAAAGGATGTCAGAGAAGGAAAACCAGGACACAGACAGTCAGTGCGCCAGATGTACAGAAAAACAGAGATATATAAGATAGAGGGGAAGTAGATGAGGTAGCATAACATTATTTGGACAAAACCCAACAAAAATACATATACATATATACAAGAGACAGTAAGAGAGCCGACAGAGAGAAAAAGAGACAAACAACATTGAGAGATTATATCAGTATCACAATGATCACCAAGACACAATTATGCACACTTATATAGACACTCACAAACAATATCACTTGTCACTCAAGCACCCATCAGCAATGTAGCCAACTAAACAGATCTGTGTGTTTTATAACACAAAAGGCCATGCCTAGAATAGCATTACAGAATTACTGAAACCTACCATTTTGCCATGAACAGCAGGAGAGGCTGGGTAATTGTAATGGTAAACATTCTGAGTGAGGGACCGTCGATCCCCAGGAAAATCATACTAAAAGAGAAAAAAAAGAGTAAAGAGTAAGGTCTTGCACTAGACTGGTATCTACGGTGTATTAACACATGGTGCTCTGTGACCATTTTATAGATCCATAACAGGGCTGCACGATATTGGAAAGAACAGACATTGCAATATTTTGTTCTTCTGCTATATGATAAAATTTCACCAAATGATTTGACTCGCTTTATTTGGAAAGAATTCATTACTTTAAAATAATTGGGGTAATATTCTAAGGGGTGTAAAATACTTAATAATACACAAATATGAGCTTAGATAAAAACAATAGAACAAAGATGCAAATGAAATAAACAGTGTTTTATGATTTTCTGGAGATTCAGATACAGAAATTGTATAATTAAATGTAAAATCACACTGTATAGACTATATTATTATATTCACTATATTAATTAAGTTCGATCAAGCTACAAAAGTGATTTATCAGGCCTTAAAACAATGTGCAAATAATAAACTTTCACTCTAAACTTTGCAATCAATACACAAATCACATGTGTTTGGAACTGTTGTGCAGTCGACTATAATGCCCACTCGACATCATACATCCTGAAAATGTGATTATTGCAGATACACATATTGCAATGTCGATGCTGAAACGATATATTGTGCATCCCTTATCCACAGTCAACATAACCAGCATTTATAAAACAGTCATAGCCCCTTTAGACTCCTACAAATTGACAACCCCCACCCATTGTATATTTGTTAGTCAGGTTTACCTTCGGGGAACTGAGAGACCTTCGCATGCTATAGACTGACGGATCAGCGTAGATACCATCATTTTGGAGCCGTCCGGGCATTCTGTCGAACCGGACACTAGGTGAGCGTGCTGGTGAAATGAAGCTTGGGGGACCTGGTGAATATGCACCTCCTGACGATGAAGAGGGCGAGCGTGGGACTGAGCGTGAGCGTGGCTGCAGTGACAGACGCCTCATGGTCCCCTGGGTTGATTCTAGTTGGGTGTAATAAGCAGGATGTGGCCCAGAACCCCCCATCATCCACTGGGGCTCACGCGGAGGCCCATAGAGAGCAGTGTCCCTGAGCGAACGCCGCTTTTCCTCAGCTGTCCAGCGAGGTGCCATCCTGTCATAGGCAGCTGACATAGAGCAGATGCTGTCAGGCCGAATTCCCGGAGGGTACAGTGGGTATTCCTCAGGGTATTGAGGAGGACCATACACGCTATAGTAGTCTGCCGACATTCCGCGGTTCATTGTGTAATACCGCGCTGGACTGTAGAGATAGAAGAAAATAGAAGAAGAGCAATTGGATGACAGCTGAATAAAAAGCCAATTTCTACTCGCCAGTCAGGTCTACCTTAATAATATAACATCTACCAACCAGGGTAAAGTACATTTGGAAACATATTACCAGCCACTGCAAATATTACAATAATTGTGCTTTCATACCTCCGATGGTCCTCCTGAGGTGTCATGCCACGCCGCTGGTTGACCCACTGCTGTAGCTGGGTCATTGAGCTTTTTCTCTGTGCCATCCTTTCAGGCCCTGTCCTGGGAACAAAGCCCCTGCGTAGCACTGTGTTTTCTTGGGCCTCAGGCTGCACCTCACGCTCCTCTCTTATGTTCTCCTGGGAATTGAAAGCTGAACTGTAGTTGCTCCATCCATTAGGATGATGAGGAGGTGGGCATCCCTTCTCCCCAAGCCGGCTGCCCATCTCTGTTGACATTGGTGTAGTGGAAGCTGGTATCGTTCTTCTTTCTACCCCATTTACTCTGTGTTTCCCAGGCTCCTGTTGCTCTGTCTTTAGGTCCCCTTCCTCTGGACATGAGTCCGGTGCTGGTGTTGCTGGGATGTGGTTTTGCTCCTCTGTAATGGAATCTGAGATTTTTCTAAAGAAAAAATAAAATAAGAAGGGAAGGATGTAAAATGAATGCAATAAAGTGCCACACTGATGACAGTTAAAGGTCAGTTAATTAATTGGTTTTGCCAATTAATCGGCACCGATAAATGATTTCCGGAAATATTGGTTATCGGCAAAAATTCCTGCTGGGTTATTTTTGTGTTGCGTCTGTTGCTGGAGAGGCTGAGAAGGGTGAGTTTTTATTATACAGTGCCAAAGCCAACATATCTATCATGAGAACGGGCTCTAGAGGCAAATATCACTGACACCCGGTGCTTTAGTTTTGACATATTATACTTTAAGCTGAAATGTCAGATGAATGTTGGTATGTAGACAGTACCCTGCAGTACATGTATTCATGTCAATAAAGAGTAATTAATTTGTTGACCAGTTGCTGCATTAGTAAAAACAAAAAACAGCAGTATGTTGGCCGACAAGGCTAAGAGGACTCTATTGACAATACCAAACTTTGTATATGCTGATGCAATCAGATAGTTTAGATTAATTAAAATTGGATTTTGTCATAATAAAACTGCTTAAACAGGATATGAGAGAAAACTGCAGGAAATATACACGTTTGTGTTTGCATACCTACATATGTGTGTGTGTTTGTGTGTGTATGTATGTATGTACCTAATAGCGGGTAAAATGTGGACCTTGGCTGCCTCACTCATGGCTTGGATCCACGCTTCCCTATCCTCTAAGCTTTCAGTGCTGAAGTAGTATGTACGAGTCCCGGCGTGTTCTGCCTGCAAACAGAATGCAATACTTCCTTTAGCGTCTTGCCTTTCCTCCATTTCCCCCTCCAAGTCTTCTTCCTCCACCTCAAACCACACCTGCAGGATAGGAAAAAAAAGACAAATTAGGACCATTACTCCATATCCAGTAATGAAAGCACTATGAATGATTCATGCAAGTTATTTGAATAGTTGTAATATCTTGGCTTATCTAATTCTCTTAAATAGAATGCTTGCGTATAGTACTACTTGCATAGTACTATATTTAACACAAAATACTAATAATTAACAAGCTCATATACGGTTTAGCTTTAAGTCAGATCATTGTTTAATGCAGTGCATCCACAAAAGTTCCTTTTTAGAATGCAAATTTCTAAATGTGGTTTTGGCATGCACATGGTCATGGAGGTATGGAAAAAAGGGTGCACATACACACACACACACACACACATACCTACTAGGGAGCTCATCTTTAAACAGGCACAGCGGAGACCAATTCACTCAGGACTCCTCAGAGGTGTGGGTGGAGGGAAAAGGAGGGAAGAGACTAGGTGAGGACAACAGGGTCAGACATAAAGGTCAGCTAGAGGTCAGCTAGCAGGGTGAGGTACTGTACGTTTTAATAATGTTAAAAGGTTTTGTGTGTTTGCTTAAAATATGATGCCAAGATATGAGATACACTGAGCAAAAGGGGGTTAAATCCAGGGTTAATATCCTGAAAGAGAAGATGGTTAGCAGTAGGATTAGGCAATATGACCGGGATAATATTTTAAGCTCCTGTGATATCTTTGGAAACCTTTTTTTATTATGATTGTTTTTTAATTATATTAATATCCCCTTCTTTTCTTTCTTTCTTTTTACCTACATACCTACCTACCTCCCTACCTACCTAACTGCCTGCCTACCTAACTACCTACCCTAATACTTACCTGCCTTTCTAACTACCGACCTAACTTCCTACCCACCTACCTACCTACCTACCTTCCTCACAACCTACCTACCTACATATATCATGTTTTCTATCATATGTATTTGATATTCCTTTCACATTGCTCCCACCCATAACTAAGAGATCTGTGACATCATTGTATAGATATTGTACATTAATTTATTCAGGGAAAGCATAAAGCTTTGGTTAAAAACTGTACACACTGCAGTTCACACAGTCCAGCACATGGGGGCAACAGAGAAGCTTTAAACCAATGCTACAGAGAAAACACCTACTCCCCTCACACATGCAATAAACTCACAAAGACTCATTTAATCTCTATCTGCAGTATTTCAATAGAATGAGCAGGACATGGGCACAGCATGTGACCTGGACAAACAGGACGTCTTGTGATGTAACATTGTTCTTTGCTGTATAACACTCCTTTTTTTATAGCTTTTACTCACACATTATACGTCTTCTTAATCTGATCATAAATCCGTGCCGAACTGAAATACTGGTATCATACACTCAAAACATAGGATGTTGTTTGCATAAATAAATAAACCCAGCTCATTGTCTACACTGTGCGGGTGTGTGTCACTGATAATAATACTATAACTTGATTGCACAGTATTTATTTAATCCGGAAAATGTAAAAGACAAAACAAAAAGCCCTGATTTAACTTAATTATACCGCCTATACACATCCGGCCTATTAATCTCAATCAAAAACACAATAAAAACAGTTAGTCAGGGTGAGGGTGTGTTGCACGTATGAACAATGAATCACAAATTGCTAGCATGATAATGTATATGGCCTGATATACAGTATTAAAAACACATGCCAAAGGGAAATAGAGAGAGAGAAACACTCAAGAAATGACACTGCGGCATAATTAATGCAGTTCACTGTACTGCAGCATGATGTAGTAAGATGTAGTTTACTGTAGTATATTATAAATCTAATCACCCTAACAACCAGGATTACCAACTGACTTTAATGTTGGTCATATTGGATGATGCAAATAAACAAGAAAAGCCCCTTCGCATGCTTACGAATGCCTTTGCTATTTGTTTACTAATCCTATGTGGGGTAAACAAGTGATGCAACCCAACAGATCACAAGTTTAACCTCTCATGATGGCAACAGGGCATGGCAGCAAAACTGTGTGTGAGGGCTAGCATAAGCCCTGTCTTCTGTCTGTCACAGAACAAGCCAATCAGAGGCTATTATCTCATGAATGAAAGAGTGTAGGCAACATTTTCCGTTGAGTGTCTTTTATTTTAGCAGTTAGAGAGGTTTCAAAAGATTTACTCTACCTTTTTGGAAGCAGTTGAACCCGTTAAACTGGTCGGTAAAACTGGTTGTTACAGCAAACTAGCTAAAAGGCACAAAACATCTTTGGGGCAGTGATTAGGTGGTTAAATGGTTAAAGCGCTTGATATTGTTGAATGGTAGACCAGCAGGACCTGGGTTCAAACCCGCCCCCCACCTCCATCGCCAGTCTTTTGAGCCTTTTGAGCAAGACCCTTAACCCTTTCTGCTTCAGGGGCGCAGTAACATAGCTGACACTGCACTCTGATCCCAACTTTCTTGCAAAATGAGATATGCAAAGAAACTAATTTCACGGTGCTGTAAAGTGTATGTGACAAATAGAGACATTAACATACATTAACATTAACATCCCTTTACACATACAGCATAAACTCCAACAAATGATCATTCTGTCGAAAGAGTCTTTATGACTGCAGTGTATATCGGAATGTGAGACATGGTGGAAAACCTTCTTCTTCTTCTTTAATGTGATTTATTACAATGGTGGCTTTTTTTCACACACATTCGAAAATAAACAAAACAAACCCAATAAATATGAAGTACTAAAATCTGACATTATGAGCTTCTGGTTAGGAATCCATGGCTTTAAGCCTTTTAAAGTGACAGTCTAGTTCTCTCTTATTTGTACATTGGCATGTCTCACACAGATTTCCCACGCATGCTCGATTCCTAACGCTCGGGTACACATAATATAACAGGCATTTAACAAGACTGTGTGGGAGACATGACAAGCAGTGTGTTGCTAACTGACCTAATACAGTGAATTCAGCTGTGTGCTTTGCTCAAAATGAGGACACTAGGTCTAAATAAAAATGATAAACCGCTATAGACGAAGAAATACCTGAACATTGCATTTGTCAGGGTTTGATTTTTGGTTCTGTCTTTAAACGTCTTGAAGATATTCCAAAAAAAACTTGCTGTCCTGTCATCTGTTGCCGTCCTATATATTCAATTCAATTTTATTTTATTTGTGTAGCACTTTTTACAGTGGTCATTGTCACAAAGCAGCTTTACACAATCGAAGAAATTATAAGATGACAATGAAACAGAAATCAGTTTGTCCCTGATGAGCAAGCCAAGGACGACGGTGGCAAGGAAAAACTCCCTGGATTGGAAATAGGAAGAAACCTTGAGAGGAACCAAACTCAACAGAGAACCCATCCTCATTTGGGTGAAAAACAGGTAGCAGGAATTATGTAGTTACACTGTGTGTGTGAACAACTTAAATCGTAAGTCCTTAAAGAACAGCTGGAACGTCTTTATGGCAGAGTGGGATGTCCTTGGTCACCCTGGTGATGTATTATCAATTGGAGTATATATATATATAGACCCCAGACTTTAATAATAATCAAAATAAAGACTACAGTCATCACTAGGCTGTAAAGAGATCATACATCATCATTCCCCGGTGTGTGTGTGTGTGTGTGTGTGTGTGTGGGAGGAGAGGGTGCTTTCTCGAGAGTCTGTGTCCTCCACTAGAGGATCAGACAAAAACCGAGAGGGATTACAAGCTCACATCCGAAATATAAAAAATAACAAGACAAGCTTTGTTACACAACTGCGGATTTCCCTCAAGGTACACAGTCCATATTATATTGACTCGTTTTAATGGCGTGGCTTCAGGCGGACACTAAAATCAAAATGGAAGATGAGGAAATGATGGGATGTGGCCTGGTCTGTTTTATTGAACCATGTATGAAGCAGAATGGCGGAAATCAGCATCAGCAAGTGCCAAATGATCTCTTGTCCTTATGGGACCGTCACCTAGGAGAGCCCTTGGCAACAGTGACCACTAAGGGATACAGCTATTTATCAGCGGGAAGTGTCATTTCGTTTTTATAGCAATAATTAAATATTTAATTATAATTGTTATCGCTCCTCTGCTGCTTAGATGACTCTGAGGAAGTGCCGGCATTTATTCCAACAACATTATAACAGATGATTCATACCACTGCCATTTTCAAGAAGCGTTAAGTTTTAAAACTAACAATTTCTTAAAAGGGCAGGCATCTTGGATAAAAAAAAAATCATCATAAAATGTCTTATAAAGACAAGTAAAAAATGACCAGTCTAATCATGTTTCCCAGAAATGTCCAGATCTTCGAGGTGACCCATTTATTCATCAAACTCTTAGCAGGTCTGTCCCTTTCTCCACCCAGGTATAATTCTTTAGTCATGCATGGTTAATGCAGCGGAAAGAGCAGCAGATGGAGTCTGTGTGGATATATAAAACTTAGCGGGGGTGACGCCACTTGATGCTTGCTTTGGCCATTCCCAAATGTTTTAGAGCTCACTAGTAGTGCATACTGCTTCCCTGCAGCACCAAAACAACTATTATTATTTAGACCTCTGGTCTTGCGAGTAAACAGCTAAAGAATTAGAAGCGTAAGCTAAGGGCGTTGCTAGCCACAGTCTGCTCGATGTGCTAATGTGTTGACAAAGTCATCCGCATGAGCGCAAACAAGAACACAGAGGCAAGAGTAACTGCTGATTACTGAGACCAATAATGACTAGGCAACATGAAGGGAATGATTGCACGGGTGTGTGCAGTCTCTACTCCGTCTGCCTCATGTATGCATACACCTCCTTCCTGTGTCGGAACACTTCCTGAGCGCTGATTCATGCTGGGTAAATCGACAGTGGCTACGTGAATGATAAGATGCATTACTCCTCCACCAGCAGCTCGGGGGGAAAAGGCTCATGTGTTTCAGGAACAGTACAGTTAGTTCACTCCATCATGGCCCGTCCCACTGAGCAAACATCCTGATTTTAGCAGTGCTCTCAATTTCGTAGGACAAACATTTGCTAATTATCAACCAACTTCAAATATTCATCAAGGTGCACGGTACAGGGTGTATTGTTGCATCAAGGTATTCATCAAGGTGCACGGTACAGGGTGTATTGTTGCCTTGCACCCAGTGTTCTGGATTAAATTTACCCCTGCCCAGTTATTAAGAATGCGCTTGTTCAGTTTGGTGATTCTTATAAATGATTAATAGCTCCCACAGGGGTTGTGGGTAAACAGTGGTGATTTTCAGTAACTTTAGCAAAATGTAGTGATTCTCAACGGGGCAGTAACGGGGCAGTAGTTAGCTTTGATTGCTAACTGTGGGTGCTAAAGAAACAGGTGTGTTAAGTGGTTTTATGTGGAAATTTGCCAAGTTACCCTTAGGTTTGCCAAGTTTTCTCTTCAGTATTCCCCTTAAAGACTATCAGCAACTCAACAGTTAGTAATTTGCTTACAAACTAAAAGGACTTGTATGTTTTGTATGCACAACCAACTGTGCTTACAAAAAAGAATCCATCAGTGCCCCAGTCATTAATGAGATGATATGATTAAACACACGACTTCCTGTTTATCATATTAAGGCTTCTTCCTGTTCTGTAATGCCTGCAGAAGAAGACATGAGGAGGGCGGAACCTCTTAGCAGTTATGCAACCCCTCTTCATCAATATTCTAACGGCGCTATTCTGGGGTGGAGGATGACTGTGTGTGTGTGTGTGTGTGTGTGAGTGTGAGTAAGTGTAAGTGACTTAAAATGAACATATAAAGGAAAAGCAGAGATAATGATAG